>CM076846.1:100253777-100895405 GCA_039519185.1 Astragalus membranaceus | reverse complement strand
ATAAAACCGCTCAAACACTCAACCATTTCTCTCACCTGTTACAAAATCTCCTTGCTATCAATCTCGTAAACTGCAACCACATCCCCAAAAATCCCTAAAACTTCATCTTCTTCAATCTCATCACAAAACCCGTAACCATGGCCAAAACCCAGATCGCATCCAAACCAGTTGGAAAAGGTTCAAACACTGAGCCAAGCTCTTTAAAGACCGTCACCGTTGTTGATGATTCCAAGAAATTTTGGAACATGGAGTTTATTGCTGAAAGAGGGTTCAAAGCGGACAAAACTTCTCAGGCGTTCACGTCAACCGTTATAGCGCTTGGATGGGAGAAGTTCGTTGCGCATCGCAAGCAGTTCGTGGTTTCGCTGGTGAGAGAATTCTATGCAGGCATTCCAGAGCTTAAGGAGGGAAAACCCCAAACCTATTTGTGGTTAGGGGTGAAACCGTGAAGTTTGATGCCAGAACCATTAATGACTGGTTTCCTTTGGGATACCATGGCAAAGCTCTGGAGAAAAATGTGGCTGCTTGGGGCAAGTCTGAAATGGAGGAAGTGAGAAAGAGGGTCTGTGTTGAGAACTCAAAATGGGAAAAATTTGGAGCTGAATACAAGTTGAAAAAGACCTATTTGCATGATGAAGCCAACATGTGGTTCAACTTCATCAAAAACTCTCTAATGCCAACATCTCACACCACAAATGTGGAAAAAGAGAGGTTGGTTGTGTTGGATGCTATCATGGCAGGTGAGCTAATTGACGTTGGGAGGATCATTTCCAGGGAGATTGAAAAGTGTAGGGTTAAAAGTGGTAGGAACACCTACTTCCCATGTATAATCACAGAGCTCTGCATCCATGCTGAGGTGGAAGTTGAAAGTAAAGAGGTGAGAAGATCAATTGCTGGGGCATTCCCATCTGTGTTCAAGCCTAGGCAGAGGCCTGCTGCTATAGCATCAAGTGAAGCTGTAGCGCTACAGCGCTTGAAGCTGCAGCAACTGTCTCTCTGCCAGTTCGTGAAGGAAAAATTCAAATGGGAAAAAGGCTATGTTCGCTTAGCTGCAAAGGGGAAATCCACTGTGGAACCATCTAAGTTCCCAAGAATGGCTAATTGAAGAAGAGCCAGAAGAAAAGGTGGAAGAGAAAGAGCCCAAGTAGGTGAAAAAGAAAAGAGCTAGAAGCCCAGTGAAGAAGCAGAAGCAAAGCCTTGCTAAAGAGAAGGAGAAGGTGAGTAGTGAAGAGGAAGATATTTTAGCCTCCGAGGAGTTGGAGGTGATTAGTGGAAACGATGAAGAGGAAACAAGAACAATAATGAAGGAGATAGTGAGTGAGGAGGAAGATGGGGAATCAACTGAGGAGACCACTGTTAGTGAAGAGGAGGAGGAAATTCATTGTGACCCTACCCATAGCCCACAAAAAAACTCAAATCCCCACAAAAATTCTCCACACCACTCTTAAACCCCACCATTATCCCTGAAACACCACAGTCTCCAGTACAACCAACCATCCAACCCAAAATCCCTAAAAAATAACCCACCCCAATTCAAAATAGCCCACCAAAAAGCCCATCACCCATCTAAGAAAATAACCTGAATCAGAGCCAGAAATACCTCCAACACAACCATCACCACAAGAGCAGCCTGCTAAAGAGCCAGAGTAACCACAACAACCCCAACAAGAAGAAAAGAGTACCACCTCTGATGCTGTAGCGCCTGAAGCTGCAGCATCTGCTGATCCAACTGGTGTGACAGCAGCTAGTGTCACACCCTCAAAGGAGCCAAGATTTAAGCATAAGGCCCACAGAAATCCAAAGGCAAAGCTGCAAGATTTCACTAATGAAGATGCCGAGATAGATGCTGGCAAGGAAGAGGCATCTGCTGAACAGTCTGCAGGTGTTATAGCACCTAGTGCTATCACACCTAAAATGAAAGAAAAGACAGTAGCTGCTCAGAGGAAGGTTCTATCATACATAGGGGCCAGAAGAAATCCTGGTGCTAAGCTTGCTGACATTGATGAAGAAGGTCCAGCTGAAGAAATGTAGGTTGACGCTGTAGGGGCTGATGCTATAGCGCCTGAAGACCAGCCTGCTAGAACTACCACAACTGAGAAGGTAACTCAAAATACTGATGCAGCGATAGAAGCAGCAAAGAACCTTGCAGAGATGGCTGCCAAAGTGGAGATTGAAGTGGTGGCAACAAAGAAATCACCAAAGAAGAAGCCCAAAGCATTCAGTTGCGAGCCCACCAGAGCAAGCAACAGGCTCAAGTTCGGGTTAGCAAAGAAGTAGCCTAACCCTTCTGAAAAAAATAAAAAATAAAAAAATAAACATATATATAGTCTGTTTTCCTGCTTTGAATAAACATGTTAGGTGCTATAGCGTCTGTTCCTGTGCCTAACTCCATGTTTAGAATGCTACTTCTGTTGTTTTAAATCTGTTTAATTGCTAGCCGTAGTATGCATGAGCAGTGGGGACACTACTGGGTCTTAAGTGGGGGGAGGACCTTACATGTTTATTTTGTTAAGTGTGTTGAATGAAATGCATGATCAGTTGAATTATCTAGCCTTGCAATAATCAAAATTGTTCTTTTTGGGCTAATTCTAATGATGATTAGTAAAAAAAGTGTAGTGTAGCCTTGCTTGATTAATGACTACTGTTATTGCTGCTTCTACACAAAACTCTGAACTTAGGGAGAAACTTAGCTAGCTAAGAACTATCTGAGCTGAAGTTAATCCTGGTTAACCAAGGTTGAGTCAAGATTTCACTAAAAATTGGGGGTGCATCGGTTATATTAAGGCTAGTGAACCAGACTCTTCTCTGAGCGATCGGTCCTCTTGTTGAAATGAGTCTGTTTGTGCTCGTGCTGTCTTGGGGCTTGGTGCCAGGTATTGAGGTCGTTCCTGTATGGAGGCTGGTCGCGTGCAGAGCTCCCTCGGGGTGTACCTGCGATGGCACTCCAACGCCCAAGTCAGTGGGGTGATTTAGTGTAGTAATATTGGTCAAAAACGTACCTTTCATATGATGTCAGGGCCTCGTTATATAGTACTTGGGGCGCTGAGGGTGGCGCTGGTCGTTTTTGGGCCGCTCGCATAGGCCCAAACTTCTTAACGGGTTGCGACCCGATCCAAAGCGCCGTGTGATGCTGATTACGTACTGGGCCGTCCGCGCCGGTCCAGTATTCATTTATGGGCTGCGGCCCAATCCAGAACAGCTAGGTATGAAGATCATAGGATGATTAGTGCATTAGGACCTCAAAGTGTGTAAATGTAGTGATAAATGATCTTGTATATTGTAAACAACTGCAATTGCCCAAAACCAAAGGCTGAACTGTTCATCAAATTGCCAGTGCTATAGCATCCAACGCCGTAGCACTGAAAAATCACCATGTTAGTAGTTAGTGTGCTGACCAAAGATCTGAAATGCCTAATAAAGCCCTTTGTTGTGCTTTGAAGCCCCCACTTCTTATGTGAAGTTGTTAGTCTACTCTCGCTATAGAAAAATTCCTTGACTTTCCAAAAGAAGGCCATTCTTTCCAAGGCTAAGAGAAATTCTGAACCTAGCTAGAAATTAAACTAAGTTTACAACCCACACACTCACAATTGAGCAGTAATAATTCTAGATGTTGTGAAAAGCAATGGTGTGTGCGTGTGTGAGTGTAAATCTGATTGTGTTTAGGTTAGCAAGGAAACTGATTGTGTTTTAAATTCTGTAAATATGTGTTATGTTTTCTTTTCTTATTCAAGTGTCATTACTTGAGGACAAGCAATGGTTTAAGTTTGGGGGTGTGATAACTCATATTTATATGAGTTATTTATGCTCTTACTACTTAAATTAACGCAAGTTCTTAAGTAATGTTTCTATTTTATTTAGTAGATATCATCTATTTAGAGGAAATGAGAGTTAGGAGCTAATTTGTTATAATTTGGCACAGTTGGTGCCTTTGTGAATATTTAATGTCTTTGTTAGTGTTATAGAGTTAAGCACCATAGCGCCCGCTTATGGTGGGCCAGCTGAGGATCAAAAAGAAAAGTTACAATTTGGCGCCTCTCTCTTTATGTCAAATCAGCGCCTCACACCTCTGTACCTAGGACTGGCACGGCTGCCAACTATTGGCTGGCGTGGACACTTGTCCACTTGTGGTCGGATGAGTACTTTTGGTTGGTGGGGAATGTCGACCTTTTGGGGAAGCTACTTTTTGAAAGAAAGAGAAATATATCTCACTTCTCCATACACTAGACACATTCGAATAAAAGGGAGAGTTTTGGAGAGAGAGTTTTGACACACCTTTCTCCATTGACACTCCTTTCAAGCTTTCATTATTCAAGTGAAGATTCACCATTTATACGCCGTGTAGCTAAAGCAACCGTGTCTCCATTTTTCATTTTCGGTATTATGAACATTTTGGTTTGTATTGTGTTGATGATGCTCACCATGAGCTAAACACTTAGCAGTTGGGTTGCATGGAAGTTTGTAACGAATTTTTAGTATTGTCAACATAATTTTTTGATGTTTGCGTTTCAATCTTTGCGCTTTAATGCTTTCAAACTTATTTTGGGATTTGCCAACTGAAATGGGTGCATTCGTAGGTACAGACATGGTCTACGATTCTAACTCAAAGATTTATATGAATGAAAAGTTGCTTAAAGACATTTAAACAACCCTTGCTTATCCTAGACATAGGTGAGAAATAGTTTATAAAGTGAAACTGTGGGTTCTTTATTATACAGGGGTGAACTTATTTAGAACTTAGACATAAGAGTCTTGTAACGAAACCCTGGCTTCAGTGACTGAAAAGCACAAGATCATATGCTACAGCACTTTGCGCTATAGCGTCCAATGTTATAACGCTTTACTGAAAAGCACAATGTTATAACTCATTTATCAAACACTTGAACTTTCTTACTGTTTTCATACAACATCTTTATTATTTGTACGCTCATAAACTTGTTGTTACTATTCTGCTTGGTTCACTAGTGTGTTAACTATTTAAACTATAAAATTAACATCAATCCCTGTGGGTACGATCTCTCACTAGTGCAAAAAAGGGATTTAAAGTCAGGCGAAAAGGGGATTTAAAGTCAGGCGCCCGCTTGACTTTTATTAAGTCGACTTTGTATGTAAGGAGTTTTAAAGTCAAGCGATAGCCTGACTTCGTAAGTCTGATTTAAAGTCAAGCATTTATTTCGCCTGACTTCGTAAGTCAGTTTTAAAGTCAAGCATTTATTTCGCCTGACTTCGTAAGTCAGTTTAAAAGTCAAGCATTTATTATTGCCTGACTTCGT
Source organism: Astragalus membranaceus (assembly GCA_039519185.1). NCBI lineage: Eukaryota > Viridiplantae > Streptophyta > Magnoliopsida > Fabales > Fabaceae > Astragalus > Astragalus membranaceus. The sequence continues at coordinate 100,890,135 of CM076846.1, read as the reverse complement.
AAGTATGATTTAAAGTCAAGCATTTATTATTGCCTGACTTCGTAAGTCTGTTTTAAAGTCAAGCATTTATTTCGCCTGACTTCGTAAGTTCGTTTTAAAGTCAAGCATTTATTTCGCCTGACTTCGTAAATCTGTTTTGAAGTCAGGCTTTAGTTCCGCCTGACTTTAAAAGTACTTTTTTTAAAATAAAAAAAAAATTTGTTAGCCTTAATGTATCCTCATGCTGCCACAACAGAATTCAAATTCTTTAACAAAAATTACTACAACTACCAACATATAGATGAACAAAACTCCATATCCTTTGTATAATCATTGGTATTCAAAAAATTACAGAGCCTACTGATAAATAAAACTTGCTACTGATAAAAATTACATAGGAGAAAAGAAAGTAAATGCAAAGTCATGCTGCCACCTTGTGCATTGGAACAACCCCTGGATAAGCTAAAATGGCTATACCACAGCCAATTTCTAAAGCAATATTCAATACAAAAAGTACTTTGTTTATAGAAAAGATTAGCTAAAATATCCTCTGATTATCCATCCAAGCTTACAGGGGGGAAAAAACAGCTAAGCTATGCGATGAAATGGCACTTTCTGGCCATTGCATGGGAAGGATTACCAGTCTCATAATCGTGGTCGGCACTTAGTTTGTTTAACAGCCAGGAATTATATTTGGGAGTAATCAAGCTTCTTCAGTTTCCTGTTCCTCTTTATCAGCATTCAAGGTTTCATGAATGTAAGCCTGAGCTTCATCTAATGCCGATTCATTTACATCAGCGGCATACAAAATCTTCTTTATTGCTACTGACATCTGCAAAAAATAACATAGAAGTAGACATGATCACATGCACACTGCAAAATAAACAGCAATGCAAGCCTTGGCTGGAATTCTTACAGGTTCATTCTCCAATTCTGTAGCTTGACAAAGAATTTCTATATCCCTTAGTTTTGAAAAGTAAAAATCTCTTTCTTTTTCCAAGACATCCACCGAGACTTTGAGATCAGTAACCTGCAAAATAGAGAAAAGAAGAAGAAAGTGAACAACAAATTAAAGGTGAATAATTTATTCACTAAATTATCAAGTGACAAACTTTAAACATAGATGCCAATAAAAGAACTAATAATTGTTGGGTAACTAAGACCGTGATTTTATTGCTAGTTTTTATTAAGTCATCGATGTCTACATAATATATACATGTAGCAATTTCATTACTAGATTTTATTATATTCCAAGCCCATGGGCTTCTTTGTAAATCCAATTGGGCTTCAATGCTTAAATGAGGTTTATCTTGTACGCCATTTCTATAATCGTAGCAGTCGCGGTGAACCTAATTTTAACTGTCGTACCTGCTTGGTCAAAGCTTGAATCTCCGCTGACGAGTTAGCCCCATCTGATCCTCGCTTAGCTGATTCAGCTGCGGCGATTGCTTTCTTTGCTGATTCAGCTGCTGCTTCAGCAGCAGACTTAGAATCTTCAAAATGCATCGCGTCGCTTTTTCCACCACCTGATAAACTGATGAGTCACCACAGAATCTTATTAGAAGATAAGAACAATAATAATGCAAATATGTAACAGAGTATTAAGTTTTGAATCACCTTGTAACTGGCCTATTGAATTTGGTGGATGCATCTGTTGATGGCTTTACTGGTAAGCTGCTGGCACTGACAAAAGTGTTATGCCCTTCCTGATAAGATGAGAATTTAAAAAAGCATAAAAAATCAAGAGATAGAAAACATACAGAAAATGGTTAATAGATAGCTATAGAAAGAAAACATACTATTAGCTCTTCTGGAGGTTTGGGAAGTTCATTTTCAGATTCTGTAGTATCCCAAATATTCCTTTGCTATTTCCTTCAACACTTTCAACTTCACTTCACCGGTAGGTGTGCGAACCGAGAGCTTGTCAATCAACTAAAAGACAAATGCAATTCACAAACACTGATATGAATATCATTTAGAATTAATAAAGTTTAGTAGTTTACTGATAAGAAAATACAAGCATAATTGCAGTCAGGAGAAGACTTACCTGGCGATTTACGCCACAACTAGGCCTAAGATCAGTAGCAGCGGATACAAAATCATTCCCATATTTCTTCTCAAAGATTTTCTTAAGTGCCACAAGTTCTGGAATTTCTGAACACCTAGGGGATGCAAATATTACGCTAGCAATACCTTCTTTCAAATCTGCTGGACATTCCCTGTAACACGTAGGATTAGCATCAGAATTTCAACCAGCATGTTACTTTCAACCCGTTGGGGTGTTTGTGTTTGCAATTGGTGTAAAACTCTCTGTATGAAATGAGTTGAGTACACCAATTGCAAACACAAATTCCAGAAAGTTTCAAAGCAACTTATGTCAAATAAAAATGAGATTTAAGCAACAACACACACACACACAGAAAAACCCATTAACAAATTAATAATTTTGATTATGAGAATAAAAAGAAACCAAAAATTGAATTTATCAAAAACAAAAAAAGAAACCAAAAATTGAGGTAGAACTAGTAGAAACCTTAGAATTGCTTGTGGATGTAGATCTAAGAAAATCTTCAGCAGTTTTCGGATGTTTGCAATCTGCAATTGAAAGTAAAACTAAGCAACACAGAAAAACCCTAAAAGAGAAATCAAAGAAATTTAACAGCTAATATCTCACCGTGATTGCAGAACCAGGCTTCATCATCAACAACAAACTCATCTGAAGCAGAAAGATCAGCCCATTTAAGAGCGTCAAAGTTCAAAGTAACCAATCCTTTTCCTAATCCAAATAAGTAAAATAAACAAATCAAATTAAAATAACTCAGTAAAATTCTAATTTCATATAATCCATATTCAAAAAACACTCCACAAAACAACACAACAGTAATCAACACCTTTGCTAGAAAATTAGAATTCCTACTAAATAAACAGAAACATTAAACTTCAAACTAAATGATCCTTTCTCATTTCCACATCAGTAAGAAGAAAACAGAAAGAAAGTGCAAGCATTACTAGAGTAGGTTGCAAATTACCATTGCTTTAAGATCAGCACCCATTGGTTTTTCTGAAAATTGGATGATGCGGCCTCTTTCGTCTACCTTGACCAATCCACAATCTGACGCGCGGCTTAAAAGAAGGCAATTACATTTCTCTAAGTTATTTCTGTTGACACAGTCTCTAGAATGGAATGGAATGGAATCAAATATCAAATATAATAGTCATGTTGTGTCAGCAGCTAGCACAATGAAATCATGCAACAAACAGATCTGTGAATGCCAAAATATAATAACATGAAAGATTCATTGGCTGATTATTTAGATCTAGCAATAATTTACATCCAACAGATCTGTGAATGCCAAAACACATGGTGAGCTTACCAAATGAAGTTTTCCATTTGGAACTTTTGCAGGGAATGAGGAAACACAAACTCCTTTTTGAAGACATTCTTCCAGCCATGGCATCAAACAGGAAAGTCCAGAGACTGCTTAACGAATTCATGGATTTGGTATCTGAATACGAAATTGCCGATTCTAATCAGGATCAAAGAAATCCAGTGTTACCTAAGACATCTTCACATGTAACCAATCAAAGAGATTGTGGTTCATTATCATTAGCAACACATGTAAAAGACACTGTTCCACCAAAATCAGATCAGACCAATCCTAGGGATGCAGACATAGATGGGGAGCACATTGGAAAGGTGGCAAAAAATAACAAAAATTCGACTCCACATGCAAATGAAGCAAGTGAAGCAAGTGTGCGTGATCAAGTTGTCCTGGATACACTAGATCAGGAATGAGCTTATTGACTAGCACCTCTTCCTATAGAAAGAAACTTCACCATGATTACTAATTATAGTTTATAATACGCAGACAGAATTTGATTCAGTTAATGCAAAATTAAATAACCTGTATCCCCCATTTCCTCATCTCTTGTACAGCACAAAAGTCTTGTATGTTTGGATCTGCTATTTCCTTTGAGGTTGCTTCCATTTGGTGAAGCTCTTGGCTGAGACTATCAACTTCATCTTTCAGCTTCTTGATATAATTTATAGCATCATCAATAATAGTTGCTTTGTTCATCTGAAAACCAAAAATTAAGATTCAATAATAGTTGCTTAATTAATGTACTGATTTAAAACAAATCCAAGGAAATAAATACTAAATGAATGATTAGAAACAAAGAAGAAACGAAGAGAACGATATTCAGAGCGAGAGAGAGAGAATACCTTAGCTGTGCAATTAGGGTTCCTGTTTGGTTGTTTTGTTTAGAGAAGAACACACAAGGGAACCTGCAAACAGAAACAGTGCTTACGGTTTCTGATAATAATCAACACAGAAACTCAAATTTCACTGAGAGAGTGAAATACTACCTGTGTTTGCTGTTCCTTCAGTCAGTCTCTGGGTTTCAACCATCAGTGAGAGATGAACGGAACTGAGAACACCAGATCGAAACCGATCTACATTCTAGAGGAAAACGGAGTGAGAGATGGACAGATTGCGAACCTGATGAACAGGTACAGATTGCGAACGGAGTGAGCAGGGTGAGAGAGACGACGAAGAGGCGGCGGTGACGGAGAGGCGGCGATGACGGAGAGGCGGCGGTGACGGAGAGGAAACATAGGGAGATTGAACGGAATCAGAGAGTGAGAGAGTGAACAGATTGAGTTTTGCGTGAGAGAGGGAGTGAGCGTGACGAGGGAGGGAGTGAGCACGATGAGAAGAGTGAAACCGAATAGTTACCATATTTTAGTACTTTAGATTAGATACTTTAGAAGTCAGGCGTGTAAGCGCTTGACTTTAAAACGTTACCTCTTAATTACAAGTTTGCCACCGTGTCTACTTATGTAGTCAGGCGCCTGATAGCATGACTTTAAAAGTCTAATTTTTTTCCTATTTTTTCACTTTAGAAGTCAGGCGTGTATTCGCTTGACTTTAAAACTCGCGAGTTTTGCCTCTTATTTACAAGTTTGCCACCGCCTCAACATATAAAGTCAGGCATCTGAGCGCCTGACTTTAAATGTCTAATTCTTTTCCTGATTTTGCACTAGTGTCTATTCATCGTTATACTACTTGTTGCGATTGTGTAAACTTGCACAACTACTTTTTGCTCAACAGAATTCTGACAAGTGCAAGGATCATGTCGACGTCCATAGCGCACCACCGACTGAGTTAACCATGCTGACTTCCCCTTGGCCATTTGCATGGTGGGGGATTGACATTCTCGGTCTATTCCCGACCGCTCCGAGCCAGGTTAAATACCTGATCGTGGTCGTGGATTATTTCACCAAATGGATAAAAGTCGAAACACTGGAAAACATCACTTCGAGGAATTATATTAAGTTCTTCAAGAAAAATATCATGGTACTATTCGGGCTTCCTTAAGTCGTAATTACCGAAAATGGCACCCAGTTTACCGGCAAGGGTTTCCGTTAGCTAATGGCCTACCTCAGAATCCAACATGCTTCACATCGATCGAACACCCCCAGACCAAGGGCAAGCCGAAGCCACAAATAAGGTGGTTCTTAAACGAAGGTTTGACAAAGCCAAAGGCAACTGGGTAGAGGAGTTGCCATATGTACTTTGGGCTTACCGCACCACACCCCACTCCACATCGGGGGAGGAACCCTTTTGACTCATGTACGACAGCGAGGTGGTCATCGCGGTTGAAGTTGGGGAGCTGACATGGAGACTCTTCCAAATTTCCCAAGGGTAAATGAGTAAGTAATCCGAGAGGAGCTCGACCTCGTGGAAGATGTTCGAGATCTAGCCACCCTTCAGGAGGACGTGATCACACGGAGGATGACAACCTGCTTCAGTGAGAAGGTTATCCCACAAGAGTTTGACCTCGGAGACCTCGTGCTCCGACGTGCTGACATAGGAAAAAAGAACGCGGCTCAAGGGAAGTTGGCCCCGAATTGGGATGGCCCTTATAGGGTGATTGCCAAGACTGGGCCCTTAAGCTTGAAACACTGAGCAAAGAGCTGATTCCCAGAACTTGGAACGCCACGAAACAAAAAAAAAGTACTTTAGTTGAGAATTATAACTTGAACGTTTGCGAATGATGCGATTAAAATAAGTATCTTCACAAGTTGACTTTGATGTTTTCTGTTTTGCATTTTATGATGCCCTCTCTTTTAAATACTTGAAAGTTTAAGGGGAACGACCCCGTTTTATTTGAATTTGGCCCCGTCGGGTATTCTAACCTGGGGGGCCGAAGTAGGGAACTATGGATTCCCTATGAACCGAGGCCGAGTCTTACGACTCCCACGTACCAGCGACTTTAAATGTAGCCGCCCATCTTTGAGGAGGTTTCGATCCAAGTCGAGTTCTTGGTAAATCGAGTCAAAGGAGGGTTGGTCTCCCGACTATCGAAACGTAGAATAGTTTTTCATATATGCGTGGTGAATAACAATTTATTCGACATAAAAAATGAACGAATCAAACAGAACATCGATTCATTTAAAGTAAAACTGGAGTCGACTAGAACCTTTTTTTAGGAGGAAGTTGAGTTGGGTCCCCAGAAGCCTGCTTAGTTTGCTTGTTTTGGGGGTCGGCGCCTGAGAGGCTCTAAGCCCGGTTTCATGTCATTTAGGAAGGGTTGGAAGGAGGTTTTTGGAGCTACATTGTGGATAGCATTGTCAAATTAATTAGAGGTTTTCAAAGCTTCGGGTTTTGTGAGAGTTGTTGGAGCTGGTTTGAACTAATTGGGAGCTTCATTTTATCATTTTGCACATTTGAGACTCAATCCTAAGTGTGAGTTCTTCTAACCCTTTTGTTTCTTTAGGGTTTGTTAAGCATTATTGGTTTTTAGAACTCATCTATGGTGGTTGAGTATATAGTTGCTGAACTTATACTATATGTTGATTTTTGATGTTGTTGTATTTGCCTCTGAAATGATATGTTGAACTCATAACATTAATTGTTTGAATAGTGTATGAAAATGTGGAATTTGCTTGATGAATGTTGTTGTGTGATAATGATGCTTGTTATTTGTTGTTGAATGTTGTTGAATGTTTAAAGCGATTGGGTGTTGGATAGGGTAGGTTAGAAACACTTAGGTTGGAGTCAAAGACACAAAAAACTGCATTTCTGCACACAGATTAAAAAACACGACCGTGTTATATAAACACTGGCACCCGTGTTAGTTTCGGTATGACTGCAAATTCTTGGTAGCCTTCCAACTTGTTTTGTTTTTAACTGTTGATCCAGAAGTCAGATATAGGTGTTTTTGGATGCGTCAAAAAGTTAACGAAAAGATCTACATTTATAAACAAACCTTTAATTGTGTTTTTCACTCATTCAAAGAAATTTTCCTAATCTATTCTAAACCTTAATACTCAAGGCCCTGGTTTGAGCTCAATAAAATGTTAAATGAGGGCTCCCCATCGGCATGTTTGTAGGATTAGAAAAATGTAACACTGCAGCGTTTAGGGGATGCGTTATCGGTAATATAATTAAAAGACTTCGGAATATATGATAGTGAGGAGTCCCGAAGGAACTTACTGAGATTATGTAATCTCATTCTTTAAATATGTTGTGGTTTCAGATAAATAGGTGAAGCCCGTAAAAGGCTAAAACAAGGGGAATGAACCCTAGATATTGGATGATCGGGTGGCATTCAAGATGAACTTATGGTCTTATTTTGACTAGTGTCACGTGTTGAGATATTTTGTTGTTTCTAGCATAGTTATGAACTCCGTGTTGTATCTTTCGAATTGTAAATAGGATGTATGCACTTATGAATTGGATTATATGTTGATGACTCAATTAGAGGTCCTGAACCGGTTTTTGGTTAAGTCAGGTGTATATTCTTACGAGTTGTATAATAACTTTATGAGTCATTTATGGATATCTATTAATCCATTTCATTAATCTAAATCTTAATTGCGTACCTGTGATTGGTTAAAATGTAGTATCCTGGATTTTATTGTCGGCTAAAATCTAAGGTGTTACACCGGTGTTTCCCAACCAGTGAACCTTTTGAAACTCAGGCTTTGTCTCACGCATTTTCTCAAATCTGGGGAGGATTTACTACATAAGAATCCATACTCTTTCTTTAATCAAATCTGTCTTTTGTCTTGTGTTAACCAAGACTCGTGATGTCCTATCGAGTTTCTGTTTCTCTCTCCTTCTCCGTAACCTCATAATAGCTTGAATTTTGTTGTTACTAGATACGAAACTATTAATGATTAGTGTTTACTGACATATTGGAAATGAGTTCTAAATGTGAAATCTTGATATGCTATTAGTGCAATATTGTGTTGAATGCATGTTGATCTATGAAATAACTATTTTGATTATGTGTTGAAAGGAAAAATCACTGGATAGCGTTTATATGTGTGAATGAAACTAGTGTTTTGACATTGCTTGAGCTTGCATATGTGGTATGGAATCTTATTCTTAAGTTAAATTGGGTAGAAATGTTGAAGGTCAAGAGGTGGAAGATTGAGTTGATTCCTTTATTCTCATTTTGATGTCAAGTCTAGTACAATGCCCTACTTAGCTCAAGAATCATCATATAGGAAGTAGTTTATATTAACTGCCTAATTGTTTTAGAATGATACATGAATGGTGAAAGTGAAGTGTGGTTACTTACCTTTTGTAATAAAAATGAATTGATTCAATAATGCTCGTGAGATGATGGTGTGATTTATTCTAATTGAAAGTGTTTGAAGAGCATGATTTTATAATGTAACCAATGTTGATTTTATACACTTTAAATACCATGTTTAAAGTTTTTTCAAAAATTTTTACGCTTGTGATCTGGATTGGAATAGGCTAGGAATCAATTGATGTTAGAATACGGTCGTGTTACATAAACACGGGTGGCCGTGTTTCTATCTGTCCCCATATTTGTTTCTTCGGTGTTATGCCTTCAGTTGTATTGTTTAGCAAGCCTATCTCAATCCCTCATGTGTTATGAAAAATATGATTGACTCATATCCTTTGTTATGAACATATTGCCCTATATTTGACAGTATTAAACAAGGTATATGTATTGAAATTTCAGGTTGCATGAATTATTCCAATTAGTTGCATTTCACATGTCACTTTGCAAGAGATGTGCCATCCTTCTGTGGATTCTAGTGAAAGTCAATAAACTAGTACTGTGTGCATAGTTCTAGCAGTTAGTAGCCAACATATCCATTGACTATATGATTGCATATTAATGGAATAGATTGGAATGGGAATGTACGAGAAAGAAGTGAGAAGTACCTGTATTTGAAACGTTTTTGAACTGTAGTTAGATGTTTTACACTTATTCTTTGGTTCATTATCCATCCAATAACCATCCAATCTCTTTACTATATGAGGTTTATTTGATTGGATATGTGATTGAAATTATTATCCGATTGATAATCGGTGGTTTACATGATTTTTTTAACCTAGTCTAATCACTACTCTTGAGATATAGTACAAACGATACTATTTTACATTAAATTTTGATGTTTAATTGATTAATGTGTTACTTGGGTGTAATATATTATATTGAAGTTGATTTATTGATATTGATGCACTATGTATAAGCAGTACGTAGTAATGAAGTTCAAATTAGTGAAACAAATTGCTTTGATATGTTTAGTTTGATGAGAACATGCCATAATTGTGTAGCTTAGACTTAATTGAGCTCACTTGTAGAATTGGTAGGATGACTATGATGGGATAAATGAAACCTTCTGCTGTTCTATTTCTTTTGATAGCCTTGAAGGTTTGAGGTCCAGATGTTAAAACTTATGATAATGGAAATTTCTTTGCTTCACTAATTAAAAGTTTGTTTGTGTTGTTCAAATTTCTAAGTACAACCTCTAATTGTTTTAAGAAATAAACTTTGACATCTATTAAATTTCCTACACTAATAGATGTTGAGTTATTTTATCTTACCTTGACTCCATTATCAAACTGTACTCGAATAAATTTATTGATGTAATCGGTAAAATACAAGGATCGCCGGGTAGCTTTTTGTCTATCCGACCTACACTAGTTCTTTTTTCTAACTCTTTTGGGTCTACCTAATTTTTCTATTCTTTCTCCTTATATGCTTTTTCCTTGCTGATAATCGTCCCTTCCTTGATCCGCAAGTCTAGCCTCTACTCCAACTACTCGAGACGTCCTCACTCGAGATCGTGGTAAGCAGATCGACTCCTTGGGACCTCAGGTCGAGTAAATGGATTGGGCCTTGGCGGACTTCTACAAGTCGGACCGGCCCACATGCTCTAGGACTGTCCACAGCCCGTAAGTGCAAGTTCTGTAAGAACGAAGCGCTTAAGGTCCAAGTCCATGATATGTCGAGCGTTCTTCACATCTGTCGATAGGTTTTTGTCTATTTCCGTAGTCGGTGGAGGGTAGAGCTGCCAGTTGAAAGACACGAGGGCGTGTGGTTTGAATGTGACCAAAATGATTAAACACGTTATCCCAGGCCTAAGCAACACTCACGCCACCAACAGGTCATTCATTGCTACTGCGGGAGAGAGAAAAAGGGGAAAAAACAGAGTGATGTGACTGGATGGGACGTTTCCTTTTGTGCGTGTCAGGACGTGAAACGACTCGCCTTGGGATCCACGCGTTGAAGATTAATGAAGGGGTATTTAAAGATCCCCTTATTTGGCTATGGGGATAGTTTGTCATTGAATTTTTGCCCTTTGAACTCCGGATTCTTCTCCCCGCTGACCATTGAAGCACCGCAAGCATCTTCCATTCAAGATACTTCCCATTTCTTACTCTTTCCTTTCTTTTAGTGCTTTGAGTGTTTTGACATGGTTGAACTTTGGGAGTTAGACGAGAGTGGTAGAGAGGTCACCGAGGTTCCTTCAGCCTTGAAAATCATAGCGAGGGAAGCTAGAGAGGATTGGACTAAGTTTAAAGAGCGATGGAGAGGAAGAGGTTCTTACCACCCTCTTTCTGAAGTAGTTAGTCTCTCTGACTTGTCCTTCGACTCCTCAGATGAGGATGTAGAAAGTGACTATGCTACTTCTTCTTTCTTAGGGATTCAGAGAGCCCCGAAGCTGCTACTTACAATTCCTTTTCGGCTGATTAAGCTTGTAATGGACTCAGAGTTAGAAGAGGTCGAATGAGTTTCCTAGGAAGTCCACGGGTATTCCACCATATATATAGACGAAGCCTCGGTGCATAAGTTTCGAAAGGGGAAAAGATTGTCCTCCACGGGAAAGGAGGAGGACCTGGTCGTCGATTTTTGTAAGTTGGGCGAACCAGTATGTCTGACACGACCAAAGGGAGTGCGAAATGAGGAGACATACATGTACGCGTGTCTTTTTGAGGATTTGAAGGTTTAGATGCCCTTTACCCATTTTGAGAACATGGTGGTGAGAGCTTTAAAGGTTGATCCTACGCAACTACTGAAGTGACTAAGTTACACAAGAAGGGGGGGTTGAATACCCCTTTTAATATTTCTGAGACCTGAAACCTTCTCAACAATTTGTTCTCCAGATTAACTTCGAGATGAGAAGGTTGAAGTTAGTTCTAAAAACAACTAGCACATATATAATTTGATGATGAATAATGACAATGATTCAAGATGACTTTAACCTATGCAAGAGAAGTTGTTTTCAAACAGATATGAGTAGGTTGAACGATTATAGTATTAGTTCGAAAACTATCTTGAGAAGGTTGATGAAATTAACCTTCTCTTGGTTTTAAAAACAATCTCAAGTGTAAAGCAGTTAATCAAATAGTATGGAAAGCAAATTAAGAACACAGAGGAGTTATATAGGTTCACCCAATTCAGGCTACGTCCTCTCCTCACTTCCAAGTGAGTATTTCCATTATTCTCCAAATAGCTATTACACTTGCTTTTGCTCAACCACAAAAGACTTACAACACCACTTTCTTTTTATCACCACACAAAAGACAAGTGCTCTCTTGCACAGCTTCACCAAGCTGTAATTACCTACTAGAAAACCCTCTCCTAGTTTCCTAAAGGTTCCTCTTTTTGTTCACACCAACACTCACTTCACTTTCTAGGTAGTATGATGGAATGTTCACAACACACGGTTTACAATAATGGTTTTGGGGTTTTGGGGATGATGAAGAGCTTGAAAATAAACTACAATAAGTGTTTACAATATAGAGTATCAAGCAATCGCACTCAGCAAATGGGTCCCAGAATATGAACTTGAGTAGCTTAGAGTGTGGGATGAGAAGTATGGATTACTTTGAGAAGCTTGAGCTTTGAGTAGGTTGCAATTAAATCTCACACTTGTAATCTTTGAATCCCAGTAGTTAAATAGCCCCAGATGTTGATTATAGCCGTTAGAAGGTTGAAGAGAGCCGTTTGAAATCAGTTCTAGGCTTGTAGAGTAGTCATGATGAGAGTTGCTTTAGTTTGCAGCTTTTGAACCTTCTCATTCTACACATTGTACGTGCTCTGCACATTCTGAACCTTCTCAATCTGACAGAGTACTTTCTTTCTGTTTTTGACAGCTCACGAACCTTCCCAACTGATTTTTCCTTAAACAAACACACTTTGATGCTCCTAGGAAGAATCATTGATTACCTCACTTGCTTTTAATACCTTCTCAACATATTAAATGCAACATTCTTCATTTAATGCTTTAGCTTATTAATGAGAAGGATTGGTCATGAGTTGTTGATGTTTTCTAGATTCAGTAGGTTGTTGTTCTTGAACCTTTTCATCGTGAACCTTCTCAACTGTTGAATGTTCTTTACTTTGATGTTGCATATGTGATGGCTTGGTCAAACCTTCTGTTGATTTGGTCAAACATTCTGTTGACCATGGTCAAACATTCTGTTGACCATGGTCAAACCTTCTCAATTCTGTACCTTCTCATATCAATTCTGCCTTTGATTTTTGTACTTATTGATTATTAGGTAGTTGATTCTTTTGCTATTTTAGGGCCTATACTTTGTACTTAAAAAAATATGTTAGATCATACATAATCAGAAAACTTAACTCTAACTTAAGTTTGTTTCATCAAAACATAAAAGAGATTTTTATTTCAACAACTACATCCGAATAGTTGGGGTTTCATCCGGGCATTTGAGGTCCTGTGCAGAGGATTGAAGATAAATCCCAAAGTGGGCGTCTTTTCTGCTTTTTTCCGAACAAAAGGCGAAGGGCTAGGAAAGGGGATATCCTCATACCCGGAAATGTTCACTGACCCTTCGAAACCGTACAAGTTTACCCTTTACTGGCAGAGCGAACCGTTCTCTATAACTGGGGTCATCGAGGAGGAACTCCCCACCGACTATAAGGTGGTTATTGACTTCCTTAGTCAGTCAGTTCTTATGAGTTGTAAGGAATTAATTAGCATGGAAAATGACGAGGATGCTTTGTTTCAATTCATGAGTAAGTCTTGATGTGATTTTGCTTTTCTTTTATCTGTTATGTATCTCTAACCCAAAGCTTGTCTGTTCTTTTGCAGCAAGGATGGGACCCTTGAAAGAGAAAGATACGAGGCACTATCTGAAGAAGTCCCAAGAATGTCTGGCCGCCAAGTCTACTTCCGAGAGGCAAGACGAAAAAGTCGGGATGCAAAAAAAAGAAGCCGGGGCAAAAAAAAAGTCGAGGGATCAGCCCCCTTCCGGTGACTCCTTTGACTACAATTCCAGCGAGTCAAGTCACTTCGACTGTGAGTGAAGTCCCTCCGTTACTGGATAAGACCAAAGAGGCTCCCAGCATTTCTGGCTCCAAAAGGAAGAATATGCACGAGGGCGAGGCCAATTGGTCCGACCTATTGACCGAGTTTGATGAGGAAGGCGACATCAAGTCTCTCAAGGATAAAAGGTTCCCGGTCAAGAAACTGGTGCGAGAACGTCTGCTGACTTAGGATGACTACGAGTGTGTTGAGGGTCTCAGATAAGTCCATGTTGTCACTGAAGATTTAGGCGACATCAATTGGTCCATGTTGTCACCGAAGAGTTCGGTAAAGTCTGTCTTCGGGAGTATCAGAACAAGAAAGATTTGGAAGGTGCCAAGAAGACTCTTGCTGACCAAAAGGACTTGGCGATGGAGGTTAAAGAGTTAAAGGAGAAACTGGCGTCACAGGAGCAAAGTTTTAAGGGGAAGGATGAGTTTTTAAACAAGTAGTTGGAGGACCTAGAGGCTGAGTGGAGGAGAAAATCAAGGGTGTTTGTGAAGAGGTGAAGACTCAAGTTGCCTCTATTGCCGAGTTGAAGACTGCCGTGGGTAACAAGGATGTGGAGGTTGAGGAACAGAAGCTAGAGGTGGCCACCGGCCTCCTAGACGGGTTTGCTAAAGCCAAAGAGCAGGCAGAATTCCTCTTTTCGGGTTCGGATTTTTCTTCATAAGCGTTTTCAAGGTGATAGGGAATTGGGGAGCTGGTGGATATGCCCTTTTCGAGTGAGGATTTGCCCTCTTCTAGTGAGGATGAGCATGATGCAGGGGTCCCAGAGGTTTAGAGTTGGTCTCTTTGTATTTTTGTTTTGGCTACCGGCGGCTTTTGTATTGGCCGTCCTTCTGTAATGCCCTTAAGGCTGTAAGTTGTAATGGCTACTTTTCTTGACTGCCGGCACCTTTTGTGATATCGATCCTTTGTGAAGCCCTTGGGTCTATAAGTTATCATTACTATTTCGTAAACTATTTCTTTGATGCTATTCTCTTCCAATTTCGAAATTTGCATCAAAAATTGCATGTTTATGGTTTCGTGACTGCTAACTCTGGCAGTATTCTTTCAAGGCGGCTTTGGCCGAGCTCCCCATAGGGTGTCTATGCGGTTGTAGGGTGACTTTGGTTGGCCCCTCCGCGGGTGTTCCTCCCCTCCCCCTTCCATTCCTAGGAAGGACGACTAGGTGAGGCGCTCTTGTTCGGCATGCCTTAGGAATGGAAGTGGTGAAGTCATCTTCTCGAATTTAGCGAGATTTGCACTTTAGCGTGTCGGCACTTTTGGTGTTGTGCTATTGCGATGGAGTGTTGGGAACCCGCTCGTTTTAGTTTTTCAGTCGATTAGACTGGGTAGGAGCATCCCATTTAGGTCTTGACCTTATTTTAGTGTTTCACTTGATTTGGATCAAGAAGGCGCATCTCGTCGAAGATTTGACCGTGTTTAGTGTTATTCGGTTTGGATTCGAGTAGGAGAATCTCATTGGAGATTTGACCTTATTTTAGTGTTTCACCTGATTTGGCTTCAAGTAGGAGCATCTCGTTGGAGATTTGACCTTATTTTAGCGTTTCACCTGATTTGGATCAAGTAGGAGCATTTCGTCGGAGATTTGACCTTGTTTAGTGTTTTACTTGGTTTCGGTTCGAGTAGGATCATCTTATTGGAGATTTGACCTTATTTTATTGTTTTTTCACGCGTTAGAGAAACGTATCGTTGTGCTGCGGACAAATGTTGAAGAACACAAGTATGAATAACTGGGCAAGTCTCGTTAAAAACTCCCCGTGGGAGAAAATATAGTACTTCCCAGGCTAACATTGCATTAATCTTCAGTCGGTCATTACAATCACAACTAACATTGATTACATAAAGAAAGATAGAATTAAAATCAATGAAGGTGATGATGGTGCTTCATTAAAAACTCCCGGTGGGAGAAAAGAGTGCACCTTTATTCATGGGAGCAATGGAAAATTTAACTGAAATAAAAACACAGGTTTGTCGAGTTCCATGAGCGTGGAATCAGAGTACCTGATAAATCTACTAGCTTGTAGGCGCCAGCGGATAGCTTTTCTAGGACTTGGTAGGGTCCCTCCCAATTTGGTGATTGCTTTTATGCACCATCCGGTCTGACCCTCTTTTAAGTACTAGATCACTTGGCTTCATCTCTCTGTGGATGATGTTAAGACTTTGGCAAGTGTAGCAAATGTCGTCGCAAGTAATAAAATATCGGTAAGAACCGGTCGATCCACAGGGATTGCGCGTTGAAAACAATAGCAAAGTTGTAAATTCTTAGATTGTAAATGTTTTGGTAATTGGAGTAATCAGTAACAGTACACAAACGTGATTTAAGAATACGAGAAAGACGACTAGGGATTGAATCCTCTCCCCTCGCCTATCACATGAACCTTAGCCAATTCAAGTTAATTATTCAATTTCTAGATTCAATTCACTAATTAAGGTCAAGGGCAATTCCTTGCCTCAAGACCCCTATTACCCTAAGAGTTACCCTAATTCCTTAGGTGAGTCATGCCAGAGGGTAACGCATTAAGATTAAGAATTTTAACGAATTCACATAAGCTACCACATATTCCTATGATGATTACTAGCATGTGATCTAACTACCCAATTTCCAGCTACTAATTCATATTCCTATGCAATCACTAGCCTGGATCATCACAATTATCATATGTAATTGAAAAGCATTAAGAACATAGGTATTTAGACAAGGTAAATCGAATAACAACTGAATTGATTAAAACAATGGTTCACATGATAGGGTTGGGAGATTCATCTCTCCCTAATCTAAGCAATTTAGTTACAATCCATCCTAAGAGTAGAAACCAACATAAAATAGAAAACAAACATAAAGGAAGACATTAGAACCTTCGATCAACCCCTTGTTCCAAAGTGGTGAGAAGGCCCCAAAATCGCACCCTCCAGCTGCTCCAAAATGTGGCTCAGATCCCAAGACGAAGTCCCCTTCAAAAATTGCTGAAACTGCTTTAAAAACCCTAATTTTCACGCACCATCGCGACGCGGCCCGTGCCCGTGCCCGTCGCGTCGCGAAATAGGACAGAAACATTTTGCTTCGCAAAACTTCTCCTGGTCGCGTCGCGAACCCTCCTGGTCGCGACGCGATATTGAGCAGAAATCAAATCCCTCCATTTTGCTGCATTTCCGGGCAAGTGTCTGGTTCGCCGAATGATGCCACAACCAATTAGAGGTCTTCAAGTCCAATTTAGCTCCAAAAGTGAAGGAATTACTTACAAATGAACTTCCTACTACAATTATCTAAAACTAGACTAAATCTCCAGATAATGACTGTGATACAATGAAAAACCTGCACAATTGGTCCTAAAAATGCATAACTTACATCATATGATTGAGAGTCAACACAACCCCAAACTTAAACATTTGCTTGTCCTCAAGCAAACAATCAATTCAGACTGTGGCTGTTTTTTTCTATTTAGCTGTTACATATAATACATCAACCTTAAACACATCAGCACATCAACTATCATCATCAACCTAATACAGTGGCAGGACAACTGAATTGGAAATACCGAATCATAAGCAGGCAGCATTCTCAAGTTTTCTCTGTACGCACATCTCACCAGTGTTTCACTCTTGAGGTGTTTCGGGTATTCACTCAATTCACAGTACCTGCATCATCGTTTCATATGCTTGACAGAGTTCTATATCATTCTATACAAATGAAATGCATACACACATTTTGAGGACTTTAAGGGTTATAGCGGGGCTTAGGTAAGGGTGGATACATTTGGATAAGTAGGTTGCACTTGGAGTTAGGCCTACCTCTCTTTTTGTCAATTTCACGCAATTCACTTACTCACCCATTTTCCCAAAGCATTTAACAAAACAAGAGAATGATTTTAATTATTTATTTATTTTTTTTTATGTATATATATATATATATATACATATATATTTTTTCTTTTCTTGTTCCTTCTCTTGTATACCACCCCAAACTTATATTGTTGCTATTCCACGAGCAACCCCAAACTTAAAAATTTCCCCACTCGCACAGCTTTTGTTACCTAACTCCAAGTTAAGAATTAACTAGGCTATGATTTTCAGAGAAACATCATACAATTTTTTTAACAATAGGCTCAGAGGGGCTAGCAGAGGATAAACATTAATTAGGTGTGGTTTGAAAGGCTCAGGGGTGCCAAAAGAAATGCCTCAGTGTGTATGAAAATCAAATGCAAAAACAATTAAGCACAATGTCAAGTTCTGCAGACTAATGCAGGCAAGGAATACACACAATATATATAAGAACGTGTTTAGGCTCAAACCTCACAGTTGGGATCGTAGAGATGGAACTTGAGAGATGCTCACAGATGATAAAGAACTTCCGCAACGTTTGTCATGACCCCTGCTATTACTTGATGATAAAACTTGAAGGGCGAGTGTCAAAAGGAAAAATGCAAACATGCGACCCCAAATGCCACACATCATCACTATTGAAGCTGATTTAACAAAACAAAAACAAAATATAGGGCAGTGGTCCCCCAATATCACAGAGTAAGTTATAATAATAAGTACAGACCAAAGTGCGAATAAAGTCAAAATAGGGCAAAATACAACCAAAAGTGCGAGTAAAAATGTCTGAATAAAACAGTAAAATAAATTGAGCCTCCTGCTCAAGGAAATGAAATGTGCTCCTCCAAATACTCATCCCCTGAAAGAAGTGGATCCTGGGGGGCCTGCTGCTGCTCTGCATGGGGTACTGATGAAGATGAAGCGGCGGCTGCTCTTTACTCTGCCATATACTTCTCAGCAGCACGATGGACTCTGTATGATGCCAGGTGTGAAGTATCTATGCCCTGCTGCTGCAATGACAGAGACGACCCGCACCAACTGGCCATGAGGAGGTCATACTGGAAAGAGGAGTCGGTCTGAAACTGCTCCCGGTAAGATGGGCCTGCTGGCTGCTGTGGTGCTGGAGGTGCTGGCTGCTGTGGTGCTGCTCCATCTATGGGCCCCTCGGGCTGCTTCAAGATCCATGCTGCTGTGATGCCCTCCCTGGGGTCAGTTAGAAGATTATCTGGGTACTCCGGGCAGCCCTGCTGTCTACATAAAGCATGGATGATAGAGCAGTGCCCCAATCGAGCCCTAGGACACCTGACGATCTCTGCAATGCTCGCTGAAATGGCTCTCCCCAGATTTACCCTCTGGCCTCTCATGATAGCTTGTAGTCCCATGGCTACCTTGGTCTTGACATCAGTGGAGTTGGAGCATGAAATGACAGACTGATTAAAGAAATTGTTCCAGGCCTTAGGAATTGCCTTCAGAGCCATGTTGCAGAAACGGCGGGGAAAAGTTTGTCCAATCGGACCGATAAGATGTTTGTCCCACGTCGCTCCTTGACGACACAACTCTCCCAGCAAACCCTCATAATCGTGCTCCCCCCTGCTGTCCCAAGCATCCATCATGGCACAATCAGCAGTAGTAGGTAGCCCGAGGAGACTGTTGATGGTGTCAGGAGAGTAAGACACCTCTCTTCCCCTAACCATTGAAACTCTGTTATCTTCCTCCCCGTAGGCATTTGCATAGAACTCTCTCACCATGCTTTGGTTAGCCTGTTTGATCATTGAGTTGAGCGAGAGCCAACCCAATTCCCGGAGAGTGGAGGTAATGATGGGGAATTCCCCCGTGCTGAGGTTGAAGGCCCTTTCTGGATTTATCTGTTTGCCCT
Organism: Astragalus membranaceus; assembly: GCA_039519185.1. Lineage (NCBI taxonomy): Eukaryota > Viridiplantae > Streptophyta > Magnoliopsida > Fabales > Fabaceae > Astragalus > Astragalus membranaceus. The sequence goes on along the minus strand of CM076846.1, from coordinate 100,870,843 downwards.
TGACCACCTGGTGGTACCTCTCCTCGTGTACGGGGGACCTGAATCTGTCAACCTCAACTGAGGGTTCCCCTCGCCTTTTCTTGGAGGTGCCTGCTTTGCTTTGCCTCATCATTTCTGCTTACCTATAATGTCCTGTAATGAAATAAAAAAAAGAATCCAGCACCAATCGTTAGTTCTCGGTGGGTCCCTGGTGTGGGCCCCACTCACAGCAGAGAATCCAACAAAAACAGACAATAACATCTTCTCAGAACTAATCAACTACCCTAAGGTTCAATGATCATTGACAAAATTAAAGCACAGGCTAGCAACCAAAACAGAATTCACTTAGACATTTTCACAAACAGTTTGGTTGCTTAGCCAAAACCCACTTGGGCATTTTCACAAACACCTTGGCTACACAAAAATTTCATTCAAGCATTTTATCGAACACCTTGTGTATGCCCAAAATCAACTTAGTTTCTACCCCCAATTCAATCATTCTCTCCCCAACATTAGCAATAAGCAACAATCATGCAACACAATATCATAGGGAACAATCCTACTCTTCTAATTTGACTTCGAATCCTCACACTTCCTACCCAAAAATCACCCCAACAACCATCAAAACCACTCAAAATATTCTACTCTAATTAAAGAATAAGGTTAAGATTAATACCTGCAGATGTTGATGGTGAGGAATTCGCGCAAGGTAGCAAGAATTCACAATCAAATGCGATCAAAAACCGTAATGGGGAGGGGAATTCGTAGTGTGCACTAAAGAGGGAAAATAGAGAATTTGAAAAAATTTTGTGTTTGTGTTCGGACTGCCCAGTTTTACGCTAAAAAGGCTCCCATCGCGACGCGGCCCGTGTGCCTCGCGTCGCGAGATTACACAGAAACCGTTACAGTTTCAAAAATTTTGAAGCATCGCGACGCGACACGCCTCATTCGCAACGCGAAATAAGGCAAAAACCTTTTTCTTGACAAATTTTCAACCCATCGCGACGCGACATCACTGGTTCGCGACGCGAAATAGACCAGAACATTTTTTCTTTGAAATTACTTCCCCTTCGCGACATGAACTTGACCGAACACAAAAATTTTCTTCTAATGCCTAAGGCTAACAGCAAAATAAAGTAAATTAAAGACTTAAATTGAAATTGAATTAAAGACTTGGTACCTCAGTGGGTTGCCTCCCACTCAGTGCTTCTTTAACGTCACTAGCTTGACGGTTCAGAAGATGTCTCACATTGGCCCAGGTGGAGCCTTTGGCTTCTTAAGTGCCCCATTCACAGCTCCTTCAGATTTTTCTCCATTGAATTTCCAGCTAGGCTCCTTCACCACTTCCTTTAGATCCACCCACTTGCTTGGTGACTTTTCCGGTGGCGAGTGGATATGTATTCTGTTTTTGGCTTTGGGATCCGGTGCCTCAACACTATAGCACCCTCCCTTTTTCTCATCTTCTTTTTCTGACTTGATCACCCTTAGGGTTATCTCTTCCTCTTTCACTCTCAGCTTCACAGTCCCGTCTGCCACATCTATGACAGCTCTACTGGTGGCTAGGAAGGGTCTTCCCAAGATGAAGGGGATGTCATTTTCCCCATCCATTGAACTCTTGACCTCAGTGTCACCATCCAAACGCAGAATCACAAAATCTACCGGGAAGAGGAATTTTCCCACTTTTACTAAGACATCCTCCACAATACCATAAGGATGGCTTATTGACCTATCAGCGAGCTGCAAGGTCATGGTGGTAGGCTTCACTTCTCCCCCCCAGCTTTCTCCACATTGCTAAGGGAATTAGGTTTATGCTTGCCCCCAAGTCACAGAGGGCCTTATCTATAGTAACTTCACCAATTGCACAGGGAATGGTGAAGCTTCCGGGGTCCTTCAGCTTAGGGGGAATTTTGTTCTGAATGATAGCACTGCACTCCTCTGTTAACGCTACCTTTTCATTCCCCTTTAACTTTATCTTTTTGGTCAGTAGCTGTTTCATGAACTTCGCATAGACCGGCATCTTTTCCAGAGCTTCAGCAAAAGGTATATTGATTTGGAGGCTTCTGAACACCTCCATGAACTTAGAGAACTGCTCATCCTCCTGATTTTTCTTGCTTACCTGAGGATAGGGCAGTCTCATGTATGCTGGGGTTTCTTTGGGTTCCCCTTGAGGTTTGTCTTTCCCCGCTCCCTCACTCTTTTCATTTGTTTTCTTTTCCCGGGGCTTGGTTACTTCTGACGGTTCCAACTCCTTACCACTTCTCAGATAGATGGCATTGCAATTCTCATTCCTCGGGTTATCCACAGTGTTGGCAGGGAAACCACTTTTGGATGTCTCCGCAAGTTGCTTCGATAACTGACAAATCTGTACCTCCAAATTTTTCATTGATGCTTCATGGTTTTTCTCCATGTTTTTCATTACCTGCTCTTGAGCTTGGAAGGTATTTTTGGTCATCTGCATAAACTGTGTCAATGCATCCTCTAACCGAGAAGGTGGTTTCTGCTGTTGATTGGCAGGTGCCTGAGACTGTTGTTGGTTGGAACTCGTGCCTTCATTATTATTCTTCCAAGAAAAGTTGGGATGATTCTTCCACCCTGGATTGTAGGTGTTAGAAAATGGATTCCCGCCTTGTCTTTGGAAATTTCCCATATAGTTGGCCTGTTCCAATGCTTCTCCATAAGCTGCACAATCACCCTCGTGGGATTCCCTACCACAATAATTGCACCCGCCTGCTTGCACTGCTTGTACTGTTGCTGGAGCTTTGGAACCTACTTCACACGCTGCCGCTAATTGCTTAGTGAGAGCCTCGATTTGCGTGGACATTAGTTTCTGTTGGGCTAACACCGCACTGTTTGAATCAAGCTCCAGCACACCTTTCTTTCCTACAGCCCCCCTATCATTTTGGATCCTGTACTCATTGGAAGCCATGTCTTCAACCAACTGTTTGGCTTCTTCCCAAGTCTTGGTACCTAGGGATCCTCCAGCTGAGGCATCCAACATCATTCTTGTTTGTGGTCTCAGCCCATGGCAAAAGGTTTGTAACTGAAGGAAATCTTCTATGCCATGGCCGGGACACTTCTTGAGTAGTAGCTTGAATCGTTCCCAAGAATCATACAACGATTCGGACTCTCCCTGTGTAAAATTGGAGATATCAGCTCTTTTCCTTATGAACTTGGAGATTGGAAAGAATCTCTCCAAGAACTTGTTCTCAAGGTCATTCCAAGTGTTGATTGTCCCTGGGAGAGTGTTCAGCCAATCCTTGGCTCTCCCTGTGAGAGTGAAAGGGAACAGCCGGACCTTCTTTGCACTATCGGTTACTCCCTCAGGGTGTGTAGTCCCACATATCTCGTAGAATTGGAACAAGTGCTGATTAGGGTCTTCGGCATCCGACCCAGAGAATTGCTCTGATTTCAAGGCTGTGAGCACAGAGGATTTGATATCAAACTGGGCCACGCCCACTGGCTGAAATGCTAATGCTTGGGCACCTTGATTTCTTCGCCCGAAGTCACCTAGAGTATGTCGTGGTGGAGGTGGAGGATCAGCCATCTCTTCCTCTTCACTCGAAAAATCTTCTGGTATCGAGGTAGAGGTTGATTGTACCTGTGACAATTCCCTTGCTTGCTGCTTGGTAAGCTTAGCCTTTCTTCGATTTGCCTTTGCTAGTTTTTCAATTTCCGGGTCAAACAAGAGTTCTTGTGGACCCTTGCTCCGCATGCACAAATCTCTGAAACACTGAAGCAAACGTCAACAAATTCAAGAAACCAACAAGTAGCAAAACTAAGTAACTAAAAACAATCAAAAACTAAAAATCTAGAATCAACTCGTTTGCCTTGTCGACAACAAAGTCAACAATCCCCGGCAACGGCGCCAAAAACTTGTTAAGACTTTGGCAAGTGTACCAAATATCGTCGCAAGTAATAAAATATCGGTAAGAACCGGTCAATCCACAGAGATTGCGCGTTGAAAACAATAGCAAAGTTGTAAATTCTTAGATTGTAAATGTTTTGGTAATTGGAGTAATCAGTAACAGTACACAAACGTGATTTAAGAATACGAGAAAAACGACTAGGGATTGAATCCTCTCCTCTCGCCTATCACATGAACCTTAGCCAATTCAAGTTAATTATTCAATTTCTAGATTCAATTCACTAATTAAGGTCAAGGGCAATTCCTTGCCTCAAGACCCCTATTACCCTAAGAGTTACCCTAATTCCTTAGGTGAGTCATGCCATAAGGCAACGCATTAAGATTAAGAATTTTAACGAATTCACATAAGCTACCACATATTCCTATGATGATTACTAGCATGTTATCTAACTACCCAATTTCCAGCTACTAATTCATATTCCTATGCAATCACTAGTCTGGATCATCACAATTATCATATGTAATTGAAAACCATTAAGAACATAGGTATTTAGACAAGGTAAATCGAATAACAACTGAATTGATTAAAACAATGGTTCACATGATAGGGTTGGGAGATTCATCTCTCCCTAATCTAAGCAATTTAGTTACAATCCATCCTAAGAGTAGAAACCAACATAAAATAGAAAACAAACATAAAGGAAGACATTAGAACCTTCAATCCCTTGTTCCAAAGTGGTGAGAAGGCCCCAAAATCGCACCCTCCAGCTGCTCCAAAATGTGGCTCAGATCCCAAGACGAAGTCCCCTTCAAAAATTGCTGAAACTGCTTTAAAAACCCTAATTTTCACGTACCATCGCGACGCGGCCCGTGCCTGTCGCGTCGCGAAATAGGACAGAAACATTTGGCTTCGCAAAACTTCTCCTGGTCGCGTCGCGAACCCTCCTGGTCGCGACGCGATATTGAGCAGAAATCAAATCCCTCCATTTTGCTGCATTTCCGGGCAAGTGTCTGGTTCACCGAATGATGCCACAACCAATTAGAGGTCTTCAAGTCCAATTTAGCTCCAAAAGTGAAGGAATTACTTACAAATGAACTTCCTACTACAATTATCTAAAACTAGACTAAATCCTCAGATAATGACTGTGATACAATGAAAAACCTGCACAATTGGTCCTAAAAATGCATAACTTACATCATATGATTGAGAGTCAACAGATGACTTTGGAGTTGTACCTTCTGGCGGCATGTTGTTTTGCAGCGAATTCTCAGAGGTGGGCAGCTTCTCATGTGTCATCCAGTTACTCAAGGCTGACATTCATGTTATCAGTGTTGTCTGCTTCATTATTGTGTTCTCGTCTGAAGCTGGGCTCACCGAGTTCAACTGGTGTCATGGCATCGCATCCGAAGGCAAACCTGACTGGGGTCTCACCAGTTGAGGAGTGAGGGGTCGTGTGATATGACCAAAGGACTTGTCATAGCTGATCGACCCACGCTCCTTTGGCGTCATCGAGCTTTTTCTTGAATCCGGAGAGGATGACTTTATTTGCGGATTTGGCCTGGCCGTTTGCCTAAGGATGCTTTACTGAAGTGAACTTGTTTTGGATACCTAATTCTCTACAAGAGTCAACCACTAGAGAGCTGGCGAATTGGGTTCTATTGTCGGTGACAAATTCCGCCGGCAACCCGTACCTGCAAATGATGCTCTTCTAGTAAAATTTCTTGACTCGGGCTGCCGTGATGGCTGCCACGGGCTCTGCCTCCACCCACTTGGTGAAGTATTCAACTGCCACTATTAGGAACTTGACTTGTCCATGAGCAATTGGAAAAGGACCTAGTATATCAGACCCCCATTTGTAAAATGGCCAAGCAGATCTAACTGAGTGGAGAGCTTCAGCCGGTGTATGGTGTAGGTCTGCAAATCTTTGACAATTGTTACATCGCCGCTGAAGCTTATGCAATCCTTGTTAAGATGAGGCCAGTAATAACCGGCCCACAGGTCTTTGTTGGCCAGTGCTCGCCATCCTATGTGACTTCCACAAAGTCCTTGGTGTATTTCTTTCATGACATACTCGACTTCGTCGGGGAGGAGGCATCGCAGAATAGGGGTGGAAAAGCCTCCGTTGTACAACTTTTCGAAGATGAAGGTATACTTTCCTGCTTCTCTTCGGAGTTTCTTGGCTTCCCCGTCATCTTGGGGGAGTATATTATCCTGCAAAAAAGATAACAAGGGAGTTATCCAGTTTGTGCTTTCGTTAAGAGTATTCACCTCATCCACTTCAATGCCAGGGGCCTAGAGTGTTTCCTGAATGACTGTGTGATTGTTGCCCGGCTTTTTGGTGCTTGCCAGTTTTGTAAGGATTTTCGCCCTAGTGTTGTGCTCCTTTGGGATGTAGAGGAGTTCAAAACTGGAAAAGCCGGCTGTAAGATATTTGACTTTGGAGAGATATTTGTTGAGTTGTGGGTCTCATGTTTGGAACTCCCCGGAAACTTGACTGGAGTAACTCTTGACCTTGAGATGATGTACCCCGACCTCTTTTGCAAGGATCATTCCGTCAATTAGGACTTCATATTCGGCCTGGTTGTTGCTGGCTTGGAATTAAAATCGAAGGGATTGCTCAATTAAGAGGCCGTCAAGGCTTTCTAGAGTAAGTCCAGCCTTGCTGTCTTTGACATTTGATGCCTCGTCGACGGAGAGTGTCCATTCACTGAACTGAGGCTTTGAATCATCAGGGGTGAGTTCCACAACGAAGTCTGCTAGGACTTGTGCTTTAATTCCCCCTCTAGGGATGAAGACCACATCATATTTGGATAGCTCAATGGACCATGCTACCATCTTCCCTACCAGGTCTGGATTTTGGATTACCTGCCTTATGGGGTGGTCTATTTTGACGATGATCTTATGTCCCTGGAAGTATGGCCTCAGGTTGTTTGGAAAGTTGTTTGGCATTCTGCTATCCATTCAAACCGACGACCCTTCTTGGGGGATGAGAAGAACTGGAAGGCCTTGTCACCTGCACAAGATAAAAAATGAGAGAGAGCCACCAGTCGGCCAGTTAATTGCCGAACCTCTTTGGGGTTGGAAGGGATCTGATTTCCAAAATAGATCTACACTTGTTAGGATTGGCTTTGATGCCTCTGTTGGCCAACATGAAGCCAAGGAATTTGCCTGCTTGGACACCGAAGGAACACTTCGTCGGATTAGGAGCATGTTGTGTTTTCAGATGAAGGCGAAAATGTCCACGAGATCATCTGTATGCTCCTTCCTCTTTTCTGTTTTCACTACCATGTCGTCCACAAAAACTTCCATGTTCTTGCCTATTTGGTCCTTGAATACCCTGTCCAACAAGCGTTGATATGTGGGGCCCACATTTTTCAAGCCAAAGGGCCTCACATTATAGAAATAGTTGCATGCATCAGTCATGAAAGCTATCTTCTCAGCATTGTCGGGGTCCATGTAGATTTGGTGGTAGCTGGAGTAGGCGTCCATAAAGCTTAACATTTTATATCCAAAGGCCTCGTCGATCAAGTTGTCTATGCAAAGCAGAGTGTAGGGTTCTTTAGGACAAGCAATATTCAGGTCATTGAAGTCCACACACATCCTCCATTTGTCATTTTGTTTGCAGACCAAAACGACATTTGAGAGCCATGTTGGATACTAGATTTCAGTGATGATTCTAGCATCTAGTAGCTTTTTTGTCTCCTCAACCACTGCTTGTCGGCGCTCTATGTTGAGCTTTCACTTTCTCTGAGAGACTGGTTTCACTGCGTGGCCTGTGGACAATCTGTGGCAAATGAATGTGGGGTCAATGTAGGGCATGTCCCCAGAGGTCCAAGCAAATAAGTCTATTGTGTGTCGGAGTAGCTCGGATAGCTTGGTCTCCTCTTTAGGTGAGAGGTTCATCCCCAAGCTAGTCGTGTGATCTGCTGACCAACCTATTTGTATCTACTTTAAGTTCTCTATGGGCTTTAGGCGGCCATCACTGAAGTCTTCTCGTGGGTCCAAGTCTGCAAAGTTGATGTTGTCGGAGCTTGCTTTCGCCGGTGGGGCCTCCAAATTCTTATTTCTGGTTCGAAGGCTGTCGAGGTAGCACTTTCTAGCTGCTTCCTAGTCGACCTAGAGAATTCCGACTCCACAATCATCCAGGGGTTACGTGAGTGTTAGGTATCGTGTGGAGAGGGCGGCACCGAGGGCGTTCAAGGCAGACCGGCCTAGTATGATGTTGTATGACGACTGGGCGTTGATCACCAAGTAACGAATATGTATGGTTTTTGCATTGCTCCTAGTTCCGAATGTAGTTTTCAACGTGATGTAGCCATGTTCAGGTGAAAAGCCAACCAAAGTGTCGTGATACGGTGGTATTGTTCATTTGAAAGTTGCATCCCTTCGAAATTCAGCAATTGTACAATTACCACCAAGGGTTCATCTTCCTGTGGGGCAATGCTTTCGAGGTTGTTTAGAGGGAAGCTCAGGTCCGGGACATTGGCAGAAGTCGTCGCCACTAGGTATTCAGATACATGCATGATTTGACGAACGAATCGCTTTCTGGCCAAGCTGGTTCCTCCCCCTCCGGTAAACCCCCCGAAAAAAGTATTGAGGGTGTGTTTGACCGGAGGGGAATTACCATCCACGTCGTTCGCCTTGTCGACAGTTTCTGTCGGAAGTTAGGGTGTTTCTGCAGTTGGCTAGGTTGACGTCCCTTCGAGATCACCTTTGACGTATATCTTCATCATTCCTCTTCGGATCAGCTTTTCAATCTCATTCTTGCGCACGAAGCAGTCTTATGTGTCGTGGTCACGGGCTTTGTGATACTCGCACTACTGTTGGGGGTCTTTGTCGAGTTATTTTCTTGTCGGGATTATCTCTAGTATGAGACTGGTGTAGAGGATTTCTTTCAGTATCGTCTCACGCCTCTGGTTCAATGGGGTTAGCGCCGTGTTGCTTCCTCGACCTGGGGCGGAGCTTCTTTTCTCGCTACCCTTCTCTTTGGCATGATGGCGTCGGTCAGTGGCCGCGGGTTCTCCACCAGGACGTTGTCGAGGTGGTTTGTCATCTGTTCCTACAACGACTGGTTCTGCCTCCGCAGTTCGTCGATGATGGCGTTGACGTTAGCGAGCGTCGGGTGAGTGTCTCCGACTGGTTGCGGTTGGATGTTAGGCTTCTGTAGCTGTGCCGCAACATCACTAGATCGGTCACGTCGTTGTTGGGTTGTTGAGCGTTCCGCCTGCGACCATGGCGGGTAGTAACCATAGATAACGATAGGGTTAGGGGTGGCCGGGACTGAATTTACTGGGCCCTACGGTGGGCGCCAATGTACTCGATTAAATTTATTGATGTAATAGGTAAAGTACAAGGATCCCCGGATAGCTTTTTGTCTATCCGGTTTACACTAGTTCTTTTTTCTAACTATTTTGGGTCTACCTAATTTCTTCTATTCTTGCTCCTTATATGTTTTTTCCTTGCTGGTAACCGATTGGCATACCTCTTGAATTTAATTTTCTTTTCTTGTTCTTTCTCACAGTTTTTGGTGGAATCTTATTTTGGAATTGATATTATAAATGTGAGGTTGACTATTATGCCTTCAATTTAACGAGAATGTGACATACATGGATTTCACTTAATTTAAGTTTAATGCGTCCACTTTATTGATGGCAATTTAAATTTGTTGCCTACTTCTAATCTTATTGCCTTGCATTAACTTTGTGCCATTAACTTCTACGTTCAGTGATAACCCTTGCTTCATTAGACTTAGCTCATCTAGTAAATTTTGGATGTCGAATGTCCTTTATTAGTATGTTCATGTCGATATTTAAAATCTGATCTTACATTGAATTGTGAAGCCATTTTGTCACGCCAAACTCTGAGTCTATATATATATATATATATATATATATATATATATATATATATATATATATATATATATATATATATATATATATATATATATATATATATATATATATATATATATATATGAGAAGGCATTGGCTTTGGAGTTTACTTTCTACAATATGTTATTGTTTTGTCTTTGTATCATTCATGTAATTTCGACCAATGAAGAGGGTTTAAGTCTATTGAAGTTCAAAACTTCACTTTTGGACCCAAATACATGATGTTATCCCCTTTTGAAGTTCATTTACTTTTGATGCATACGTTTACATTTACATAAACTCATAAGGGATTAAAAAGTGAAAACTATTTCAAAACTAGAGGGTTTCGTTAACTTTCATAAACTAGAGGTTTTAGACCTTTGTATAAATAGGCTTCATGGACCACTTCTAACTCCTATTTGAAAAATCAAAACACTTAGGAAGCTTTACTTGTGTGAAAACTACATGTTTGGTAAAGTGCAAGAAGACATTGGGATTTTAACATCACTTGAAGAGTTAGTTATTTATAGTAATAACTTCATTGGAAATATTCCCTCATCAATTAGTAAGTTGAAGAAGCTTAGAGTTTTAAGGGCAGGTTTGACTTAGTAACTTCCACGCAAATGATTTATTGTTGTTTGGTTTGATGGATATGGTTAATGGTGGTTTGTCTTGTGATTTAGATATCTAGTCATGTTAATGATGCAAATGAAATAATAATCTTAATTTTACAGCATTTGTATGTGATTAGGATTAGGATAATTGATATGAAATTATGCATTTTTACTCTCTTTAGTTAAATTGTGTTGAAAGGAAGGTAATTCATTATACAAAAGCAAGTACTAATTTTAACACTTCATACTTGATATTTATTTTAAGACAATTTTATCGTTATTTTTTTAAAAAAAAATTTCGTTTGTTACATTGCCTAATAGCCATGTTTTTATTCTGTTTATTTATTGTGTTGAAGAGAGTTTGTATGATGTCTTCCTTTTTTATCAGTGCTATGGAAGGATATCATAAGTTGACGGAGACTAGAAAGAAGACACATATATGGAATTTTTAGCAAGTTATATTAAAGATGTATTTTAGTTGGAGGTACGTAGTAGAATTTTTAACAAGTTATATTAAAGATGTATTTTAGTTGATGAACTAATGTTTAGTCTTATGTCATTTCATATTGTAGAGATTCAACAATACCGAACCATTCAATGATGAGGATCTATACGATATTCGGTCTCGATGAGCACGACTATTTCTTGAACTTTACTCAAATCGTCCTATTGGGTGATAGGCTAGATAGGTGAATCCATCTAAAATTCTGCATTCTCTCTCTTATTTTGAAATGTTTTGATTGCATTTAATATTTTGGATATGCATATGTGATTATAGTTCCTCATCTGTTGTGTTGCTTTGTGGAATTTCAAGATGGTGATTTGGTATAGTGAGTAGGAGTTTGGAATGAATAACCCGAATTATCATGGCTCATGTGATTTGTGCTGGAAAACTGTTTTTTATTTCTAACCAATGTTATATTATCCTATCCATTTATGAAGTATGATTAGGAATTGAATCATTACTTAGCATCAATGTTAAGTGAGTCTATGTTTAATAGAACGGTGCTTCTATATATTCATAAAATTGAGCACATTTTTGTAAATCAGTTGGCGGTGAAATCGGAAAACCTATGATACCTTTTTAGTCGTATTATTGAATGACTAATATGTTGTCAATTGTGATTTTAGGTTCAAAGTCATCAGCCGAGGTTGTTGCAGATTTGGTTCAGACAAGTTTTGGTGCATATTTGGTGCTTACTTAGTTTATGTTAGAAGTAATTTTTTGGATAGTTTTGGTAATATGTTATCACTACACATCATGTTTTATGGAAAACAATTGAGATTGTATTGAAGATTATTTAATATGTACTTAAGATTGTGATGCTTCATCTTTTAATTATTTGAATATTTGAGATTATACAGAGTCTTGTCCCATGTATGCTGCGAATAGAAACTGATCGTACCTGATCAATACGATGGGTTGTTGGTGATGACGTTGATCGGTCGCTGTGATGAGGGACCGAGTTGTAAGCCGCACGCGGGTGGTACCTGCAAAGGCACTCCAACGCTCAAGTCAGAGGTGCTTCAACGGGCAGGGTCACAAGGTGAGTAAAAACATACCTGAAGCCACATGCTGGTGTGGTATATATAACACTGGCGTGCTAGCCGTTGCGGATTTTACGGGACCGGCCGCATCTTGCGGAGCAAGGTAGACGATGGGCCGCGTTGGGCCGGCCTTGGTCGAATGGGCCGCTGGCCCATGTTGCACCTGGTTGCTGCGTGCAGCACCCCCCTTGCTGCAGGTTGCGCTGGACTGTCTCGTTGGGCCTATTGGGCCACTCCAGAACAGTTGCCCCCCAAGCCTAGGTCGCTTAAGAGCGGGCTGAGGCTTGAATCGTTGCCCCCTGCATTCGAGTTGTGGAAGGGGACTGACGGTCGATCGCTGATAATTTGATTGTGTGGTCGCTGCCACGCGGCCTGGCCACACGGGGCCAGGTGCCGTCTCGGGGGTGATGCCTGACAATAAATCGTCATGAGTGCTGAGGCGACAGCTGCTTTAATTGGGTGACGTTTGGAGACTCGAGGAGTTTAAGCAATGATGGTACATGAAGAGTCGCGCCTCTTCACTTTCGGCCCATGGTGATGGTTGGCCCATTATATATAGGGCTCATAGGGCACATCATTTACACGTTTCTCCGAATTCTCCGCTGCTCTCGCTGATCGCTCGCATCAAGCTCGCTTGCTTCTGCCAACGCTCGCACGCTACCGTCGAAGCTCGCTCGTAATCCTCTTGCTATAATTCCAGGTAACTGCGACCGCTCTTACTTTGTTTGAGTTTATTTGTTCCACCTGATGGAGGGGGTGTCAGGTCTGGGGACGACCACGTCGCCCCTTCCCACGCGCGAGTAAGACCCTGACTGTTATTCCCCTCCACAGGTTCATTCTGGCGCGGACTAAACAAACTCGCCGTATATTGGGAGTCCCGGCCGTTTCCCTTGCGCAAAATATGACACGACCGGTGGAACAGAGTCCTGCCCCTGCCCGGTCGTCTTCTTTTAGTGACGAATCTTCTTCCTCTGGGCCTTCGACCCAGAACTCGACTTCATCAAGCAGATCCGGGACGCGGCCGGACAGAAGTGGGGTCCCGTACCCCGAGGTTCTGGTTGCTGATATTGCAGAGAGCAACGCGCGGGTCGCCTGTGAGGAAGGTGCTGACCATGCTGCGACCGACGTAACCGAGACGGCCGACAGAGATCAGCAGGGCAATCATGGAGAAGATCCTGAGGTTGCTGCTACACAGATGTCTTGGGTTTCTACCAACCTGAGGGGTCAGCGCAACAAGATTCAACGGGGAAGCCAAGACCTGGAGTTTCTTGCGACCGAGCTGAATGAAGGTTGGAGGGTAGATGGTATGGCCAAAGGGGAAGATATTGCGGCCTGGACTGATATGTTAAAATTCACAATGTACCGCATCGTTTTCGAACGCATGGGTATAATTCCACCATTCACCAGATTCCAACGCCAGGTTCTACGGTATCTTCAGGTCGCCCCTTCTCAGCTGAATCCGAACGCTTGGGCGTTCCTGCAGGCGTATGAAGATGTCCTTGCGGTTCTGAAACGACCGGTCTCCATACGACTGTTCTTCCATTTGTTTGAGATGAGCTATATTTATGAAAAAGGCTCCAAGGGCGCCCGCAAGGAAGCGGTCTCATTCAAAAACCGGTCAACGTATAACTTCTTCAAGCCATATCTGGAATCGTTGACGACCGGGTGGAAAAAGGAATTCTTTTGGGTCGTTCCTGAGTCGGCCGAGGCCCAAAATGTGATCGCCCAAATGACCAGCGATCAAGAAGGAACCCCTCTGTTTCCTACGGTGTGGAGTTTTAACCACTTCTCCAAAAAGCCGGGCCAGTACATTTTCAAGGACGCTGATCTTGACGACCTGGACAGGGGGACGATCCATAGATTGAGAAGGATTGCGTCCCTAGTCCCTGAGGGTCGCATCAAAGTTAAAAACGTTGTGGATGCTCGTACCAAGAAGAGTGTCAAGGCCGCTCTTGGTTGGTGGTCGCTCACACCTTTATTTTCTGTCACTTTGTTTTATTAAATGTTTCTAACCATCTGCTTTTGCCTTTGCAGTTAAGATGACCAACATGAATGACTTTGACCTGTTGGCGCAATGGGCGGCCGAGGACGGCGATACTTCACCCGCCCGTGTCATACCTGCGGCTCAGTCTGGGGGTACGCCTCAAACTGATGTGACCGGATCTCAGCCTGATCGCCAGGCTCCTCGGGCGGGCACACCAGCACAAGCCATTGATCTGAGCAGCCCACCTAAAAATCAAGGAAAATCCAAGAGGAACAGGTCGGTCGACGATGGGGGCGAGAAGAAAAAGCATAAGAGTGGAAAAAGCCACGGGCCCAGCATCGACCTGCTTGGGTTGGGTGATGAAGACTGTGCCCGCTTCAAGGAGGAACCTTTCGAGGTGATGGCCGAGGCAATGAAGGCCGCTGGTGTTCTGTTCAAGAAATACCAAGATGAAGAATCAGATCGCCTGGAAGGTAGGCGCCTTGCCCATAGATATTCATTGCTTGAAGACGACCTAGTCGATAAAAACTTTAAATTGAATTCTGCCTTGTCATTGCTCGCAGAACTGAGGGGCGAGCGCGACGACCTGCTCAAGAAAATGAAGGAGCTCGAACCAAGAGTCGAAGCGGCCGCTGACAATGAGAGGAAGCTTGGCGAAGCAGAACGCCAGCTTGTGGCTGCTGTCTCTGCTCAAACACTGGCCGAGTCTTCTCTGGACAAGGCGGTCGCTGACAAGGAAACAGCTGAGAAAGAGGTCGAACGCCTCTCTTCCAAGAATAAAGAGCTGTCGAGCCAGGTCGCTGGGCTGAAAACTGAGTTGGAGGCAGTGGAGGCGGAAAAGGACAATTTTAGAGGCCGCTACAAGGACGTTCTTGACAAGGCGAAGGGAGCTGCGGAGGGCCAATTTGAAAATGCGGTCGGTCAGATCAAGATCATCTACCCTGATCTGTATGTCGATCGTGAGATTGTGCAAAGCAGCCATCGAGCGATCGAGCAGCAGATCGTCCGCCCCAAGAAGATGTCGAAAGGGAAAGTCCTTGAAGAAGAGGTGGTCATCTATCAAGCCCCCCGCGACTCTTAACTTGTCATTTCTAAATTGTAATCTTGCCCCGCCTGCGAGCGGCTTTTAAATGGGTGCCCTGGTTTCGACCAAGGCGTCTTCGTTTGTAATTACTGATAATTTTGCATGAATTCCAACCCGTTTAATTGCTTTATACTTGATTTTCATTCATTTTTGCTCTTAATTTATTTTTGCAATTCCGCTCGGCCAATCGATGGCACTCTTTTAGACCGCTCGTGTGGGCCGTTCGAGGGTACTCTTTTAGGCCGCTCGGCGGCTCTCACTTGGGCCCTTCAATGGCACTCTTTTAGACCGCTCGGCGGCTCTCACTTGGGCCCTTCGATGGCATTCTTTTTAGGCCGCTCGGCGGCTTCTCGTTTGGGCCATTCGATGGCACTCTTTTTAGGCCGCTCGGCGGCTCTCGTTTGGGCCATTCGATGGCACTCTTTTTAGGCCGCTCGGCAGCTCTCGTTTGGGCCATTCGATGGCACTCTTTTTAGGCCGCTCGGCAGCTCTCGTTTGGGCCATTCGATGGCACTCTACCGGTCGCTCGTCTGCTACTCGCATGGTGAGCGACCGTGCATACGATTTGCATGAAAATAAATACACAAGTCGAATTTTTAAGGTCGGTCCTCAGTAAAAAACCCCTGTGGGGAAAAAGAGCGACCGCCTGTTCTTTATTGATGAATTGATGTTTACAACTTAGACATAATATTTTCTCAATTTGTCAGCGTTCCATGTTCTGGGGATGGTCGCCCCTTCCATGGTTTCCAGCTCGTACGCTCCCTTTCCGGTCTTGCTGATGACACGGTATGGTCCTTCCCAATTGGGGGCTAGCTTTCCCTGGCGAGCGTTCTTATTTCCTACGTCGGCCCTTCTGAGGACTAGCTGCCCAACGGAGAATTCCCTCTTCTGGACGCGGGCGTTGTATCTTGCAGCGACCTTCTGTTTGATGAGTTGCTCCCTAAGCGACGCCTTGGTTCGCAGCTCATCAACCAGGTCGAGTTCTTCTCTTGTTGCTTGCTCATTTGCGGCCGGGGTTGGTGGGTTGGTCGTCCTCCAACTTAGCTCTCCCATCTCAATTGGGATGACAGCGTCAGTACCATAGACCAGTCTAAATGGTGACTCCCCGGTCGATGAGTGGGGGGTCGTTCTGTAGGCCCAAAGGACCGACTGTAGCTCTTCTGCCCAATTGCCTTTGGCTTCATCTAACCTCCTTTTCAGCCCGCGTAGTACTACCCTGTTGGCCGCTTCTGCCTGGCCATTGGTTTGTGGGTGCTCGACCGAGGTGAAACGCTGTTTCACGCCAAGGTCGGCCAGCATTTCTCTGAATTTTCTGTCAGCGAACTGAGTTCCATTGTCGGTCACCAGTTGTTGGGGCACTCCAAAGCGGGCGAGCACATTTCGACCAAAAAACTTGGATACCTTCGCTGAGGTAATGGTGGCGAGTGGCTCTGCTTCTATCCACTTGGTGAAGTAGTCGATCGCGACGATGAGGAATTTCAGCTGACCTGGTGCAGGTGGAAAAGGGCCGAGCAGGTCCATGCCCCACCAAGCGAACGGCCAGGGTGGGGTCAAGCTGTGTAGTTCTGATGAGGGCGCTATGTGCACGTCGGCATGGATTTGGCATTTCTTGCACTTCTGAACCAGTAACTTAGCGTCTTCATCCATGGTCGGCCAATAATATCCGGCCCTGAGTGCCTTCTTAGCAATCGACCGACCACCTTGGTGGCTACCACAATCTCCCTCATGTATGTCTCTTAGTACATGGTCGGCCTCGACCGACGTGAGGCACCTCAGCAATGGGGATGAAAAACCCCTTCTGTACAGTCTTCCTTCGATCACCGAGTACTTGGTCGCTCGTAACCTCAGGAGTTTTGCTGCCTTCTGGTCGCAAGGTTCTACCCCATCAAGAATATATTGTAGGATCGGAGTGATCCAGTCTTTATCTGAGTCGACCGCTAGGATGGCTAATGGTTGAGCGGGCTTAGTAGACACGCTCGGCCGCGTTAATGTTTCCTGAATTAGACTTCTGTGATTCCCAGGAGCCTTTGTACTGGCTAACTTTGATAGGATGTCAGCCCTCACGTTCTCTGTCCTGGGGACGTGCTTAACTTCTGCTCGGTCGAATTGCCTGAGCAGCTCCCTTACGACGCAAAAGACGACGTCCTGAATTTGGGATACTACCAGTAGAGAGTCGGAGTGAAGTTCGACACGGTCGACATTGAACTCTTTGGCTAGCTGCAGCCCGGCAATGCACGCTTCATACTCGGCCTGATTGTTTGAAGTGTGAAATGCAAAAGTTAATGACACTTCAACAGTAAGTCCTTCTGTGTTCTCAAGTATCAAACCGGCCCCACTTCCTTTGCTGTTGGAGGACCCGTCTACGTGCAAAGTCCAGGTAGTGACGGCCTGATCATCTGGTATTGGAGTCATCTCAGTGATGAAGTCGGCCAACACTTGTGCCTTAGCGGCCGATCTGGCCTCAAACTTGATTCCAAACTCACTGAGTTCCACAGCCCACTTGATCATACGCCCTGCAAGGTCAGGTCGGTGAAGGATTTGCCTAATAGGCTGGTCGGTCCTTACCACAACCTGATGGGCAACGAAATAAGGAAGTAATCTGCGAGCGGCCACAAGTAACGCCAAGGCTAGTTTCTCGATCTTCTGGTACCTGATTTCTGGGCCTTGAAACACCTTGCTGATGAAATAGACCGGGTTTTGCTTTAGGTCGCATTCCCTGACCAGAACGGCGCTCATGGCTTCGTCCGTTATGGCCAAGTACAAGTAAAGTGTCCCCCCGGTTGCGGCTTGGTCATGATGGGCGGGTTGGTTAGTGCCGCCTTTAGCTCGTCCAATGCTCGCTGGCATTGATCGGTCCATTGAAATTCGACCTCTTTCTTCAAAAGCTTGAACAGTGGAAGAGATTTGCACGCTGATTTAGGTATAAATCGTGACAGGGCAGCGACCATGCCATTCAATTGTTGGATCTCTTTTTTAGTAGTGGGCGGCCTCATGTCGGCGACCGCCCTACACTTATCAGGGTTCGCTTCAATCCCTCGCTCTGTTAAGTGGAAGCCCAGGAACTTGCCCGCCCTTACTCCAAAGGTGCACTTCTCTGGATTCAATCTTAAAGAATTCTTCCTTGCTTCCTCAAAGATTTCCCTTAGGTCGTTACTGTGGTCTTGGTCGGTTTTGCTCTTGATGATCATATCATCCAAGTAGACCTCTGATATTCGACCGATCTGCCGCCTGAAAACTTTGTTCATCATCCTCTGGTAGGTCGCTCCGGCGTTCTTCAGACCAAAGGGCATTACCTTATACTGGAAATTTCCCCGATCGGTCATGAACGCGGTCTTATGCCGATCGGGTGGGTACATGGTGATCTGATTGTATCCTGAGTAGGCGTCTAGAAAAGACAGAAGTTTATAGCCCGCAGCCCCGTCGACCAGTTTGTCAATGCTTGGCAGTGGAAAGGCGTCCTTCGGGCATGCCTTATTCAGGTCGGTATAATCGACGCACATGCGCCACTTACCATTTTTCTTCTTTACCAACACGACGTTGGAAAGCCATGTTGTATACTTAATTTCCTCAATGAAATTGGCCTTGATGAGGTCGTCAACTGCCTGGGCGGCCGCCATTGCTTTCTCTTCGCTCTGAGTTCGCCTCTTTTGTGCGACCGGCCTTGCTGTCTCATCAACGGACAGTTGGTGGCAGGCAATTTCAATTGGGATCCCGGGCATATCTGATGCCTGCCATGCAAAAAGGTCTGCGTAATCCCTGAGGCAGGTGATGAGCTCTTGCTTGACTTCTTCAGGTAGGTCGCTCCCCAACTTAACTGTCTTAGTTGGGTCGTCCATTAACTGAACATCGATCAATTCCCCGTGGGGCTCAGGCCTCTTGAGTCTATTCTTTAGCTCGCGGGCTAAATCATCGTCGTCGTCCTCAGGGTCGCTATCAGGGTCGTACCGAGCATCCAGGTCGGCCACATTGACCTGATGCCCCTCTCCAAGATTCTGAGGTTTGGCATTCGTCACCTCCATGTCACAAATTTCTTGGTAAAGGAAATGGCTCCTCATGGCCGCCTCCATGTCGGCCATCACTGTCACAACTCGGTCGTTTTTACTGTAAAACTTCATCTTCAGATGTACAGTTGAGGCTACGGCCTCCAATTTTCCCAGAGTTGGGCGGCCGATGATACAGTGGTAACACGATTTGATTGGCAGAACTAAGAACGTCGTTCTGACCGTCCTGTACGACGTGCTGCCGCTCGTGTCATCTCCAAAGGTGACAAGTAATTCTATCGTCCCCAGCGGGTAGGTAGTCGCCCCATTGAACCCGGTCAATGGGGTTGGTACTGCTTGGGGAATAATCTCGCTCCTATCCACATTTAACTTGTCGATCAATTCTTCGAACATGATGTCGGCCGAGCTCCCTTGGTCGACCAGTATTCTTCTGACCTCGGTGTTGGCCATTACGGCCGATACTACCAAAGGGACATAATTATTAACCTTTCCATCAAGCAAGTCTTCGTCCCCAAAGGAAATGGGCGGCCTATTCGAGGCCGGCCGTGGGGTTGAAGTTGAACCGACCATCATGAGTTCGTTCCACTTCCTCTTCATCGCCTTGTTGGATTCTCTGATGTCCAACGGGTTACCTCCATGGATGACCATGGCTACGTTGCGGCCCTTTGATTGTCTGGGGTCGCGTTCTTCCTCTGAACTGTTACGCGTCTGCTCGATCGTAGAGTTAACGATCGCCTTACCTTTGTCATTGGCGGGTTGGCCAACGGCTCTTTGATCAGGGCGATCGTTACCTGCATCTTTGACATATTGCCTCAACTTGCCCTTCTGTATGAGGTCTTCTATGTCATCTTTTAGGGCCATGCAGTCATTGGTGTCATGCCCCTTACTCTTGTGATATCTGCAGTATTTCTTGGTAGGCCGACCTCCTTTCTTCAGTACTAAAGGATCAGGTCGCCTCACACCAGTGAATTCATTGTTCTGGCACTCCGTGAAGATCTGTGCGATCGGAGTGTTTAATTTGGTACGCTGCTCGTACCTCTTGGGTCGGTACTCGGGCTTACTGTCACGGTCTTGCCCCTTGACCGACCTGCCAGTTTCTTCCTTGGGACGCGCGCGGGCGCCCTTGTCGGCCGCCAGTTGCTCCTCATAGCCCATATGGTCGTTGGCCCTTCTAAGGAACAGGCCGAGGTCGTAGTAGCGGTTCAAAGAAAACTCTTCTGCAAACCTGTGGTTCTTTCTTATACCACGCTTGAGGTACTTCAGTTTGTCCGTGTCTGATAGGTTGCGGACTGTGTCGGCCTCTGTCATGAACCGGTCGATAAACTCCCTCAATGGTTCATTTTCTCCTTGGACGACCGAATCCAAGTGTTCTTCGTAACGATATTGACAACGGTTGGCCGTGTAATTAGCCAAGAACATTGCCACAAGACCTTCCCAAGAAGAGACCGAGTTGGGACGCAGAGATTCCCACCATTCTAATGCCCGGCCTTCGAGCGACTGAGGGAAAAGTCTGCACTTCATCGTGCGTCCCAGCTCCCTGTAGCTACAGTAGTTATTGAAGTACATCAGGTGTTTATCTGGATCCCCGCGACCGTTAAACTTGTTCAGGTTTGGGGGCTTCCTCAGGTCCCTTGGGATGCGATAACGTCTGATTTCGCTGGTGAAGGGCCCCTGTCCGGTCGGTATGGGATTCTGCCCGTAAGGCTGCATGGCGGCATAAGCTTGGTCGACGGGCAAACCGTAAAGGCCGACCGGCTGACCAAGGAGTCTATCAGCAATTGGAGGACGTGCATGGTATTGTGGAGCATGTGGCGACGACCGTCTTCTAGGCCGCTCTGAATGGTTCCTTCTCGGTCGGCTGAAGGCATGGGAGACATCTCTAATCTCCCCGTTACTGTAGTCGTCAAACTCCTCATACGAGTCCCACGACCTGCTTCTTGATCGGCGGGATCCTGAGGACTCGTTGGACGAGTATCTTGTTGGCGACCCTTCTGACTCTGGTCGGTAGCTTGAGTCAGCGTAGTCGTAATCTTCTTCGGGAGAGCGACGGTGACGACTTCTTCGACGAGGAGGCGACCTGTGAACGATCGCCCTTCTTGGAAGATTGCGTCGGGATACGCCTCGACGAGGAGGAGCTTCTCTTCGTGGTGGTGAACGATGGGGCCGAGAAGGTTGGCCTCGGTGACCGCTGTCCGCACGCGGGCGGATTGAGATCGAACCTCTCTCATAGCGTTCGATCAGTTCGTCTCGATCAGCAATCACTTGATTCTTTTGCTCCAGAATTAGTATGAGCGCTTGGGTCACGTGCTCTGGCAACGCTTCTGGAATTCCCGCTTCGGCCAGCTCGGCCGGTAGCTGCGGGGCTGGTTGGGTTACTGGCACTCGGCCGCCCTGTACTGAGGGTTCTTGGCGAGGCTCATCTTGTGATTCACGAACGGTCACAGGCACGCCCTCTGGGGTCCGTTGAGGTCGGTTCTGCCCAGAGGTGTTGAGCCGTGAAGAAGTACGTATCTGACGCGGCGGCATGATTTGATGTGGAATAGCGCTCGGGCCTCCCACTGTGGTCGCCAATTGATCGTACCTGATCAATACGATGGGTTGTTGGTGATGACGTTGATCGGTCGCTGTGATGAGGGACCGAGTTGTAAGCCGCACGCGGGTGGTACCTGCAAAGGCACTCCAACGCTCAAGTCAGAGGTGCTTCAACGGGCAGGGTCACAAGGTGAGTAAAAACATACCTGAAGCCACATGCTGGTGTGGTATATATAACACTGGCGTGCTAGCCGTTGCGGATTTTACGGGACCGGCCGCATCTTGCGGAGCAAGGTAGACGATGGGCCGCGTTGGGCCGGCCTTGGTCGAATGGGCCGCTGGCCCATGTTGCACCTGGTTGCTGCGTGCAGCACCCCCCTTGCTACAGGTTGCGCTGGACTGTCTCGTTGGGCCTATTGGGCCACTCCAGAACAGAAACCGCTTTTTTTTAATAAAAAAAAAACCTCTAGTTTTAACATCGGTTCTTAAATCACTAGATGTTAAAAATCAGTATTTAATATCGGTTCTCCTAGAAAACCGATGCCAAAGGTCATTTTTCATATCGGTTCCCATAAAAACCCAATGTCAAATATACACTTATATTTGATACAAAACTGACTTTTCTTAACGGTTCTACAGGTAACCGATATGAAAACCACTTTTTGCATCGGTTCCAGACCCGATGTTAAAAGTGCTATTTTTAATATCTTTTTTTTCTGCATCGGTTCAATAACCGATATGAAATGTAATTTTTAACCGATGTTAAATGACATTTCTGCAGTAGTGATTTAGTTTCAAATCTGTAAGTCCTGTTCCAAATAAATGAAAGATCCGATCCGTTGCTTATCGCTTTGTTTCAACTCCACCTTTGTGAAATCCGTCTGATGTAATTTCCTATTCCTCAAAGTCACACCTACGATAAGTATCGGTCGTGTTTTTCGCGCTAAGAAGCTTAACCCTTGTTTCATCGTTCCTTTCCAGATCATTGAGAGAATTGGACCAGTTGTCTATTGGATTGTTTTATATCCATTCTTATCCAATCATATCCAATTCTGACCTTTAGATCGAGGGCCAATTCAATGGGCAAAGTTCATTGGGAAGGATCATCACCCGAGGAGGCTAGTTGGGAGCTTGAAGACGATATTGTTAAGGCAAAATCACTTAGATAAAGTTTTGATGGAAACAAACCTTTTAACAAAGTGTTTAAGTTCTCTGATTCATTAGTGATCTAATGAATCTTCTTGAGTGATCTAAAGTGTAGGAAATATTCAATCATAGATCAAGAAGACTGTGTGCTAAATTAGCATCACAAGGCACTGAGGTTTATAAATGAAATAAATCAAATAATTCAATGAAGAAAGCCAATTACAAAAGCAAAGGAGTCAAGTGTGTTACCAAGTGGCTTCAGTCTCAAGAGGAGGGGTGAATTGAGATTTTAAAATTTAAGTCCCCTTTAACGACTTGATTGATTTTTCGCGCAGGTTTATGGAGCGAATTAACGAGAAACGAAAACTAAAAATAAAGCAGTAAAGAACACAGAATTTTATACTCGTTCGGTCACCTCCAAGTGACCGACGTCCAGTCCTCACACCCTTGTGAGATTTTCCACAAACCACAACAAAGCTTACAGGTGCTTTCGAAACCTTTACAGACTCAGGAACTCTTCTCCTAGGATACCCCACCTAAGAAGAGCCCTCAAATCTACCACAACAGCAACAATAAGAGATACACCACCCTTGTTACAACCAATAACCCTAGAGAGATACCCCACTCTCTAGTACCAACAACAATCCTAGAGAGATACCACACTCCCTAGTACTGTGAACAAGGAAGCGTCATCGGGGTACTCCGGGCAGCCTTCCTGTTTGCAAAGAGCATGGATCAAGGAAGCGTGCCCCAATCTAGCCCTGGGACACTTCACTATATCTGCGATGCTGTTGGAGATGATATATCCCAGATTCAACCTATTTCCTCTTATGATGGCTAGGATCCCCATGGCTGCTTTCACTTTCACATCAGAGGAGTTGGAGCATGACACAATGGTTTGGTTAAAAAATGAATTCCCAGCCTTAAGAATAGGCTTCAGTGCCGTGTTGTTGAAACGCTTGGGGAAGCTTTGCAATCCTGGTGCATATTTGTCCCATTGTGCCCCCTGACGGCACAACTCTCTCAGCGTCCCCTCATAATCAATTTCCCTGAAGTGGGCTAAGGCATGTCCTATGGCACATGGGGAGAACTCAGATAACCCAAGAAGTTTATTGATGCTTTCCGGAGAGTATGATACCTCCTTTCCTCTGACAAAAACGGTGGTAGACTTGTCCGCCTCTTCTTCCCAGTATGCATTAGAGTAGAACTCTCTCAACAAGCTCTGGTTAGCCTGTTTGATCATTGCGTTGAGAGAAAGCCACCCCATTTCCCGGAGCGTAGAGGTGATGATCGGGAATTCACCCGTGCTGAGGTCGAATGCCCGCTCCGGGTTGATTTTCTTTCCCTTGACCACTTGCTGGTATCTCTCCTCATGTTTTGGGGACCTAAACCTGTCAGCATCAAAAGATGGTCCCCGTCTTCGCTTGGATGTGCCTTCCTTGTTTGGTTTGACCATTGTACCTGTTAGAAAATTGCCTGCAATAAAATAAAAACCAAATTCCAGCAGCAAATTGTTAGTTCTCAGGGGATCCTTGGTGTAGGGCCCCACTCACAGCAGAGAATTTAACAAGAACAGGCAAATTAAAATATCTGGGCACTAAGTCAACTACCCTAAGGTTCCGTGATTATTGACACAATTTAAGCCCAACTCAGCAACCAAAAAGTTCGTTCAGGCATTTTTACAAACAGTTGGTTTGCATAGCAGAAATTCATTAAGGCATTTTATCAAACACCTTGCCCACACAGATTTTTCGTTGAGGCATTCTGTCAAACACTTGGTCTACACTCTAAAGACCAAATTTTTTCTATTCCAATGCAAATGATACTTTACGAGTTCACAGAGACAATCAGTAACCATGCAATTTAGAGGGGTGGGGCGCAATAATCAAGTCCTAGTTTCACTCCTAGCTCACAATTTCGTAGCCCCAATTTACCCCACATAACCAATGAAAAGATTTGAAATTTATGCTTAAGATTGAGGATAATGGTTATCTGGAGATGTTGACAAGGATGATTTCGTGCCAAGTTGTGTGAATCCACCACAAAATAGAGTGCAAAAACCGAAAGGGGAGGGGAAGGGTACTGCTGGTCGCACACAAGAGAGGGAGAGGGAAAGAAAACTGTTTCTCTGTGGCTGTAAACTGCCTGAAACAGGCTTAATTGCCTCTCGCCGCGACGCGGCGCGAAGCCTTCGCGACGTGATGATAGACAGATCTATCTGCTTTGAAAAAATTTGCGCGTATCGCGACACGACACTAGATCTTTTCGACGCGAAGTAGACAGAACACTTTTTATTTTGAATTTTCCTCTTATAAGTCCTCTCCGCCGCGACGCAAAATTAGCAGACCCCAGTTTTTACATAAAGACTCAAAACTTAAACCAATTGCTTAAAAATTAACTAAAATAAATACTTGTTACCTCACAGTGGGTTGCCTCCCACTCAGCGCTTCTTTAACGTCACTAGCTTGACGGTTTTCAGAAGATGCTTCAAATCGGCTCAGGTGGAGAACTCTGTTTCTCCGGTGCCTCTTTGAATGTTCCTTGAGTATCCTTTCCTTTCAGCTTGCAGCAAGATGATACATGAGAGGAATGTAGCAACTGATCTCCAGGCTTACCTCTAACTTCTCTCAGATCTTCCCATACCACCAGTGAATCCGCACGGAGTGAGTGTAGACGAATTCTGCTTTTGACTCTGGGATTCGGTGCCTCAATACAGTAACACTCTTCCTTTTTCTCATTTGGGTCTGAGGGTTTCTGCACGTTAAAGATCACCGCTTCATCTTGGACTCTCAAAGTCACAGTCCCATCTGCCACATCAATCGCAGCTCTACTAGTAGCAAGGAAAGGTCTTCCCAAAATAAACAGGATGTCACTGTCTCCATCCATGGAACTCTTGACACAAGTGTCACCATCAAGTTGCAGAATCACAAAATCCACTGGGAAGAGGAATTTGTCCACCTTCACCAGGACATCTTCTACAACCCCATAAGGATGCCTTATAGATCTGTCAGCAAGTTGCAAGGTCATGTTGGTTGGCTTAACCTCACCTCCGCCAAGTTTTCTCCACATAGCCAAGGGCATCAGATTAATGCTTGCTCCCAGATCACAAAGGGCATTCCCCATTTTAACATCACCAATTGCACAAGGTATGGTGAAGCTCCCGGGATCTTTCAACTTAGGAGGAAGCTTGTTTTGAATAACGGCACTACACTCTTCTATTAAGGCCACTGTTTCATCCCCCTTGAACTTCCTCTTCTTTGTCAACAGCTGCTTCATGATCTTGGCATAGATGGGCATCTTCTCAAGAGCTTCAGCAAATGGTATGTTGATTTGACGGCGTTTGAAAATATCCATGAACTTTGAGAACTGCTCATCCTTCTCGGTCTTCTTGCTCAACTGAGGGTATGGCAACTTCATGTATGAAGGAATTTCTTTGGGCTTTGCGTCAACCTGCAATTTTTCATTAAACAAATTTTCTTTTTGGTTAGGCTTCACAATTCCCTCACTTTTTTCACTTAACTCATTTTCGACTCCTCCATTTTTCTTTTTCAACTCTTCCCTCAACACCTCAGTTGCACCACATCTTCCTCCAGGCTTGAATTTTTCCAATTCAACAGGGTTCACCTCTCTACCACTTCTCAATGAAATAACTTTGCAACTCTCATTTTTAGGGTTATCAACAGTGCTAGCAGGAAAACCACTATTGGATGTCTCAGCAAGTTGCTTTGATAACTAACCAATCTGAACCTCCAATTTCTTCATTGAAGCCTCATGATTCTTCCCCATGTTTTCCATTGCTTGTTCTTGGGCTTGGAAGGTGTTCTTGGTCATTTGCATGAACTGTGTCAAAGCATCTTTCAAACGAGAGGGGTTCTTTTACTGTTGAGCAGGTGCTTGAGACTGCTGTTGGTTTGAACCTGAGGCTTCATTATTCTTCCAATAGAAGTTAGGATGATTCTTCCACCCAGGATTGTAGGTGTTCGAATACGGGTTCCCACCTTGTTTTTGAAAGTTTCCAATGTAACTTGTCTGCTCAACCATTTCTCCATGAGTTGCGCAATCACCCTCATGGGCTTCTCTACCAAAATAGTTGCACCCACCCGTTTGCACTGCTTGAACGGTTGCTTGAGCCCCTGAACCAACTTCGCAAGCTGTAGTTAACTGCTTAGTAAGAGCTTCAATTTGCATATACATTAACTTTTGTTGGGCCAACACAGCACTGTTAGAGTCCAACTCCAACACACCCTTTTTACCTACAGCACCACGATCATTCTGAATCCTGTACTCATTATAAGCCATATCTTCTACCAAATGTTTTGCTTCCTCCCATGTTTTAGTACCTAAAGATCCTCCAGCTGAGGCATCTAACATCATCCTGGTCTGGAATCGCAACCCATGACAGAAAGTTTGCAGTTGCAGAAAATCATCAATACCATGCCCTGGACATTTTTTAAGCAATAATTTAAATCTTTCCCAGGAATCATATAGGGACTCAGAATCCCCTTGTGCAAAGTTTGAGATTTCTGCTCTCTTTTTGATGAACTTTGAGATTGGGAAGAATCGTTCCAAGAACTTGTTCTCAAGGTCACTCCAAGTGTTGACAGTTCCTGCTGGGATAGTATTCAACCAATCCTTTGCCCTGTCTGTTAGTGTGAATGGAAATAGGCGCACTCTCTTGGCGCTTTCACTAATTCCCTCAGGATGAGTAGTCCCACAAATTTCATAAAACTGAAACAGGTGTTGGTTGGGGTCTTCTACATCAAACCCTGAAAACTGTTCTGATCTTAAAGCAATTAGAACAAAAGACTTGATGTCAAATTGGGCAACTCCCACTGGTTGGAAAGTGAATGCTTGAGCGCCCTGATTTCTCCTCCCGAAGTCACCGAGAGTACGTCTTGGAGGTGGATTCTCAGCCATTTCTGCCTCTTCAGTTGAAGAATCTTCCGGAACAGAGGTTGAAGCTGAGTGTACCTGTGACTCTTTCTGGGCTTGTTGCTTAGCTAGCTTTGCATTCTTTCGGTTTGCTTTTGCTGTCTTTTCAATCTCTGGCTCAAATAACAATTCTCTCAGAGTTTTGTCCCGCATAAACAAATTTCTGAAATACTAAGCAAACCGTCAACAAGTCCAATAAAAATTGTAACACCCTTTTTTCACCCATCGTTTATTCGTAATTTATCAGAGTTTTTTCGCGCCAAAAGAGTGTCGCATTTTTCAACGTAAAACAAAACCTCGTAGTTTTCTCAAAACATGCAGCGGAACTATTCAACATCGTTAAAAAACATCAACAACCGACAAAGTGCAAAGTGCACCAATTACTAAAAGATTCAACATCAACCGAAATTTAATTAAACAGTAATCGACCCTTCCCCAAGTGCTACCTATCAGAGCAGACGACACCAGGCAAAAGGAAGACTACAATCTTCACTCGGGCTCACCTATAAAGTAACAACCACAAAAAGGGGTGAGATTCCATACAATATAAGAAGTGTATGAAAGACCACATACAAAGCTCAAGGCATCAATTAATCACAGCAAGCAACATCACTCTTAACAGTTAATAACAGCTAAGTATACATTACACGTCACTTTCACAACAACACATCACTTTAACAACACATCGCAATGGCCAAACAACTTCATTCAATCAGTCGTGCAATATGAATGCGATATGAGACTCAAGCCATGCACATGCATGTGGTACCAACCTACGTCACTGGCCAAAGGCCTAATTTACGTCACTGGCACAAGGGCCTAAAATATCGTCGTTGGCCAAAGGCCTAATTTTCTCGTCGCTGGCACAAGGCCTAATGTTCATGGTATGCATGCGACTCAATGATGTATGCACAACAGTCAAACAATCACACATCAACGTCACTGGCCATAGGCCTACATCACATCACCTGTCCATAAATAGAGGCAACTCGTCGTCGTCATATAAACATCGTTGTCAACAATTACAACTTAACAATTTATAGCGCTTTGGCCACATCACCACAATTTGCAACATCACAACAATTTGGCTTAATCACATACTCAACATCATTTTAATTGACAACACCTAGGACAGCACCTACCGGGCAGCCACACGGACGCCCAACAACCAACAATTATCAACCAACTAATTTAGCAAATTAACAATTAATAATTGACAACTTAATTGGAGCAACAAACCCCACAAAATTCGGACAGAATTATTAGTCATTTTGAAATCAAATCTTCTCCCTCAATTCTCAACTAAATTTAGCGAAATCAGTGCCTATTCAGTAGGAAATTAAGTCTACTTTCCAACAAAACAAACCCCACGAAATTTGGAGGATCAGGCCATTCACAATTAGACAAAAAACTGAACCTATATCCCAAACCGTCCCAGAATTTTGACCCAATTTGCAACCAAGAATTCTCCCATTATGCTTATCCAAATTGAGTAAACTCAGTGCCTAATTTGTAGAAAATTGTGTCTAGTTTCCATAAAAACAAACCACATAATTTTTAGACAACTACATTGTTCCCAGTTAGTGTATAACCGAACCTATACTCAGATCCTTTCCAGAATTTTAACCTATCTTGCAACACCTTTAACTCGAGCTATACAACTCCAAATTGAACGAACCCAGTGCCAAAACGACCGGCTTTAAGTCTATTTTCAAAAACAAACAGCCACATAATTTTTGGATCGACCAAACAGTACCAGTTTCAGAGAAACCGAAACAATGTCCAGAAAATGCACAAAAACCATAAACAAGTAGAACTCATCATGATCAATTCCCAAACAACAATTTCAACACCACATACTTATGCATTTGCTCAAACACTTGACATGCAAAATCATAAATTCTCAACAACAAATCATCATATGGCAACAATTATTATTATGAGCATAACAACATGTCATTTAGGCATACGGATATGAGGAAATCAAGCATACATCAATTTACTCAACGAGGCACACAATCATAGGGCATGCGATTTTTCAAGACAACAATATGGTGATCAAGACACCCTAAAACCCCACATGTAGATCCCTCATAAACCCTTATATTGAATTAAATCCCACCCTTACCTTAGCTTGGAGAAAACGAAACCTTAGATTAGGAGATGTGTGAAACCCTAGCTTTCCTTCTCTCTCTCCTTGGTTGTAGATCACGCCTCTCTCTCTCTCTCTCTCTCTCTTCTAGCTTGTGGATCACGCCTTCCCTCTCCTCTTCTCACTTCTCTAATCCTTATTTTTCTTTTTCCTTCTCATGACAACAAAACCCTAACCAAGCCCTTTTATAAACTCACTTAACCTCATGGGCTTTTTCTTATCTTATGTGACCTAATCATGGGCCTCCACTTAACACTTCTAATTTACTAATATTAACACTAATAATTAGGTCCACATATACTAATAAATAATTATTTCTATTATTTCTACCACATAAATCCTAAATAATTAATTAAATAAATTAATCAAATATTTTGGGCTGTTACAAAAATCACTGAGTACCAAAAATAAATAATTAAATAAATAAAAACAAAAAGTAAAACTAAAATCTAAGAATTAACTCCTTTGCCTTGTTGACAATGAAATCAACAACCCCCGGCAACGGCGCCAAAAACTTGTTAAGATTTCAGCAAGTGTACTGAAACGTTGCAAGTAATAGTAAAAACGGTAAGACCGGTCGTATCCACAGGGATTGCGTGTTGTTAACAATGGCTAAGTTATTAGCTCTTAGATGTGAAAATTGAATTAAGTTGAAATTATAGTAACCGTGAAATAAAGCGTTTGTTTACAAAGCAAGAAAAGTGATTAAGGATCGAATCCTCTCCCCTCACCTATCACATGAACCTTCAGTTAATTTCAAGTTGTTTATTCAATATACCAGATTCAGTTCACTAATATAGGTTAAGGACAATTGCTTACCTCAAAACCCCTTTTACCTAATTGAGATACCCTAATTCCTTAGGTGATTCATGCCAATAGGTAGAGCATTAAGCCATAGAACTTGAGAACTCACAAACCTATGGTTCCATATTCCTATGACAACAAGTATGTGATCTAGACCCCCAATTTCAAGCCTACAAACCCATATTCCTATGGTGATCATAAACCCTAAATCATTAAAACTATCATATGTAGTAATAAAGCATTAAACATAGAGGTCTAGACATATGATAAATCAAACAAACAACTGAATTAACCATAGCAAAGTGTTCAATAGATAGGTTTGGGGAGAATCATCTCTCCCTAATCTGAGAAATTTAGTTACACATGATTAGAGAAGTACAAACTAAGATAAAAGAGACAATACAAGTGAAGGAAGTCATGAGAACCTTCAAACCCTTGTTCCCAAGTGCCTGGAAGCCTCCAAATTCGCCTCTCTCAGCTGCTCTAAACCTTGCTGCACTCCAATGGATCCGTCCTTCAAAAATTCGCTGAAAGCTGCTTAAAAGCCGTAGTTTTCGGTCAACCATCGCGTCGCGACACGAGCCTGTCGTGACGCGAAAAGGGACAAAAAGTTCTCCTGTGAAAAGGCTTCGCTGCGTCGCGACGCGACGCCTCCTGGTCGCGACACGAAAAGTGACAGAATGTCTCCTTCAGCTTCCTATTGCACCACTAGGCAAATGTCTGGTTCGCTAGTTGATGCTATGACAACTTAAAGGTCTTCCATTGCAATTGGCACCAGGAGTGAGAGAATTAGCTTACAAAATGAATCCTAATACATTGATCTAAACTAAGCTAATTCCTCGGCAATCAACAGAATTACAATCACATCCCTGTAGTTTTGGTTCTAAAATTAAGCAACTTATATCATATGACAGAGAGTCAACAGTAACTCTAAGAAACACATGATCACTCTCATCCAACTCCAACGGTCTAGTCCTCTAATCATCATAACTTTTCTGCCGGCTTTGAGCTACTTTAATTCTTTCTCGAATCTGATGAATCTTTTCAGTAGTCTTCTGGACTAAATCCGGCCCCAAGAGCCTTCTCTCTCCAGCATCCCACCAACATAAGGGAGTCTGACACTTTCGTCCGTATAATGCTTCATATGGAGTCATACCAATACTAGAGTGGTAACTTTTGTTATAGGAAAACTCTACCAACGGAAGATGATCCTTCCATCTACCTCACTATCAAGCACACATGCCCAGAGCATACCTTCCAATGTCTGAATAGCTCTTTCAGTTTGACTGTCGTTCTGCGGATGATAAGTTGTACTAACATTGAGGTGAGAACCCAATGCCAACAGCAAAGCTCTCGAGAAACGAGAGGTGAACTTATGATCACGATCTGATACGATACTTGTTAGAACACCATGAAGCCTGACAATATTCTTAAGGTATTCATCAGCTAATCTAGACATCTTGAAGTTAGATCCAATGGGAATGAAATGAGCAGACTTAGTCAAACGGTCCACAACAACCCAGATAGAATCATTACCGGGTTGAGAGCGAGGTAATCCCATCACAAAATCCCTAGAAATACTCTCCCATTTTCATTCCGGAATGTCTAACGGTTGCAAATTACTGGAAGGTTTTTGATGTTCTATTTTCACTTTTTGACAAGTTAAGCATCGAGACACAAATTCAGTAATCTCCGTCTTCATCCCTGGCCACCAATACATCTGCTTAAGATCCCGATACATCTTGGTATATCCAGGATGTACCGAGAATTGACTTTTATGGGCCTCCTCCAAAACTTGTTTCTTACTATCCTCATTGTTGGGTACACAGATCCTATCCTTAAAACAAATGACTCCATTACCGGCCTCCGAGAAACCTGCCAATCCACGTTGCGTTTGAATCTCCATGTCAACTTCTTGGGCTAATTTGATCGAATTCCGCATTGAAATGGAAATCCGAATATGACTTAGCACCAATCTATTCTTTCGAGACCTTATCTTCAAATTGAGATCGCTAAAGAATTCCAAGAGCGCCATTTCATGTATCATCAGTGTGGTCATGTGAACATATTTCCTACTCAAAGCATCTGCCACCATATTAGCCTTTCCTGGATGATACTTCAACTCAAAATTAAAATCCCTCAAAAATTCCGCCCATCTTCTCTGTCTCATATTTTGTTCCTTTTGATCGAATAAATACTTCAAACTCTTATGATCACTGAAAACTTCAAAGCGTGACCCATAAAGATAATGCCTCCAAATTTTCTAAGCGAACACAATAGCAGCTAATTCCAAGTCATGGGTGGGATACAGTAAATCATCAATCCTTGGCAACGGATACTTATTCTTCACGGTCACCTTGTTAAGGTGTCTGTAGTCGATGCACAACCCCATACTACCATCTTTCTTCTTGACTAATAAAACTGGAGCACGCCAATGTGATGCACTTGGCCGAATGAACTTCTTTGCAATAAGATCTGCAAGGTGGGTTTAGAGTTCCTTCAATTCGAAGGGATACAACCTATAGGGAGCAATAGAAATTGGTATGGTTCCCGAGACCATTTCTATGGAAAACTCTACCTCACGATCCGGATGTAAAGCAACAACTTCTTTCGGAAAGACATCAAGAAACTCATTAACAACATGTATATGGGTTAGATCTTAACCTGTTTCGGAAGCTGAAGACAACATCAAGACATAAGCTTCTGATCCTTGAAACACACACTGACTGGCAAATGTGTAAGAGATTAAAGAATCTGAACCAAGTTTAGATCGTTTGACTGACTTAGAAGAAAAGTTGACCAGTGTAATATGATTAGCAGAGAGCAAATCCATACCCAAGATAACATCCATACCCTTTAAGGGTAGACACACAAAATCCACAACAAAAGACCTATCTCCTCAGGAAAGCAAACAACTTGCATAGATTGATTTTGTTTGAACACTACCCTCAGCGGGAGTATGAATGACGATAGGGTGAGGTAAAGGCGTTAATGTTAAACATGTAACACCCCAAAAATAATAAATTAATTTAATTAATTAATTAGATGAAATTGGGTGGTAGAAATAATAATATAATTATTATTTATTATTTATTAAAGTGATTATAAGGATTTTAATTAATTAAGGAGTAGCATAGTAATTGGAGGTGGTGTTGAAAATAAGTTGGGCTTAAGCTGCGGGAAAGCCCGCAATCCAAGCCCACACATATTTAAAGTGAAAAATTAGGTTTTGGGGTTCATTTGAGAAAAGAAAGGAGAATTGCGAAATAGAGAGAGGAAAGGAGGGTGGGGCGGCGCAAATCCCAAGGAGGGGGAGGGGAGGTTTCGCGACTTCACAAGGGAGAAGAGGAGAGGAGGAGAGTTCGCGAATCAGGAGGAGGGAAGAGGCGCCATTGTTGCTGAGGTTCTGTAGGTGACTTTCTCAAGGAAGTGGTGCTCTCCTAATCTAAGGTAAGGGTGAGCATTTTCAATTAAATATAATTGGGTATATGGTGGGTTGTATGGGGTTTAGATATGGTGATGATTTTAGGGATGTGTATGTTATGATGGATGAAAGTTTTGAATTATTGATGTTGATATGCGAATTGTATTAGGAGGTGAGGAGATGAATTTCGAATTCTTGGTGAATGTGGTGTGGTTAATTTCTATGTTTGGTGAATTGTTGGTGTTGGAAATGCAACTTTGATAAATTGGGGGATATGAGTATAATTGTTTGAATGACTCCAAGAAATTTAAAATAAACGATGTTGCTGTCCCTGGAATTAAGGTGCTGCTGTATGCTGTCTTGGTAAAAGAAATGTTGCTGTTTGTCCATTAAAATGTTGTTGTTTGCAGAAATTAAAGTGCTGCTGTATGTCAATCTCGAAATGTTGCTGTTTGTCCATTAAAATGTTGCTGTTTGCAGAAATTAAAGTGCTGCTGTATGTCAATCTCGAAATGTTGCTGTTTGTCCATTAAAATGTTGCTGTTTGCAGAATTAAAGTGCTGCTGTATGTCAATTTCGAAATGTTGCTGTTTGTCATTTAAATGTGTTGCTGTTTGCTGTTTTTATCAAATAAAAAAAAAATGTGCTGTTCGTCAAATAAAAGTTTGCTGTTTATCAAATAAAAATTTGCTGTTTATCAAAATAAAAGGGGGGTCATTTATCTAAATAAAAAGGTGTTGTATTGCTGTTATTTTTTTTATATAAAAGAGTTGCTGTTTATGAAGGAAATGCGCTACTAATTTACAAAAGTAAAGCGCTGTTTTTGGGTGTAAAAATTGTGCTGTTTCCTTACTGCTGTTTGCGCAAAATGGCCACTAATTTGATGCTGTTTTTGGACTCGAAAAATACCGCTGTTTTCCACACTGTTTTTCTCAAGTGTAGTTGTGATGTTGAAAATGAGATGTTTGTACAAAAATTTAAACAAGTTGTACTCGAATATTTTTTTTATATAGTTTGTCACTTAAATTTTAATGTATTGTTATTTAAGATTTAAGGACGTTGTTACTCCAATTTTGAATGGGATGTTTATGAGAAAGTTGTGATATGATTATGGTGATTATGACGAGTACACTATATTAGTGTTTTATGACGACAATGACGAGTACTCCGGGTGAGTTGAAATTGGTGATTGCACATGTGTCCATAGTGTCTCATGGCATGTGCATATTATGACGAATAGGCTTCGGCCTCTTATTGACGAAAACCAGTGACGATGTGCCCAAGTGGCTATTTATGACGAGTACGGTACCATCATGCATATGCCCAGGTGTGGGTTGCATTTTCATGCGCATACATTTCCTTTGTTTATGGCTGGTGATGTGATTATGACTTTGGTTTTGTGTGTAACGACGATGAAGCTGATGATAATGATGATGTTGTGTGATAGGTTGCTCATATACTCTACTGTATGCTTAATTATGTTTTGTTGAAAATTCTCACCCCTTCTGCTTGGAATGTTGCTCTATTGTGGCAACGCTGCAGGTAACTGCGAGTGAAGGACATGCTGCCTTCCTTTATAGCTATTGGGATGTCTGTCGAGTCGCTCTTTGATACCGTGACACCTAGGGGGCGTGATTTAAATTGTTGTTTTAAATAATAAATTGTTTAATATTTTTATTGAAGGTGTGAGGCGTGTTTGAGTGGTATTTAGTGAGTATTGTTTTATTCCGCTGTGACTTAGCTCTTGGAGTTTAATTTTTATGACGAGTGATGGTTAAAATTTTTATGACGATGATTGCGCAAATTTAATGAGTGCAAGTTGACGTTCTGTTGTTAATGACGACGTGGCATTTCCTTTCTATTAGTTAAATTAAATTTTGCGAAAATTTTTTTTTACTCTGATAAGTGACGTGTAAAACATGGGGTAGAAAGGGGGTGTTACATTAGTGGTATCAGAGCAGTTCGGTCTGTCCGGCCAAGTCGTCGAGTCGTTGTGTCGGTTAACGACCAACTGCTGTGTTTTGTCCTAACCACCATTTGTGTGTAGTAATGTTTCTGCAGGTGAAGGTAAAACGAATGCTGTTAATGGTAAGGAACTAGTGGGGGAGATGCTCCCACTGGTATTGCGTGTTATGTTGTGTTTCTACGTGTGAAATTGTGTCGTGTTTGTGGTCCTATCGTTGACCTCCTTGTTGCATGCTTCTAAATGAATTGCCCTGTTGTTTAAATGCTCACATATGTTTTGGTTTGGCATTGAGCTTGGTGTACTCTACGACGTACTCAATTAATTGCTGTTTGTTGTTAGATGTTAAATTGCCATGTACTCCCGTGCTCTTGTAATTGCACAGTATGATTTTAGATGTTTGGCATTGGAATTTATTTTGATAAATGGACACTGATCCTGTGTGGAGTTTTTACCATAGCATGTTTTGTTCGCACGATGAAGCTACGAGCTAAGTGCTTTATGAATGGGTTTGGCCAATTGTGTTACGATTTAAAATGTAAAAGGTGCACCGTGTTGAATTAAATGTTAATGTTAAATGTTAGTGTAACTGTCCGTTTGGAACTGACCAGTTGTAACAAGGTTTTAAATGTTAACTGTAATCTTATGCACTTAGTTGACCTTGCTTCGTGGATTATTTTGAGTTATTGCTGTTTTAAAATGTTATTGTTGTGGCTGTTTAAATGGTAAATGTTGTTGGTGTTCTGAATTGCCATTGCTGTTGCGGTTTTATTTAAATTACTGTTATTATTCAAAATGTTGTGGCTATATTATTTAAATGCTGTTGCTGTGCATTTAGAAATGTTGTTGCCGTTTTATTTAAACGCTGCTACTGTTTTAAGTGCTGTTTTACTATTGCTGTTATAAGATGATGCTGGTTCTAAAAATAAATATTGCTGTTCCTAAAAGTAATGGTTGCCGTTTTCAAAAAAAAAAAAATATGGTTGTCGCCGTTTTCAAAAAAAAAAAAAAATATTATTGTTGCTGTCTTTGAAAGTCGTTGTTGCTGTTTCCAGAGACCGCCGTCACGGTTTCCAACAATAACTGTTACTGTCCCTACTTTGTACACTGCTGCTATTTTCTGAGTTGTACCTGTTTTGGTTACTGACTGTCCCTATTTTTATGAGTTGTCCCATTTTGTGGTTTGTGGTCTAAAAAGTGAAGAAATTTTGAAAGTTGCTTTTGAAACATCCAATGAACAATTTATGGTGGGATACCGATATTGACGTTGAAAATTAAATTTTAATAAATGGAAACTGACCTTGCATGAGGTTTTGCTGAAATATGCTTTAATTGCACGTTAATGTTGCTCACTGAGTTTCCTTGAATTGGTTTGGACTGTCACATTCCTTATAGTTGTACTGCGTGATTTTGGAAGCCTTAAAAATTTAAAGTGTGCACTGACACTGTTTGCGAGCTTCCTTGAGTTAACTTTTGATGTTGCCTTGACTTCCTTAACTGCTTCGATAATAAATGATTAAGTTGCTAAGTTGTTAATTATTGGTTGAGCCTCTAAGTTGCCATGTTGTGCTTAGGTTGTTGCCATGTTGTCTTCCATGTTGTTGTCGCCTATGTCGTTATGGTCTATGTTGTTGTCGTTGTTGATGCTGTTGTTGTTGTGTCGTGGGTAACGCCGAATGGCCCACATGGTTGTTGTGTTGTCTTGGGTACCGCTGAATGGCCCAAGTTATGTTGTTGTTGTGGGTAGCGCCGATATGGCCCACATTGTTGTGTCGTGGGTAGCGCCGATATGGCCCACGTTGTTTTGCTGAGGGTACCGCTGAATGGCCCGAAATGTTTTGATGGATTTTGTGCTGTAGGCCTATGGCCGATGTTGTGGTTTTGTCGTCGTTGATGTCACCTGGGTGGCAAAGTTAGTCGTTAATGTTATTGTTGTTGTCTGTTGATGTTGTTGCCGTTGTTGTCGTGTTGTTGATTATGTGGCTTGTTTTGCAATTGTTATGCACTCTGCAAATTTCATTGTGATGCTGTGATGATTGATGTATTTGATTATCCTTAAGGGTAGATGAGTGAGGTAGAACGCAAGCTAGTTATCAGAGTAGCGCAGCGAAGTCTTAGCATGTCGTGTTGGGAAGGAACTTTAATAGAGCTTGGGGGTAATCACGTGGTACCAACGTGTTTACGCTCAAATCCCTATCAGAGATCCTTAGGGGGAGGATGTGTCTGGTTGTTATTTCTCAAAGTTACCTGGCTGAATAAGTAGGAGGGACGGCCGCCCAATCACTTACCGCCGGTAATCAGAGAAATGGTGATCAGCATGATAGATAACACTAGTTGCCCAGATGGCTCAGTCGTTGGTGGGAGAGTGTTAGCCTTGGCGGGTAAAAAAAAAAAAAAATTTCGAGGACGAAATTCCTTTAAGTGGGGGAGAGTTGTAACACCCCAAAAATAATAAATTAATTTAATTAATTAATTAGATGAAATTGGGTGGTAGAAATAATAATATAATTATTATTTATTATTTATTAAAGTGATTATAAGGATTTTAATTAATTAAGGAGTAGTATAGTAATTGGAGGTGGTGTTGAAAATAAGTTGGGCTTAAGCTGCGGGAAAGCCCGCAATCCAAGCCCACACATATTTAAAGTGAAAAATTAGGTTTTGGGGTTCATTTGAGAAAAGAAAGGAGAATTGCGAAATAGAGAGAGGAAAGGAGGGTGGGGGCGGCGCAAATCCCAAGGAGGGGGAGGGGAGGTTTCGCGACTTCACAAGGGAGAAGAGGAGAGGAGGAGAGTTCGCGAATCAGGAGGAGGGAAGAGGCGCCATTGTTGCTGAGGTTCTGTAGGTGACTTTCTCAAGGAAGTGGTGCTCTCCTAATCTAAGGTAAGGGTGAGCATTTTCAATTAAATATAATTGGGTATATGGTGGGTTGTATGGGGTTTAGATATGGTGATGATTTTAGGGATGTGTATGTTATGATGGATGAAAGTTTTGAATTATTGATGTTGATATGCGAATTGTATTAGGAGGTGAGGAGATGAATTTCGAATTCTTGGTGAATGTGGTGTGGTTAATTTCTATGTTTGGTGAATTGTTGGTGTTGGAAATGCAACTTTGATAAATTGGGGGATATGAGTATAATTGTTTGAATGACTCCAAGAAATTTAAAATAAACGATGTTGCTGTCCCTGGAATTAAGGTGCTGCTGTATGCTGTCTTGGTAAAAGAAATGTTGCTGTTTGTCCATTAAAATGTTGTTGTTTGCAGAAATTAAAGTGCTGCTGTATGTCAATCTCGAAATGTTGCTGTTTGTCCATTAAAATGTTGCTGTTTGCAGAAATTAAAGTGCTGCTGTATGTCAATCTCGAAATGTTGCTGTTTGTCCATTAAAATGTTGCTGTTTGCAGAATTAAAGTGCTGCTGTATGTCAATTTCGAAATGTTGCTGTTTGTCATTTAAATGTGTTGCTGTTTGCTGTTTTTATCAAATAAAAAAAATGTGCTGTTCGTCAAATAAAAGTTTGTTGTTTATCAAATAAAAATTTGTTGTTTATCAAAATAAAAGGGGGGTCATTTATCTAAATAAAAAGGTGTTGTATTGCTGTTATTTTTTTTATATAAAAGAGTTGCTGTTTATGAAGGAAATGCGCTACTAATTTACAAAAGTAAAGCGCTGTTTTTGGGTGTAAAAATTGTGCTGTTTCCTTACTGCTGTTTGCGCAAAATGGCCACTAATTTGATGCTGTTTTTGGACTCGAAAAATACCGCTGTTTTCCACACTGTTTTTCTCAAGTGTAGTTGTGATGTTGAAAATGAGATGTTTGTACAAAAATTTAAACAAGTTGTACTCGAATATTTTTTTTATATAGTTTGTCACTTAAATTTTAATGTATTGTTATTTAAGATTTAAGGACGTTGTTACTCCAATTTTGAATGGGATGTTTATGAGAAAGTTGTGATATGATTATGGTGATTATGACGAGTACACTATATTAGTGTTTTATGACGACAATGACGAGTACTCCGGGTGAGTTGAAATTGGTGATTGCACATGTGTCCATAGTGTCTCATGGCATGTGCATATTATGACGAATAGGCTTCGGCCTCTTATTGACGAAAACCAGTGACGATGTGCCCAAGTGGCTATTTATGACCAGTATGGTACCATCATGCATATGCCCAGGTGTGGGTTGCATTTTCATGCGCATACATTTCCTTTGTTTATGGCTGGTGATGTGATTATGACTTTGGTTTTGTGTGTAACGACGATGAAGCTGATGATAATGATGATGTTGTGTGATAGGTTGCTCATATACTCTACTGTATGCTTAATTATGATTTGTTGAAAATTCTCACCCCTCCTGCTTGGAATGTTGCTCTATTGTGGCAACGCTGCAGGTAACTGCGAGTGAAGGACATGCTGCCTTCCTTTATAGCTATTGGGATGTCTGTCGAGTCGCTCTTTGATACCGTGACACCTAGGGGGCGTGATTTAAATTGTTGTTTTAAATAATAAATTGTTTAATATTTTTATTGAAGGTGTGAGGCGTGTTTGAGTGGTATTTAGTGAGTATTGTTTTATTCCGCTGTGACTTAGCTCTTGGAGTTTAATTTTTATGACGAGTGATGGTTAAAATTTTTATGACGATGATTGCGCAAATTTAATGAGTGCAAGTTGACGTTCTGTTGTTAATGACGACGTGGCATTTCCTTTCTATTAGTTAAATTAAATTTTGCGAAAATTTTTTTTTACTCTGATAAGTGACGTGTAAAACATGGGGTAGAAAGGGGGTGTTACAAAACACAAGCAGGCAATACACAATAGAGATATAAAGGAATGAGTGACACCGGAATTAAAAAAAATATCTATAGGATTATAAAAGAGAAATCTTGTACCCTTCAAAAGATTATCATTCCCTTTTGTTTTCTTGGCATCCAGAGTGTAGACCCTTCCTTGAGATAGAGCAGCTAGTTCATACTGTGACTTTTTCTTCCCTTTAGGACAATCTCTCGCATAATAACCGTACTCCTTGCAAGAGAAACACTGAGACAGTCCAAAACGAAAATCCCCCATGTGGAACCTTCCACGCTTAGCACAAGCTTCAAACTTCGATGAGTCGGGTCTCTGAACTTGCTTCCCTTTCTTGATATTCCTTTAGGCCTCACATTTGGAGTTGAAGATCTGACGCCTCTCTTATTTTATCATTGTTCCTTTCTCTCCAAATACAATCTCTTCAAATCCCCTTCCGCCACATATGCTTATTGAACCAATGAGGCATAGGTGGTACAAGAAAAAAAACTCAAAATTTGAGCGATATCCACATGCAGCCCCTTCTTGTATCTCTAAATTTTCCATTGCTCATTGGGAGTATATCTGGCCAATTGGTAAAACTGGGCTAATTCTTCAAATTTAGCAGAATATTGGCCCACAGACATATTACCATGCTTGAAAGTTAAGAACTCTGCTTCCTTATCTAATTGCATCACCGAAGGGAAATACTTATCAAGGAACATTCTGCTAAAACTTTCCTAGTTCACCGGGATCTCTTGAGCCACCATAGATGCATTAGCATTTTTCCCCCTGATTTCAGCTTCTTCTTTCAGCATATGCGAAGTGAATATCACTTTTTCTTGTTCGGTACATTGGAGAGTCTGAAAATCTTTTCCATAGTGTCGAACCTTGATGGCATATCACTACAAGAAAATCGCTGATTTGCGACAGAAATATCCGTCGCAAATGCAGGAAATTTCGTCACAAAATGACATTTCCGACGGCATTTCCGACGGACAAAATTTCGTCGCAAAAACGCTCGTCGCAAATATTTTGCGACGGATTTTTCCGTCACAAATATTTCCGTCGCAAATTCGTCACAAATTTCCGTCGCAAATCCGTCACAAATTTCCGTCGCAAAGTCGTCGCAAATCCGTCGGAAATTTTTAAAAAAAATAAAAAAAAATTAAATCCTACAAACACAAAATTTCACCAATTATACAAATTTCTTAAAAGTCCTACATGTTTCTCAATGTGATAAAAAACGACTCCACTGGGGATCGAACCCAGAATCTCTTGTTCCGTAGACCAGCGCCTTATCCATTGGGCCATGGAGTCAGATTTCAAGTTTTAGGATAAAAGCATTCCATATCCTGAATATTAGTAAGACCAACAAAACATGAATTCCAGCAGCATACAACCACACACAACGACCACACTGATATACACATGTTAGGCATATATGCATGATAAAATAAAGAGGAAAATTATCAATCAGATACCATAACCAAAACTAAAGTATCATAGCAGTTTTTTGTTGAATAAAATCCAGCTAACTAGAGTGACAGAGAACATGAGGTCAAATGATCAATTAGTAGCGAATCATAACAAATCAATAACGATAAAATGTAGAAAGCAATCCCTTTGCACACAAGACAACAATTTGATCTTTTTACATTAAGCACAATTAAAAGATAAATAACTTTTAGTAATTTTTGAATTAGAGTTGGGCAAACCTCCTGTAGTATCTGAAGAAGATATGATAGTTTGCAAGGTACTTGAAGGAGTATCATCACTTTCATCATCAGTAAAAGAGGCAATATCAACACTATCATCACCATCATATTTAAGAGATTGTGATGCAGATTCACTTTCTTCCTTGTCTAGTGAAAATTCCTTTGACAAGTTGCTGTTTGGTGATGAGCTGGAACACTGTCAAATGAATAGCAACAACCCCTGCTTGTGCACAACAAAAAGGGGAAAAAGATATTTAATACTAAACATTTTTGAAAAAGTATATAAAAGTCCTATATTCTATATTGTAAGATTTTTGATACTCTTCAAATAAAAATCATCCAATAGTTATAGAGCCAAGCTTGGTAGCAGGTATAGAAGTACTAATACTGACTCGTAATCATCCAATAAAAATCTGTTACTCAATACTCATACATTAAATAAAATCACTATTTGTTGAGAAATATTCTTTTCTTCTAGATTTACCTTCAATAGTTATAGAGCCAAGCTTGGTAGCAGGTATAGAAGCCAGAGCACCATGAAATCCACCCATGGGAGTGCGTGCAACACCAACAATGCACACATCTGTTGCAACGAAGAAAAGATAAGAATCAATATTAGTCTAATATAGGACTGATATAGGAGCCAAACCCTGAAATGTGGGAATTAATTATTAATTAAAAGTTGGAAGTAAATCATAGGCAGAATATCACAACACAACAAGATTCAAATATGCAAAACTACATTATCAAGTCATACATATAGAATCCATTTCCTGCAACAAAGTCGAGAAATTAATCTATATGGCAAGTTCTAGGAGCATATGATATGGTATACCAGGACTTCCATTGTTGAAGAGAACCTGCAAATCATAGATGAAGAGAACCTTGTATGTGAACTGTGAAAATCAGGTTGCTAATAAATGGACTTGAAAATGCATAGCATCAGTAATTATTTCTGTCATAGTTTGCTGAACATTCAACTCCTTATAAAACTTGCAATCCTCTTAAACACTCAACATGTGCTCATATAGTTGACATACATGACCATGAGCCATATCTAAATCATCCCTTAAGAGGATTAACACAACCTAGTCAAATAAAACAACAACTTACACTCTTTGCACAAAAGAGAACTTTAGGCAACCATTCAACACACATATGATATCCAAATCAAAGAATGACAGTGGGGATATTGAACACTGGTCGAATCTGTGGCATCATATCTTAAAGATCAGACAAACACCATAACTGAGATAATATAATGCAGTGAACTAGGATAATAAAGGCGAAGTGACTCAAGTATGTCAGATTCATGGAAGGTGAACAACATGTATGTATAAGCACAAGGCTCACCTTTCTCTCTATATTAGTTATATGCCTATCTTCCTCTGGAAACACAAGACACCCTGAAGGTATGCATAAAATCCCACACCAATTTCCAAATTCATGTTGGCATTATCCTATCCATCCAACACCTTAATCAAGAACAGCAATAGCATCCTCCAATTTTGTCAATAAATGCTTCAGGAACATGGAGCATCTCACCAGCTGCAGAAAAAAATACAAGACACTGAAAATGGGAAAAAGGCAACCCTAATAAATCAAGTAAAGAACCAATCCTCCGCTTAGTATACATACAACAACTCTAGAATTTTTATTAATCATGCAATAAAAAAAGTGAAGCTATTCTGTGGAAGGGAGAAGATTATGATGTTATTGAATGAAGGGAGAAGATTATGATATTATCACATGCAAAACTACAAATTAAAGAGGGATTATATTCCTCAGCCAAACTATCAAGTTGTAGAAGAGAGTGATTGAACAGAGAGCAAGATGATAAACCCACAACACAAGTCAATTTGGTTTTATGTCAAGAAGATTAACCATGGAAATTATATACTTACTATGCAGATTGATGGAGAGATATTCAAGGAATAAAAAGATTAGCACATGGTTTTTATTGATTTGGGCCATAGATGTATCCCCCAATTACAGAGAAGATGGTAATATCTCATTTAAGCCGTCGCAAATCCGTCGGAAATTTTAAAAAAAAAATAAAAAAAATTAAATACTATTACTAATCAGTACTATTTAATAGTAATATCCAGTAAAGCCTAGTACTATTTGAAGAGTTGAAGCAACAATAACTTTGGTAATATCTCATTTAAGTCGACAGAGAAGATGGTAATATCTCATTTAAATCGACTTCCAAAGAGTGTTTGCAGCAATGTGTTAATACCAACAACAAAAAGCAATGTTTCAATAACTTTGGCCTTCTCCGCCTGCAAAAATGAAATACTGTTTATACGAAATTTTCGCTATGAGGAAAATACAACTTCATTCAGTCATATGGTTGGATATTCATAATATTCCATATCAAAATTTAAAAGTTGGATGCTTTAAGTACTACATTTAAATCTTACTCCTTTCCACCTCCCATTTGGGGAACAAGAGCGTTGTGGGAATAAGCACAGTTGTGCCAAGCATCACGAGAAAATGTTGAAAACCAAGAAGAATGGCCTCAGCTGCATCCGAATATCCCCAAATTTCTC
This sequence comes from Astragalus membranaceus, assembly GCA_039519185.1. Taxonomy (NCBI): domain Eukaryota; kingdom Viridiplantae; phylum Streptophyta; class Magnoliopsida; order Fabales; family Fabaceae; genus Astragalus; species Astragalus membranaceus. The sequence continues at coordinate 100,825,883 of CM076846.1, read as the reverse complement.
ATCAGATCATTTGAAATAAACAAAATTCTAAAAGTAAAGTGAATACCAAGGGAAAGGGGAGGTTGAGAGATTCTTAAAACTTTAGACCTAAACTACAAATGATGAAAGAATATGTCATTTGAGTGGGCCAAATATTCCATTTACTTAAAATTGCTTTCCTACATTTTTCAACTAGAATTCTTGACTTAGTGGCCACAGTCAGTAGTATTATCTTATCAAACACCCCAAAATAGAAGAAAAAAAGCTTATTAATAGCTATTAAAATATTTAAAATTTGTTTACATCATTGGACAAATTTATAAGTAACAATCAAATTGCTTTCAATCCGGATCTGGAAGACTATCCAAAAGAGGAGCCAATAGTTTACAATTTCACAATGACAGAGTTGCCAAATGACAAATTTAGTCATTTTACAAATGACTAAATTCATCTCCTAAATCTAGAGGAAGTAACCAGTAACAGCTAAAACCATCAACTTACAAGGAGTAAGAGTAACTTCAAAGATGACTTGGATGACGTGTAGTACAAAGACGGTGCAAGTGTAACTACTGCAGCCAATCTAGGTTCTTTTCCTTCAAAACCTTGCATGAAATGATAACAAATGGTAAATTCAATAACTTCAATAATATGCCAGTATAATATAATATAATATAATTCGGATTAAATCCTATTTTCACTGAAAAAGTGATAGGGACTTGGGTATTATGGAAGCCCCGTATTTTATAGGGACTTAAGTGGTTTGGTTCTTCCCCCTTAATAGCTAGTTTTTAAAGGTGGGTGCCCCAAGTGCTTGAATGCTTATCAAAAAATTTAAAAACAAAATAAATTCTCCTGTTTGAAATCTACCATTGACTGGATCGTATGTGTTGCACCCGAAACGGTCCTTGAGGGGATTTTTCTTCGTTTACAACTTTTTAAAACAATGAAGTCGCCACCAATATTTTTTATAAGGAAAATATTGAAGAAAAACCTTTTTGGAAAGCGGATGGCTTTTTGGAAAACCGGAGGATTTGGGTTCGGGGGTCGGTTAGGTATGGGGAAGGTATTAGCACCCCACACCTCCTTTCTACAGAAAGGAAACCTTTAATTAAACGTGTGGTTTTAAGTGTTGATTTGGAAAATACTTAAATTTGCCTCAAAGGGAATGAGAAGACTTAATGAAAATTTTTATTTTTGGCGCTTGACGAGAGTTAGCCGCTCGCTCCTACGTATCTCCCGGTGCGATGGAGAATTCAAAGCTACGTAGTTCTTGTTTGTCCTGAAAAAAGGTTTTTGTCTTTTATCTTGTTTAGGTGAGTTTTCGCAATAGGGATGAGGATTCGCGATGACCAAGCAACAACGGTTTAGAGTGGTCACACTACTAACTTTTTTGAAAATGAAATCATCATTAACAACCAAACGGCAACGGCGCAAGTGATCATTAATGATAATCGGTTTTGCTTTTGATTCGAGTGTTCGCGATGACCAAACAACAACGGTTTAGAGTGGCCGCGCTACTAACTCTTTTGAAAATGAAATCATCATTAACAACCAAACGGCAACGGCGCGAGTGATCATTAATGATAATTGGTTTTATTTAAGTTGGAGTGTTCATGAAGACCAAACAACAACGGTTTAGAGTGGTCACACTACTAATTCCTTTGAAAATGAAATTATCGCTAACAACCAAACGGCAACGGCGCGAGTGATCATTAATGATAACTGGTTCTTACTTTAGGTAATCAAAAGGGTTTTCGCAATCGAATTGATTTTTGGTTTGTGAGAGGGCTTCTTGATGTTTGAAAGTGTTCTTGGTTATGAAAAAGATTTGAAATTGTAAATGTTACTAACAAGTAACAAATTGTAGTATAATTTGAATGCGACATGGTTTTGAGGTGTTACTAACGAGTAACAAAGGTTTTGAACTTTGAAGTCGGATTACAAAGTCAATGCGATCATCAAAACAAGCAAGCAAATCGTGAACACCAATTCAATACTTAATCACATAACAAGCACAAAAACAAGCATAAATGAATAAGAACACATGTGCATCAAGACTAGGGGGCTAGCCTATCCTTTGCAATTACTTTTATTAACAAGTGAGAATGCATCAAGACTAGAGTTAGTCCATCCCTTGCTAAAACCTACACAAACTCCAAGAACCAACACCACAATTGCAAGTGAGGATGCATCAAGATTAGGACAACCTATCCTTTACAAAACCTACACGAACCCTAAATTACATTCATAAGAATAAGCAATCTCATACACTAAAAGGAGGGTTGAATCACCTTGAGCAATCTTCATCACTTAGAACAAGGTGCACTAGGCACAAGTGAGAATCTCTTTGCCTATCATCAATTTAAACAACACCTAAACTAAAAGGGTTGATTCATATAGAACAATCCTCATCACTTTAAGCAAGGCGCACTAGGCACAAGTGAGAGTCATATTGCCTATCATCAACTTAAAATGATAAGCAAACATATAAAAACCCTATTTATTCACAATATGCGACCCAAACACATAACCAAGAACCCATTTATTTTTGAAAGCAAGTGAGATAATATGAGAAAACGAGCTAGATTACAATTTTTGGTAAAGGTTCATGTGATTAGGCAAAGAAATGCACAAAACTAACATAAACCCTATTTTTCTACAAGTATGCGAAACATAATATGCCATAAAACAACATTTTATTTCAGGAAATGCAAGGGTCAAGATCCAATCCAACACAAATCATCAATCATTCAAGGGTGAGAAGCGCCATAAGCACCCAAGCCTCCCTAAGTGCTTGTCAAAGTGCTTATGACACTTCTCACCAACAACAATCAACAATATGAGGATATGAAGATGATAGGATGAATGATTTTACATTTTTGAAGCAAGAACTCAAATATGATGCAAGGTTTTAAGGATTTTACCTTAACTCCAAGTTAGAAAGTGAGATGAGAAGATCAACTAGACACAAATCAACAAAACTCCAAGGTTCTTCAAAGAAATACCCACGCAAATATGATGATCAAACCCACTTGGTGATGATGCTTGAACTTTGAATGAGAAATGGAGGGAGTATGTGAAAGAGGGATGCAAATGAGGTGGAGTGGTGGTGTTTGGGTGGAAGGAAATGAAAAAGATGGATGGAGGAGAGGGAGAGGAGGCTACGGCCTTGAGAGGAAAAAGGGAGAGATTTTGGTGTGCTAGGGTTTTAGTGTAGGAAAAATGAGAAGCAAAAGATCCTCATGTGTGGAAATGAGAGGGTATTTATAGAGTTGTTTTAGGTCTAGGGGTAATTAGGTCATTGTTCTTTACTAGGTGCTCTAGGATTGGGTTTTAAATTTGAATGAAGGGCTAGGATTAGAGATCACTTGGATTGTGGGTAGTGAGAAAACACAAAAATGAGAGTGAGGGAGTGATGGAGTGCGACACCAAGGAGAGAGGGAGGGAGAGCTTGTGTGAAAAAAACTTGTCCTATTTTGGGAATGGAGGCTCATATGTGATGTGAGGTAAAAATAGGGTTAAGGGTATAATTGAGATGGAATGTTACCAAAGAAGTAATTTTGTATTTTCTTGTGAAGAGGTGAGTATAAATGGGTGGGGTAATTTACAAAAGAGGGCATAAATCTATGTGGGAGTGAGTGATGGTCACCAAAAAGGGAAAAGTTAAGGATAGTACAAAGCATATTCTTAAGGAATAAGGAATAGAAGAGTGTGGAAGAAATTATGGAGAGAGAGAGATAGGGAATTCGAAATTGTGGAGGGAGAGGAGGAAAAAAAAACTTGTTTTTGGTCTTTTGTCTTACTGAGGACACTTCCTTCTTTTTGAGTTTTGAATTTTGGGCATGGAAGTGAATGTGCACCTATTAAAAAGTGTCATATATATTTGAGCACCATAAAATATTCCCTCTAATTATTCTAGGCAATAAAAATTGTCATTTAGTAAGTGGGGAATATTTAATGGTCTTTTTTGGGTTTTTTATGCACTAAAAATGGGGAAAATGCATTTTTAATTATTTTGGACTAGGACTTTCTTTCCAAAAATTATACAAAAATTACCCTTGGTAGAGTAACATGTATGCCACGTCCTTGACCTGGTCTTGGTCCAAAAATAATTAATTCGCTTTTATTTAAATGCACAAAAATGCAAAAATATGCACTATTTTATTTCCTAAAATTCCTAAAAATTAAGAAAAATGTTTTTGGGTGCCAAAAATTAATAATGATCAATAAATGGCCTTTTTTTATGAAAATACAGACACGTACCAAATGACGGGTGCACAGGGCAGCTCACGCAGTTACTACTGGCGCGCGCGCGTAATTCAAATAAAAATGCAAAATAGGGGACGAACACACATAAATGCACCAATCCACTGTTTTCCACACATTATGAATTACCTTATTGCTTCCATTTTTCTGAAAAATGTTTTTTTGACTTGGGCGGACAAAATTGGGGTATTACAGCTGCCCCACTTTATTTCACATTTCGCCAAGAAATATGAATTGGCCTTTTCATATTTGTTAATGAAATGGAAATAAAGATATAGAAATAATACTAATTTTGTCCGCTTCAGAAAAGTTCGAATTTTCTTTTTGTTATTTTCCTTTTGAGAAACGGGGTTAACACTTGTCGCATTAACGGGAAAGCAGAAAATTGGGAAAAGCGGTAAATTGGGAATTCGGAAGTTGCCTAAAACCTTCTAACGGACTCTTGCCGAGTCCGAGCTCTGGGGGTGGCCTTTTCGAGCGGCCGATCAACATCAGGTCCAGAATTGATTCGATCAATGGATTTACGCTATGCCTCAGGCTGACACAACTAATCCGAAGGGCTTAACGAAGTCGGATGGATCCATCGCGCGCTCGTACACGATGTTGTGATCTATGGAAGGAGTTCACTAACTCGGTGGGAGTTCACTAACTCTGTGCTGATGGAGTTTACTAACTCGGGGTTGATGGAGTTTACTAACTTAGTGTCATGGTGATTTTCTAAAAATGATATTTTTGGGACTCTCTGGTCCAAAGTAACTTTTCTATTGGATGGTGCATGAAATGCATGCACTTGGGTATTTGGGTGCACATGAATGCAATGATTGATTTTGGTGGGATGCTTTTTCTGTTTGATTCTTCATTCTCTTCTTTTTCTTTTGTTATTCTTCCGCTCTTCTGAGATGCGAACTTGAAAGTGTAATGCACTACTGTTTGATGCCATGGAGTGACGAATGGCATGGACGATATGAGAATGATGAATGATATGAAGATGTTGTGTTCTTTTATGTTCCGTCCTCTGTGATTTTCTTCTCTTTTGTTTTTGTTTATTCTGTTTGTTTTCTTTAAGCAGCTTTCTTTTTTTTGCTTATTTGTTTTTTTTTCTTCGGCACTCTTTTTTGCTGGTTAAATCGATATGCCGGACGGAGGATGTTCCATGACGATGATCACGCGAGGATTGTGCACTGGTTCGTCACGACTGTTTTTTTTCGCAATTTTATTCACTTGGGAAATCATTTCTTTCTGTATTTTTCAAAGATTTCTCAATGATCCTGTAATGCTCTGAATGTGCACATTTTGCAATTCAATTTCATCAATCATAAAAGTTATTATTTTGAAAGATACTGAATAGACGAAAGCAGAGACACGAAAAGCACACATATGAAAGAAAAGTTGGACTTTTATTGATATAGAAATTGGACGTGCAGAAAGTCACGCCAATTGAAAGTGCATTGCAATCTTTCTTTTAAACTAAGAAATACAAGAAAAAGGAACAGATCTCGTGATTTCATCTCTGAAGTAACGGTGCCCACCGTCCATACTCATAACCCTGATCACCCCCTTATCCGAACCTTTGGGAGTGCTGATTGCCTTTTCTTTTCTGAAGTCCAAGTTTTCTGACCCTAATTTTTGCCTAGATCGCCCTTTGCGGGTTTTCAATCCACCGGGTCGCTCTGATTTTGCCTAGGCCGCCCTTTGCGGGTTTTCAACCTAGCGAGCTGATTTTTCCTTGGCTTATCTTTCTCTTTTTTTGTCTATTTTTTTAGGCATAATACTTCTTGACCACATTTGAGTTCACTGGATTTGGAATCTCATCTCCGTCCATGTTCGCCAGAATTAAAGCTCCTCTTGAGAACGCCTTCTTCACCACATAAGGTCCTTCATATTTGGGAGCCCATTTGCCCTTGGGATCCGTCTGGATCGGAAAGATCTGCTTGAGCACAAGATCTCCCTCTTGGAATTCACGGGACGGACTCTCTTGTCAAAAGCCCTTATCATCCTCTGTTGGTACAACTGTCCATGACACATTGCGGCTACCCGTTTTTCGTCAACGAGGTTCAACTGGTCAAGACGGGACCGAACCCATTCTGCTTCATCAAGTTTTGTCTCCATTAACACCCGCAGGGATGGTATTTCAACTTCAATGGGGAGGACTGCCTCTGACCCATAAACCAGTGAGTAGGGGGTTGCCCCTGTTGAGGTGCGCACTGAGGTTCTGTAACCATGCAGGGCAAAGGGGAGCATCTTATGCCAGTCATTATAGGTCACGACCATCTTTTGTATTATCCGCTTGACATTCTTGTTAGCTGCCTCAACTGCCCCATTCATCTTTGGGCTTGCTCTGATCAAGTCACAGTAGTCGACACACATTCGGACCTTTCCATCTTTCTTAGGGACCGGAACGATGTTTGCTACCCACTCAGGATATTTTGCCACAGCTAAGAACCCTGCATCAAACTGTTTCTTGACCTCATCCCTGATTTTCAAGGACATTTCAGGCTTCATTTGCCTTAACTTCTGTTTTACCGGGGGACATTCTGATTTCACCGGCAATCTGTGCTCAACAATATCTGTGCTCAACCCTGGCATGTCCTGATAAGTCCATGCGAATACGTCAGCGTAGTCAAGCGGGAGCTGAATCAACTTTTTGCGCTCTCTATCCCCCATTGCAGTACCAACCTTGATCTCTTTTCTGTCTTCCTTAGTACCCAAATTGACCATTTCTGTAGACTCCCCATGGGGCTCAATGACCTTTTCTTCTTGTTCTACCATTCTCATGATTTCCGGAGGAGTATCCCAATCATCCTCAACATCTTCCTCGGCTTGATTAACCGGGTAATCAAAGTCACAGTATGAGTTATGGGCATTATTACTTTCAGAGACTATTTTTGATCTGCATTAAAATGGAGCGGTGAATAAAAACAAAGAAAAGGCACACAAATAAGAGATGAAGACAGAAATTTTATTGAAAATTCAAAATAACACTTTATTGATTGATGAGTTTTGACGAAAACATGCGTGCCCGAATGAAATATTCCAAGGCCTTGGGCAGAGCCGATGGATCTATATTACAACGATAATTACTTTAAATTGAAAAATACGGGGAAATCCATGATCTCCCAGTTTTGCGGCTTCTCTCCAGCAGCACAGCAGCGCACCATGCTGACAGCACAGCCACTCGAGCTTGATCCTTCTTCAACCACATTAACCTGGTCAGGGTTCAGCATGCCGGCACTCCGGAAGTTGTTCTTAAGGTTAGCGATGACCATCCTTCCCTGATTGGGTGCCCTTCCTCTGAGTTTGGCCAGCCATTTCTCCCTCCTGTCAGATGCCAGCCTCTCCCGATCAGCAAGGCTTAGGATGTACCCAATACCGAACCTTTCAATGTTTCCTCTCAACTGGACAGGTGTTACAATTCCTTGAGCAGCTTTTCCTAGGCCCTTACCGACCTGATACCCATGTCCTAGCATCACCTTTGCAATCATCATATCAGCCTTGGACCACTTAGGCTTCCACAGAGGCTCACTTTCAACGAAGACAGTGTTTGAGATCTCCAATCCTTGGAAGGCAGTCTCAAAGGACTCTTCCGCAGCTTCCACATAACATTCAGGTGGTGATCGGTTTATCAATGTTTCTTCCTCTCCGTAGATCACTATCAGCTTTCCCTCAGCCACAAACTTGAGTTTCTGATGAAGCGAGGATGGCACTGCCCCAGCAGCATGTATCCAAGGACGTCCTAGCAGGCAGCTGTAGGAGGAACTGATGTCCATCACTTGGAAGATGACATAAAACACTTCGGGCCCTACCTGCAGCGGCACTTCTACTTCTCCAAAAACTTCCTTCACTGACCCATCAAATGCTTTGACAAAGGTAGAGCTCGGCTTCAGATATGAGCAGTCTACATTCAGCTTATTCATTGTAGACTTAGGCAGCACATTCAAGGATGAGCCATTATCAATGAGCACCCTGGCGAGTATATAGTCCCACACTTGACTGAGATGTGAAGAGCTTGATTATGATCCTTTCCCGCCGGAGGAAGCTCAGTGTCTGAGAAAGTCAAGTAATTGGATGCTACAATGTTGCCAACAATACCATCAAGCTGGTTTACTATAATGTCATGGGAGACGTGGGCTTCATTCAAGATCTTCAACAGAGCAGCACGATGTGCCTCTGAACTAAGCAACAAAGAGAGCATTGAGATCTTGGATGGAGTTTGACTCAGCTGATCTACCACCCGATATTCACTCTGTTTCATTACTTTCAGGAATTCTTGAGCTTCTTTGTCTGATACCCTTCTGACTTCTACAGTTTCTTTGTCTTTTCCCTTACGGGCCCTTTCTTCATCTGTTTTTGATTGCTCTCCCCTGAGGTTTTCAGGAGCATACAACCTTCCACTCCTTGTAATGTCGCTACTCCCAACGATGTTAGTTATATCCAAAGTGCCCTTAGGGACCTCCGCTTGCATCTGCACATTGCAGCTCCATGGAATCATCCTAGTCTCTCTACTATGGGTAACAGCGGGTACTGGAATAACAACAGTCGAAGGTCTCGTCACAACTGGGCTGGAATTCAGACTACAGGGGATTTCAATCGGTCTCCTGAAGCCTCCGTTGCCTGATTGCAAGGTAGATACACTTTCTTCCTTTTCCTGAATTCCCAGTTGGACCAGGTGTCTATCTAAGAGATCTTGGAGAATTGGTTTAAAGCCTTCACATGTCCCAATACAGCGAGGATTATCACAGGTGTCTTTCCTAGCACACCCCTCTTTGATAACACCAAGACGGCATAATTCAGCATGGATGACATCCAGAGGCACCTGAATGCAATCAACCTCTCTAATCAAACACTGACCACCCTGATCGTCAATGGCATTGGCAGAAGATCCTCCATGCCCTGGCAACGGATTGGTGGTTACATTGGGTTGCTGAAATGATATGCTCTTCGCATCAATCAAGTCTTGCACCACGTACTTGAATGCCTTACAATCCTCCACCACATGACCTACTGCTCCGGAATGAAAGGCGCAGGTAGCATTTGCATTATATCCTCTGGGATAGAAAGGCCATTGCACAGCTTGAAGGGCTTGAGAGATCCCAGACCCAGGAGGGGGAGGAGGATTGTTTACCCCAGCAGCAGTAGCTTCAGCCGTGCCAGCATCTCTTAAGGCACCCAGCACTCTTATGACCTCCGCCATTTGGGCCTTTATGACTTCCATCTCAGCTTGAATGACTTGATTCCCTTGATTCTGACCATGCTGACCCTGACCATTAGGATTCGGACCTCCTGGAATTCCGTCATTCTGATGTGGCTGTGGATTGCCCTGATCAGCGTCGCCTTGATTGTTTTCCATGTTTCTTGCTTGCAGACGCGTCCAATAGTGATGACTAACCAGCTTGCCTGACTTTCTGTTGACGGAACACGCTTATGAACACAAGAATGAATAAATGAATGCAATGCGAATGAATGCATGTTTGATTTGTTTTGGGCCGAAAATCGCAGTGTATTATGTCTTGTCATAGATACGCAGGTAGATCTTTGATTATTTTTATCATTATATTACTTTTTTGGATCATAATGAAACTGAAATCTGGAAGCGAAACAGGTGTATTTCATGCATTTGTAAAAATGCTTCAAATTCTGAATCCAAAAGTACAATATTCTGATACAACGATTGAAAAAGGAAAAGTACAATAAAAACAAGAATGGAAAATTACAATAAGGAAGCTCAAATACAAAGAGCTTTGAAATTTCCACTCCTTTTCCTTTTGTTGTTGGTAGAGGTACTTCTGGTTTTCTCTTTGGCTTCCTCGACTAGGGCTCTGCAGTACTCCACAAATTTGTACACCTCAAGCGGGGTGTTGAGGGGATGCATATCAATTTCAGCTTTTCTTAATTTCTTGGGCACATCCGCAAGAGCCTGGTTGGCCAACTCTGATAGCTTGGAGAACCTATCCTTCCAGTGTTGAACTTCATCCCTCAGCTCAATGATGACTGCCTGCTCTTCAATCCTACCGAGCAGCTCAACATAGCGATGTTCCCAATACTGAATTTCATCCCTCACTTGCCGGTATGCATCGCTGATGTAACGAAGATTCCTCTTCAACTCATCAGAATACTCTTGTTCTGCTCTCAGGGCCCGCCGACATTCTCTGAGGATGTTCTCAAATGAGTCTCTCTCTTGCACAACACTGTCTAACTTACTCTCCCATTCAGCTTGTAGCCTGCGGGATTCTCTTTTTGACTTGGCAAGCAAGCTTTTCGCAGTTCTCCCTTCCATTTTTGCCTCATCGCATAATTCTTTCCACTGATTGGCTTCTTCAATGGCCTTCTTCTCTTTCAAGCTTCGCCTCTTAATTTCCCCCTTGGCTCCTTGCAGATACCTTTGAACTTCTAACTTACTCTTCTCTTCCCCTTTTAGTTTCCGACTGAACTCCTCAATAGCAGCAGACTTGAGAGCACTCTCTTCTTCCAATCTTTTGTTCTTCAGAGCCATCTTCTCTATCTCCGCTTGCAAAGATCTCTTCTCTTCCTCTGCCTTCATCAGAGCCAACTTGACCTCGCCTAACTCTTTGACAACAGGAACACTAGCGTCTTCCCTCTCAACTTGGAATGCTTTTTTGTAAGGCAATTGAACACTCTGGATCCTTTTTCCAAGCCACTGAGTGAAGGTAATACCACTAGTCCTCTGAGCAAGCTCTACTTTTCCCCTACGAATCATCGTACCCCATGCTTGCAAGACCTTTCTAAGCAAACTTTCATCTTTTGGACCTCCTTCAAAGATGTAAAACGGGAATAACATCTCTTCAGTAGGCGAATTCCTCATCGGATATCCCAATTGCCTCAGAGTCAGAGACGGGTTGTACTTGATGCATCCTTTAGTGCCCATCAGTGGAACATTCTGAAAACCACCGCAACGGAAGACTACCTCAGGTCTATCCCCCCAGCATGTTGGAAGATACCAACGGACTGAGTGCTCATCTAGGCCCCCTAAAATTTGGATCCACTCTTGAATACTCATAGCTTTCACCTCACAAGTTATAGCATAGTCAATCAACTTTTCCACTCGTATTGGATTGGTGAAAGCATGAATAAGAAGCCAAGCATACAACAGGTGAGAAGAGCAAGAGATTTTCTTCCTCCTCAAGTCACAATGATGAGTAAGAGCAGAATAGGTGTCAGCAAGGATTGCAGGAATTGGATTGATAGGGCTCTTCTCATTTTGAAAAGCTAAGAAGATGCCAATGACAATCACATCCACATGTTTCTCGATCTGCGGGAAGAGAACAACCCCGAAGATTGTTAAGGCTAGGACTTGCTTGAAGACAACCCAATTTTTACTTCTGGCATAGGCTTCCATTAAACCCTCAAGGTAGCTCTGCGGGAAACCTATCACATTGTTTCTCTTCTGCTTTTGGAGTTTCAGATACTTTACACTCACTTGTAACAATGCAGCAAACCACTCATCTGTGTAGTACTGTTCTTGATACCGGTAAGGGACAACTTTTGTCTGAGTAAACCCCAAAATCTACTGATATTCTTCCAATGTGGGAGCCATTTGAAAATTTTTGAAAAGAAAGCACCTGATTTCAGAGTCATAGAATCTACTCAGAGCCACAATAGCCTCAGTCTGCACCTCTAGCAACAACAACTTCCGGAGATTCCCAAAGGCACTATCAAAAGATCCCCGCTCAATCGGTCTCATCAATGCAACACACTTCTTCAGACTAGTCACATCTACCTTGCTTACAGCTGGGTACCTTGTAGTATACACCGTTTCTCTTCTGGATTCCATGTCGTATCTATGACAAGATTTCTTATTACTTATGATCCTCAGCAAGCAAACCATGATGAAATGCAAAGATGCATGCGAAAATTGTTGAAAATGTATGTTTTATGCGAAGGATGTATGCAAATGATGATGATGTTTTACGCTTATGCAACTTAGAGAAAAGTCCTTATTGGCAGTGATTCAAAAAAATTTTGGAAAATGCGGGCCGTACGTTATTTCATATGGACCGGTAAGAGAAAGGCTACAGCGGTAACTCTTTCTCCTTTTTTTGAAAATAAAGTGGGCCATATGTCACTTCGTACGGACCGGCAAAAGAGAGGCTAAAACGGCAACTCTTTCTTCTTTTTCTCTTTTGAAAATCTTCTTATTTTTTCTTTTAGGAAAGACATGCCTAAACTACAATGCAACATACAATTTGTATGCCCTTGTGTCCTACAAAAGGTGGGGGAACCTAGGCTCTAAGGCAACTCAAAAGGGATCCTCCCATGTAGTTCTAAACACTTCCTCACAATGGCTACCAGAGCTAAATCTCTCTCATGATAACACCCACAACGATGGAATGCCATCTGGTGTGAGGTACCATAAAAGAGCATACTCTGGCTGAAACTTTCGAGAGAGTCAGAAGGACAATGGTACAATTGCCAGTCATTACACATTTCCACTCTCCTAAGTTTTGTCAGACCTTGGGTTTTAGGCCCCTCTCAAAGCACATAATCATAAGGGTATGAGTGTGTGTGGCAAGGACATACCACTTAAAACTACCCAACACATATCACCCCACCTGCAAATGAAAACCCAGAACAGTCCACACAAAAGCAAGCAATAACATGTTGTCTACCCTAGGGTTTAATATCAAATAAGCTAGCCTAGGGTTTCAACAACAATCAAGTGCATTGCTTACCTCAAGAAAGGGAGCCAAGAAGAGGGGATCATGATAGAATTGGGGAGAAATGCATGAGCTTACCTTGAAGAAAGGGAGCAAAGAAGAAGGGAACATGATTGGGATTAGGGAAATGCATGAGGGTACTAAGCACATAAGCAAGGAGGAGGAAGGAAAAACAAACGTGGAAGAAAAGAAAACAAATGCACATGCATACCACATGATAAGAAAGAAAAGGAAACTGAAAGGGATAGAAGCAAACAAGGTATCCAAATCAAATCAATAACACAAACCACACATTTAATTAATTAGGCTTGACCCACTTAAAAAGGAAACGTCCCCAGTGGAGTCACCAGCTGTTGCACCCGAAAAGGTCCCTGAGGGGATTTTTCTTCGTTTACAACTTTTTAAAACAATGAAGTCGCCACCAATATTTTTTATAAGGAAAATATTGAAGAAAAACCTTTTTGGAAAGCGGATGGCCTTTTGGAAAACCGGAGGATTTGGGTTCGGGGGTCAGTTAGGTATGGGGAAGGTATTAGCCCCCCACACCTCCTTTCTACCGAAAGGGAACCTTTAATTAAACGTGTGGTTTTAAGTGTTGATTTGGAAAATACTTAAATTTGCCTCAAAGGGAATGAGAAGACTTAATGAAAATTTTTATTTTTGGCGCTTGACGAGAGTTAGCCGCTCGCTCCTACATATCTCCCGGTGCGATGGAGAATTCAAAGCTACGTAGTTCTTGTTTGTCCTGAAAAAAGGTTTTTGTCTTTTATCTTGTTTAGGCGAGTTTTCGCAATAGGGATGAGGATTCGCGATGACCAAGCAACAACGGTTTAGAGTGGTCACACTACTAACTCTTTTGAAAATGAAATCATCATTAACAACCAAACGGCAACGGCGCAAGTGATCATTAATGATAATCGGTTTTGCTTTTGATTCGAGTGTTCGCGATGACCAAACAACAACGGTTTAGAGTGGCCGCGCTACTAACTCTTTTGAAAATGAAATCATCATTAACAACCAAACGGCAACGGTGCGAGTGATCATTAATGATAATTGGTTTTATTTAAGTTGGAGTGTTCATGAAGACCAAACAACAACGGTTTAGAGTGGTCACACTACTAATTCCTTTGAAAATGAAATTATCGTTAACAACCAAACGGCAACGGCGCGAGTGATCATTATTGATAATTGGTTCTTACTTTAGGTAATCAAAAGGGTTTTCGCAATCGAATTGATTTTTGGTTTGTGAGAGGGCTTCTTGATGTTTGAAAGTGTTATTGGTTATGAAAAAGATTTGAAATTGTAAATGTTACTAACGAGTAACAAATTGTAGTATAATTTGAATGCGACATGGTTTTGAGGTGTTACTAACGAGTAACAAAGGTTTTGAACTTTGAAGTCTGATTACAAAGTCAATGCGATCATCAAAACAAGCAAGCAAATCGTGAACACCAATTCAATACTTAATCACATAACAAGCACAAAAACAAGCATAAATGAATAAGAACACATGTGCATCAAGACTAGGGGGCTAGCCTATCCTCTGCAATTACTTACATTAACAAGTGAGAATGCATCAAGACTAGAGTTAGTCCATCCCTTGCTAAAACCTACACAAACTCCAAGAACCAACACCACAATTGCAAGTGAGGATGCATCAAGATTAGGACAACCTATCCTTTACAAAACCTACACGAACCCTAAATTACATTCATAAGAATAAGCAATCTCATACACTAAAATGAGGGCTGAATCACCTAGAGCAATCTTCATCACTTAGAACAAGGTGCACTAGGCACAAGTGAGAATCTCTTTGCCTATCATCAATTTAAACAACACCTAAACTAAAAGGGTTGAATCATATTGAACAATCCTCATCACTTTAAGCAAGGCGCACTAGGCACAAGTGAGAGTCATATTGCCTATCATCAACTTAAAATGATAAGCAAACATATAAAAACCCTATTTATTCACAATATGCGACCCAAACACATAACCAAGAACCCATTTATTTTTGAAAGCAAGTGAGATAATATGAGAAAACGAGCTAGATTACAATTTTTGGTAAAGGTTCATGTGATTAGACAAAGAAATGCACAAAACTAACATAAACCCTATTTTTCTACAAGTATGCGAAACATAATATGCCACAAAACAACATTTTATTTCATGAAATGCAAGGGTCAAGATCCAAATCAACACAAATCATCAATCATTCAAGGGTGAGAAGCGCCATAAGCACCCAAGCCTCCCTAAGTGCTTGTCAAAGTGCTTATGACACTTCTCACCAACAACAATCAACAATATGAGGATATGAAGATGATAGGATGAATGATTTTACATTTTTGAGGCAAGAACTCAAATATGATGCAAGGTTTTAAGGATTTTACCTTAACTCCAAGTTAGAAAGTGAGATGAGAAGATGAACTAGACACAAATCAACAAAACTCCAAGGTTCTTCAAAGAAATACCCACGCAAATATGATGATCAAACCCACTTGGTGATGATGCTTGAACTTTGAATGAGAAATGGAGGGAGTATGTGAAAGAGGGATGCAAATGAGGTGGAGTGGTGGCGTTTGGGTGGAAGGAAATGAAAAAGATGGATGGAGGAGAGGGAGAGGAGGCTACGGCCTTGAGAGGAAAAAGGGAGAGATTTTGGTGTGCTAGGGTTTTAGTGTAGGAAAAATGAGAAGCAAAAGATCCTCATGTGTGGAAATGAGAGGGTATTTATAGAGTTGTTTTAGGTCTAGGGGTAATTAGGTCATTGTTCTTTACTAGGTGCTCTAGGATTGGGTTTTAAATTTGAATGAAGGGCTAGGATTAGAGATCACTTGGATTGTGGGTAGTGAGAAAACACAAAAATGAGAGTGAGGGAGTGATGGAGTGCGACACCAAGGAGAGAGGGAGGGAGAGCTTGTGTGAAAAAAATTTGTCCTATTTTGGGAATGGAGGCTCATATGTAATGTGAGGTAAAAATAGGGTTAAGGGTATAACTGAGATGGAATGTTGCCAAAGAAGTAATTTTGTATTTTCTTGTGAAGAGGTGAGTATAAATGGGTGGGGTAATTTACAAAAGAGGGCATAAATCTATGTGGGAGTGAGTGATGGTCACCAAAAAGGGAAAAGTTAATGATAGTACAAAGCATATTCTTAAGGAATAAAGAATAGAAGAGTGTGGAAGAAATTATGGAGAGAGAGAGAGATAGGGAATTCGAAATTGTGGAGGGAGAGGAGGAAAAAAAACTTGTTTTTGGTCTTTTGTCTTATTGAGGACACTTCCTTCTTTTTGAGTTTTGAATTTTGGGCATGGAAGTGAAGGTGCACCTATTAAAAAGTGTCATATATATTTGAGCACCATAAAATATTCCCTCTAATTATTCTAGGCAATAAAAATTGTCATTTAGTAATTGGGGAATATTTAATGGTCTTTTTTTGGGTTTTTTATGCACTAAAAATGGGGAAAATGCATTTTTAATTATTTTGGACTAGGACTTTCTTTCCAAAAATTATACAAAAATTACCCTTGGTAGAGTAACATGCATGCCACGTCCTTGACCTGGTCTTGGTCCAAAAATAATTAATTCGCTTTTATTTAAATGCCCAAAAATGCAAAAATATGTACTATTTTATTTCCTAAAATTCCTAAAAATTAAGAAAAATGTTTTTGGGTGCCAAAAATTAATAATCATCAATAAATGGCCTTTTTTTTTATGAAAATACAGACACGTGCCAAATGACGGGTGCACAGGGCAGCTCACGCAGTTACTACTGGCGCGCGCGCGTAATTCAAATAAAAATGCGAAATAGGGGACGAACACACATAAATGCACCAATCCACTGTTTTCCACACATTATGAATTACCTTATTGCTTCCATTTTTCTGAAAAATGTTTTTTTGACTTGGGCGGACAAAATTGGGGTATTACAGTATGCTATATTATCAATATCTCAGATAGTTGTCAAGTTTGATCTTTTTGAAATTTATCAATATATATAGTTCGTTCTGTTTTATACAAATCAAACTCAGTCAGGAAAGTTCAAGTTGGGTTCAGAAATTGATATGGAATATCGTCAATGACGCAACCGCAAGGGTAGAGAAAACTTGTAATAGAAGCCCCAGAAAGGAGAGTATACTAGATGAACGATAGTCAAATAGTTAGAGGTAGATGAAAACCAATACAAAGTATAACAGTTATAGAGGATATTGTGGGGTGTAGCCAACCCCGCCTTGTGGAAAAAGGCTTTTGTTGTACCACTGGTGACTTAATCAAAACTGAAAACAGAAATTTTAAGGCTAATGGTTTTCACAAAGTTGTTACATGTCATTTTCCTCACAAAGTAAATATTGTACTAAAGATCAATTCAAGTTTCAAAGTCTTGACATCTAATAACTGAATAATGGTATATTTGGTCAAGCCAACGCTAGAACAGAAATATCTGCAATACATGGACATCATTATAATATCATCCTAATATGGAAACTTCCAAATTCAAATCTTACACCTTTTTGGTCACTCATGAAAGAATGATTGGATATTATAGTTTATAGTTTATAGAAAATAATGAATGATGATCAAGGGAATTAAAAAATAATAAGATAACAATTAAAAAAAGGGTTAAATATGTTTTTAGTCCCAACAAAATCGGCTCCTTCTAAGTTTAGTCCCTACATTAACGAAATAGGTGTTTTGGTCCTCATCTTATTTTACCGTTTTCAATTTTAGTCCCTCGTGACTTTTAATAGCGCTTCAAAACTTTTAATAGCGCTTTTTTGACCTTTTATAAGCGCTATTAAAAGTTTTGAAGCGCTATTAAAAGTCATGAGGGACTAAAATTGAAAACGAAAAAATAAGATGAGGACCAAAACGCCTATTTCGTTAATGTAGGGACTAAACTTAGAAGGAGCCGATTTTGTAGGGACTAAAAACATATTTTACCCTTAAAAAAAACGAATATCAAAGGCTGGAAACATACCAAAGCGTGACAGCATTGAGTAAAGCAAGATACCACCCATGGAGTGTCCAATAGCAAGCAATTTTCCATCTTTCGGCTTGCTTTGTTCCATAATGTATTCTATCTGTATAGATAAAAATCACAGAAGTCATATTAGAGATATCCAGCCAGAGAAAGTTTCCTCTAAATTCTAAAGAAAAAAAAATGATTGCAATTCATAATTGTTAACCACTATAAAAAAAAAGATCCAAAATTGATTGTGCAACATATATTCGGTCATTAAAGCATCCACACATCAGATTCAATAAAATACTAACTCTAAAGTCAAATGAGTAACAAGTAACATAACCTGAGTAATAAACCTCTAACAGTAAGTGAACTGAGGCAATCTAGTTAGTTAACTTACTTCAATCTAAGTTATTATCAATTTAAGTAGATTTTATAGACAGCAATGCATAAGCACAATACATAGATTAAACATAAGTTGAAAATCAAAGCACAATCTAGTATCAATGGAGTTCACAAAAGCATGTGAAAGTGCATAAAACAGAGACATGTGCAATAAAGGGGGCATATTAACAATGCAACATAATCAATCTCAAAGGAGTTCAGCAGAAATACATAAAGAATAGTGACCTACCTGCTTAGCATCAGCCTTAAACTTCTCCTTTCCAACAGCCATTCCAACCAAATAGATCTTACATAATGTAAAGAGGCATTGACTGACATGGAAATAGAGCAAATCACGTGCACTAGCATTATGTTTGGTAAACAATAAACATCAAGATCCATAAACAACTGTAAGAACTTTTTCTAGGTAAATAATCATAAACTTGATTTAATTAAGGTCACATAAGCTAGTAAATAATCCAATCTAAACCTTTAGGCATATCCTCCTTAAGGCTCCACATTTGTATCTGCACCTTGCTGATGTTGAGCCAATCCTAGTCAGTCCCTGTGCAGAGTATTGAATCATCACTAGGGTGTATCAAAATCCAAAACAAAAAGAGTTTGAGAGAGAATTTACTGTGGCCTTCAACCAGAACATGTTGCCATTCAATGGCACCTCCATACTCCACCCCTTACAACAGCTTCATTAAATGGTTACAAACGCAATTAAGCGACAATATAAAAAAAACCACAAATTAGGGCTTTAGGGTTTTCAAAAAAAATAGGGCTTTAGGGTTTTCATAAACAAAAAAGATAAAATAACAGATTCACGTCTTCAATCACCGGAAAGGATGAAACAAAGAAAGCCAGCAGCCAGCAAACAATTTGCAGAAAACAGAAATTGTAGAACTGAATTTAAACCCAGTAAAACACAGGACCGTAAAGAAATAAAGAACGCAGAAGAAATTTAAAGACAGAATACGCCAGAACATAAAACCCAGAAACCGTAAAGCAATAAACTCAGCAACAGTAAAATGCGATGAACATAAAACAAGAAACTCAGAAAACTGAAAACGTAAAGAGAAGAAGGGAGAAGAGGGAGAACACCAAGATTTGGTTCACGTTCAACAATCAACAGATTCAATTTCAAGAGAATAAGAATTAGGGATTTAGGGTTTCCAAAAAAAATAGATTTCTGACCTTGAGAGTTTGAGAGTTCTGGAGGTGGTGCTCGCAGCAGAGGGAGCTTGACAAGAAGGTGGAGCTCGCGGCGGAGGGCGGCGGGGTGAGGGTGTGGTGTTGGTAGCCAAACTGAGAGAGAGTGAGAGGGTTGTGGAGAAGAGGAAATGGGAGAGGAGGAGACTTGAGCGTAGGAAAAGGAGGAGAACGGTGTGGTGGTGCGGCAGTCTCCAGCAGGAGGAGGAGAACGGTGTGGTGGTCCAACAGCGAGTGTGGTGAGGCTGTGTCTAAGAGAGGGAGAGGGAGTCTTAGCGAGAGAAAGAAGAAGGAAAGTGATGGTGGGTTCGAGGGAAAGATCTTTTATTTTTAAGTGAGGGTGGTTTGCGACGGGCTTGTGACGGGCTTGTGACGGGATCTCCGTCGCAAATTTGCGACCGTTTTATAATCCGTCGCAAACGCTAGCGGGAAATTTCCCGCTTCTTACTTTTTATACACTCTGTCGCAAATCCGTGGCAAATTACTGACGGATTAAGCCCCGTCGCAAATGTTGGTAGCTAAAACATGTTTTTCTTGTAGTGTATTAAGCTCCCGTGAAATTCGGAGGGTTCATTTTTTGGAAACGGAAGTAAGCTCGGTTTGGATCCTCTTGATGTTTCATAGGAGGTTGTTGATGTGGATTCTGTTGAAATTGAAGCATTTGCTGCATCATCTGCTAGTGCATACCCTACTGTTGCGGCATGGTCTCCATCATATTACGCATCCATTCAAAATGTGGATCCTCCGGCGCATCACCCCTTGACCCTCCAGCCATAATTCTAAAAACAATGCACCAAGTATTGAGTTGATCAGGTTGAATGTCTCTTAGCATAATAAGAATAACTATAAGTGAAAGATAAAAAGAATATTACATAACAACTATAAAGCTAAATTCGACAGGGTCGAACTGCTTTGATATCAAAATGAAACATCCTAATATTTCAATCATCAAAGAAATATATTTCCCAACATTTCATAATAATCAGAGAATTGCACAACTATAGATATGAATTTCGAAAACAACGGAAGACACAACCGAAATGACTCCAAAAGTGTTACTAAAACCATAATGAGTAAACCTCTAGTTATAAGCTTGATATGGTTTATATGAGTCAAAATACCAAAATAAAATTCAAATCCAAGTTGCAGATTCCTAATACATTAACTTTGATACCAAAAGATCAAATGTTAGGAGTACAAAGGACATAATCATAAAATAGAGAATGCTAAGCAAGTCTAATTGATCTTTAAAAGATCTCCCATCTAGAGAACTAGCACAACTTCTTAGCTCCCGCCATCTTGCTTAGACTTACTCTTTATATCTGAAAAACACAATAATTACACGATGAGATTACAATCTCAATGAGTTCTTCCGCGACACCTCACCATATATAGCTAAGTGTCTTTTATATGTTTATATATATATATATATATATATATATATATATATATATATATATGTTTAAGTTGAGTTTAATCATAAGAATACTAACTATTCTTATAATTTAAGTTGAGTTTGGTGGGCTGGGAGAAGTTAAGAATCAAAGAAAGAAGAGATTACAACAATTACCTTATGATGTCTTATATATATATATATATATATATATATATATATATATATAATTTTATGTATAAATCATATAGTTATAGTCTCACACTATCTCAACGTAAGATACAACTCCAGTACCAATCATATAATCGCTAAGAGGAAATCCAATCGGTATTCACATCATTCCATATCAAAGGTAGCAATCAAGAAAGGTAGTGTTAGAGCAAGCATAATTTCATAAAAACAGGGTACAATTATTGTAATAAAGTTGAGTTTACGATTGAAGTCGAAGTAGAATCCAAATTGAGGAGAAAACACAGTTTTTGTGACTTGGACTAGAGGTGGCGCACAGACCGTGTGTATGGGACAGACGGTGTGCCTCGGGCGCACGGACCGTGCGCCTACTGCAGGTCCTGTTTTTGCAAAAATATCTGTGTTTCCTCTTCTTTCTTTTATTCCCAAATTCTCCCAACCCACCAAACTCAACTTAAATCACTTCCAGCACATAGATGGCATTACAACCAGAATTTAATCAACAATTTCATGCATCAATACATTTCAAGTACATAAGATTTAAATTCAAAAAATTGTTCACAAATCCTCATTAAGTAGTGTTGTGACCATAGCTTTTTCATCAAGAGATGTTAATACATGTTTCCAAAGTCAGAAAGCATGGATTTCAGAATCCACACCATCAAGTCAACAGTGAACAAACAATGAAACAACAATAGGAATGAAGAACTCACGTTTCAGCTGAATATCAAAAGCAAGTTAGGACTTGATTCCTAGGAACACCACAAGCTCCTAAAATCCCAAAATCAACTCCAGCTCCCAATCCCTCTTCTTTGACATCGAGGACTACAATGTAGTAGCTACCAAAGTTCCCAAACCAAGCTTCCAAATTGACATGCAATCCATAAAATCCCCAAATCAAGCTTCTCAACTCACATGCATTTCGAAAATTTGAAAGGAAGAGATGAGATGGTGTTTATGAAATTTCTGGCTTTGATGATATGTTGGGGAAAACAATGTCAAATATGGTAGAGAGTGAAAGCTTGAGGTTAAAGAACTAGTGTTGATGAACAATGATAAGGTTCTCCCCTTTTTCCCCTCTGACCCTCGATCTCTCTCTTCTCCCTAACTCTGTTTCTTTCTCTTGTTTTCGTCTCAAATAATTAAGTGAAGTGGGTTGGGCTTTCTCTCATTTTGTTTGCGTAATCGCACCCCTTCAATTCTATCATTCACAACCACATTTCTTTATCAATATCAACACACAATGTGCTCAATTATCACACCAGATCAGTCAAGTATTTAAATCCCATATCAAAGTATTTAAGTAGCAAGCAGTAATATCCAAAGTAATAAAAAAAATTGCTTTGGGTATCACACAAAGCGTGCCACATCGTCTATGCGCCGGAGCAATCAAGGCGCACCGCCTAACACCTATAAATACCAACTCACCTGCCAAATAATTATATATTTTATACATATATTTGAAAATAATTTTTTTTAACTTTCTAGACTAAGATTTGAATTTGTAATGCTTTGCGATTTTCCCTCGGTTCGTGAGTTATATATTTGGCCGATAGTTAACAAGTAAGAATTAAATGGTAATACTATAGGACCTTGCCAATACTTTGTTGGTTGTGCGGGGTCTTGAGGTAGCTATATTTATCACACCTTCGATTTTTTTTAAGATTATGAGGATAGATTTATGATATGGATACTATGGGTTATTTTTAAGGGTTTCTCATTCGGTTGATAACTTAAACTCGCATGTGTAGTTAATAAAATCAGTAACTTGTATGGCATGTTTATTGAGATTTCTTAATGTCACAGATTGCTCATTTGCTTAAGATACTCGTGAGTAGATAGATGCTTTGGATCTCAAGGACCTTTGTTATCTAGCTTCCGCTTTCATTTACAATTCTTACGTACTGTGTGAGGGAATTGCACCCGAATTTCCCGGGTGGCACTCGAGGAAGTATTGTTATGTTAGTTTCATTTTAAGCAAAAAAAATTGTATAAACAATACTTTATGTATTAATTATGATATTGACTTTATTATTAATTTTTTGACAAAATGATATTGACTTTGTTGATGTATGAAGTTATTAACACTTTTATCATGTATGTGAACACTTTGCAAATATTCTAGATATTTTTGCATAGTGTTACAATGAGCATAAATTTTTGAGTTATTTACAAACTTTTGTTCTTGTTTAGAACATTAAAATGTAGAGAATTTTCTTAATTGATGGACTTAGTAAATATATGAATTTAATAGTAAATACAATAGTATTTATGAATCATGCGTAAAAGACAAAAAATAATACAAATGATGTATTTATTGTTAGAATACCATATTCCCGTGTTATATGTAAATTAAATGTAGATTAAATCCATTTTAATCACAGTTAGATATAGCTTTCTTTATTTAGCTTTCTTTATCTTTAGCTAGTTTGTTAGCTGTTAGTTTGTTAGACAGCTGTTAGTTTTACATTGGCTCATCTAGCTTGTATAAATAACTTTGTTGCCAAATCAATAAACAGAAGTCATTTTACTATTTCCTCTAACATGGTATCAGTTGACCAAAAACTTCCGCATTGACTTCTCCCTCTCTGCATTTCTGTTACGCCCTTCTCCAACTACCTCTCCGAAATTCTGTTTCGTAACAAACCTTGATCATCTTCTCTGAATCCTTTGCTTCTCTTCCATGGCGGACACGCAAGGATCTTCCTCCTCTGACGAATCTGAGCATTCGTCGCACTCTCCTCCTCGACCCTCTCACTCTAAGGATTACTTTGATCCCTATTACATTCATCCGAATGAAAACCCCTCCTTTGTTCTTGTGACTCCGATCCTCAACGGCGACAACTACCACTCCTGGGTTCAAGCGATGACCATGGTGTTAGAAATGAAGAACAAATTTGCCTTCGTAGACGGTTCAATTCTGCGTCCTTCATCATCTGATCCGAAATTTCCAAGTTGGAAACGATGCAACATGCTCACCCTGGCTTGGATAAATCGCGCGGTTTCACCGGAGATCTCAACAAGCATCTTGTGGATCACTGATGCTTACGCCGTGTGGCGTGAGCTACGCAACCGGTTCTCGCAAGGTGACAACACAAGAATTGCGAATCTCAAGCAAGAAGTCTTCTCTCTGAGGCAAGGCGAACTTTCCGTCTCATCCTACTTCACAAAATTGAGAGTTCTATGGGATGAATTGCTCAATTTTGACCCTATCCCTCAATGCCTCGCTCCTGTCGGCACGTGTTGCTGTCAAGCATCCAAGATTGTTCAAGACCGGCAAGATCGTGATATGGTAATGAGTTTCATTCAAGGTTTGAATGAAAATTTCGCAGCGGTGCGCTCTCAGATTCTCATAATGGATCCCCTCCCTGCATTATCTAGAGTTTACTCGATGATTATCACTACAAAAAAACAGCGCATTAGCGACGGTTTTTTCCCTCGCTAATGCCTGTTTTTCCCTCGCTAATGACTGTTAGCGACGGAATTAGCGACGGATCAATTCCGTCGCTAAAAAGCTGGTCGCTAATTGGGTAGCGAGGGAATACAATCCGTCGCTAAAATTAGCGACGGAAAATCCGTCGCAAAAATCCGTCGCTAAACACTGTGCACACTGACCGTTGCAGTTGATTTGACAGTGACACTGACCAATTTTAGCGACGGAAATCCGTCGCTAAAATCCGTCGCTAATCTCTTTTTTTTTTTTTTTTTAAAAATGCTAATCTCAGATAGAAAGAGGGAGAGATAAGGGGTTGGGGAGGAAAATAGAGAAGGAAAATAAATGAAAGAGGATGGTGTGGTGGTGGTGGTGGTGGTAAGAAAAAATGAAAGAGGAAGAGGAAAATGGAGAAGGAAAAGAAATTAAAGAGGAAGAGGAGGAAATGAAAGAGGATGGTGTGGTGGTGGTGGTGGTTTGGTGTGGTGTTGAAGGGAGAAGATGATGGTGGTGGTGGTAAGAAAAAATGAAAGAGGAAGAGGAAGAAATGAAACAGGAAGAGGAAAATGGAGAAGGAAAAGAAATGAAAGAGGAAGAGGAGGAAATGAAAGAGGATGGTGTGGTGTGGTGTTGAAGGGAGAAGATGATGGTGGTGGTGGTAAGAAGAAATGAAAGAGGAAGAGGAAGAAATGAAAGAGAGGAAAAAACGGAGAAGAGGAAGAAATGAAAGAGGAAGAGGAAGAAATGAAAGAGGAAGGATTCGGGCACAATTTTCCGTCGCTAATGTCTGTCACGTGTCAAATCAACTGCAACGGTCAGTGGCACAATTTTCCAAACATTAGCGACGGATTTAGCGACGGATTTCCGTCGCTAATTCGAACCAAAATTTTCAAGTTTCGCGCCTTGTCAAATCCGTCGCTAAATGAGTGCAATTCCGTCGCTAAATTAGTAAAATCAATTCCGTCGCTAATGGAGTAAAATTCCGTCGCTAATTCTTTTTTTAGCGACGGACCAATAGTCCGTCGCTAAATTCCGTCGCTAATCAGTCATTTTTTTGTAGTGTATACAACAGGAACGACAAATTGCTCCCCCTATTCTCCCTGACTCTGCAATCACCCCTTCAATTGCAAATGTTCAGGTCTCCTCTTCCTCCGGCAGTGGTCGTGGCCGTGGTAAACCTCCTCGTGGTGGTCGTCTCTGTACTTTCTGCAACAGGACCAATCACACCATTGAAACTTGCTATATGAAGCATGGCTATCCTCCTGGCTTCTCCTCAAAGAACAACAAAAAGACTGTTAACAATGTTGCTGTTGATGAATCCTCCCCTGCCAACACTGCTCCTGTGCATCTTACAGCAGAACAACTCACCAGTCTTCTTGCTCTCCTGCCTACTACTGCTCCTACTCCATCAGCAAATATGGTAACCGTTAATAGTCTGATCTCTACACCTTCAGGTACATTTATCATTACTTGGCTTGTAGATACAGGGGCCACTGATCATATCACTTCATCCATGGAATTCTTTAGTTCTTTCCATGCCATTAAGCCTGTTTTGATCACCCTTCCCTCTGGTGACACAAGATACTCTTGTTTTAAAGGAACTATTAACCTTACTCCCACCATTACCTTGTATGATGTATATTTTGTTCCTGGATTTACATCAAATATCATATCTGTTGGCCAATTGGCAGATACAATCAATTGCAGGACTCTCTTTGAAGCTGACTGTGCTATTTTGCAGGATATCCCCTCCCAGAAGGTGATTGGCCGTGCTAAGAGGGATGGCAAACTATATACAATGAATATCTTGCCCTCAGCTTCTTCTACTAAATCCCACACTATCCACTGTAACTCTGTTAGTGTCAATCATATTACTATAGATATATGGCACAATAGGTTAGGCCACCCATCCTCCTCTTGTTACAATAGCTTGCAAAAACTTCACTGTAATATGCCTCATTCATCTAATAAAAACTGTGATATATGCCAATTTGCTAAACAAAAGAAAATTCCTTTTCCTACTCATTCATCTTCTTCTGAGAATTTATTTGATATTGTGCATATGGATATTTGGGGTCCTTTTAGCACTCCTTCTATTAATGGCAATAGATATTTCCTCACTATAATTGATGACAAATCCAGATTTACTTGGATAAAACTCATGAGGTCAAAGGCAGAAACTAGAACTCACATCACACAATTTGTTGCCTTCATTCACACACAGTTTGGACAGCACATAAAAATCATTCGTTCTGACAATGGAACTGAGTTTATAATGCCTGAATTCTACCTCTCTAAAGGCATTATTCATCAAAGAACTTGCATTGAAACACCTCAACAAAATGGTATTGTTGAAAGGAAACATCAACATATCTTGAATGTTGCTAGATCCTTACTTTTTCAATCTCATCTACCTATTCAATTCTGGGACTTCTCTATTTGTCATGCCATTCACATCATCAACCGTTTACCTTCTGTGACTCTAAACTCCAAATCCCCTTACTTCATTTTTCATAAAAAGCATCCTGATTTGTCTAATCTTAGAGTATTTGGCTGTCTTTGTTATGCCACCACCCTTACAGCTCATAGAACAAAGTTCCTACCTAGAGCTAGAAAATCCATCTACATTGGTCATTCCTTTAGCACCAAAGGTTACTTGTTGTTTGACATTAACACTCATGAAATTTTTCTTTCTAGGAATGTGTCCTTTTATGAAAACATTTTTCCCTATTCTCCCATAAACAGCCACCCAACACCCACTCAAAATATTCCCTCTAGAGTTGCTCTCACTGCCCTATTCCCCTCCCTTGACCCTATCCTTCCTGATCAACCTGGACTCACCTCACCCTTATCAAATACTGTGGTCCCCTCCTCTGCTGTCAGTCCTACAGCAACTGAGACTATCCCTACTGCAGCTGCCACTACAAACACTGAACTTATTCCTACTGAATCTGCAGCTCCAGACTCTGACACTATACCTCCTGCATTTACAACAATTACCACCTCACAGAGTGTTCCTACTGATTCTACTCATCCCATCCTGCCCTTAAGGAAATCCACCCGTATGACATCCAAACCTACTTACTTGAAAGATTTTCATTGTGCTATGGTTGCTCTCTCCACCCACGATGAGTCACCTTCAGGTATTGAATATCCTCTCTCTAAGTACATTAACTATGAACATCTGTCTGCTAATCACCAATCCTTTATTGCCTCTGTTTCCACTATTACTGAACCACAGACATTTAATCAAGCTTCCAAGCATCAATGTTGGCTTGATGCTATGGCACAAGAGATCAAAGCTCTTGACTCAAATTCCACTTGGATCTTGACCACCTTGCCTCCTGGTAAGCAACCTATTGGTTGCAAATGGGTCTACAAAGTAAAATTAAAGGCTGATGGTTCTCTAGAAAGGTATAAGGCTAGGTTGGTGGCCAAAGGGTTCACACAAACTGAAGGAGTTGACTATTCTGACACATTCTCTCCTGTTGTCAAGATGACAACAGTCAGGCTTGTCCTTGCCTTAGCTGCCAGCAACAACTGGCACTTGCAGCAGCTGGATGTGAATAATGCATTCTTGCATGGTGACTTGCAAGAAGAAGTATATATGAAGGTACCTCCTGGTTATGCAGTGGACTCTCCTCATCTGGTTTGCAAGCTGCAGAAATCATTATATGGCCTCAAGCAGGCCAGCAGGCAATGGAACTCTAAACTGATCTCCTTCCTCACTCCTCTCGGTTTTATACAATCTAAACATGACTATTCCTTGCTGGTGAAACACTCCCCTTCCTCCACCACTGTTTTGCTAATCTATGTTGATGACATAGTGTTGACAGGCAACAACTTGGAAGAGATCACTGAAATAAAACACCTTCTAGATACTCAGTTCAAGATCAAAGACCTTGGCAATTTGAAGTTTTTCTTAGGGATTGAGGTAGCAAGGTCTCCTGCAGGTATTGTTCTGTCCCAAAGAAAGTATGCCTTGGAGCTAATTGAAGAGGCAGGGCTCTTAGCCTGTAAACCTGTATCCACACCTATGATTGC
Source organism: Astragalus membranaceus (assembly GCA_039519185.1). Classification (NCBI taxonomy): domain Eukaryota; kingdom Viridiplantae; phylum Streptophyta; class Magnoliopsida; order Fabales; family Fabaceae; genus Astragalus; species Astragalus membranaceus. Next base: position 100,797,346 of record CM076846.1, on the reverse strand, counting down.
TAACCTCAAACTCAGCACTCAAGATGGAGTTCCCCTTGCTGATCCTACTGTCTATAGGCGCCTATTAGGAAGGTTAATCTATCTAACTAACACAAGACCTGACCTATGCTTTGCTGTCAATAGGCTGAGTCAATTTATATCCAACCCTCTGGATACTCACCTGGAAGCTGCCCTTCACATTTTGAAGTATCTGAAAGCTTGCAGTGGTCGTGGTCTGTTCTTCAATGCTCACTGCAACTCTGTCCTCACTGCTTTCAGTGATGCAGATTGGGCATCATGTCCTGACAGCAGGAGGTCCACTACAGGTTTCTGCATATTCTATGGTGATTCTCTCATTAGCTGGAAGTCTAAGAAGCAAGGCACTGTCTCCAGAAGCTCTTCTGAAGCTGAGTATCGTGCCTTGGCTGTTACTGCTTGTGAGATTCAGTGGATTCTGTTTCTGCTACAAGATTTAAAATGTAAACATTCTGATCCTGTCTCACTGTTTTGTGATAACAAGTCTGCTGTGCACATTGCACAAAATCCCATTTTTCATGAACGTACGAAGCACATTGAACTTGATTGTCACTTAGTTCGTGAGAAGGTTCAAGATAAAGTTGTCCATCTAATGCCAATTCCCTCTGCTGCCCAGATTGCTGACATACATACAAAGGCTTTGCAGCCTACACAATTCAACAACTTATTATCCAAGCTTCACATGAAGGACATCCATGCTCACCTTGAGGGGGGCTGTTAGAATACCATATTCCCGTGTTATATGTAAATTAAATGTAGATTAAATCCATTTTAATCACAGTTAGATATAGCTTTCTTTATTTAGCTTTCTTTATCTTTAGCTAGTTTGTTAGCTGTTAGTTTGTTAGACAGCTGTTAGTTTTACATTGGCTCATCTAGCTTGTATAAATAACTTTGTTGCCAAATCAATAAACAGAAGTCATTTTACTATTTCCTCTAACATTTATTAGTACATACAATTTATTAGCGCATACAATTCAATACAGATACATAGCCATTATTAAGTGGCGTATGTTTACCCTTTGGTAATAAATATATTACCTAAATTAATATGATTCCATTACCTAGATAAAACTATTTGCTCACCTTGCCACAAAATTTTACATAGTTTTTAGTTTTGCGTCCAACAAATAGTAACAATTGAACATGTAGACCATATATATTGAACTTAGGGATTTATAAAAAATTGAATATAAATGACATAAATAATGATGGATAACTGAGATCTCTGCTCTGCAGAGAATCTTGTAATAAGAAGTGGTTGCAGCAATTTCTTGAACATTCTCTTATTGATAATCATTTACAATATGTGAAGTTCATGTGTGCCCCACTAAAATAGTTGATCCCATTTCGGAAGAGGTCGCTCCATTTGAGTTTCATCCCATTAAAGAATAGGTGTTGCAATGAGATCAGTGCCAAAGAAATATTTCTAATGCTTTCCACCTGTAAAAATGATGAAGTTTAACCAACATAATCGGGCACAAATGGTAGAGACCGGCGTCCCTTAACCATTTAGTTTTGGGTTTGATCCCTAGTCGGTGCATATGAAAAAACATTTGTTGGGAGAGGTCAAACCCTTAAAAGGATCTCAGATACTTCGAAGGATTATTCTCCATAATCACCGTGGAGGATACCTTGGTTTAAAAAAAAAATGAAGTTTATCTTATTAATGATTGTCGGGCACCATTGTATCTTTTTCTTGATGGCATAGATTTACGAGAATAGGGAAAAAATATGTTAAATTTTCATAACAAATAATTAATTAATGGTTTATAAAAATAAATATTGAACATTTAATAAATGTAACTAATTTATCACATTCAAGTGGGATATAATTAACCATTTTTGGCATCTTAGTCTCGTCCAAAATGGAGAAACACTATTGTCCTTTTGGATTATAACCTTTAGTATTGAATCATGGATTGATATTTGTTCTGGCTTGGGCATGAGACCCACTCCAGCAATTTGACCTGGATAAACCTAATAGCTTTGATCCATATCCACAATAAATCAGCTCATTCATGTCTATTATGCCTTAACGGCTCGGATTCACCCGATCGATCCAACGGCTCAGAACCAGCACAAATCCCTATAAATACTGGCACACATTGCCAAAGATAGGTACATTCTCATTCCTTGTTATTCTACTCTACAATTCTTAATACTAACTTAAGCGTCGGAGTGGCATCGCAGGTACCCCCACCCAAGATCACTCTGGTACTCTTCTTGGACGGCAGGAGACCTACCAACTGCAGTCCCCGGATTCGACCCGGATGACCGCAAGGGACAGAACATTGGCAACCATGTCTTTCACACCATCCCTATTCTTCGAACTCTCTCCAGTAATCCAATGGCACCTAGAGGTAGACCCCGAGTCCGAGCGCTAGAGTAGCCAGGTGTCTGCTAGGGTCCCCGGTCCCATCGTGCATGTTGAGGGCTGAGGCTACACTAGGAAGATTGATGATTGCCCTATCCCTAAGGCGCTAGAGTAGCCTCAGCCCTCAACATGCACGATGGGACCGGGGACCCTAGCAGACACCTGGCCTACTTCTCTCTCATGATGCGCTACCGGGGGCATGGGAACCCGCACACTACAAGATCTTCCCCCTCACTCTCGAGAAGTCAACACTAGCTTGGTTCCAAAAGTTGAAACCAAACTCGGTCTCATCCTGGGGACAGCTAGCTATGATGTTCACAACTCGTTTTGTCGCTTCCCGCTTGAAGCCCAAGTCTGAAGAGGTACTCAGGGCAATCAGGCAGGGAAAGGAAGAAACACTTAGGGAATATCTGGAATGTTAGGAACCTTGAAGACAAGAGGGGGCTCTTTTCGACGAAGGACAATCTCCGAAAAGGAAGCTTATTCCAAATAGAAATCAGGATCAACAGGCCCCACGACTTGGCCGATTTCCTTCAAAGATCCCAGAAACACATGGACAACGAAGAGGACGAGTTGGCCTACAAGGCCATTGAAGAGACAAGGATAGAAATGGAGCCCGTGCTGAGGGAACCATGGCAGGAGCGAGCCCAAGTTGAGGGAACACCCCGTGAGTCCCGACCCCGACAAGGTTGTTTCACAGAGTACACCTTGCTGAACACATCTCAGGCGGAGATCCTCGCTGAATGTGCCGACATGGAGTTTGACGTCAAACAACCCGAACCTCTTGTGCAAAGGAAAGGCTGGACCTCGAAGAAATATTGTTATCACAAAAGTTATGGGCACGGTACCAACAAATGCAACACCCTAAGGGACGACATTTAAGATTTAATTCGCGAAGGGAAGCTCACCTAGTACGTGAAAAAAGAAGAAGACGGAACTCCTGACTCTGAATATGGAGCTGATCACCAGGACCGTGAACTGAGCTCAGCCTAGTTGAGAAAATTCATTGTACGCACACAAATGCAGAATTTAAAATCTCGATATGAATTACAAATTGAAATACATTTTGCAATTATAGTCTTTTGCTCTAGTTCATTATCATTGACACTTGTTCCAAAAAATTCCTTAAGAGTAGGAAAGAGAAAGGGTCCAACTGCGGGGAGGGACTGCCTATCCTGCAGGAGCTACCTCAACATTAGCTTCAAGCCAAGACCATCCTCCCAAGATGATGGTTTTGCGAAAACATCTCTTAAAGGCACGGTCGTACGAAGTAGGTCGACGCTGACGTGCACCTTGAATCCTAGTAAAGGAATCAAGTGTGCCATGGCGTGCCGAAACAAATAAAGATTGTCTGTAAAAAGGGCGGCAAGAGGGAGGCACCACGACCATTTGCATTTTTCCTATATACCCGAGGCAGGAATCTCATTACTCTCTCCACTTAGCGACCTTGAAGGATGTCACAACCGGTTTGGACGAGTTCTATCTAGGCCGAGTCCCGGTAAACTGTGCCAAGGGTATACTTCAAGTTGACCTTGCTGGTCACAACCCCTTTGGACGAGTTCTATCTGGGCCGAATGTTAAGAAATTCAGCAAGTGTACTGAAAACGTTGCAAGTGATAAAATTACAGTAAGTATCGGTCGATTCCACAAGGATTGCGTGTTGTAACAATAGCAAATGTGATTAATTCTAAATTGTGAAAATTGATTTGATTTTGAATTTAGTAACCTGAAAATAAAAACTGTTGTTGAAATAACGAGAAAAACGATTAGGGGTCGAATCCTCTCCCCTCACCTATCTTATGGACCTTCAGCTAATTACAAATTAATTGTTTGAAACGCCAGATTCAATTCACTAAAGTAGGTTAAGGACAATTCCTTGCCTCATAACCCCTTTTACCTAATTGAGTTACCCTAATTCCTTAGGTGAATCATGCCAATTAGTAAAGCAATAAACTTAAGAAATAAAGAATTCATGCATCCAATCCCATATTCCTATGGTGATCACAAGTACATGATCTAATACCCCATATCAAGCATGCAAGCCATATCCCTATGTGATCACATACCTAAATCATTATAATTATCATATGTAACTATAAAGCATTACATTCAGAGGCATAGACTTATGATGAATCAAACAACTAATTGTATTAACCATAACAAAGAATCCATAACATAGGTTTGGGGAGAATCATCTCTCCCTAATCAAAAGAATTTAGCTGCACATGGTGAAAAGAGTACAACTTAAGATAAAGGAGAAAAAGCAATTAGAGGAAGTCATAGAAACCTTCAATCCTTGTTCCCAAGTGATTGGAAGACTCCAAAATCGCACCTCCAAGCTGTTCCAAACCCTAGTGTTATACCCCAATTTTGTCCGAGCTCCTGTTAATAGCGTTTTAATTTACTAGGTCGCATTTTTTGCAAGTCTCGAGTCCTGTTAACGCGTGTTGGTGTCATGCGAGTGTCGTTAAGATGCCATTTGTATAATTGGGCCAACAGTTGGGTTATTGGGCCTACACATATACAAATTGGGCTTATCATTTTGAGTTGGGCCCACGAACGTGGTTCCTAGTTAATTTTTAGTGTTTATCAGTTAGCGGGCCTATTTGTTCTATTTGAGCCTCGTTCTAGCGCATTTGTCTAGTTGGGCCCGATTTCGCTTTTGTATTTGGCTCAACTTCTTTTATTATTTTTATTTTGTCTATTTAATTTGTTTTGAGTCCAAAAATGTCAAAAAAATCAAATTTTATTTCATTTACAATTTAGGAGTGTTTAGAGTCCAAACTGTCCCAAAAATGCAAAAAAAACAATAGTCAAAAATACAAAAAAATACAAAAAAACGAAAATAAAAAGGGAGCAGCATCAGCAAATCTCTGGGGCTGTTCTTGCTCTCCAAGACTGCTCAGCAAGCCCACATTATTAGACCTGCAAAAGCCCAGTCAAACCAGTCAAAAACCAATTAGATGCCAACCCTAGTTTTTCAGTATAAATAAACAGTCAATCCTAGGTCTAAGGGGACAAACAGCAAGGATACACAGACATACAGCAAAGAGGCAAAAGAGACACTGAAACACACAGACACATACACACAAGCAAGAATTCACAGCAATCAGTCCAAAAAAAAGGACAGCAAACACTGCAAACACAACCACACACACACGCAGGGCAATACACACAATTTCTTTTTTTCAGAAGTAAGAGCAGTAGCAGGAGAGTAAAAGAGCAGCAGCAACAAGGGTATGTAGTAGGCAACAGAAGCAGTCAAAACAACATAGCAGCAGTCTCAAAAAAAGGTCCTGAGTTTTTTTTTTATTATTTCGTTTTAAGCATATATCAGTATTTAGATTGGATGAGTTTTTTTTAAAATAAGGTAGTCCAATGTCCCTGTTAGTTGGAAAATAGATTTGAAACAGAACATAAAAATTTAGGGTTCATAGTTTATTGGCTCTAAAAATGAGAAATCAGTGTGTGAAAAAAAAAATGAGTTAGTTAAACAACAAGAAATCGAACCAGGCAGCCACAGCAACACAAAAGTAAACATGCAGATAGAACAAAAAATAGAGAAGGGATGATGCACTGACCTGAGCCGCCGGAGGTGAACTCCGACCGCCGTCCACGGTGGTCATTTCACGGAATCAGTCGAAACTTACGCGTCACCGTTACCCCGTCGTGGCCGTCCTCGCGCCTCACCCCCAAACACTGATTGAACCCTCCACCACCGCAGATGGCCCCACTCCACCACCAACCATGTCGAAACCACCGTGCTCTACCACCCAACCTCCGCCGTGCACCACCGAGACCACACCATTACCGTTCCTCTTCTTTCCCTTCTTCCCTCCGGCTTCCCTCTTTCTTTCTCACAGTGAACGCATCCCTCTCACAACCGAAACCACCACAGCCACGAATCGAACCACAGCCACCAAACCGAACCGCCGTCTTCCCCTCACGGTCGTCGCCGTTCTATCCCCTTCACGAAATCAGGCTGGATCGAGGGAAAACAGGGAAATCGCGCCATGAGAAAGGAGTCAGTTTCGGTGAAAAGGAAGAAAAGTGAGAAATGGCGTAAGGAGAGAGGGGGAGGTGTGCGACGGCGCAAGGGGGGGAGAGGGAGGAGAGAGGCGGATGCGGCCGCAAGGAGGAGGAGAGTAGGAAAATTAGGTTTGGGAGCATATGGGGAAAAGGGCGCCGTGGGAGAAGGGAGAATTTTTTAGGGTTTCCTTTTTTGGGTTTTTGTATTTATAGTTAGGAAAGCAAGGGCTGTTTGGTCTTTTCACATTTTTTTTTATTTTTCAGATTTCTATTCGCACCCCCCGTTTTTAGTTCGAGCGCCCCCCTGTCTTAGGCCCATTTATGTTGACAGGCGCCCAAACACAAAAAAAGAAACAAAAACAAACTGGGCCTGTTTCCTACACCCCCGTTTTAATAATACGGCCCCTTTGTAACTTACACCCCATTTTTTACTACTGCACCCCCCTGTTTCTTTTTTTTAAATTTTGTTTCTTTCCCCTAAATAAATTTATTTTTTTTTTACAAAATCTTTTTCCCAAATAACAGATTTTCTTTTCCCTAAATAAGAATCGACCCAATTGCGAAAACTCATTAAGTCAAAAACTTTGTTAGTGGTCCTGCGAAGCCTTTGCGTGCATGATTATTAACAACAGAGTGCTAGTGATGGCCACCCATAGCCTTTGTTAGTTTGGTCATCATGAAGGCTTTCATTTTTTTCAAAAGGAGATTTTTACATGCACTTAAGTGGGTTGTAGCAGTGATCACCCATAACCTTTGTTAGTTTGATCATTATGAACGCCCTTCACTTTTCAAAGCCAAAGCAAAAAGACTTTCCTTTTCAAGACACCTTAGAACTACGTCGCTTTGATTCCCATTTGGGATACGTAGGAGCGAGTCACATTCTCGTCAAGCGCAACCATAAAAAGTTTAGCATTTGCATAACGAAAAGAAAAGAGTTATTTTCGTAACAAAAAAGAATCACTTTCGCAAACCAAGATCATTTTCAGAGCAAAAACCTTCTCCTTTCTAAAATCATTTTTAACCCATCGTCGCTAGTGGCTAATCAGAACCTTTGTTCGTCTAGCCATTGGTGGCGATGTCTTTTTCCCCAAAGAACAACAAACGATGATCACTCATAACCTTTGTTAGTCTGATCATTCGTGCCAATCAACCTCTTTCGAAAACCCCTTTCAAAAGAACAAATAAAAACGAGTCGCTACTAATAGTCAATCAGAACCTTTGTTCGTCTGACTGGCGGTAGTGACTCTCATTTTCAAGAGTACTTAGCGGTGATTACCCATAACATTGGTTAGTTTATTCATTCACTAAATACTCGTCCTATTTCGAAAACTCACTAAAAAGATAAAAGACAAAAACCTTTTTCAGGACAAAGAAGAACTACGTAGCTTTGAGTTCTCCATCGCACCGGGAGATACGTAGGAGCGGGCCATGTCCCGTCAAGCGTTTTTTCTAAAAACCCATTCTTCCCCTTTTTCTTTTTCATAATAAATAAAAATTTTCATTAAGAATTTTTCGATAAGAAGTAGAGAGGCAAAATTAAGTATTTTCAAGTCAAAACACTAAAACCACACATTTAATTAAAGGTTCCCTCTCAGTAGAGAGGACGTGTGGGGTGCTTACACCTTCCCCGCGCGTAACCGACCCCCGAACCCTATTCTCTAGTTTTGCAAGACCAATCGCTTTCCAAAAAAGGTTTTCCTAATATTTTCCTTAATAAATATTGGTGGCGGCTTCATTGTCTTAGGAAAAGTTGTGAACGAGGAAGGTTCTCCCTCGGGGACTTTTTCGGACGCAACAGCTGGCGACTTCACTGGGGACTAAAAAACATTTTTTCAAAAGTGGATCAAGCCTAACTAATTAAGTGTGTGGTTTGTGTGATTGATTTGAACATCTTGTTTTGCCTCTATTCTTCTTATTTTTCATAAGCATGTTGCATCCATATGCATTCTTCTTCTATGTTCGCTTTTGTTTAAAATAATAGATAGTTACTTCTTTGCTTAAATGCTTAGTTCCCTCATGCATACTTCCCCTCTCTTGTCATGTCCCCTTCTTCTTTGCTCGCTTTCTTGAGGTAAGTAGTGCATTGCTGTCGGCATCCTAGATTAGTTGTATTTGATTGGTATTGAACCCTAGGGTAGACGACATGTTATTGCTTTCTATTGTCTGGACCGTTCTGGATTTTCATTTGCAGGTGGGGTAGTTTTTTAAGGAAATGCCCTTCGCACACACACACTTGTACCTTGAGGCTATATGATTAGAGAAAGAGACCATAACCCAGGTCTATTAGGATACCATAGGATGAGTGGATTCGAGTAGTGGGAGCCCATCAGGACCTTTGTCCGTTTGGCTACTCGCGAAAGTTTCAATCAGAGTTGTGCTCTTTTATGATGCTTCGTATCTAGCAGTTTGCTGCATTTACAGGGATCTTCATGAGAGGGACTGTGGCTCTGATGGCCTTTGTGAGGGTGTGAATAGAGCTACATGAGAAGATTATCCCTAAAGTGCCTTAGATCATAGGTTCTACCCCCTTTTAGGTCACAAGGGCTTCCCAAATTGTATGCTGCATTGTTGCATTTCGTCCAGTTAATTTTTCCCTCAAAGATTTTCAAAAATTAAAAAAGGGGATAGGATTTTCCCTTAAAACACCTATATGAGGTGGCATATAGTGTGAAAGTTTTCTAAATTCCGCCTGTGAATACCCTCCTTATGCAGAAACCTCAAAAAAAAAGAAGTATCCTGCATCATTGCATCATTGCATCATTGCATCACTGCATTATCGAATCATTTGCATTGCATAAAATTCCAATTTTGAAAAAAAAACCATTCATCTTGCATTCCCTTTCATTACATAAAGATAAAACAAAAAACAATTATCATCTGCATAGCATAAGCATTTCATTTATAATCATGCAAAAAAAAATCCTCGTCAAGTTCATCCAAGATGAGACATTCATGCATAAGCATTATTTCAAAAAAGACACAGTAGAACTACGTAAGCTTTGATTCCTCATTACAATGGGGATACGTAGGAGCGGGTCATACCCCGTCAAGCACCTTTTTCTAAAACCTTTTTTCCAGTAAATCATTTGCATCTCCAAATAATTTTCAAAACCATGTTCCAAAACTAAAAATGAAAAAAAAAATGAAAAGTTCCCAATGCATGCATCTTCTCTAAACAAAGAAAAATAGAAAAGCTCTTCATGTAAAAGCTCAATGAGTAAAAGTGCACCTTCGAATGACGAAGGGTAATATCTCAAATTTGTTTGTGCACTACAAATTTGAGATGTTACTCTACGATATCGGGGCACTTTGACCCTATCAAGTGAGGTTTGTTTTCGAATAAAAGAATAAGTTTGAGTTAACCAAATGTCGAAGCATTTCAGTATATTGCGTGAAGTATTGAGTCAGGATCCACTCAATATTTCATGCAAGTTACTCAGGGTAACGACAATTGGTTGCCTCACATCATCATTTGCATACATCCTTGCGTTACATAAAAGCAAAACTTTCAAAAATCATCATAGTCTTTTCTCTTAACGGGCTATATGAGGTGATGTTCCCAAAATTTCAGTCACCAAACTCGAAAAATGCTTTCATCTTATTTTTCATATGCATGTCAAGTCTCATTATCGCCGCCATTTTCATATAAAGACATCATTTGCATGGCATAAAACAAAACTTGATAAAATTCATACATGCATTTTTCTCAATCTCATTTAGGTTTGTCAGGAGGGCATTCTCCGCACGTGTGCGTTTCCATTCACTAAGGCTTTTTCCCCTAATTTTCTCGAAAGATCCAAAAATCTTGTCTTATTAGGAGCGCGTCTCATGCATTGTTGTTGTCCTTTTTCACACATCATGAAAAATAATACATTAACCTCTCATTTTGCATGCATTTCCATTCAATAAAAACCATGTCTCCCTACGCATGTTTTTGAGTATCATGCATCTCATTGCACAAAAATGAAAACAAGAAAGCATCTCATTCATAATCATGAATAAAAATCATCATCAAATTTATTCAAAATGTAGCATTCATGCACCATTTCATTAACCTCATCACTTTGGTTCAAATACATCATTCCTCCATACATGCATCTTTCAAAAAAGGAAGGGGCATTGGCGTTTCATACTTTGCCTTGCCTCTAAAGAAAATCATCATTTAGAAAAAAGCATCATTCGTGCATCTTTCATCATTCAAAAGAAAAAGGGGGCATCGACATTTCATATCTTGTCTTGCCCCTATAAAAATCATTTTGAGAAGAAGCATCATTCTTGCATCATTCATCATTCTTACCAACACGGGGGCAACATTCAAACAGGAAAGGGTGAGCATCATTTCAGTCTATATAATAGAAAATATAATAAGCACTAATCATAGGCTACGCACTAGAACAATCAGCATCCAAAACACCAAATACTCACATCATAGTCATCTCTTACATCATTTACAATAACTCATTTCATGTCATGTAGATTTATGAAATGCAACCCACTCGCGGGTATATGCATGAAGGTACCTTTTCACAAAAACGTCGCTTAGCCACTCAGGCCTTATCATCGCTTAGCCACTCAGGCCTCAAAAACATCACTGGGTTTATGCATATGGGCATGAGACACTATGACATGCACCACTCACAATACACAAATACACAATTACTCAATTCATGGTCAACTATGTGACCCGTCACTTACCGGTTTGCCGAATAAAGGCACAGCACCTGTCATTTCATAATTCACACACAAATAACGTCACTTAGCCTTTTAGGCCTTAACATCACTTAGCCACTCAGGCCCCAAATGTCACTTACACATAAACATCATTCAACTCAAACATTAGCCACTGAGGGCAAAAACGTCATTTGACTAACCACCAAGGGCATCCTCGTCATTTACACATCATTATCATTAACTTTGGCCACTAGGGGCAAAACAGTCATTTGACTAGCCACCAAGGGCATCCTCGTCATTTACACATCTTTATCATTAACTTTGGCCACTAGGGGCAAAACAGTCATTTTGACACTACCGTGTTAAAACTGTTGTTTATACACCAAAAGGGATTTTTCAAAGAGTTCCACGTCAGTTTTCAATGTCACTGGGACGATCACCGGGGACAGCCACTTGGGCGCCCACAAACAATCAGAAAATAACAATTTTTCATTTTAAAAATTAGACCCATAGATGGACAACGTAAAAAGCTTCACGACACTTTTTGAATCGTTCAAAACGGACGTCTGAGTCAAAAGTTATGATAAAAATAAGTTTGGGAAAAATTAGACAACGTTCTGAAAATTGGCGCCTTAGGCGCCCAGGCAACACAGGCACCCAGCGCCCAGGCGCGCACCACACAACGCAACACAGCGCCACAGGCGCCCAGCGCCCAGGCGCGCAAAACGCAACACAGACACGGGCGCCATGCGCCCAGGGAGCAACAACGCGCGCACAGCGCAACACAAACAAGACACGGGCGCCTAGCGCCCAGGCGCGCCCCTACGCGCAGCACAACACAACACAGGCGCCCAGCGCCCAGGACAGGCACTCAGCGCCCAGGAAACTGCAACAACGCCCAGAATTGCTGTTCAACCCTTTTTAACACAAAAATTGGTTTTTCTTAACAATTCTAAAGCATGAAAACTCCAATTTTCCAGCAACACAAAAACACACTTTTCTCATTCAAAATCACCAAACTCAATTTATCAAAACTCAAATTAAACAAAACAACCTCACTAACACTATCATGGCGCCCTAGGCGCCCAAGACACTCACAACCCCTATGCGAATTTACTTCCAACGAAAACAATGCATAGATGAACATCATATTTCCCAACATATACGCATATCACCACCCATAAGACAACTTCATAGATCACACCACACAAAATCGGATTCGCGAAACACATTATAATTAACATATATGGAAGTCAACATTCAAGAACATCAAGAAACACAAAAGAATCATCAAGAACATCACGAAATCTAGCATGAACCTTAGATCTAGGACCTATCATAGAATGTATTAGATAGAGTGATAGAGCTCCCCTAACCTTTTCAAGAAGAAATCGATGCCTAGGATGCAGTCACCTACAGGTCCACAGCAACAACGGAGGTCCCCTCTTCTTTGCTCTTCGAATTCCTCTCCTCCTTCTTCTCTTGGCCGCCTCCTTCCTCTCTCTCTATCTCACGCTCTTTTCTTTCTTTCTTGTTTTCTTTCTGATTTCGCGAATTGGCCACCAACCCTAGACCCCAACTAAACTAACCCTTCGCATATGACAAGAATAACGGGCTTGGGCTTCTCACTTAGGCCCAAGTCCATTTGGTTTGGCACCTCCACTTTCTAATACTTCCTACGCATATTAACCTAAATTCAAATAATTAAATTACATCAAATAATTTAATTTAAATCCCCAATTACTTAATTAAATGAATTAATTAAATAATTTTAGGGTGTTACAACTCTCCCCCACTTAGAATATTTTCGTCCTCGAAAATTTACTCCCACTCACGAAACGAAACCCAATCTTCTTGACACTTCCAAACATCCCCGTCCATCACCCTTCTCCACATTGTTACTCTTAATTAGATGTTCTAATCCGAAGGTCATCAAAGTCACACTCGACTACTCAAACACCGTGACACTTCACTTAGGCAACCACACCTCATCATCACTCACTTCTACAACTATCTCGGTTACACCTACTTCGGTTCTCCATCATTCTCCTTGCCACCCATACGCTGCACTTATGCACTTTACGCTTCAACCACACTAGCTTCTACATACATTGATAATGCTGCAACACTGCACTTCGTCCCCCTAATAGTCAGGTAACCACATCTCGGTCCTTATGTCACCCTACACACCTAACCTTCATCTCTTCTCGTTTCTTTGGTCCTCTCACACTATGATCGAAATTAGCTACGACTACAACACCCATTAAAGTACTTCAACGAAGGTGACAACACCAACTACAACATCTTCGCGCTGAGAGTTCCTCAACTCCTATTTCTCCCCTAGGTCCTTCGTAGGGCCGACTCATCAACAACACATCATAACTTCACCAAAGTGAAGCACACACCACATCAATCACAATTAATTACGCGACTCCTTTGACAATAAAGGACTAAGTCAACGTACATAGGGACCAAACAGCACATAAAATAAAATAATACATAATAATAAAATAACAAAGATCGAGACAGCACCCTCTCACAATACCGTAACAGTACTAAGGAAAATAGGAAGACAGCCCTTTTCAAAATTTTCGAACGGCCCACTTGATTCAAGAAAACATCATTTTAATTTTAAGAACTCGGCACTTAAATTATTAAGAGAACAACACGTTATATTTGAGTGAACATCACATTTAAGTCGAAGAAAACAACACTCTAGATTGTAGAGAACGGTACACTTTAATGTGCGAAAACAGCAGCAAATACGACAACATTAATGGCATAAAAATGGCACACTATTAATCTCAAAACAAAACAGCATCTTTAAACCATATAAAAACAGCGCACTATTGTTTTCAAAACGAACAGCAACTGTAAACAATATAACCAACTCTTTAACTTTGGGAAAAGCACGTCAATTTTTGTAAACGTCCTCGTAAAATTTTTGGGTAAACAGTGTGAAAACAACCACATCGTTTGAGTAAAACGGCAACAGCAAGACCAAGAAGAACAACAACAACAACAATAAGGTGTAAACAGTGGTCCTTTAGCGCGCAACAACAGCAAAACACGGAGCGAAAATGATACTTCTTTTTAGCGCGCAACGGCAGTGGAAACAACACGTTTACAACATAAAAATATAGCGCTTCATTTTCGTAAAACAGCAATGCGATTATTTCATAAAAACAGCAACTCATTTCATAGAAATAAACTGCAACACAGCAACTCATTTTTAAGCAAACTGCAGCATTCTTATGTAGCAACAGCAGCATTTTATCTTGAAAAACAGCAAGGCAGCAACTCTTCACAGCATAAAAACAGCCCCCTCTTATTTTCAAAAGCAAGAAAGCAACTTTGAACAATATAAGACAGCACACTATTCATTACAAGAAATAGAACAGCGACCTGAAACACTGTCAAATAGCACACCATTTATTTTAAATACAATTGTAACTTTGATTTCTTTGAAAACATCAAATCCAATTATCAACTCTACGAACCATTATCAATTCAATTCAATTCGATTCAATTTAATCATCACTTTATATTAAAAAAAAAAATACACTCTTTTCCTTTAGAAAATACCACATTTCAAATCGAGAAAACATCACATTTTAAGTTGAGGAAAAACAGCACCTACAAAAACAGCGCTTAAAACAAAACTGCGCATAGAAACAGCATGCAAAACCGAGTGAATAATAGCAACCCATTTACTTGTAAATACAGTAGCTCATATATTTAATTTAAACAATGAAGCGGCAACACCTTTTCAACATAAAAACAGCTTACTATTATTTTCACAAACAAACAGCACTTTCAACAATGTAAAAACGACACACCATTGTTTCCAAACAAAACGGCAACTCGGAACAGTGTAAAAACAGTATGCTATTCATTTTTAAAACAACACAGCAACACATATACACAATTAGAATTTTGCGCCTATACACCCGTGGGGATGCATAGAATACATACTTTCAAAACATTTAATTTTCTTTTTAAAACGTCTCAACTCATTGTATTCACACGTCAGAACATACAAATTAATTATTAAAAATTTATAACACATCATACTCCTCATCTTAATTCAATCTCAATCATCATCAAACATCAAGGCACGAAATTACACGTGACAACATCAACATCACAATGTACTCAATTCCTCATCAATTTTACACCTACTCGTCAAATCACAACAATACTAAAAACACCCAACGGCAACAAACAAAATTCACCACAAGGTCTTCGTCGAAAATCGACGAGAGACACAGACAACACACCAAGCAACACATTACCGTCATACACAAAGTACTCAGAGTAAACACACACATAGCAGCAGTAAGACACTAAGCAGCGCCAGTAACAACAATAGCAGTCATACCGTCTGACCAATTTAGCTAATCACTGCAACACAAATTATGGTTAGAACGAGTACCAAGACTCGAGAGATAGCTAGACTCCACACTGGACAACTTGGCCGGACAGACCGAACTGCTCTGATACCACTAATGTAACACCCCTTTTCTACCCGGTGATTTGTTTAATAAAAATATCAGAGTTTTCAAAATTTAATTACACCTCAAGGGATGTCACACTTCAAATAACTCGCTTTTCGAAAACAGTCTTATAATAACTGCAAAACATCATTATCAATTAAATTACAACTTCGCATCCGAAACCCAACAGTTTAATCATAAAAGACATTACAAATATGCCAGGCTTACAATACTAAAATCCGATAACCACAACATGTCATAAATGACTTAAACAACATTCATCCCCCTCCCTAGTGTTACATATCAGAGCATGACGACTCGACTCAAAAGTGAAGCTAAGACCTTCACTGGGAATCACCTGCACGTTACCAACACGGGGGCAACATTCAAACAGGAAAGGGTGAGCCTCATTTCAGTCTATATAATAGAAAATATAATAAGCACTAATCATAGGCTACGCACTAGAACAATCAGCATCCAAAACACCAAATACTCACATCATAGTCATCTCTTACATCATTTACAATAACTCATTTCATGTCATGTAGATTTATGAAATGCAACCCACTCGCGGGTATATGCATGAAGGTACCTTTTCACAAAAACGTCGCTTAGCCACTCAGGCCTTATCATCGCTTAGCCACTCAGGCCTCAAAAACATCACTGGGTTTATGCATATGGGCATGAGACACTATGACATGCACCACTCACAATACACAAATACACAATTACTCAATTCATGGTCAACTATGTGACCCGTCACTTACCGGTTTGCCGAATAAAGGCACAGCACCTGTCATTTCATAATTCACACACAAATAACGTCACTTAGCCTTTTAGGCCTTAACATCACTTAGCCACTCAGGCCCCAAATGTCACTTACACATAAACATCATTCAACTCAAACATTAGCCACTGAGGGCAAAAACGTCATTTGACTAACCACCAAGGGCATCCTCGTCATTTACACATCATTATCATTAACTTTGGCCACTAGGGGCAAAACAGTCATTTGACTAGCCACCAAGGGCATCCTCGTCATTTACACATCTTTATCATTAACTTTGGCCACTAGGGGCAAAACAGTCATTTTGACACTACCGTGTTAAAACTGTTGTTTATACACCAAAAGGGATTTTTCAAAGAGTTCCACGTCAGTTTTCAATGTCACTGGGACGATCACCGGGGACAGCCACTTGGGCGCCCACAAACAATCAGAAAATAACAATTTTTCATTTTAAAAATTAGACCCATAGATGGACAACGTAAAAAGCTTCACGACACTTTTTGAATCGTTCAAAACGGACGTCTGAGTCAAAAGTTATGATAAAAATAAGTTTGGGAAAAATTAGACAACGTTCTGAAAATTGGCGCCTTAGGCGCCCAGGCAACACAGGCACCCAGCGCCCAGGCGCGCACCACACAACGCAACACAGCGCCACAGGCGCCCAGCGCCCAGGCGCGCAAAACGCAACACAGACACGGGCGCCATGCGCCCAGGGAGCAACAACGCGCGCACAGCGCAACACAAACAAGACACGGGCGCCTAGCGCCCAGGCGCGCCCCTACGCGCAGCACAACACAACACAGGCGCCCAGCGCCCAGGACAGGCACTCAGCGCCCAGGAAACTGCAACAACGCCCAGAATTGCTGTTCAACCCTTTTTAACACAAAAATTGGTTTTTCTTAACAATTCTAAAGCAT
Organism: Astragalus membranaceus; assembly: GCA_039519185.1. Taxonomy (NCBI): domain Eukaryota; kingdom Viridiplantae; phylum Streptophyta; class Magnoliopsida; order Fabales; family Fabaceae; genus Astragalus; species Astragalus membranaceus. The sequence goes on along the minus strand of CM076846.1, from coordinate 100,780,054 downwards.
GAAAACTCCAATTTTCCAGCAACACAAAAACACACTTTTCTCATTCAAAATCACCAAACTCAATTTATCAAAACTTAAATTAAACAAAACAACCTCACTAACACTATCATGGCGCCCTAGGCGCCCAAGACACTCACAACCCCTATGCGAATTTACTTCCAACGAAAACAATGCATAGATGAACATCATATTTCCCAACGTATACGCATATCACCACCCATAAGACAACTTCATAGATCACACCACACAAAATCGGATTCGCGAAACACATTATAATTAACATATATGGAAGTCAACATTCAAGAACATCAAGAAACGCAAAAGAATCATCAAGAACATCACGAAATCTAGCATGAACCTTAGATCTAGGACCTATCATAGAATGTATTAGATAGAGTGATAGAGCTCCCCTAACCTTTTCAAGAAGAAATCGATGCCTAGGATGCAGTCACCTACAGGTCCACAGCAACAACGGAGGTCCCCTCTTCTTTGCTCTTCGAATTCCTCTCCTCCTTCTTCTCTTGGCCGCCTCCTTCCTCTCTCTCTATCTCACGCTCTTTTCTTTCTTTCTTGTTTTCTTTCTGATTTCGCGAATTGGCCACCAACCCTAGACCCCAACTAAACTAACCCTTCGCATATGACAAGAATAACGGGCTTGGGCTTCTCACTTAGGCCCAAGTCCATTTGGTTTGGCACCTCCACTTTCTAATACTTCCTACGCATATTAACATAAATTCAAATAATTAAATTACATCAAATAATTTAATTTAAATCCCCAATTACTTAATTAAATGAATTAATTAAATAATTTTAGGGTGTTACACATATTCTCTCCCATCAGTGCATACTTGACTTTTGGTTCATTCCCACTAACACTTTGAGTCCTCCATGCTGGGGCAATTCCGTGATCACAAATTTTCCTTGTCAGTATCATATTCCTTTAGTGCAGGTCTTTCTAAAAATATATAATAAATAAAAAGATAAAATAAGCTCGCTAGGTTGAAAACCCGCAAAGGGCGGCCTAGAAAAAAAGAGCGCCCGGTGGATTGAAAACTCGCAAAGAGTGGTCCAGGCAAAAATTAGGGTAAAAAAAAAAGGGGCAAACACATGAAGATAGATAAATTATTGTTCTAAAGTTAAGTCTTATAGAAATAAGCAATCGGGATTTGAAATGAAGTTTGGCCATCCCCTCAAAAACCCCAAAATCCCAGAAAGTCCCTTTCCTACCCACCTTGAGCAAAGAAAAACCAAAATCCAAAAATCACCCTAGACAAGGATCACCCCAAATAAAAAAAAACAGTGCATCACTTTTTATCAGCTCACCCGAGTCAAAGAAGGAAAAGAATCATAAAACAAAAAAAGAAGGAAAAAAAAGGGAAAAAGAGAAAATCAAAAAAGGGGATTCAAAAATGAAAATCCCAAAACAAAAGAAAATACAAAAGAAATGTAAGTGGTGAGCTGGTACATGTTACCACAAAATACAAGAGATCCTTGTCTAAATAAACCTTCAAACACTTCATCATTCCAACACCTGGTTCCATAAACCTTCAAACACTTCCTTTGGCCTCAACATCAAACCCCTTAGTCATTCTACCATGAGACACGAATTTGCTTTAACAGAGCCCAAACAAACCCAATAACCATCTTCCTCATAGACCCTTAACCGTCAATCAACGCCGAACAAAACTCATCCTCCCATTAGCCTCGAACACTTCATTAAGCCTAACCCTCCTTCCTCCACAAAACACCACAATCCCGAAAAGTCCATTCCGATCAATGACCGGTTGCTTTTGTTCTCTCAAATTCTAATCTTAGGACGAACAAGCTTATCTATGTACAATGTGTTTGCTCAAAAGAAAAACAAACGATCAGAAAAAAGAAAGCTGATCAAGAAAGAATAAACCCTCAGAAAAAAGAGAACTGAGGAAACAAAAACGAACAGTCAGAAAAAAGGAAAGCTGACAAAATAAAAAAAGAGGGACTTGCACTCCAAAACACATTCAAGATGCATTAAAACAAGGTTTAGTGATCACCAGGTAAGGATTCTTTTGCACCAAAAGTCAAGACATCAGTAGAGAACCAAAGATTTGCACTGAGAATACCACTCAGACCCAAAAGTTGGGGCATTCTCTTCACCACCCACACAACCTAGTCTTGGGAAAGTCTGTTCAATGCCCATCCCATGTCACTCCAGTTGTCAATGTTATTCCAAAGTGGGGCAAGTGCATTCCCATTCCTTCACCTCGTTCATCCCCATAAAAACCTCACCGGGGCAATCTCTCAACTCACTATCCTAAACAAGACCTTGTCATTCTGATTGGGGCAGCTTTTTCCTTGTTATGACTGGGGCAACATCAAATTCTGTGGGTAGAAGCAAAACCCCTTTCATTCCAGCTTTCATCCCAAGAGCCGAAGCGTTCCCAATTCATTATCTTCTACACCCCTAGTTGTTGTCACCACTAGACAGGGGCAAGTTATTCACTCGTCGAAGACCTGAATTGGGGCAATCTTGTATCTCTTGGTCCCTCATAAGCTTCGGCAATAACCATGTCTGTCATTCCTTCACTTGCCATAAATGTCCATGCCCTAAACCAATTCCAAGTTAACTGACTCATTCATTCACATTTGCACTCCTATGCATGCTTACTAGACAATGCTTCAAAAGAGAGAACACAAGTTGTTTACGTGATATCTAAAATTCAGTCATCATGGAAAGAAAGAGAAAACAAGTGAGGTTGTTTGTAAGTAAAAATCTTGAGAACACCGGAGTTTGAATCAAATTCAATCTTTCAACAGAATGGTCAATAATCATCTCAATTCCTTGCATTCAAAGTCTCGCATCTCATCATCACAAAAATGTTTACCTCATGCATCTAGGCATTTCAATCTATTCATTATAGCATATGCATCAAAGCATTACATTTGCATCTTCACATTTTGTGCATTCATCACATAGCAAAAAGAAAAAACGTTCCACGTCAGTTGCACCATATTAATACTTGCATTTCATAGAGGAAAATAGTAGAGAAGAAAAAGTAGAAATCTTTTCATTGCATTGGCATCATGTTAATGTTCGTAAAGTCATTGCATGTCATTCATCATTAGAGCATTACATTTTGCATCAGATATTTCATAGAAAAAGCAAAGAAAACAAAAAGAAAACAAAGAAAGGAAACCACAAAAGCATTCCATGTCATTCACCATTCCACAAGATACTAATCTTTGCATGCGCCATTGCATCATCAAAATTCTTCAGACCATTAGATCAATAAAGACATGTGTTGACCCATAAACCCGACCTTCGTCTCCATAATTCAAAGGACTCAAAAATGCAATCCTCATTTCATGTCTTCTCATTCATTGCTTTTTCATTAGCACATCCTGTGTTGACTCTCACTTGCAAACTCCAAACAAACAACAAAAAGAACAGAAACGTTCCCTGTCATCCAGCATTCCATATCATTCATCATTTCATAAGCATTCCTTTGTCATTCAATCCTCAAACATTAAAGCGGTGCATTTGCATCGTATTAACGTTAGCATTTCCATAAAAGAAAAAGAACAAAAATCATTGCATCAAACATCAGAGCATTGCATCATATTAATGTTTGCATTTCATAGAAGAAGCAAAAAGAGACAAACAGAAGTTAGAACAGGAGCATTCCATTCATCAAAGCATCAATCACCGCATACACTTGCATTCAAACCTCAAAGCATTATGTTGATATTTGCATTTCATAAACTACAAAGAAGAAGCAGATACAAAAGAACAAAAGCATTCCATAATATTCAAGACATCAATCATGGCATATGTTTGCATTACATGCCTCATTCATTGCATTGCTAAGCAAAATGCGGACGAACACAGGATGTTAATCCTCATGCCTAGTTCTAAGAATCAGCACTTCAAGTGTCAATCTTCAATCTAATTCTCAAGTCAGTCATCCTGGACTTGTCAGTCTCAAAATCTCATTCCCAGTCGCTCCTTCAGTTCGGAGTTCGAATGCTCTTTCAATTTAGAGTCCAGTCACTCCTTCAGTTCGGAGTTCAAATGCCCTCAGATCCAAGTGGCTCATAAAAAGCACGCCAAGTGTTCATTTATTGCTTTCTCATCAGCACGTCAAGTGTTCATTTACTGCTTTCTTTCTAGCAAACCAAGCATTCGTCATCATCCCCATCAATCATCAAAGCAATACAGTTGCATCACATCAATACCTGCATCTCATAGAAGAAAAGAAAGCTAAAGCATCCCATGTCATTCACCATTCCATGTTATTCAATATTCACATTTCATAGGAAAAAGGCAAAGAAGGAAAAGTTTTCCATTGCATGTCATCTGCCATTTCATCAAAACACAAGAGCATTACATATCATCAAACACCAAAACTTTGCATTCGCATACCCATGATTCTTAAAAGAGCAAAAAAAGAGAAGCCAAAAGAGAGAAAAGAGAAGAGCCAAGAGAGCAACAAAAAGAAAAGAAAAGAAAGAAAAAGAAAGAAGAGAAGCTAGAGAAAGAGAAAACGGCATATAAGAACAGGAGAAAATCATGCATTCATCAGACATAAACAAAAGAAAAAGAAAATCATGCATTACGTATAGACAAGAGAAGAAAAAGAAAATCACCGCATTCATCAAACATATAAGAACAGTAGAAAATCATGCATTCATCCGACATAGACAAAAGAAAAATGAAACTCATTACATTTACATTCACCATAAGAAAAAGAAAACAGCAATCATGGCATTTGCATTGCATGCATTTGTTCATTTTCAGCTGCAGGTACGAGGAGAGGATGAGCACTTCGGTGTTAGCCCTCGCCCCCAGATTCCAGAAAATGCCCCCCAAGTTGGGAGTTCAAAAAAAAGAAGAAGAGAGAAACAAAAAACAGGAAAAGAAAAAGAGAAAAGAAAAGAGAGCGCTCAGGCGCGCATTGCGGATTGGAGCCCAGAGAGATCATCGCTCCCTTCTGCCCAGGTGTCACATCGTGTACGAGCAACGCGATGGACCGCAGCCCCATGTGAGGTTCAACGGAATAGTTGTATCAGCCTAAGATACAGTGGACGCCGTGCATTGATCTGTATATCAGTTCCGGAGCTGATAACGATCCCCCCGGTCGCTCGAAAAGGCCAACAGGAAGAGCGTGCTCCTCAAAGCCACGTGCAAACTCGGATTCGTCAAGAGTTCGTTTAAGGATTACAAGTTTTAGGCAGCCTGGGCAATTTACCGCTTTTTGCACGCCAATTGCCCATTTTACCTTTTCTGTCTGCACGCCAAGTGCCCATTTTACCTTTTCTGTCTGCACGCCAAGTGCCCATTTTACTTTTCTGCCTGCACGCAAGTGCCCATTTTGCCTTTTCTGTCTGCACGTCAGTGTTCATTTACTGTTTTCGCATCAACACGAAAGTGTCTATCTTTCCAAAAACAAAAAAAAAAGGGGAAATTCGGGTTTCTCCAAATGGACAAAATTGGTATAATTTCTGAATTCTTTATTTCTATTTTACCTTCGAAATATGTCTCGCGCAATTCATATTTCTTGGTAAAATCCAAATAAAGAGGGGCAGCTGTTATACCCCAATTTTGTCCGAGCTCCTGTTAATAGCGTTTTAATTTACTAGGTCGCATTTTTTGCAAGTCTCGAGTCCTGTTAACGCGTGTTGGTGTCATGCGAGTGTCGTTAAGATGCCATTTGTATAATTGGGCCAACAGTTGGGTTATTGGGCCTACACATATACAAATTGGGCTTATCATTTTGAGTTGGGCCCACGAACGTGGTTCCTAGTTAATTTTTAGTGTTTATCAGTTAGCGGGCCTATTTGTTCTATTTGAGCCTCGTTCTAGCGCATTTGTCTAGTTGGGCCCGATTTCGCTTTTGTATTTGGCTCAACTTCTTTTATTATTTTTATTTTGTCTATTTAATTTGTTTTGAGTCCAAAAATGTCAAAAAAATCAAATTTTATTTCATTTACAATTTAGGAGTGTTTTGAGTCCAAACTGTCCCAAAAATGCAAAAAAAATAATAGTCAAAAATACAAAAAAATACAAAAAAACGAAAATAAAAAGGGAGCAGCATCAGCAGATCTCTGGGGCTGTTCTTGCTCTCCAAGACTGCTCAGCAAGCCCACATTATCAGACCTGCAAAAGCCCAGTCAAACCAGTCAAAAACTAATTAGATGCCAACCCTAGTTTTTCAGTATAAATAAACAGTCAATCCTAGGTCTAAGGGGACAGACAGCAAGGATACACAGACATACAGCAAAGAGGCAAAAGAGACACTGAAACACACAGACACATACACACAAGCAAGAATTCACAGCAATCAGTCCAAAAAAAAAGGACAGCAAACACTGCAAACACAACCACACACACACGCAGGGCAATACACACAATTTCTTTTTTTCAGAAGTAAGAGCAGTAGCAGGAGAGTAAAAGAGCAGCAGCAACAAGGGTATGTAGTAGGCAACAGAAGCAGTCAAAACAACATAGCAGCAGTCTCAAAAAAAGGTCCTGAGTTTTTTTTTATTATTTCGTTTTAAGCATATATCAGTATTTAGATTGGATGAGTTTTTTTTAAAATAAGGTAGTCCAATGTCCCTGTTAGTTGGAAAATAGATTTGAAACAGAACATAAAAATTTAGGGTTCATAGTTTATTGGATCTAAAAATGAGAAATCAGTGTGTGAAAAAAAAAACGAGTTAGTTAAACAACAAGAAATCGAACCAGACAGCCACAGCAACACAAAAGTAAACATGCAGATAGAACAAAAAATAGAGAAGGGATGATGCACTGACCTGAGCCGCCGGAGGTGAACTCCGACCGCCGTCCACGGTGGTCATTCCACGGAATCAGTCGAAACTTACGCGTCACCGTTACCCCGTCGTGGCCGTCCTCGCGCCTCACCCCCAAACACCGATTGAACCCTCCACCACCGCAGATCGCCCCACTCCGCCACCAACCACGTCGAAACCACTGTGCTCTACCACCCAACCTCCGCCGTGCACCACCGAGACCACACCATTATCGTTCCTCTTCTTTCCCTTCTTCCCTCCGGCTTCCCTCTTTCTTTCTCACAGTGAACGCATCCCTCTCACAACCGAAACCACCACAGCCACGAATCGAACCACAGCCACCAAACCGAACCGCCGTCTTCCCCTCACGGTCGTCGCCGTTCTATCCCCTTCACGAAATCAGGCTGGATCGAGGGAAAACAGGGAAATCGCGCCATGAGAAAGGAGTCAGTTTCGGTGAAAAGGAAGAAAAGTGAGAAATGGCGTAAGGAGAGAGGGGGAGGTGTGCGACGGCGCAAGGGGGGGAGAGGGAGGAGAGAGGCGGATGCGGCCGCAAGGAGGAGGAGAGTAGGAAAATTAGGTTTGGGAGCATATGGGGAAAAGGGCGCCGTGGGAGAAGGGAGAATTTTTTAGGGTTTCCTTTTTTGGGTTTTTGTATTTATAGTTAGGAAAGCAAGGGCTGTTTGGTCTTTTCACGTTTTTTTATTATTTTTCAGATTTCTATTCGCACCCCCCGTTTTTAATTCGAGCGCCCCCTGTCTTAGGCCCATTTACGTTGACAGGCGCCCAAACACAAAAAAAGAAACAAAAACAAACTGGGCCTGTTTCCTACACCCCAGTTTTAATAAAACGGCCCCTTTGTAACTTACACCCCATTTTTTACTACTGCACCCCCCTGTTTCTTTTTTTTAAATTTTGTTTCTTTCCCCTAAATAAATTTATTTTTTTTTTTACAAAATCTTTTTCCCAAATAACAGATTTTCTTTTCCCTAAATAAGAATCGACCCAATTGCGAAAACTCATTAAATCAAAAACTTTGTTAGTGGTCCTGCGAAGCCTTTGCGTGCATGATTATTAACAACAGAGTGCTAGTGATGGCCACCCATAGCCTTTGTTAGTTTGGTCATCATGAAGGCTTTCATTTTTTTCAAAAGGAGATTTTTACATGCACTTAAGTGGGTTGTGGCAGTGATCACCCATAACCTTTGTTAGTTTGATCATTATGAACGCCCTTCACTTTTCAAAGCCAAAGCAAAAAGACTTTCCTTTTCAAGACACCTTAGAACTACGTCGCTTTGATTCCCATTTGGGATACGTAGGAGCGAGTCACATTCTCGTCAAGCGCAACCATAAAAAGTTTAGCATTTGCATAACGAAAAGAAAAGAGTTATTTTCGTAACAAAAAAGAATCACTTTCGCAAACCAAGATCATTTTCAGAGCAAAAACCTTCTCCTTTCTAAAATCATTTTTAACCCATCGTCGCTAGTGGCTAATCAGAACCTTTGTTCGTCTAGCCATTGGTCGCGATGTCTTTTTCCCCAAAGAACAACAAACGATGATCACTCATAACCTTTGTTAGTCTGATCATTCGTGCCAATCAACCTCTTTCGAAAACCCCTTTCAAAAGAACAAATAAAAACGAGTCGCTACTAATAGTCAATCAGAACCTTTGTTCGTCTGACTGGCGGTAGTGACTCTCATTTTCAAGAGTACTTAGCGGTGATTACCCATAACATTGGTTAGTTTAATCATTCACTAAATACTCGTCCTATTTCGAAAACTCACTAAAAAGATAAAAGACAAAAACCTTTTTCAGGACAAAGAAGAACTACGTAGCTTTGAGTTCTCCATCGCACCGGGAGATACGTAGGAGCGGGCCATGTCCCGTCAAGCGTTTTTTCTAAAAACCCATTCTTCCCCTTTTTCTTTTTCATAATAAATAAAAATTTTCATTAAGAATTTTTCGATAAAAAGTAGAGAGGCAAAATTAAGTATTTTCAAGTCAACACACTAAAACCACACATTTAATTAAAGGTTCCCTCTCAGTAGAGAGGACGTGTGGGGTGCTTACACCTTCCCCGCGCGTAACCGACCCCCGAACCCTATTCTCTAGTTTTGCAAGACCAATCGCTTTCCAAAAAAGGTTTTCCTAATATTTTCCTTAATAAATATTGGTGGCGGCTTCATTGTCTTAGGAAAAGTTGTGAACGAGGAAGGTTCTCCCTCGGGGACTTTTTCGGGCGCAACAGCTGGCGACTTCACTGGGGACTAAAAAACATTTTTTCAAAAGTGGGTCAAGCCTAACTAATTAAGTGTGTGGTTTGTGTGATTGATTTGAACATCTTGTTTTGCCTCTATTCTTCTTCTTTTTCATAAGCATGTTGCATCCATATGCATTCTTCTTCTATGTTCGCTTTTGTTTAAAATAATAGATAGTTACTTCTTTGCTTAAATGCTTAGTTCCCTCATGCATACTTCCCATCTCTTGTCATGTCCCCTTCTTCTTTGCTCGCTTTCTTGAGGTAAGTAGTGCATTGCTGTCGGCATCCTAGATTAGTTGTATTTGATTGGTATTGAACCCTAGGGTAGACGACATGTTATTGCATTCTATTGTCTGGACCGTTCTGGATTTTCATTTGCAGGTGGGGTAGTTTTTTAAGGAAATGCCCTTCGCACACACACACTTGTACCTTGAGGCTATATGATTAGAGAAAGAGACCATAACCCAGGTCTATTAGGATACCATAGGATGAGTGGATTCGAGTAGTGGGAGCCCATCAGGACCTTTGTCCGTTTGGCTACTCGCGAAAGTTTCAATCAGAGTTGTGCTCTTTTATGATGCTTCGTATCTAGCAGTTTGCTGCATTTACGGGGATCTTCATGAGAGGGACTGTGGCTCTGATGGCCTTTGTGAGGGTGTGAATAGAGCTACATGAGAAGGGACTGTGGCTCCGAGGGGCAATGACACCGTCGGCAGCAACAAGCCAGCTAGGGCGATCCAGGACAACCTGCAGAGGCGGATTGGCAATGTCAGCAAAGACTACAAGCCAAGACCATTGTAACACCCCTTTTCTACCCAGTAATTATTTGATAAAATCAGAGTTACAAAAATTTATTTCATATTTCGAAAAGAGATGTCACACATTCATCGTTAAATAAAACGTCTCATACGATATAAATAACACCTTGTCAAAGATACATCACCACGCAGCGGAATATAATATAAGTCTTAAAACATAAAATAACAACGTCCTGAATGGACTCCAAATAACAAAATATAACAACCAAAGTTTAGCGTTTATCCCCCCCTTCAGTGTTACACATCAAAGCAAAGGACACCGACGACACCGACTCAGAATAGCGAAGGTACCTAAGCCTTCACTCGCAATCACCTGCACGTTACCGCATAGGGGTAACATTCAAACAGAAGGGGTGTGATATCTTCAATATAATAGCGTAAAATGATAGGAATTATGCTAAAATATGATTCTATATCTACCACTCCACTACACACACCAAATCATAAACATACTTCAACAGTTAAACATTACAACCAGTCACCAAATGTCATGAGAATGCATGGATACAACCCACACCAACGGGCGTATGCATGTGGTACCAAATCACCAAAATTTTGCCTTTAAATAGAGGCGTCACCAAAATTGAGAGCTTTCACACCAGGCTCACCAATTCACCAAAAATCGAGCTTTCACACCAGGCTCACCAGTTTTTAGAAAAATTTGAGCTTTCACACCTAGCTCCAAGACCAAAGGCCTTCACCAAAGTAAATGCATATGCTGTATGCGACACCATGAATGCACACAGTTAATCACCAAATCAGTCACCATATGACACACCAAAATTAATCACCAAATATCACCAAGGTTGGGCTTTCACACCTAGCCACAACGACACCGAATACACCAATCACCCGACACAGCGGAACACCATGATTTGGAATCTTCACACCTAGTTCCAACAACACCAAGGTTTGAGACTCCACACCTAGCATCAAACCGCACCAAGACACCAAGAGGACAACAATTTCCCAAAACAGCACCAAGACACCAAGATGACAGCAAGTTTCCAAAATATTGTGACAACGACAATTTTCCAAAATATTGGGACAACGGCAATTTTCCAAAATATTGGGACAACGACAATTTTCCAAAATATTTGAGACATGACAACTTTCTTTTTAAACATCACCATTTAACGACTACACCAACGGTTAACAATTTTTCCAGAAAAATGGACCACTTTGCCTCAAATTAGAATATTCAGTTAGGCCTCTGAATAAGCTTTCCAAAACATTTTGAAACGTCTAAATCGGACTCCCGAGTCAAAAGATATGTCAAAAACAAAACCGGGGAAAAATTGAGGAACATCCTGAAAATGGCGCCCAAGCCCTGGGCGCCTAGCAGGATCACGCAACACAGAAAACTGGCGCCCAGGAGCAGGGCGCCCAGCAACAGGCAACAACACTGAACTTGGCACCCAGGGGCAGGGCGCCTAGCAACCAACGCAACACAGATGACTTTGGCGCCCAGGAGCAGGGCGCTTAGCAACAGGGAGCAACACAATAGGCAACACTGCAGGACATGGCGCCCTTGGCGCCCAGACAACCCAGAACACAACAGAAACGCAACTTGGCGCAGGAACACGCCCCAGACACGGCGCCCAGGCACAGGGCGCCAAAAACTGCAACACGCACAAGAACACAACATCAGCAACTCTGGCGCCCACGGCGCCCATGACTCAGAACACAACAGCCACAACCATCCTGGCACACGAGACACACACAGACACGGCGCCCATGCACTGGGCGCCAAAAACAGCAACAGACATCACAGCAAAAAGACTAGCCACGGCGCCCACACCCAGGGCGCCAAAAACAGCATCACCCAAATTCACCAAAACACCACATATGCAACCATATCACCAATTTAGCTCATCAATTCTTAATTACCAATGCCAATCATCATAATTTGTCACTCACAACACCAAACAATAATATAATCGAACACCTAGCATGCGTTTAGTAATAACAACAACGAATCACCAATTTGTAGGGTTACAACAATCATCAACAAGCAAGTATTTTCAATCCACCTAGTTATGATTCAACTACCATCAAACTACACATCAAAAATCGAACCCTAGGCATCATAGGATCTACTCCCACATAACCCCATCATAAAACCCCATTATAAGGAAGAACCCCACCCTTACCTTATATTAGGAGAGCACCAATTCTCTTGATGAAGTCACCAACAGAACCTCAGCAACACAGCTCCTCTCTGCTCCCTTGAATTTGCGAAATTCTCCTCCTCCTCTTCTCCCTTGTATGCGCGTCGTACCCTTCTCTCTTCTCCTCTCTCTATTTCGCAACTCCTCTTTCTTTCTTTCTCAACAATTCGCATAATGGGACCAAACCCTAGCCTAGGCGCTTCTCCTATGCGCCTAGCTAGTGGGCTTGGATCACGGGCTTTCCTCCAGCTTAAGCCCGATCACTAACACCATCCCCTAATATTCGATTATACACCTCTTAGTCCAACGCTATTATAATTACACCAATTAAAATAAATAATAAAAATAATTGAATACCTAAATATTTAATTAAATAATTTAATTAAATATTTGGGCGTTACAACTCTCTCCCACTTAGAATGTTTTCGTCCTCGAAAACTCACCTGAATCAAACAGCTCTGGATAGGACTCCCGCATCTTACTCTCCAACTCCCAAGTCATGCTCTCACCGGCAGCTCCTAACCAGACCACCTTCACCAATGCAATTTCCTTGCCTCTTAACACCTTCACCTCATGATCTTCAATCCGCACGGGCATAGTCTCCACCGTGAGATTATCCCGCACCTCCACGTCATCCATGTGGATCACATGAGACGGATCCGAAATGTACTTCTGAAGTTGCGACACGTGAAACACGTCGTGCAAATTCGAAAGATTTGGCGGTAAAGCCACTCTATACGCCACATTCCCAACTCTCCCGGAAATCTGATAAGGACCAATGAATCGAGGAGTGAGCTTCTTCGACTTCAAAGCACGGCCAACACCGGTCACTGAAGTAACTCTCAAAAATACATGCTCACCCTCCTGGAACTCTAAATCTTTTCTCCTCTTGTCATGATAACTCTTCTGTCGACTCTGCGACGCCTTCATCTTCTCACGGATCAACTTTATCTTCTCGGTTGTCTCCCGAACAATTTCCGGTCCAAGCACTACACTCTCTCCGGACTCATACCAACACAACGGGGTTCTACACTTCCGACCATATAATGCTTCAAAAGGTGCCATCCCGATACTAGAATGGTAACTGTTGTTATACGTGAACTCTATCAATGGAAGGTAGGAATCCCACGAACCTCCTTGTTCCAAAACACAAGCCCTCAACAAATCTTCTAATGACTGAATCGTCCTTTCTGACTGACCATCTGTCTGAGGATGATATGCCGAACTCAACCTCAGCTTAGACCCCAACTTCTCTTGCAAGCTCTTCCAAAAATCTGAAGTGAACCTCGGATCTCTATCCGAAACAATGCTCTTAGGAACTCCATGAAGCTTCACAATCTCCCGAATATAAATCTCTGCTAACTTCGACACCGGATACGTGATGCTGATAGGAACAAAATGAGACGATTTTGTCAACCTGTCAACAATCACCCAAATTGCATCATACCCTTTCGCAGTATTAGGCAATCCCGTCACAAAATCCATCGAAATGCTATCCCATTTCCACTCCGAAATTTCTAACGGTTGCATCAGTCCAGCAGGCTTCTGATGCTCAACCTTTGACTTCTGGCAAGTCAAACAGGCACACACAAATTGTGCCACATCTCGCTTCATCCCAGGCCACCAAAACAACTTCTTCAGATCTTGATACATCTTCGTAGCTCCCGGATGAATACTCAACTTACTTCGATGACCCTCTTCTAAAATTGCTTTCTTCAGCTCTGCGCCTTCAGGAATACAAATCCTACCACGGAACCTCAACACATCTTGGAAATCTAATCTGAAATCCTCATTCTTCGATTGATCACCCTCAACCATCAAGTCTACCAGCTTAACGTCTGATTTCTGGGCTTCTCTGATGCTGTTCAGAAACTCATTACCAAACTTCAACATTCCCAACTTAACACTCTGAAGCGACACTTCACAAACCAAACTCAAATCCCTGAATTCCTCAATCAACTCTAACTCCTTAGCCATCATTGCCGACATATGCAAGGACTTTCGACTTAAAGCATCAGCCACGACATTAGCTTTGCCTGGATGATAGTTCAACCCGAAATCATAGTCTTTCAACAATTCCAACCACCTTCGCTGCCTCATATTCAGCTCCTTCTGGTCAAAAAAATACTTCAAACTCTTATGATCACTGAACACCTCAAATCTGGAACCATACAAATAGTGCGTCCAAATCTTCAGCACAAAGACTACTGCAGCCAACTCCAAATCATGTGTTGGATAATTCCTCTCATGAATCCTTAACTGCCTCGACGCATAAGCAATCACCTTCCCACCTTGCCTAAGCACGCCACCTAGACCCATCTTCGAAGCATCACAATACACCACGAACGGCTCTCCCGGATTTGGCAACGTCAAAACAGGAGACGTCGTCAATCTCTTCTTCAACTCAAGGAAACTTTCCTCACAACGAGCATCCCACACAAAAGCCTTACCCTTACAGGTCAACTGCGTCAACGGAAGGGCCAACTTAGAAAAACCTTCGATGAACCTTCTGTAGTAACCAGCCAACCCTAAGAAGCTTCTAATCTCCGTAGTCGACTTCGGACTTTCCCACTGCATCACGGCATCAACCTTAGACGGATCCACAGCAATACCACTACCAGAAATGATATGACCCAGAAAACTCACTTCTGACAACCAAAATTCACACTTAGACAATTTTGCATACAGCCTCTTCTCTCTCAGGACCTCCAATACTAATCTCAAATGCTCCGCATGCTCTTCCTTCGACTTCGAATAAATCAGGATGTCGTCAATGAACACAACCACGAACCGATCCAAGTAAGTATGGAATATACGATTCATGTACTCCATAAATACACCCGGCGCGTTAGTGACACCGAACGGCATCACCGAATACTCATAATGCCCATACCGCGTCCTGAAAGCAGTCTTCTGAACATCTTCGTCCTTCACCTTGATCTGATGATAACCTGATCTCAAATCAATCTTGCTGAACACTCGAGCACCCACCAACTGATCCATCAAATCATCTATCCTCGGTAGTGGATACTTGTTCCTAATGGTCACCTTATTCAGCTGCCTATAATCAACACACAACCTCATGCTCCCATCCTTCTTCTTCACCAGCAACACAGGAGCTCCCCACGGCGACACACTCGGCCTAATAAACTTCTTCTCAAGCAGATCTTCAAGTTGCTTCTTCAACTCAGACAATTCCGACGCAGACATCCTGTACGGTGCCATAGACACAGGCCTCGTACCGGGTACAAGATCAATGGAAAACTCCACTTCCCTCTCAGGCGGTACACTAGGAATCTCATCAGGAAAGACTTCAGGAAATTCGCGCACCACCTGCAACTCTTCAATGATCGCTTGATTCTCAACAGACAGCGATGCCATCAGCGAGAATAATTGAACTCCCTCCTTTGCTAACTCCCGCAACTGACTAGCAGATAACAAACCAGACTCTTCCTCTCCAAAGCTCACAGACTTGCGACGACAATCAATGCGAACATGGTTATGCTCCAACCAGTTCATGCCCAAAATTACATCTAATCCACTCAGCGGCAAACAAACAAAATCCATAACAAAGTCTCTGTCGAAGATCAACAAGGGACACTGAGAACACACTAGAGAGGTAGTTACCGACCCCTTAGCTGGAGTGTCGACAACCATCTCTCCATTCATAGCAGACAATGCAAGATTCAACCTCTTACAACAATCAGCAGCAATAAAGCAATGAGTAGCACCAGTATCAACAATAGACTTTAAAGGAGTACCATTAATGAAGCACGTACCTCTAATGAGTCCATCATCTTCAGTAGGCTCTTCACCTGCCAAAGCGAACACTTTTCCACTAGATCTCTCTTTCTTCGGCTTCGGACACTGAGTACTAATGTGCCCCTCTTCACCACAGTTGTAGCAGACCACTGCCTTGCGCTCACATTCAGCCACCACATGACCATCCTTACCGCACTTGAAACACTTCTTTACGTCGCTTCTGCACATGACACTCTTGTGGCCAGGCTTGCCACACTTAAAACACACAATGCTAGCAGGGGCATCTCCCCCACTAATCCTCTTGCCACCATCAGCTCTCTGCTTACCCTTGCCCGCAGGGAACTCATACGGCTTACTACGGCCTTGAAACTTGCTCCTCTTATCATTCACAATCTTGTAGTGAGCATTACTATCCTCCTCAAAAGTTCTGCAACTATCAATCAAGTTAGCAAAGACACTGATCTTCTGATATCCGATTGCCTTCTTGATCTCGGGCCTCAAACCATTCTCAAACTTGATACACTTAGAAAACTCAGCATTAGCTCCAGTGTAATGCGGATAGAACTTTGCTAGCTCCACGAACTTAGCGGCATACTCCGATACGGACATACTCCCTTGTTTCAGCTCCAGAAACTCAATGTCTTTCTTCCCTCGGACATCTTCAGGATAATACTTACGGTTAAACTCTCTACTGAACACTTCCCAGGTAATCTCTTCATTAGCAACCTCCAACCTCTGCCTCGTCTCTAACCACCAATCATCAGCTTCCTCAGCTAGCATATGCGTACCATAGCGGACCTTCTGTGCTCGGGTACAATCCATCACTCGAAAAATCCTCTCCATTTCTTTCAACCAAGCTAAGGCACCATCGGGATCATACTTGCCCTTGAAGGTAGGCGGATTCTCTCTCCGAAAGGTAGTCAAACTCCGAGCCCCAGCATTCTCACCAGCATTCTGTTGATTCTGCACAGCTTGTGCCATAGCAGCTAGAGCAGCAGCAATTGCAGTGTCGTTCCTCCCAGCCATTTCAACTTACTTGCTACAAAACATAACAACAGTTAGATATAATTGACAACACACTATTGTCAGTTGACACTACGACTGGACAACTTGGCCGGACAGACCGAACTTTTGCTCTGATACCACTAATGTAACACCCCTTTTCTACCCAGTAATTATTTGATAAAATCAGAGTTACAAAAATTTATTTCATATTTCGAAAAGAGATGTCACACATTCATCGTTAAATAAAACGTCTCATACGATATAAATAACACCTTGTCAAAGATACATCCCCATGCAGCGGAATATAATATAAGTCTTAAAACATAAAATAACAACGTCCTGAATGGACTCCAAATAACAAAATATAACAACCAAAGTTTAGCGTTTATCCCCCCCTTGAGTGTTACACATCAAAGCAAAGGACACCGACGACACCGACTCAGAATAGCGAAGGTACCTAAGCCTTCACTCGCAATCACCTGCACGTTACAGCATAGGGGTAACATTCAAACAGAAGGGGTGAGATATCTTCAATATAATAGCGTAAAATGATAGGAATTGTGCTAAAATATGATTCTATATCTACCACTCCACTACACACACCAAATCATAAACATACTTCAACAGTTAAACATTACAACCAGTCACCAAATGTCATGACAATGCATGGATGCAACCCACACCAACGGGCATATGCATGTGGTACCAAATCACCAAAATTTTGCCTGTAAATAGAGGCGTCACCAAAATTGAGAGCTTTCACACCAGGCTCACCAATTCACCAAAAATCGAGCTTTCACACCAGGCTCACCAGTTTTTAGAAAAATTTGAGCTTTCACACCTAGCTCCAAGACCAAAGGCCTTCACCAAAGTAAATGCATATGCTGTATGCGACACCATGAATGCACACAGACAATCACCAAATCAGTCACCATATGACACACCAAAATTAATCACCAAATATCACCAAGGTTGGGCTTTCACACCTAGCCACAACGACACCGAATACACCAATCACCCGACACAACGGAACACCAAGATTTGGAACCTTCACACCTAGTTCCAACAACACCAAGGTTTGAGACTCCACACCTAGCATCAAACCGCACCAAGACACCAAGAGGACAACAATTTCCCAAAACAGCACCAAGACACCAAGATGACAACAATTTTCCAAAACAGCACCAAGACACCAAGATGACAGCAAGTTTCCAAAATATTGTGACAACGACAATTTTCCAAAATATTGGGACAACGACAATTTTCCAAATTATTGGGACAACGACAATTTTCCAAAATATTTGAGAAATGACAACTTTCTTTTTAAACATCACCATTTAATGACTACACCAACGGTTAACAATTTTTCCAGAAAAATGGACCACTTTGCCTCAAATTAGAATATTCAGTTAGGCCTCTGAATAAGCTTTCCAAAACATTTTGAAACGTCTAAATCGGACTCCCGAGTCAAAAGATATGTCAAAAACAAAATCGGGGAAAAATTGAGGAACATCCTGAAAATGGCGCCCAAGCCCTGGGCGCCTAGCAGGAACACGCAACACAGAAAACTGGCGCCCAGGAGCAGGGCGCCCAGCAACCGGAAACAACACCGAACTTGGCGCCCAGGGGCAGGGCGCCTAGCAACCAACGCAACACAGATGACTTTGGCGCCCAGGAGCAGGGCGCCTAGCAACAGGCAGCAACACAACAGGCAACACTGCAGGACATGGCGCCCTTGGCGCCCAGACAACCCAGAACACAACAGAAACACAACTTGGCGCAGGAACACGCGCCAGACACGGCGCCCAGGCACAGGGCGCCAAAAACTGCAACACGCACAAGAACACAACATCAGCAACTCTGGCGCCCACGGCCCCCATGACTCAGAACACAACAGCCACAACCATCCTGGCACACGAGACACACACAGACACGGCGCCCATGCACTGGGCGCCAAAAACAACAACAGACATCACAGCAACAAGACTAGCCACGACGCCCACACCCAGGGCGCCAAAAACAGCATCACCCAAATTCACCAAAACACCACATATGCAACCATATCACCAATTTAGCTCATCAATTCTTAATTACCAATGCCAATCATCATAATTTGTCACTCACAACACCAAACAATAATATAATCGAACACCTAGCATGCGTTTAGTAATAACAACAACGAATCACCAATTTGTAGGGTCACAACAATCATCAACAAGCAAGTATTTTCAATCCACCTAGTTATGATTCAACTACCATCAAACTACACATCAAAAATCGAACCCTAGGCATCATAGGATCTACTCCCACATAACCCCATCATAAAACCCCATTATAAGGAAGAACCCCACCCTTACCTTATATTAGGAGAGCACCAATTCTCTTGATGAAGTCACCAACAGAACCTCAGCAACACAGCTCCTCTCTGCTCCCTTGAATTTGCGAAATTCTCCTCCTCCTCTTCTCCCTTGTATGAGCGCCGTACCCTTCTCTCTTCTCCTCTCTCTATTTCGCAACTCCTCTTTCTTTCTTTCTCAACAATTCGCATAATGGGACCAAACCCTAGCCTAGGCGCTTCTCCTATGCGCCTAGCTAGTGGGCTTGGATCACGGGCTTTCCTCCAGCTTAAGCCCGATCACTAACACCATCCCCTAATATTCGATTATACACCTCTTAGTCCAACGCTATTATAATTACACCAATTAAAATAAATAATAAAAATAATTGACTACCTAAATATTTAATTAAATAATTTAATTAAATATTTGGGCGTTACAACCATCCTCCGGAGTAATCTCGGATTGGGGGAAATTTTTCTGTACTAGGCCATGAGACCCACTCCAGCAATTGGGCTTGGATGAGCCCAATAGCTTGGATCCATATCCACAATAAATCAGCCCATTCATGTCTATTATGCCTCAACGGCTCAGATTCACCCGATCGATCCGACGGCTCAGAGCCAGCCCAAATCCCTATAAACACTGGCACATATTGCCAAAGATAGGTACGTCCTCATTCCTTTCTATTCTACTCTACAATTCTCAATACTAACTTGAGCGTTGGAGGGGCAACGCAGTTACCACACCCGGGATCACTCTGGTACTCTACTTGGGCGGCAGGAGATCTACCAACTGCAGTCCCCTGATCCAACCCAGGCAACCGCAAGGTACTGAACAATATCCAAATTTTATAGGGACCAAAAAGATATTTATCCCTTTTAGTAATGAATGATGCACTCACAGCCTCATAGGCACAATTTACTTTCAATATGAAAACATGCAAAAACATAACAATTAAGCAACAATGTCATGTCTTTCTTATAACAATTATTTCATGCTATTGAATATCGATTTCACTACAGAACATCAATATTCTTTCTATTATATCTCTCTGTTTGCCTATAAAAAAACGAACATAAATATTCTAGCCCGAGGAGATGTCTGGTTGTCAACCGTTGATAAATATTTAGGCTCAAATCCTCTTCAGGGTTGTAGGAAATTTTTTTCTGATACTTTTGCATTTTCAAGAAGAAATCGAAACATTCGTGTCTCGGAATATTCTCTAGAAATCCAAAAAATAGTGACTTCCTTGAGACAATATTGTACACAACTAAATGACGAAGCTTGTGGTTGCCAATAGTGATAACCGTCAAAATAAAAATCCTCCTGATTTTGTTCATCCAAATCACCCGGTATATTATATATTCTGGAGTGGGCTCGAAGGCCAATTCGTCCAACAGGCCCATCGCGGCCCAATACCTACCTTGCTCCGCAAGATGCGGCCGGCCCCGCAAAATGCGCAACGGCTAGAACGCGCAGCAGTATATATGCCACACTAGCATGTGGTTTCAGGTATGTTTTACTCACCTTGTGACCCTGCCCGTTGAAGCACCTCTAACTTGAGCGTTGGAGTGCCTTTGCAGGTACCACCCGCGTGCGGCCTATAACTCGGTCCTTCATTCCAACGACCGAGCAACACAACAGCAACCCATCGTATTGGTCAGGTACGATCAATTGGCGACCACAGTGGGAGGCCCGAGCGCTATTCCACATCAAACCATGCCGGCACGCCAGAAACGCACTTCCTCCAGGCTCAACACCTCTGGGCAGAACCGACCTCAACGGACCCCAGAGGGCATGCCAGTGACCGTTCATGAATCACAAGATGAGCCTCGCCAAGAACCCTCAGTACAGGGCGGCCGCGGGCCAGTTACCCAACCAGCCCCGCAACTACCGGCCGAGCTGGCCGAAGCGGGAATTCCAGAAGCATTGCCAGAGCATGTGACACAAGCGCTCATACAAATTCTGGAGCAAAAGAATCAAGTGATCGCTGATCGAGACGAACTGATCGAACGTTATGAGAGAGGATCGATCTCAATCCGCCCGCGAGCGGACAGCGGTCACCGAGGCCAACCATCTCGGCCCCATCGTTCACCACCACGAAGAGAAGCTCCTCGTCGAGGCGTATCCCGACGCAATCCTTCAAGAAGGGCGATCGTTCACAGGTCGCCCCCTCATCGAAGAAGTCGCCACCGTCGTTCCCCCGAGGAAGATTACGACTATGCTGACTCAAGCTACCGACCAGAGTCAGAAAGGTCCCCAACAAGATACTCATCCAACGAGTCCTCAGGATCCCGCCGATCAAGAAGCAGGTCGTGGGACTCGTATGAGGAGTTTGACGACTACCGTAACGGGGAGATTAGAGATGTCTCCCGTGCCATCAGCCGACCGAGAAGGAACCATTCAGAGCGGCCTAGAAGACGATCGTCGCCTCATGCTCCACAATATCATGGACCCCCTCCAATTGCTGACAGACTCCTTGGTCAGCCGGTCGGCCTTTACGGTTTGCCCGTCGACCAAACTTATGCTGCCATGCAGCCTTACGGGCAGAATCCCATCCTGACCGGACAAGGACCTTTCACCAGCGAAATTAGGCGTTATCGCATCCCAAGGGACCTGAGGAAGCCCCCAAACCTGAACAAGTTTAACGGTCGTGGGGATCCAGACAAACACCTCATGTACTTCAACAACTACTGTAGCTACAGGGAGCTAGGACGGACGATGAAGTGCAGACTTTTCCCTCAGTCGCTCGAAGGCCGGGCGTTAGAATGGTGGGAATCTCTGCGTCCCAACTCAGTCTCTTCTTGGGAAGGTCTTGTGGCAATGTTCTTGGCCAACTATACGGCCAACCGTTGTCAGTATCGTTATGAAGAGCACTTGGATTCGGTCGTCCAAGGAGAAAATGAACCATTGAGGGAGTTTATCGATCGGTTCATGACAGAGGCTGACACAGTCCGCAACCTATCAGACACGGACAAGCTGAAGTACCTCAAACGTGGTATAAGAAAGAACCACAGATTTGCTGAAGAGTTCTCTTTGAACCGCTACTACGACCTCGGCCTGTTCCTTAGAAGGGCCAACGACCATATGGGCTATGAGGAGCAATTGGCGGCCGACAAGGGCGCCCGCGCGCGTCCCAAGGAAGAAAATGGCAGGTCAGTCAAGGGGCAAGACCGTGACAGTAAGCCCGAGTACCGGCCCAAGAGGTACGAGCATCGTACAAAATTGAACACTCCGATCGCGCAGATCTTCACGGAGTGCCAGAACAATGAGTTCACTGGTGTGAGGCGACCTGATCCTTTAGTATTGAAGAAAGGAGGTCGACCTACCAAGAAATACTGCAGATATCACAAGAGTAAGGGGCATGACACCAATGACTGCATGGCCCTAAAAGATGACATATAAGATCTCATACAGAAGGGCAAGTTGAGGCAATATGTCAAAGCTGAAGGTAACGATCGCCCTGAACAAAGAGCTGTTGGCCAACCCGCCAATGACAAAGGTAAAGCGATCGTTAACTCAACGATCGAGCAAGCGCGTAACAGTTCAGAGGAAGAGCGCGACCCCAGACAGTCAAAGGGCCGCAATGTAGCCATGGTCATTCATGGAGGTAATCCATTGGATATCAGAGAGTCCAACAAAGCAATGAAGAGGAAGTGGAATGAACTCATGATGGTCGGCTCAACTTCAACCCCACGGCCGGCCTCGAATAGGCCGCCCATTTCCTTTGGGGACGAAGACTTGCTCGATGGTAAAGTCAATAATTATGTCCCTTTGGTAGTATCGGCCGTAATGGCCAACACTGAGGTCAGAAGAATACTGGTCGACCAAGGGAGCTCGGCCGACATCATGTTCGAAGAGTTGATTGACAAGTTAAATGTGGATAGGAGCGAGATTATTCCCCAAGCGGTACCAACCCCATTGACCGGGTTCAATGGGGCCACCACCTACCCACTGGGGACGATAGAATTACTTGTTACCTTTGGAGATGATACGAGCGGCAGCACGTCGTACAGGACGGTCAGAACGACGTTCTTAGTTCTGCCAATCAAATCGTGTTACCACTGCATCATTGGCCGCCCAACTCTGGGAAAATTGGAGGCCGTAGCCTCAACTGTACATCTGAAGATGAAGTTTTACAGTAAAAACGACCAAGTTGTGACAGTGATGGCCGACATGGAGGCGGCCATGAGGAGCCATTTCCTCTATCAAGAAATTTGTGACATGGAGGTGACGAATGCTAAACCCCAGAATCTTGGAGAGGGGCATCAGGTCAATGTGGCCGACCTGGATGCTCGATACGACCCTGATAGCGACCCTGAGGACGACGACGACGATTTAGCCCGCGAGCTAAAGAATAAACTCAAGAGGCCCGAGCCCCACGGGGAATTGATCGATTTTCAGTTAATGGACGACCCAACTAAGACAGTTAAGTTGGGGAGCGACCTACCTGAAGAAGACAAGCAAGAGCTCATCACCTGCCTCAGGGATTACGCAGACCTTTTTGCATGGCAGGCATCAGACATGCCCGGGATCCCAATAGAAATTGCCTGCCACCAACTGTCCGTTGATGAGACAGCAAGGCCGGTCGCACAAAAGAGGCGAACTCAGAGCGAAGAGAAAGCATTGGCGGCCGCCCAGGCGGTTGACGACCTCATCAAGGCCAATTTCATTGAGGAAATTAAGTATACAACATGGCTTTCCAACGTCGTGTTGGTGAAGAAGAAAAATGGTAAGTGGCGCATGTGCGTCGATTATACCGACCTGAATAAGGCATGCCCGAAGGACGCCTTTCCCCTGCCAAACATTGACAAATTGGTCGACGGGGCTGCGGGCTACAAACTTCTGTCTTTCCTAGACGCATATTCAGGTTACAATCAAATCACCATGTACCCACCCGATCGGCATAAGACCGCGTTCATGACCGATCGTGGAAATTTTCAGTACAAGGTAATGCCCTTTGGTCTGAAGAACGCCGGAGCGACCTATCAAAGAATGATGAGCAAGGTCTTCAGGAGGCAGATCGGTCGAATATCAGAGGTCTACTTGGATGACATGATCATTAAGAGCAAGACCGACCAAGACCACATCAACGACCTAAGGGAAATTTTTAAGGAAGCTAGGAAGAATTCTTTGAGGTTGAATCCAGAGAAGTGCACCTTCGGAGTAAGGGCGGGCAAGTTCCTGGGCTTCCACTTAACAGAGCGAGGGATCGAAGCAAACCCTGACAAGTGCAAGGCGGTCGCTAACATGAGGCCGCCCACTACGAAAAAAGAGATCCAGCAATTGAATGGCATGGTCGCTGCCCTGTCACGATTTATACCTAAATCAGCGTGCAAATCGCTTCCACTGTTCAAGCTTTTGAAGAAGGAGGTCGAGTTTGAATGGACTGACCAATGCCAGCGAGCATTGGACGAGCTGAAGGCGGCACTGACCAACCCGCTCATAATGACCAAGCCACAACCAGGGGAGACACTTTACTTATACTTGGCCATAACAGACGAGGCCATGAGCGCTGTTCTCGTAACAGAAAGCGACCTGAAGCAGAACCCGGTCTACTTCATCAGTAAGGTATTTCAAGGCCCAGAGATCAGATACCAGAAGATTGAGAAGCTGGCCTTAGCGTTACTTGTGGCCACCCGTAGATTGCGCCCTTATTTCGTGGCTCATCAGGTCGTGGTAAGGACCGACCAGCCTATCAGGCAAATTCTTCACCGACCTGACCTATCAAGTGGGCTGTGGAACTCAGTGAGTTTGGCATCAAGTTCGAGGCTAGATCGGCCGCTAAGGCACAAGTGTTGGCCGACTTCATCGCTGAGATGACTCCAATACCAGACGACCAGGCCATCACGACCTGGACTTTACACGTGGACGGGTCCTCCAACAACAAAGGAAGTGGGGCCGGTTTGATACTTGAAAACTCAGAAGGGCTTACTGTTGAAGTGTCATTGACTTTTGCATTTCACACTTCAAACAACCAGGCCGAGTATGAAGCGTGCATTGCCGGGCTGCAACTAGCCAAAGAATTCAATGTCGACCGTGTCGAACTTCACTCTGACTCTCTACTGGTAGTATCCCAAATCCAAGACCTATATGACGCGAAGGACGATATCCTGAAAAATTATTTGGCCAAGGTAAGGGACCTGCTCAGGCAATTCGACCGGGCAGAAGTTAAGCACGTCCCCAGGACAGAGAACGTAAGGGCTGACATCCTATCAAAGTTAGCCAGTACAAAGGCTCCTGGGAACCATAGAAGTCTAATCCAGGAGACATTAACGCGACCGAGTGTATCTACCAAGCCCGCCCAACCATTAGCCATTCTAACGGTCGACTTGGATAAAGACTGGATCACCCCGATCCTACAGTATATTCTCAATGGGGTAGAACCTTGCGACCGGAAGGCAGCAAAACTCCTGAGGTTACGGGCGACCAAGTACTCAGTGATCGAAGGAAGACTGTATAGAAGGGGCTTTTCATCCCCATTGCTGAGATGCCTTACGTCGGTCGAGGCCGACCATGTACTTAGAGATATACATGAAGGAGATTGTGGTAGCCACCAAGGTGGTCGGTCAATTGCTAAGAAGGCGCTCAGGGCCGGATACTATTGGCCGACCATGGATGAGGATGCTAAGTTACTTGTTCAGAAGTGCAAGAAATGCCAGATCCATGCCGACGTACATATAGCGCCCTCATCAGAACTACACAGCTTAACCCCACCATGGCCGTTCGCTTGGTGGGGCATGGACCTGCTCGGCCCTTTTCCACCTGCACCAGGTCAGCTCAAATTCCTGATCGTTGCGATCGACTACTTCACTAAGTGGATAGAAGCAGAGCCACTTGCCACCATTACCTCAGCGAAGGTATCTAAGTTTTTTGGTCGAAATGTGCTCGCCCGTTTTGGAGTGCCCCAACAACTAGTGACAGACAATGGAACTCAATTCGCAGACAAAAAGTTCAGAGAAATGCTGGCCGGCCTAGGGGTGAAACAGCGTTTCACCTCGGTCGAGCACCCACAAACCAATGGCCAGGCAGAAGCGGCCAACAGGGTAGTGTTACGCGAATGAAAATAAGGTTGGATGAAGCCAAGGGCAATTGGGCAGAAGAACTACAGTCGGTCCTTTGGGCCTACAGAACGACCCCCCACTCATCGACCGGGGAGTCACCGTTTAGACCCGTCTATGGTACTGACGCTGTCATTCCGATTGAGATGGGAGAGCTAAGTTGGAGGACGACCAACCCACCAACCCCGGCCGAAAATGAGCGAGCAACAAGAGAAGAACTCGACCTGGTTGATGAGCTGCGAACCAAGGCGTCACTTAGGGAGCAACTCATCAAACAGAAGGTCGCTGCCAGGTATAACTCCCGCGTCCAGAAGAGGGAGTTCTCCATTGGACAGCTAGTCCTTAGGAGGGCCGACGTGGGGAACAAGAACGCTCGCCAGGGGAAGCTCGCCCCTAACTGGGAAGGACCATACCGTGTCATCAGCAAGACTGGAAATGGAGCTTACGAGCTGGAAACCATGGAAGGGGCGACCATCCCCAGAACATGGAACGCCGACAAGTTAAGAAAGTTTTATGTTTAAAGTTGTAAACATTGATTAATCAATAAAGAACAGGCGGTCGCTCTTTTTCCCCACTGGGGTTTTTTACTGAGGACCGACCTTAAAATTCGACTTGTGTATTTATTTTCATGCAAATTGTAAGCACGGTCGCTCACCATGCGAGTAGCAGTCGAGCGACCAGTAGAGTGCCATCGAATGGCCCAAGCGAGAGCCGCCGAGCGGCCTAAAAAGAGTGCCATCGAATGGCCCAAGCGAGAGCCGCCGAGCGGCCTAAAAAGAGTGCCATCGAATGACCCAAAAGAGAGCCGCCGAGCGGCCTAAAAAGAGTGCCATCGAATGGCCCAAGCGAGAGCCGCCGAGCGGCCTAAAAAGAGTGCTATCGAATGGCCCAAACGACATTTTTTGGCCGCGACCGACCGTAGCAAAAAAGAATCAAATCCAACTATAAAGCAATTAAACGGACTGAAATTCATGGAAAATTGTCATTAATTACAAACGAAGACGCCTTGGTCGAAACCAGGGCGCCCATTCAAAAACCGCTCGCAGGCGGGCCAAGATTACATTTCAAAAAATGACAAGTTAAGAGTCGCTGGGGGCCTGATAGATAACTGCCTCTTCTTGAAGGACCTTCCCCTTCGACATCTTCACGGGACGGATGATCTGCTGCTCGGTCACACGATGTATGCTTTGAACGATCTCGCGATCGACCTCCAAATCAGGGTAGAGGATCTTGATCTGGCTGACCGCATTTTCAAATTGACCCTCCGCAGCTCTCTTAGCCCGGTCGAGAACGTCTTTGTAGCGACCCCTAAACTTGTCCTTTTCCTTCTCCATTGCCTCCAGCTCAGTTTTCAGCCCAACGACCTGGCTCGACAGCTCTTTATTCCTGGAAGAGAGGCGTTCGACCTCTTTCTCAGCTGTTTCCTTGTCAGCGACCGCCTTGTCCAGAGAAGACTAGGCCAGTGTTTGAGCAGAGACCGCTTCCACAAGCTGGCGTTCTGCTTCGATAAGCTTCCTCTCATTGTCAGCGGCCGCTTCGATTCTCGGTTCGAGCTCCTTCATTTTCTTGAGCAGGTCGTCTCGCTCACCCCTCATTTCTGCGAGCAATGACAAGGCAGAATTCAATTTAAAATTTTTATCGACTAGGTCGTCTTCAAGCAATGAATACCTATGGGCAAGGCGCCTACCTTCCAGGCGATCTGATTCTTCATCTTGGTATTTCTTGAACAGAACGCCAGCGGCCTTCATTGCCTCGGCCATCACCTCGAAAGGTTCCTCCTTGAAACGAGCACAGTCTTCATCACCCAACCCAAGCAGATCGATGTTGGGCGACCGGTTGTGCCCGTGGCTTTTTCCACTCTTATGCTTCTTTTTCTCGCCCCCATCATTGACCGACCTGTTCCTCTTGGATTTTCCTTGACTTTTGGGTGGGCTGCTTAGGTCAATGGCTTGTGCTGGTGTGCCCGCCCGAGGAGCCTGACGATCAGGCTGAGATCCAGTTACAGCAGTTTGAGGCGTACCCCCAGATTGAGCCGCAGGTATGACGCGGGCGGGCGAAGCATCACCGTCCTCGGCCTCCCATTGCTCTAACAGGTCAAAGTCATTCATGTTGGCCATCTTAACTGCAAAGGCAAAAGCAGATGGTTAGAAACAGTTAACAAAACAAAGTGACAGAAAATAAAATGTGTGAGCGACCACCGACCAAGAGCGGCCTTGACTTTCTTCTTGGAACGGGCGTCCACAATGTTCTTAACCTTGATGCGACCCTCAGGCACCAAGGACGCAATCTTTCTCAGCCTTTGGATCGTCCCCATGTCCAGGTCGTCTAGGTCCGTTTCTTTAAAAGCATACTGGCCCGGTTTCTTTGAGAAATGGTTGAAACTCCACACTGTGGGAAACACGGGCGTTCCTTCTTGATCATCCTTGGACATTTGGGCGATCCCTCGTTGGGCCTCGACCGAGTTGGGAACGACCCAAAAGAACTCTCTCTTCCACCCGGTCGTCAATGACTCCATGTAAGGTTTGAAAAAGTTGTACGTTGACCGGTTCTTGAATGAGACCGCTTCTTTGCGGGCGCCCTTTGAGCCTTTCTCGTAGATATAGCTCATTTCAAACAAAGAGAAGAACAGCGTTACAGAGACCGGCCGTCTCAGAACAACAAGGACATCTTCATACGCTTGCAAGAACGCCCAAGCGTTCGGATTCAGCTGAGAAGGAGCGACCTGAAGGTAGCGTAGAACTTGGCGTTGGAACCTGGTGAACGGCGGAATGATACCCATGCGTTCGAACACGATGCGGTACATCGTGAACTTCAGCACATCAGTCCAGGCCGCAACATCTTCCCCCTTGGCCATACCTTCTACCCTCCATCCTTCATTTAGCCCGGTCGCAAGATACTCCAGGTCTTGGCTCCCCCGTTGAATTCTGCTGCGCTGACTTCTCAGGTTGAGAGAAACCCAAGACATATCCTTTGCAGCGGCAACCTCAGGATCTTCTCCATGGTCGCCCTGTTGATCTCTGTCGGTCGTCTCGGATACGTCGGTCGCAGCATGGTCAACACCTTCCTCACAGACAACCCGTGCGTTGCTCTCTGCAGTATCAGCAACCACAACCTCGGAGTACGGGACCCCACTTCTGACCGGCCGCGTTCCGGATCTGCTAGATGAAGTCGAGTTCTGGGTCGAAGACCCAGAGGAAGAAGATTCGTCACTAAAAGAAGACGACCGGGCGTGCGCAGGACTCTGTTCCACTGGTCTGGTCATATTTTGCGCAAGAGAAATGGCCGGGACTCCAAAGATACGGCGGGTTTGTTTGGTCCGCGCCAGAATGAACCTGTGGAGGGGAATAACGGTCAAGGTCTTGCTCGCGCGTGGGAAGGGGCGACTTGGTCGTCCCCAGACCTGACACCCCCTCCATCAGGTGAAACAATAAAACTCAAATAAAAGGAAGGGGCGGTCGTAGTTACCTTGAATTGGAGCGAGCTGATGTTGAATGCGAGCAGTTGAATGCGAGCGAGCTGAGTGCGAGCGAGCTGAATGCGAGAGCGGAGAATTCGGAGAAACGTGTAAATGATGTGCCCTATGAACCCTATATATAATGGGCCAACCATCACCATGGGCCGAAAGTGAAGAGGCGCGACTCTTCATGTACCATCATTGCTTAAACTCCTCGAGTCTCTAAACGTCACCTCATTAAAGCAACTGTCACCTCAGCATTCGTGACGATTGATTGTCAGGCATCACCCCCGAGATGGCACCTGGCCCCGTGTGACCAGGCCGCGTGGCAGCGACCATGCAATCAACAATTTAGCGATCGGCCAGATTATGTTCGACCAGTCGCCAGTCCAGAACGGTCGTTTGTGACCACGCTGGAGGGCAAGGAATTAAGCCTTAGCCCGCCCCCAGGCGACCTAGGCTTGGGGGGCAACTGTTCTGGAGTGGGCTCGAAGGCCAATTCGTCCAACAGGCCCATCGCGGCCCAATACCTACCTTGCTCCGCAAGATGCGGCCGGCCCCGCAAAATGCGCAACGGCTAGAACGCGCAGCAGTATATATGCCACACTAGCATGTGGTTTCAGGTATGTTTTACTCACCTTGTGACCCTGCCCGTTGAAGCACCTCTAACTTGAGCGTTGGAGTGCCTTTGCAGGTACCACCCGCGTGCGGCCTATAACTCGGTCCTTCATTCCAACGACCGAGCAACACAACAGCAACCCATCGTATTGGTCAGGTACGATCATTATATATATATATATATATATATATATATATATATATATATATATATATATATATATGTTATATAGAATTTTGTTAGCATTGTCTATTGATGACTTAACATAAAGCAGGGCTGATTAAGGCTTACCAAATGTATTATTTCTATTTCGTAAATGTAGAGTTAAGGACTCCAAAGAGGGGCAATTTCTCAATCTGTCAGCGATCCCAGGAAGTTCTTCTTCTCTAGGCCAATTCCCAACTTATGATGCTTAAGATTGTTAAATGGAATTGGTCGCACTACATTAAATGTCTCCATATGATAAAACCTTAAGGTAAAATTAGAAATTATCATTATTACGCGTGAGTTTAACTAAGATAAAAAGTAATATGTGGAAGAATTACTAATACCTGAATGCACCAAGTGTTCATTGAAATTGTCTGGCAATGACTGAGATGACCCATCACAAAAAATTAATTCATCGTTTATGAAAATAAATATTGAATAATTGTTGCGTGAAACTAATTTACCACATTCAAGTGGGATATAACATGTGATCTTTTAGCATCCCATTCTCGTCCAAAATTGAGAAACACAATAGTTGTTTTCGATTTGTAACACTCCGGTTTTTCTTACATAGAAAATACCAAGATATACAGCATAACATACATCATAGATAACTTCATGTTTTTAGATATGGAACACAAACTAAAAACTAGATAAAAACTCTCAAGCGATCCCTCATAGCAATAAATAAACCTCCCATCATCCTAGTATTCAATATCCAATACAGAAATAGTGGAAACGATTTAAAAATTCTAATATCAATACAAGTCATAACATCGAAAATACAATGACAACCAGGGAATTATCATAAACCCTCAACTAAAGCTTCACATCTTCTTTAGGTTGCACCGTAGCCGTGCCTCGTCGCCTTTGCCTATTCTCTGTAAAACCACAAAACATGAAGGGTGAGATAACATTATCTCAGTGAGTCCTATCGAGACCCCTTACTAACACTCGCGGTTCATTATGCATCATTTTAACTCGTAGTCCTGATAAGCAACTACGTGAAAACTTCTTTTACATTGTTTAGCATATCACCGAGAACCATTTTCTATTCCCGATGAACCCATTCCACTGACCATTTTCTATCAAGCGGATTGACCATTTTCTTACATTGTTTAGCATATCACCGAGAACCATTTTCTATTCCCGGTGAACCCATTCCACTGACCATTTTCTATCAAGCGGATTCGACATGGGCCTAGGTTCATAGGGCTCATGACTTCCCCTCCCCTAGTACGCTAACCTCAATAGGGTCGTCACCCTAGACCTCTATTTATACAATTTATATAAATATACACCCGCATTGGTTCGTCTCTTTTACTTGACATAAACATAGCATAACCTCAACCTCTTTATTATAACCTTAAGGGACATTTAGTCCATTTAAACAATTATCTTGACCTCACTCGTGGTTACTAACGTTCATTAACATGACTTAGGGAAACATTACAATTCAATCCAAACATCATTATTTCAATCACAATCATAATTACCTCAATCACAATCAACATAATCATTTCAATTACAATCAATATCATAGCATTCACCTCAACCTCATGGGACTTATAGTCCACTTATCATGACATAACATAATCACATTTAAACATAACATGGCATTACCTCAACTTCCTGGTCATTCACATAGAACATTCGCATCAGATCAATCATTTATTCAATACATAGGGTTGGGGAAAGGATTAGAATAGATTTGGAATCAATTAGGAAGGCTTTGGACCCATTTTAAAATCTGGGACAGAAAGATCAGCACGGGTCGTGCCAAAATCAGCACGGGTTGTGCTGACTTATCAGCATTTCTATAAATCCTGTTTTCGTGTGATATTCCCATTCCGATCGATTCCGAAACATATTCCGATCGATACCCAAACATAACAACACATCGTTCAGCAACAACAATCATCATAAACATCATCAAACCTCCCATTCTCAATCATTCAAATATTCATAACAAAAATACATTTTCGTAAATTACTGTTTTTGACTCGAAACTTAACAAAACGAAAACCAAAACATGTATTCAGTCACAACCAGTATTTAACACGAAATTTAATCCCTAAGCGAGTATAGAACTCACCATAGTGTGATGAAAATCACAACAACAACCAATACGAAATCCAAGCTATGCTCAATCGATTCAAACTCTCCGAAACGCTCTCCAATTCGAACTCGAACTACCCGAACTACTCCAAATCCGAATTCCAGCAGCTACTCCAATCTACAATGCAGCTCCTAGATGACTCCATCCAGCTCCCAATCACAAGTCTATAACTTTACAACCGAAATTGCCAAAAACCGATTTCCTCCTAGCTCCAAACTTCCACAACTCGAACTCCAAATGCCCAATTCTTTCAAAACAGAACCAGAAGCGCAACCCAAACTAAATGAAACTACAATGTGGTTGGTTAAGGTGTTTTGGCTACTGATTATGAAGACTTAGCTACCACATGCAAAGGCACAAACTCCATTTTTCTCTTTTGAGCTTGAATATTCGAAAATGGTGAAATGGTGAGTAGGAAGAGGATGTTGATGATATGGGTGTCAATGCGTAGAGATTGAGGAGGGGATTGCAATGGTATGAAAAAGGAGAACATGCATGGTGATCTTGAACCCTCACCCTCTCTTCTCTCATTCGCCAACTCTCTCTCTCTCTCTCCAAGCTCTCTCTAAATTTCTGGTTTTCAACATTTAAGTGTGTGTGTGTGTGTGTGTGTGTTTTGTGTTTGACCAGGAAGTGAGGGAAGAATATAAGTCATTTCAGCTGAAGGATAAAAAGGATGCGAAAAGACCTATATACCCCTCCACGTAACTCTCTTCTAATCCCTCATTTAAATTCCATTCTACTCAACCTTCAATCAATAAGTCAACTACTTAGAATAGGTTAGCACACAAGCACAAAATAAATTATTTAACCCATGACAATCACGTCAACATTAATTAATTAAACTAAAATACTCAAATTAGCTAATTAATCAAACACAGCCTCTTGCTAATTTCTATTGACTAAATTAGCTAAATTGGGGATGTTACAATATCCCCAACTTGAAAGATTTTGTCCTCAAAATCGTTCAAGTTACTCAATGGCCACTATCCTAAAACTTCGTCTATTTTCATTCCATCTCACAAGTCAAACCCTAACTAGAACCTGCATTGTTCCAGTCCAACAACACATCATCAAACAATTCATATCAGTCACTCATTCAATCATTCATCGGAAAACACTAGATTTTACAATTCCGAAATACTCTATCATCCAATCAAATCACATCATAACAATCATCAAACATCTTATTCAAGCAATATATCCATTAGTCAAGGATCAACACCAGTGAAAACTCATTCATACTTATCTGAATCATTGAATTTCTTAAGACAATTGATTCCATGACTTGCGCTAAAATCAGAACGATCATTAAGTCTAGCACATACTTACTCTATTGACATTTAACAATAGAATACCTAAATCGGAAATTCTCACCTTGTGAAAATAAAACCCTAAGAATACGCCATGACATGATATTTTTGACATTACACGGCATGAACATAACTTAATTGAACTTATAGTTCTTTGACTTAACATGACTTGCGTGTACTCACTTGTACTAACTGTAGCTCAAGAGAAAACAATATAATTATCTCGCTTTTACGTGTCGAGTCGACTTGAGTCAAACTGACTACCTCTAATCTTCTGAAATGAGGACTAACCATTAGAACTCGACCACCATGGTGAAGACTAGGGTGAACATTGAGGCTTGAGGAATATTACTCAAACAATGGTCAATACTTCCACCTTTCTTTATCGGTTAACGGACTGGCGCACTCATCTTGAACTCCGCTCTTGCGGCTGACAATGTTTGGAATATTGCCTTT
The DNA here is from genome assembly GCA_039519185.1 of Astragalus membranaceus. Classification (NCBI taxonomy): domain Eukaryota; kingdom Viridiplantae; phylum Streptophyta; class Magnoliopsida; order Fabales; family Fabaceae; genus Astragalus; species Astragalus membranaceus. The sequence goes on along the minus strand of CM076846.1, from coordinate 100,745,679 downwards.
TGGTTCACTTGAAGATACCTCTAGTGTTTTGGGTTAGATTAAGGAACAATCACTGTTCGCGACCGACTCGTAAGGGGGTAGGGTTTTTATAAAAAAAAAGGCTAAATTGCTGTTTTGGCCCTTTATCTTTGGGGTTTCTGTCACTTTGGCCCTTTATCTATTTTTTTCTCGTTTTAGCCCCTCATGTTTTTTTGTGTGTCATTTTGGTCCCTGTCGTTAGTTTTTTCTAACGGACGCCACGCTGGCAGCTAACTGCTGACGTGGCGTCCTAATTGTCAAATCTGACGTGTCTTCATTAAATGACATGACCAATGAGGGACCAAATTGAAACAAATTAAAAACATAGGGGACCAAATTGACACAAACACAAAACATAATCAATCACTATTCATCTTCTTCCTCCATCTTCATCTCTTCTTCTTCGGCGAGCCACCACCACCAAAAGCGGCGGAGATGACCTCCGGCACGGTGGTCGCCGATGGAAGGTACTCTAATGACAAAAAAAATTAGGGCTTTTTGAGAGGATATGACGCGACGATTCTGAATATCAAACTCATTTTTTGATTGAAGGTCCATGGAAACACAGATCTGTCAAAAACGAAAAGGAACGAATTGCAACAAAGGAACGAAGGAACGAAAATGAACGAATTGGTGGAGAGATTGCAACAAAGGAACGAAAACGAAAAAGAGGAAATTGCAACAAAGGAACGAAAACGAAAAGGAACGAATTGCAACACAGATCTGAAACTTATTCTTCCAGATCTGTTTCTTTGGTGGAGAGATGCGCAGAGAGGAGGAGAGGAAAAGAAGGAAAAATGTGAGAGGGAGAGTGAGAGAGATGCGACGGTGATGGTGAGATGGTGGCCGTTTGGGGTTTTGGGGGTGGTCGCCGTTTGGTAGGAGGGTGGTGACGGTGGTGATGTGGGGGGTTACGCTGGTGCTAGTGAAGAAGAAGAAAGATCTGTTTTTTTTTATTTTGATGTTTTTAAGTTTTTGCGTCAGTTTGGACCCCTATGTTTTTAATTTGTTTCAATTTGGTCCCTCAAAGACACGTCAGATTGGACAATTTGGACGGCACGTCAGCAGTTAACTGCCAGCGTGGCGTCCGTTAGAAAAATCTAACGGCAGGGGCCAAAATGACACACAAAAAAACATGAGGGTCTAAAACGAGAAAATAAAAAGATAAAGGGCCAAAGTGAGAGCAACCCCAAAGATAAATGACCAAAACAGCAATTTAGCCTATAAAAAAATTTTGTTTGAAACCATTTGAACGTAAAACGATGTTTTCACATACCCATGGGAATCAGCTTCATCCTCTAAACCCAAAATACTAGCAAGGGTGTCTCTCTTCTTCATGAATTTGTCTTGGGTACTTAACCGTAAGACACAGGAATCTTATTCTGGTATATGGTGTCTTGGGAACCTACTACTCATACGACTTCTCAAAAACCAACTATCCATTTGACATCTTCACTACTTAAACATTAAAGTATGAGGAGTTCTAACAGTAGCGATCTCCCTGGCGAGGCATGACTATTCCTCTAATGGAAAAGAGGCTTACTAGAATTTATAGACTTCATCTTAATCATAAGGAATCGTTGATTAATCTAGGTGTAACTGGCTTCCTTTGGATTGCGTACGGAGTTGGAATAATCGCAGTATCAAAGAAACACGAAAATCGAAGGATTCTTTTAAGGAATCAAATGGGCGCACGATTAGTGCTCCTAGTTTGATTCGGAAAACGAATTCCAACTATTTCGAACATTCCTTTGATCCTCCGTCTTTTTGAATTCCATAAACAATACAAACGAAACTATTACAACGGTCATAGTCAACCAATTCGGAACTCATCCGACCTAGAGAACAAACATTCGTCATCTAGGCAAACTGAACTTTTCCTTTGACAACATTTAGCGAAATGCCTAATAATCTAGGGCTTTCATAGACTCTGACAATAGCTGAAAAGATCATAACTAGGAATAACCATTTCTGAGAGGTAGCCCCTTCGTAGGCTTACAAAGGATATTACCCTCACCTGGTGTCTGAGAACTTAGACTGAATGGTTGGTGTAACACCCCGGTATTTCTATTGACTAAAAATACCCCAAGTGCACATTAGTAACACATCAGAGATATATTTCCTGCTTAGACACTGAATATCACTATAAATTTTTCGCTGAATATAACCCAAACAGTCTTATTTACAACAAGACAATATGGTTCTCAGACCATATACCATCAGCATCTATAGTATTCAGTATCATACAAGAAAGCGGAAGAAATATATACACTAAATACATAATGTCTTAGTATACAGACAACAAAAGGGAAATAAGCTTAAACATAAAGCTAGGCTATCAGCAACCAGTCCGAGCTCAACCTACTCGTGCCTCTTGGATTTCCGCTGTCCCTGTGTCTCTGTAAAACAACAACATTTTAACAGTGAGATACAATCTCAGTGAGTTCTACCGAGACCCCTACTAACTCTCTCGGTTCAATTAATAATCCTTTTTAAAAATCAACACGACACCGACTGCAATAAAGTGCTAACCCCGGTGAACGTGAACAAACAAAGTGCGGCACCGACTGCAATAAAGTGCTAAACCCCGGTGTATCGCACAGTACGACACCGACTGCAATAAAGTGCTAAACCCCGGTGTGCGTACTACAAACTCATGACATAACACCGACTGCAATCCAGTGCTATATACCCGGTGAACCCCCTCACCAAAAGTACATTCTCCTATTGGCGCGGAGCCTAGGATGGGGGATCATGACTGCCCCGCCTAGTATGTCGAACAATGGGTCGTCACCCAACTCAATATATAAACATATATCTACAATAATATGAACTCAGGGTTCATCACCTCAAACAATCACTTGAACACTTAACCCACATTTTTATAAAACCAAGTTCACACTCGCACTCTAATTTACCTCTTTTCGACACAATTTACAACTTCGAAAGTATTTTATAAAACACTTTTGAAACATACCCAAAATCATGGCATTATAGGCCTAATATCATTATAGAAGGGTTAGGAAACGATTAGGAGAAGATTGGAATCGAAACGGAATCATTTAGGGCACTTTGAAAATTTTGGACAGAACTATGCGCACGGGTCGTACCCCTGGGGCGCACGGGTCGTGCTCATTTGACAGCATTGCAAAAATGGCCTGTTTTATGAAATTTCGCTTTCCGATCAATCCGAAACTCGCCCCGATCGATTCCTAAATCGAAAACAGACAAAACCAGGCAATATTCCAGTCCAATCAACATCAAACAATCAAGCAATTCAATCGAAAACTCAACGATTACGAATTTCGTCAAAACGCGATATATTTCAAAATAACGTTTTCGACTCAAAATCTTTCGAACCCAAGTCACACAATTCATTTCAAAACGGAATAAACCTAAACGTGAGTAAAACTCACCCTTGAAGCGTGAACCACGATCGAGCCGAATTTACCGAGTAACCACACGAACATTCCCCGCATAAACTTTCCGTTCCGACGACGCTCAAAACCGCTTCCAAAGCTTTGAACCTTCAATCAACCACAAACCTCCATCAAATCACTATTCATCATCGTCAAGCTTAAAAATCACTATTCATCCAAAAACCCCAAATTTGGATTCTCAAACCCTAACTCTCCCAACCGTCCAATCGAACTTCAATCCGCTTTCCACCTTCATCGGGTTGCCTTCTAATCATCCCTAAACCATCACAATCATCATCAAACCGAAATCCTTCCCCAAAACCCTCAATTTCGAAAATGGTGAATCGAGGGAGAGTGAGTTGATGATGATGATGTTGGGACCAAATCGAAGAGGAAGGAACGCTGAGCATTTTTCGTGTTGGAGGGAAGTCGTTTTGATGAGCCTAAATCTCCCCTTTTCCCTCTTCTTCTTTCTTTCCCATTCTTTCTTTTTTTTTCTTCTCTTCTTTCTCTCCTTTCTCCTCACTGTCTCTCGCCTCCTCCCCTTTCTTTCTTTCTTTTATTAATTCTTTTTCTTCTCTTCTTCCACTACACACACATACACGCATACACATATATTTATTTAATATATACGTGGTAACGCGGTCCAATTACCATATTGATCTAAATCTCTTATTTCGATTCCAAAACTTCATTGATCTGTATTATCCGGTTAACGATCCGATGACAACCAATAATTAATTTTAGCACTCAATAAATTTACCAGTCAAGTACTAAATTAATTTGATTGGGTTAACACCCAAATAATTCTACTAAATATTTTGAGGGTGTTACATTCTCCCCAACTAGAAAGAATTTTGTCCTCAAAATTTCGTCAAGTCTTTCATCTGACTAACCTAGAATCGACATTCTCAGAAAGATCTTAAGTTGTTGGAAAATCTTCCCAAACCGGCACATCAATCTTCAAGTATCTGCTACTACCCTAGAACGCTTCTAAGGTTATAGTCCGAACTCTCTTGTTACGAATCAACACGAGAAACTTATCATTCGCCTACATAGGCTCGACACCTCGTTTGAAAACACTTCCGAAGCTTCATTCCAATTATCCTCGTTTACTCCCCAACTTTGATTGATCTAAATCAAAGGGTCTAATACGAGACACTTGATAGAAATACGGGTTGGAAAATGAGATCCATATATCGGTAATCCTCGATCGGGATAGGAACAAACACGATTTCCTCGAAGGGTGTAAACACGTTCTCAACAAATCTTCTAAAATCCACAACAGTTCTCATACACATTGAAAAATGTGACGGAAAAGTCATCTGTGAAACTTCCTGACTCGCCCTTGGAATTTCGAGATAAAACTTTTCAAAGAGATGGAATGAGGGTTTTACTAAAAACTTTTGACCTTAGACGTAAAAATAAACCGCGGGAACATCAAGTAATTTTGAAAACAATGAAATCACCTCAGTTGTTGTCAAAACAACTATCAAACCAAACTTAGAACTCTTCTTCCTTTATTGTAACTTTCCTCACAACATATTTATGTACGACGCACCTAATTCCTTTCCGAATTAGCCAATAGCGTTGAGAGCTTCCCCCCAACCTAAGTAATCCTCCTAGGATTTTCCTCCTCAATCATATCCTATTAGCCTCTTGTTTCGTTCCAAAAATTAACTTTAGCATGCGGGTTTTCACAAAATGATTTTTCAAAACTACCATACCGCACGCCAAGCTTCACTTCTGACGTTTCAAACTCTTGCAAGCAGATCCCTCAATTAATCCCTTGATGGTTATTCGCAACGTGAAAAATAGCCAGCAGTTACCTTTCTTCCATATTCGTATTCACGTTTGACCTGTCAAACGGCATCTCATAATACAATCTCATTGTTAACCTTCACAAAGAAGAGATTAACAAACTAATACCTTGCCACTAATACATCTGCTTTATATCTCTGTACATCGTGGTGGATCCAGGGTGTACAGAATATACACTTCGGTGTGCTTCCTCCAACACTTTCCTTCTATTGTTCTCATCATCGGGCGCACAGATTCTACCGTTGAAACAACTGACTCCATCACTATTCATGGTAAAATCTGGAAATACCTTTTGTGATTGTAGCTTCTCATCAATTTCCTGTGCTAAGCGTATAGAATCCCTTAGGGAACTAGAGATCCTCATATGGCTCAACACTAATCGGTTCCTCCTTGATCTTGAATTCAGACTTAAGTCTCTAAAAGACTCTGATAATTCCATCTCATGCATCATAAACTCGGCCATGTGGATGGATTTCCTACTCAGTGCATCAGTTACAACACTGACCTCTCTTGAATGCTACATCAACACGAATTTATAATCCTCCAGAAACTCAACACACTTCTCTGCCTGCTATTCAGTTCTTTCTGATCAAACAGATACTTTAAACTCTTGTGATCACTAAAGGCATCGAAACGAGACCCATAGAGGTAACGTCTCCAAATCTTCAGTGCGTACACAATAGCTGCCAACTCCCAAATTATGAGTCGGATAATTCCCTTCACGAGTCTTCAATTGCCTAGATGCACAAGCTACCACTTGTTGATTCTGCATGAGAACACATCCTAAACCCTTCCCTAAAGCGTCATCGAAAATTTGAAATTCCAATGACGGATCCGGAAGAATCAGGATTGGAGCAGAAGTCAAAATCTTCAACTCTTGAAAACATTCTTCACAATCGGCATCCCACGTAAACGGATGACCCTTACAAGTTAACCGAGTAAGTGGAAAACTAGCTGTGAGAACCCTCGAGCAAATCTCTTATAGTAACCGGCAAGACCCAAAAACTTCTGATCTCTGTGACTGAGGTCGGTCGCTCCCAATTCAACACAGCTTCTATTTTTCCTTTCGACTAACCACACCAGAGCACTCCTTAGCGAAGTACTCGGTCGAATGAATTTCTTTAACATCGACTCTTCAAGTTGAGACTCCATTTCCTTTAATTCGAAAGAAACATTCAATAAGAAACAATAGATATTGATCTCGTGCCAGGAACCAGTTCTACAGTAAACTCTACCTCTCGCTCTGGAGGTTAATAAGAAACTTCATCGTGAAAACATCCAGAAAGTCATTCACAACCTGAATGTTCGCCAAATCTAAACTAGTTTCAGTGGATGCAGATAACATACTAACATGTGCTTCCGCACCTTGGAATGAAGATTGACCGTCTAAGGTGAACTAGGTAACCGCTTCAGAATTTGTCCTAGACAATTCAACTGATTCTGAAGCGAAGCTGATAGCTAATTAACACGGTCGTTTGTAACATGATTTGCAGTCATCCAATTCGTACCCAAAATGGTGTCCACACTTCTCGTAGGCAAACAATAAATTCTACAACGAAATTTCTGACTCCTACGACAAGTAGACAATTCTATACAAAGATTTGGTCTGGACGCGACCCTTAACAGCAGTTAAGATGGTTATCGGCTCGGATAGCGAAGATAAGGTTAATCCCAACCGATCTACTCACGATTGAGCTATTATACAATGGGTTGCACCCGAATCGTGTAATATACTAACGAAGTTATTGAAAACTGATCTCATACTCCTCAGTAGATTGTCTGCAGTCGTAATTGTCTAAACATCCAGAATGTTGACTCGCCCTTGCCTTAGAGCTGCTCGTAACTCCTTGAAACTCTTCCTTACAGGGCACTTTTTACCATAGTGACCCTCTACATTTCTATAATAGCACCGATTAGATCTTCGCTTGCAATCACCGCTGTGAGGCTTTCCACAATTAGAACATCTTCTGACCTTTGAAGAATCAAAGAATTGCATCTGCTTTTCTTTTGATGAAATTATCTTAGGACTTTGCATTCGGAGTTGATAATTCAACTACCTTCTTTCCTTTCCCATATTTCCTATGAGATCATCCTCGGCGACATAGGCTGATTGTACTATGGCAACATAATTGGTAATAGTATAAGAACTGAGACCATAATTCATAAAAGCACTTATGCCCTTCTTATACTTCTGCATTCTCCATTCGTCATCCGGAGCTTACTTTACCACTTGGTAAAACTGAGTCAACGTCTCAAACTTAGCGATGTATTCTTCCACGGTCATGTCACCTTCCCTGAGGATGCACCGGTTGGAGATTCCGGTCTTGGTCGAGGACTACGTCTTGATCATCCTGGTATAATTCCGCTTATGATGCACTAAGTATTGAGTTGATCAGGCTCAATGTCTCTTAGCATCACAAGACAATATGGTTCTCAGACCATATACCGTCAACATCTATAGTATTCAGTATCATACAAGAAAGCGGAAGAAATATATACACTAAATACATAATGTCTTAGTATACAGACAACAAAAGGGAAATAAGCTTAAACATAAAGCTAGGCTATCAGCAACCAGTCCGAGCTCAACCTACTCGTGCCTCTTGGATTTCCGCTGTCCCTGTGTCTCTGTAAAACAACAACATTTTAACAGTGAGATACAATCTCAGTGAGTTCTACCGAGACCCCTACTAACTCTCTCGGTTCAATTAATAATCCTTTTTAAAAATCAACACGACACCGACTGCAATAAAGTGCTAACCCCGGTGAACGTGAACAAACAAAGTGCGGCACCGACTGCAATAAAGTGCTAAACCCCGGTGTATCGCACAGTACGACACCGACTGCAATAAAGTGCTAAACCCCGGTGTGCGTACTACAAACTCATGACATAACACCGACTGCAATCCAGTGCTATATACCCGGTGAACCCCCTCACCAAAAGTACATTCTCCTATTGGCGCGGAGCCTAGGATGGGGGATCATGACTGCCCCGCCTAGTATGTCGAACAATGGGTCGTTACCCAACTCAATATATAAACATATATCTACAATAATATGAACTCAGGGTTCATCACCTCAAACAATCACTTGAACACTTAACCCACATTTTTATAAAACCAAGTTCACACTCGCACTCTAATTTACCTCTTTTCGACACAATTTACAACTTCGAAAGTATTTTATAAAACACTTTTGAAACATACCCAAAATCATGGCATTATAGGCCTAATATCATTATAGAAGGGTTAGGAAAGGATTAGGAGAAGATTGGAATCGAAACGGAATCATTTAGGGCACTTTGAAAATTTTGGACAGAACCATGCGCACGGGTCGTGCCCCTGGGGCGCACGGGTCGTGCGCTCTGTTGTGCAAATTTGAAGAATTTGGACAGAACCATGCGCACGGGTCGTGCCCCTGGGGCGCACGGGTCGTGCTCATTTGACCGCATTGCAAAAATGGCCTGTTTTATGAAATTTCGCTTTCCGATCAATCCGAAACTCGCCCCGATCGATTCCTAAATCGAAAACAGACAAAACCAGGCAATATTCCAGTCCAATCAACATCAAACAATCAAGCAATTCAATCGAAAACTCAACGATTACGAATTTCGTCAAAACGCGATATATTTCAAAATAACGTTTTCGACTCAAAATCTTTCGAACCCAAGTCACACAATTCATTTCAAAACGGAATAAACCTAAACGTGAGTAAAACTCACTCTTGAAGCGTGAACCACGATCGAGCCGAATTTACCGAGTAACCACACGAACATTCCCCGCATAAACTTTCCGTTCCGACGACGCTCAAAACCGCTTCCAAAGCTTTGAACCTCCAATCAACCACAAACCTCCATCAAGTCACTATTCATCATCGTCAAGCTTAAAAATCACTATTCATCCAAAAACCCCAAATTTGGATTCTCAAACCCTAACTCTCCCAACCGTCCAATCGAACTTCAATCCGCTTTCCACCTTCATCGGGTTGCCTTCTAATCATCCCTAAACCATCACAATCATCATCAAACCGAAATCCTTCCCCAAAACCCTCAATTTCGAAAATGGTAAATCGAGGGAGAGTGAGTTGATGATGATGATGTTGGGACCAAATCGAAGAGGAAGGAACGCTGAGCATTTTTCGTGTTGGAGGGAAGTCGTTTTGATGAGCCTAAATCTCCCCTTTTTCCTCTTCTTCTTTCTTTCCCATTCTTTCTTTTTTTTTTCTCTTCTTTTTCTCCTTTCTCCTCACTGTCTCTCGCCTCCTCCCCTTTCTTTCTTTCTTTTATTAATTCTTTTTCTTCTCTTCTTCAACTACACACACATACACGTATACACATATATTTATTTAATATATACGTTGTAACGCGGTCCAATTACCATATTGATCTAAATCTCTTATTTCGATTCCAAAACTTCATTGATCTGTATTATCCGGTTAACGATCCGATGACAACCAATAATTAATTTTAGCACTCAATAAATTTACCAGTCAAGTACTAAATTAATTTGATTGGGTTAACACCCAAATAATTCTACTAATTATTTTGAGGGTGTTACATTATATGGTGTCTTGGGAACCTACTACTCATACGGCTTCTCAAAAACCGACTATCCATTTGAAATCTTCACTACTTAAACATTAAAGTATGAGGAGTTCTAACAGTAGCGATCTCCCTGGCGAGGCATGACTATTCCTCTAAAGGAAAAGAGGCTTACTAGAATTTATAGACTTCATCTTAATCATAAGGAATCGTTGATTAATCTAGGTGTAACTGGCTTCCTTTGGATTGCGTACGGAGTTGGAATAATCGCAGTATCAAAGAAACACGAAAATCGAAGGATTCTTTTAAGGAATCAAATGGGCGCACGATTAGTGCTCCTAGTTTGATTCGGAAAACGAATTCCAACTATTTCGAACATTCCTTTGGTCCTCCGTCTTTTTGAATTCCATAAACAATACAAACGAAACTATTACAACGGTCATACTTAACCAATTCGGAACTCATCCGACCTAGAGAACAAACATTCGTCATCTAGGCAAACTGAACTTTTCCTTTGACAACATTTAGCGAAATGCCTAATAATCTAGGGCTTTCATAGACTCTGACAATAGCTGAAAAGATCATAACTAGGAATAACCATTTCTGAGAGGTAGCCCCTTCGTAGGATTACAAAGGATATTACCCTCACTTGGTGTATGAGAACTTAGACTGAATGGTTGGGAATCCTCTTCCCAACTCCCATACTACCCGAGGTTTTACTTCTTACGAACACCTTAGGGTTTAACGGCCTAAGGTCAGAAAGGAGTATCTTTCAGAATCAAAGAAAGAAACACATTCCAACACCTACTTAGACGTGTAGACATTTTCGTTAGCTTTCCAACGCATCACGGAACATAACAATCAGGGTTCCGGATTAAAAGTTACGAATAAAACAAGTCGGGAGACTAGCGAGAATATCTCACAGACCGAAACGGGCATACTCCTAATCAGAGGATTGCTATAAGGTTACTTCTATTGACATAACATACTAGCCCCTTCTTGGAAGGGAAACGATTCACAAATCTTGGGGGGGTTCTAATTGCCAATATTGCTGATGCAATTATGGTTTACTAAACCCACTTCATGGAATTTTAAAAGGCTGCTCTTAGGAAAAGGTATCTGACCTAGACTCGAGACTATCCAAAGGATTTCTCTAAACTGTGACGTGAGTTGGGGTTAACCTGAGTTACAAGGTAAGGTAACTACTAGACGTTATCTCGGGAACTGAGAAACTTGGTTGGACATGAATTGGAGCTTTACAGTGTCGGCTATTCCTAAGCGGATCTCCGAACACTAATACTCTTACTACTTGAAGATTTTATTTAGGTTACAACTGGCTGGAAGACCTATAATGGTTTACGCGACGACATAACAATTGCTTCGGCTCTAAGGTATGAACAGTCGCACACAGCTTCCTCGAACAATCACGGATGCCCATCTATTGTCCCGGGATGTCATATGTAGCCCTCTGCTTCTGCTGCGCACTCTCATGAAATGCGAAGGCTAGAAATCCTATGGTTTAGGGTTTTGGAAATTTTCGGGGCTGAGGCAACCAATAGTCATCATTCTCAGTAACTCACATGAAACATTGAGCGGATCCTGACTCAATACTTCACATAATATACTGAAAAGGTTCTGACATTTACTTGTCTAAGTCCCTAACTGACTCGATCTAGTATCCTCTTGACCGTAAGGTCACTAAGCCCGCCTAGGTCGAACTGCTCTGATACCATAATGTAACACCCCGGTTTTTCTTACATAGAAAATACCAAGATATACAGCATAGCTAGCATACATCAGAGATAACTTCCTGTTTTTAGATATTGAACACAAACTAAAAACTTGATAAAACTCATCAAGCGATCCCTCATGGAAATAAATAAACCTCCCATCATCCTAGTATTCAATATCCAATACAGAAATAGCAGAAACGATTTATAACTTCTAATATCAATACAAGTCATAACATCGAAAATACAATGACAACCAGGGAATTATCATAAACCCTCAACTAAAGCTTCACATCTTCTTTAGGTTGCATCGTTCTCTGTATAAACCACAAAACATGAAGGGTGAGATAACATTATCTCAGTGAGTCCTCTCGAGACCCCTTACTAACACTCGTGGTTCATTATGCATCATTTTAACTCATAGTCCTGATAAGCAACTACGTGAAAACTTCTTTTACATTGTTTAGCATATCACCGAGAACCATTTTCTTTTCCCGGTGAACCCATTCCACGGACCATTTTCTATCAAGCGGACTGACCATTTTCTTACATTGTTTAGCATATCACCGAGAACCATTTTCTATTCCCGGTGAACCCATTCCACTGACCATTTTCTAACAAGCGGATTGACCATTTTCTATCAAGCGGATTCCACATCGGCCTAGGTTCATAGGGCTCATGACTTCCCTCCCCTAGTACGCTAACCTCAATAGGGTCGTCACCCTAGACCTCTATTTATATAATTTATATAAATATACACCGCATTGGGCCGTCTCTTTTACTTAACATAAACATAGCATAACCTCAACCTCTTTATTATAACCTCAAGGGACATTTAGTCCATTTAAAAAATTATCATGACCTCACTCGTGGTTACTAACGTTCATTAACATGACTTAGGGAAACATTACAATTCAATCCAAACATCATTATTTCAATCACAATCATAATTACCTCAATCACAATCAACATAATCATTTGAATTTCAATGAATATCATAGCATTAACCTCAACCTCATGGGACTTATAGTCCACTTATCATGACATAACATAATCATATTTACACATAACATGACATTACCTCAACTTCCTGGTCATTCACACAGAACCTTCGCATCACATCAATCATTTATTCAATACATAGGGTTGAAGAAAGTATTAAAATAGGTTTGGAATCAATTAGGAAGGCTCTGGACCCATTTTAAAATCTGGGACAGAAATCTGCACGGGTCATGCCAAAATCAGCACGGGTTGTGCTGACTTATCAGCATTTCTAAAAATCATGTTTTCGTGTGAAATTCCCATTCCGATCGATTCCGAAACATATTCCGATCGATACCCAAACATAACAACACATCGTTCAGCAACAACAATCATCATAAACATCATCAAACCTCCCATTCTCAATCATTCAAATATTCATAACAAAAATACATTTTCGTAAATTACTGTTTTTGACTCGAAACTTAACAAAACGAAAACCAAAACATCTATTCAGTCGCAACCAGTATTTAACACGAAATTTAATCCCTAAGTGAGTATAGAACTCACCATAGTGTGATGAAAATCACAACAACAACCAATACGAAATCCAAGCTATGCTCAATCGATTCAAACTCTCCGAAACGCTCTCCAATTCGAACTCGAACTACCCGAACTACTCCAAATCCGAATTCCAGCAACTAGAACCCTCTCCTTGCTACTCCAATCTACATTGCAGCTCCTAGATGACTCCATCCAGCTCCCAATCACAAGTCTTTAACTTTACAACCGAAATTGCCAAAAACTGATTTTCTCCTAGCTCCAAACTTCCACAACTCGAACTCCAAATGCCCAATTCTTTCAAAACAGAACCAGAAGCGCAACCCAAACTAACTGAAACTACAATGTGGTTGGTAAAGGTGTTTTGGCTACTGATTATGAAGACTTAGCTACCACATGCAAAGGCACAAGCTCCATTTTTCTCTTTTGAGCTTGAATATTCGAAAATAGTGAAATGGTGAGTAGGAAGAGGATGTTGATGATATGGGTGTCAATGGGTAGAGATTGAGGAGGGGATTGCAATGGTATGAAAAAGGAGAACATGCATGGTGATCTTGAACCCTCACCCTCTCTTCTCTCCTTCGCCAACTCTCTCTCTCTCCAAGCTCTCTCTAAATTTCTGGTTTTCACCATTTAAGGTGTGTGTGTGTTTTGTGTTTGACCTGGAAGTGAGGGAAGAATATAAGTGATTTCATCTGAAGGATAAAAAGGATGTGAAAAGACCTATATACCCCTCCACTTAACTCTCTTCTAATCCCTCATTTAAATTCCAATCTACTCAACCTTCAATCAATAATTCAACTACTTAGAATTAGCACACAAGCACAAAATAAATTATTTAACCCATGACAATCACCTCATCATTAATTAATTATACTAAATTACTCAAATTAGCTAATTAATCAAACATAACCTCTTGCTAATTTCTATTGACTAAATTAGCTAAATTGGGGATGTTACACGATTCATTAGTTGAAATTATTTTGCTGGAAAAAGAACATTCTTTTTGGTGGAGGGGAGATGAAATGAAGTCTATAGAATCTGTAACTCTTACTTATGCAGGTAAATCAAACAATTAAACTAGACTAATACTCACACCATGTCAATCACACAGGATTATCATAACTTCATAAAGAATAATATATGGCTAAAACAAAAAGCAAAACATAGTTCATGTTCTAAATAACAAAAAAAACAATAATTGGTGCAAAGCACAAACTTATAACTTTTTACTTAAATAATTTCAATTCAAATCAAGATAGCAAAAGTTTGGGACAAAAATATGATTTAGACAGATGTACATATCCAAATTACATTATATGTTTATGAATTTTCAAGGAAGAAGTAATTACTATATAGACATATGAAATCATCTGGTGCATCATTGATTTGATAGGACGGTAACAAATATCGTTATTGAAGGAGGTCTTTCTAAATGGAACAGGAGAGGTTTGGGCGAAAGGCAACAATTTCGATAAAAAAACATGAAGGTCATATAGTCTAACATCCTAATATTTCAACCTTGGAAGAAATATAAAGAATCTTAACACTTAACAAAAGTCAGAGTTCTAAACCGCTTAAGGATTTGAATTATAACATAACTAGACGGATATAACCATCAATACAAGTTCCGAGAGGTGTAAATACCAAAAGAACAACTAAATGACATAACTAAAACAGTTAACCTAAGTCATTTTTGCAACATTTGTTCAACGGAGAACCCAACCCAATCAATATCTATTGCTGAGTAAGCAGTCTTGGGCCTTGGCTTCAGGATCATGACTTCCTTCCACCAAGTATGCTATTAACTCGGGATCTTCATCCCCATGGTATCTTATGTGTTTACTTAGAATCTTTGATTACTCAATTGATAAACATACCGAATAACTTAATTCATAGACCATACTCTCATGGAAGTGATTAGGGGTAGCACATAGGGTAATTGGAGGGCTTACATTGAAGGATTCATGAAAAAAAGTTGGGACACGGGCACCCGTGTTCTAGGGACACGGGTCGTGTCCCTTAGATTTAAACTATTTTCCAAGGTACAGTTTTGGACACGGGTACCCGTGTCATTTGGAGACGGGTCGTGTCCTTGTTACAGTAGCTCTGTTTTTCAGTTTTAAAGAATGTCCTTCAATTCTCTAGTGCTCAAACCTTGCCCCCTTTCATTCCCAACATTAAAACAACCATCAATCATCATTACAAGCACTTAGAGGCAAATTAAGTTGTCAAACCAACATTCAAACACATAAGCATGCTTTAATTCAATAATTAAACATAGCAATCACATGTGTTTCTAATTCCAATTTTTGACTAATTTAGACAATTCAAATCAGTTCACATACACATGCATTCAAGATTCATAACATTGGGCTCTCAATCACACCAACAAACACTTTGAAAACCTAAAAGGAAAAGAACTCACTTGTAATGTTGTGAAAATCAAAATGCAAGTGGAATGGTGGTGTTCTTTTCTCCAAATAGCTCGTAGAAATAGAAACTAACCAAAGCCCTAGCTCCTCTTCTTGAACACTTAGAACACAATGTAGCTAGATAATCCCCCAAATCAAGCCTGCAATTCAACAAGCAAGCACCAAAACTCCCAAAATCAACTTCTTACCCCACATGCAACTCGAAAATGGCTTGGAGGTGAGTAGGAAGTTTGAACAACTAAAATGGTGGTGTGTACACTCTTATACTAAGGTGGAATCAAGGGAAAGAATGAGATGTTTCAAGGTGATTTTGCTATTGGTGCCATGGAAGGGTTACCATTTGCTTTTCTTCTCTCACCTTTCTCTTCTCACTTTCTCGCAACTCTCCTCTCTCTCAAAGTAAACAGAGAAGTGTATGGATTTTTTAATTAAAATTGAAATTTAAAAAAAAACAGAAGAGAGATTTTCAATAATACCCTTCATGTAATCAACTAACACTCAACCCATATAATCAACTATTAGTGCCTCTAAAATTGTAATAAATCATCGAATTTACCAATCATTGAATAATCACACATTTATTTCCACATTCGACAACAACCACACATCATTGTTAAAGCAACAATCATTTAAAGAATTCTAAGATTATTTTGAGGCGTTACATATAGACCCTTAAGTAGGATTTTGTGAAAAGTTTGATCCCACCAAGCACGTTTATACACACATTTGATATCTAAGTCAAACGATGTATTTAATTGTATAACAACCAATTATTAAATGTGAATATATTTATTATTTTATTTACCAAATCCAATCTTTATTTGGTCAAAAAAAAATTCAAGTCCTTTCATATATTAAATTACTGTATTTAATAATTTGAGGAAAGTAATAAACCATTTTATGTTATTAATACTAACATATCTTATCTTTTTAAAATTTAATATATTTATATATACTAAACTTAGTTAATATAGAAATTAATAGATCTATTTATGTCAGTATAATATTTTATATATATATATATATATATATATATATATATATATATATATATATATATATATATATATATATATATATATATATATGTCATATTCGATGTCATTACTCTCTTAAAATTTATTAAATACATATAGATAGAAATTAAAAAATTAACAAATCTAAATAAGTGTTATTTTAATGGTGAACAAGATTATAAAATAAGTGCCTATAGATAGAAATTAAATAATTAACAAATCTAAATCTAAGAGTATAAAATAATTTAATATTAATATTTTATCTAGGTTAATTATAAAATAAAATATGTTTTATGTTAAGGATTATAAGATTCCTTTAATAATTCATGACATAAAAAGATTTTACTTTTGACTTAATAATAACGTGTTTTTTAACAAAAAAATATCTTATGTATCAAAATTGAGTAAAATGTAAAAGAATTATTTAATATATTTAACACACAATATTCAATATATTTTAATAATAATTATAATTATATTTAATGAATGAATTAGGATACTGTTTTTTCTGATAACGTTAAGAATTTCTTGAGTTATATATATTTTTATAATATTTAGGATATTAGTCATAACGTTTGTTGTTCTCAACAATGAAGTATATTTAATTGATTAAAATTAATTTTTATTCATAAAATAAATAATACTTACCTAATATAATATTCAAAAGGTATAACATCCTAAATTTTAGACGTCATAAAATTTAGAATGTTAACATTTTACTAAATCAGAAGATATGCAAGTCTAAGTTTGGATTAAAAACTTTAAATTTATACTTCATAGGAGTCCAACTTACCAATAAGGTAACAGTCTTTCTATGATATTCCATGGGAACTCCGTCAAACTTACAGTATAAAATTACTAAACTGTACATTACTTAATCCAATCTTAGAAGTGCACATATACATGTCCTAATCCCCAATAAAAGGTTACATAAAACTCTTGATTGACAAATGGGCGGATTCAACAATACATAAATACATGGAACAAGCACTAGTGGAAAAATTGGAATAGAATTGGGGTTTTTAAGTCGGATACTCAAATATCCGACTTTAAAAGTGAACGCGGTGGCAATTTTGTAATTAAGATGAAATAAAAATTTTGGCGCTTAGCTTTCCAAGTCAGATATCTCTTGTGTCCGACTTTGAATGCTTAATTTATTTATCCACTACTTAGTGGCGCCGCAAAATCCACCGCAAATTTGCGGCGGATAATCCGCCGGAAAAGGGGACAAATTTTTGACGCAATATATCCGCCGGAAAGTACCCAATATCCGCCGCAAATTATCCGCCGCAAAGTACCCGTTATCCGCCGCAAAACACCCGTTTTATTTAAAAAAAAATGAATATAATTTTTTTAAAAAAACGTTTTATTTAAAATTCCGCCGCAAACGACACAAATCCGCCGCAAAGTACCATTTTTTTTAATAAAAAATTATTATTATTTTTAAAAAATAAATTTTATTTTTTTAAAAAAATCGTTTTAATTAAAAATATATATTATTTTATTAATTTTTTTAATTATTGATAAAAAAATAAAATCCAATAACTAATTAATTTTTAATTTAAAAAAATAAAAATTGGGAAAAGCAGTAAAAATATCCATACAATTAATAAAATATCCAGACAATTAATAAAATATCCAGACAAATAAATAAAATAATCTAAAGCTACTGGGGTGCCTGCCGGTCAATGTCATCAACATTATTATAATATGTATCATCTTGAAGTAAAGCACTGAGCGATGACATTTGGACATTAAGATCAATGTCCAGCGGGGGTGACCGCTGCTGGGGGTACTGCTGGTTTGGCTGGATCAGGGGTGACTGATGTTGGGGCTGCTGGTATGGCTGGCGGGGTGACTGATGTTGCTGCTGGTATGGCTGGAATGGCGGCGCATACTGCGGTGTATACTGCGGGGGATATTGGGATGCATACGGCGGGGGATACTGGGGTGCATACTGCTGCTGGTAGTAATGCTGCTGTGGCGGCGGCGGGTAGGATGCTGATGAGGATGGCCTCGAGTGCTGAGACACCATCTGATCCTGCAAGAACTTAAAGCGCTCCTCCATGCGCTCCTCAGCTACCCTAGCCTGCTCCCGAATCGCCTGAATTTCCCGATCACTTCGATCCCGAATCGCCTGAATTTCCCGATCGCTTTGCTGCTGCCGCTCGGCAATCTGACGCTGAGCCTCACTCAGTTGCTGCGTCAATTGCCTAACCTCATTCAACTCACCAGCATTGGGAACATAATTGCGACCAGTCGAGGATCCAGAATGTGAATCTGATAGACTCGGAATAATGCTTGTTCGAAAAGCAGCCGGTCCAATACCACCTGATCCTACCAGACGATTAGTCTTTTGGGGACCAACTGCTCTCTCCCAAACATCACGAGCTACTCTAGCCTCCTCCACTGGATCGACAGCTGCCCCACTGCCCTGTTGTGACTGATGGTACTCAGCCATCCCACCCTCGAAGCTCTCCTGAAAAAATAACCCAACAAATAAATAACTAATTATTAATATAAATAATAAACATTAATTAATATATATAATTGTAAAAGTAGCTAGTTTTACCTGAATACGCCTCGCCCGATCTGTAACGTACTCACCAGTCTCCTCCACCATATGCATGTGGCAATGCAACTCAGGCAAAGTGATTGGCCTTTGTTCCCTCTCCACCTATATATATATATATATATATATATATATATATATATATATATATATATATATATATATATATATACATAAATATATATATTATATTAATTAAATACACATATTGAAAATGACTAGTTAATTATTATAAATAATTAATTAATTAATCAAGTAATAAATTAAGTAATAAATTTACCAAACGTATGTAATGCGTTGCAGTATTAACACTCCCCCCGTGTGTGTGCAGCCACCTTTTTCAGAAGCACGGTTCTTCTTGGCTTTCTCACAATAATTCTTAAATCCTTCATCTTTCTCCCAATACTCATTAAACTCAGCCCAAGTTGAGTCTCCCATATAAGATGGCTTCGTACGCGTATTGCGCGCCCTCCGCATCAATTCAGAATAGCGATGAGAACATCTCTTATGGAACACTCTCTCAACTGCGGCTTGCTCCCCTGGATACCATGTACATTTTTCCTATTTAAGAAATTTACAATAATGTTGTTAATTATAAGGCAATAATTAATTAATTAATCAAGTCAATATAAAAGATAATACACCAAATTAATTATTTCGTAGAATCGAATAACTTACCAAAAATGATCTTAACATCTTCTTATTTGCATCCTTATCTTTTCTAACTTCCGTCCAGTTCTTCCAGCTCTTGGTAAAATTCTCCTTGATTGTTTTTGTGATGGCGGTAGCTGAAGCCTTCGAAGGAATAAAACTGCATTAAAAAAAGATGAATTTTGTTACACCAAATATAAGTTATATATATATATAAATGGCAACAAAAATAAATTAATTAATAAATAATAATATATATATATATATATAGACTTACGAATCGCCAACAATCTGCAATATGATACGCCCATCAGGTGTAACCCTAATCACCTCAGTCCCATCAATGAATGTGCGTACCCCATCCGCATCAACATGTGTCGGGGATAAGCCCTCAGTACCAACAGGAATCGATGGGCCCCCTGCAGTACTAGTACTAGCACCATCCTCAGACACAGGTGGTGGCAAATATCCGCCAGTAGTAACAACAACACGCGTAGGCTGAACACGGCGCCCTAGGCGAGTAGATGTCTTCCGCCTGCTAGTGCTGGCGGCATCGGGAGGTGGAGGAGGAACATATGCGCCGTCATGATCGGATCCCGAGTCATCATGAGATGCCATATCTGTATAGATCTAGCTAAACATATACATTTAAACAAAACAAACATATACTAAACAAGGTTAACATATATAAACATATACAAAACTCATGCATTAAAATAAATAATTTGAATCCCATTCATTCTCAAACAAATAACATCCTTCATTAAAAATAACATCTTCATTAAAAATAGAATTGTTGAAACATAAATTACATTAATTCATTCTAATTTGAATCCCATTCATTCTCAAAATCATCATCATCGGAGGAGTGAATTCTTGATACACCAATGTGGTCTGTTGCATCATCACCATCAGCATCTTTGTCATCAACAACTTCATCGCCGGTGTTTGGCTCATCACATAAACGAACAATGGGTTCAACTTGAATCACTTCATTTACATTAGACATCTCTTCCATTTGATATGGCATAATATCTTCCACCGTGTCATCATTTGTCTGATCAATGCGACCTCTTGGTTTTGTTTTAATTGCGACACACCAACCACGCCTATCAGTCCGCATTGATGGATAAGGGACATAATAGACTTGTCTCACATTTTGTGCAATGACGAACGGATCATACGGTCGATATCTACCATTCATTTTAATGTCCACTGTATTTGACTTTGGATTCACCTTTGTTCCTCGAGCAGACGGATCAAACCAATTACAATAAAAAACCACTACCTTTGGACTAAAATCTAGATGGGGGTACTGAAGTTCATATATGTGTTGAACCACACCATAAAAATCATCTTCACCTCCTCCAGTGACCCCCTTCATGCACACTCCACTATTGACTGTCTCTCTGCCCTGTGTCCATTCATTGGTGTGAAATTTGTATCCATTGACAAAGTATGTGTGCCATTCTTTAACACATCTTCGAGGACCGTCTGATATGTTCCTCAAGTGTTGGTTGGTAGGATTTGGCGGGAGGGAATACACATATTGACTAAACCACATTGGAAAATGCGCATGAATATGAGCAGAAGATTGGTCTTCACGTACTGCCTCTAATGACAAGAACTCCCTAAAATGAAATAATTTAATTGTTACACTTGTCTACTATATTAACTAATTAAGATCGATTGTTAATGTTGAGGAACATACTCAATAAATGGTTGCACCTCAGTACAGTTTATCAACACATGAACATGTGCTGAACTTAACTCTTCATCTGTTAGCCAGTGAGTTGACTCCTTCCCAGATGGACGACCGGGTAGACAAAAGACAGACAAAGCCAAAGGATGTCGCCATTCAGTATCCACTTCATTTCGACTGCTTCCAGGAGCAAACTGATTCTTGAAATAATGAGAACAAAAATGTGTTGTTTCACGGTGTAGGTAAGAAGAACATATCGATCCTTCAACTCTAGCTTTGTTTTTCACCGATCTTTTTGAATCACCCATGAACCTAGAGAATATGATTTTATATATTAATAGTCATATATTTTAATTTAAACTTGTTTCTTATATTATTATAATTAAAAATTAGCTGACCTTTCAAACGGATACATCCATCTGTATTGGACAGGTCCGCCAAGTTTAGCTTCATATGCGAGATGCACCGGTAGATGCTCCATAGAATCAAAGAAACCAGGTGGAAATACTCTCTCCAACTTGCATAAGATAAGTGGGATGTCTTGTTCCATTTTTGAAAGATCATCAGCTTTTAGCGTTGCAGAACACAAATTCTTAAAGTATTGACTTATTTCAATGAGCGGATTCAAAACGTGTGTTGGCAACGAACTAAAAGCGATAGGAAGTAAGCACTCCATGAATACGTGACAATCATGACTCTTCATCCCATGCAACCTCCCATTATCCACATCCGCACATCTAGATAAATTGGAAGAATAACCGTCTGGCATTTTCAACTCTTTTATCCACTGATAAACTGCTTTCGCTTGTTCGGTAGATAAAGTATAATTGGCTTTGGGTTTCAAAATCCTAGTACCTTGCTCAACCAACAACAAATCCTTTCGTCTACAGAAATGATCTATATCCTTCCTAGCTTTCTCATTGTCTTTCGTTTTGCCTTTCACGTTCATGACAGTGTTAAATATGTTGTCAAAAAAATTCTTCTCTATATGCATGACATCGAGATTGTGTCTCAATTGATTATCTTTCCAATAGGGAAGTTCCCAAAAAATACTTTTTTTTGTCCAATTGTGCCATTGTCCATAGCCATCTGGACGAGAAACAACACCGGCTACGACTTCCACAGGAGGGATATCCCTAACATTATTCCAAACTTCCTCTGGTGTCAACTGACGAGGAGGTCCAGCTGTTTCAACATTTCCCTTGATGAACGCATATTTCTGCTTTCTAAATGGGTGATCCATAGGTAAGAACCTACGGTGCGAGTCAAACCATGAAACTTTTCCTCCGTATTTAAGACTAAAAGCCTTTGTGTCAACCATGCAAATCGGACACGCCATCTTACCATGTGTCCCCCATCCAGACAACATTCCATAGGCAGGGAAGTCATTTATGGTCCACATCAAAGCCGCCCTCATCACAAAATTTTGTTTGCGTGCCACATCATAAGTTAAAACACCATTCCACAACCTTTTTAGGTCATCAATCAAAGGTTGCAAATAGATGTCAATACCAGCTGTTGGATTACTTGGCCCTGGAATAATAGAATTTAAAAACATGTATGGTTTGGACATACACATTTCTGGAGGAATGTTGTATGGGGTAACAATAACTGGCCAACATGAATACGGTGTTGCCGAGGCTTGAATATATGGTGTGAAACCATCAGAGCACAAACCAAGCCGAACATTGCGTGGATCACTGGCAAAATCTGGATGAACACAATCAAAATGCTTCCAAGCTTCACCATCAGATGGGTGACGTAATTCACCAGAATTATTTCTATTTTGATGGTGCCATGTCATTTTACCTGCGGTCTCCATTGAAGTAAACATCCTCTGTAGCCTTGGAATAAGAGGCAGATAGAACATTGATTTTCGTGGAACCGGTTTGCCTCTGCTCATCCCTGATCTACTGACACGATAGCGTGGTTGTCCACACAACTTGCATTCCGACAACTCTCCATCATTTATGCCAAACTCATTGTTATAATAGAGCATGCAACCAGACACACAACAATCAATCCTTTTAGATTTTAAGCCAAGCTTCGATACCACTCTTTTAGCTTCATAATAACTTTGCGGTAAACTCTCTCTAATGGGGGTTGCATCCAACATCATTTTGGTCATATATTCCATGCACAACTCAGCAACATTAAATTGAGACTTAAGACCCAACAACCGAACACACATTGATAATTTTGAGTCTGTAGATCCTTCAAATATGGGTTTATTTGTCTCACTCAAATACATGTAAAACCTTTGAGCTTCCTCATTTGGAACTTCGTCAGCATCTGGTTCTTCAAAATCCAAATTTACTCCAACAGCGTCAGATATCATTCCCTGATAAACATCTAACGGTTGTATTCCCCATCCTTCAGATGACGTCGTAGTCACTGGATAACTACTTGATGTGTGATCTACTACTTCAACCGGAACATTAACCGCAGGAACTGCAGCTACCCCTGGCGCTCCTTCCCCGTGACGACTCCATGTCCAATAATTTGGCCTAAACCCATTATTGTACAAATGAAGTCTAACTTCATGTTCATTTTTTATAGCTCGAAATGAACATTTCAAGCACGGACATCTAATACCGCCTTGTCGCCTAAATTCTTCATGATTAATGTACTTAGCACAAAAAATAAACTCTTCTACTCCTTCTACAAAACGTCGTTTTACACCAGTTCTTCCAGGATACAATCGATCATACATCCAACTACGATCCATTTTCAAGAACTATACGTATACTACACTACAATATAAATAAAATAAACTATCAATTACTTCATATTTTGATATATATATTTATATATTACTCATTTTATTTTGATATTTCAATAAACTACCAATTAATTACAAGCAACAGAATTAATTTTTTAATAATGTTATATACAAATAATTTAAACATTATAAATAATAATTCCAAATTTAATTTTAAATTTCAATTTTTATAAGACAATATATGTTAATAAAATTTATAAGTGAACTTAATAAATAAGTTTTTTCAATATAAATTAATTTGTATTATTATTGCAAACAAAATACTAAACAAAATTTTACTAAAAATAGTGAAGTAAGTAATATTTTATTAATTACTTTAACAACTAACCGTAGTGAAGAGAAGGCTCTGGCTTGAAGCTTATCCTGAACTCAAGCAGAGAGGAAAAAGGAGGAACCCAAACAATACCTAAACAAAAAAAACAACACAATTAGTAACAAATTCATATTATTATAAAATAATTTAAAAACGAATATTAAAAAAAAATTAAAAACTAAAACTATTAACTAATATCAAAAACATACCTTGAAGAAATTTCCCAATAAGAGCAGAAGACAATTCGTAGGGAGGAAGCGCTACACTTCAAAAACAGATTTAGTAGAGAAGGAGAGAATTTGGGAGAGAGTAAAAGAGAAATTTTAAGAAGAGAATGGGAGGATTGTTAGAAGTGTGAAGAATGAGAAGTGGGGAATGGATATATATAGAAAAACGCAGCCCAACGGTCAAAAGGGATTTGCGGCGGATTCTGGAGGTTTGCGGCGGATTTTGAAATTCAATATCTGCGGGTTTTTTTTCGGTGCTTTGCGGCGGATTATGGAGGTTTGCGGCGGATTTTGAAATTTAAAATCCGCGGGTTTTTTATTTACGGAGCTTTGCGGCGGATTCGTGGTACTTTGCGGCGGATATTCAAATTAAAATACCGCGCCTTTTTTTTAAAAATCACCAAATAATCCGCCGCCAAAGCTATAATCCGCCGCTAAGATCCGCCTCAAATGCTCAACATCCGCCGCAAATAACACAAATCCGCCGCAAAGTACCATTTTTTTTTTTAAAAAAAAATTATTATTTTTTTTAAAAAATTATTATTATTTTTAAAAAATAAATTTTATTTTTTTAAAAAAATCGTTTTAATTAAAAATATATATTATTTTATTAATTTTTTTAATTATTGATAAAAAAATAAAATCCAATAACTAATTAATTTTTAATTTAAAAAAATAAAAATTGGGAAAAGCAGTAAAATATTATCACCAAAAAAATATCCATACAATTAATAAAATATTTTAAACAAAAAAATAAAATAATCTAAAGCAATAAAAATTGGGAAAAACAGTAAAATATATATTTAATGTCTGCTACCCCTAAACGGAGACCTACGCCATTATCTTGATATGACACTCTCTTGAGCATTGTCGGCAGCAGCTCCATTACAGTGGCGTATGTCTCCATTTCTTTGTAAAGAAATTTCCACATTGTCGTGAACACCCCTTCATCTTTTTCGTTAAAAGTAACCCATTTATCAGCAAAAAGCTCCTCCTCATTATTTCACCACAAGTGACATATACGTTAATCAAACGCTCGGTATCATCCTTCAACTTAACAGCCCGTCCTTGCAGTTCCTCAAACTTTCTATTTAGAGATTCAACCATATTTTCAAAATAGAAAGTTTCACAAGAAACCATCTTTTGAAAAGATGATTGAATCTCTAAATAGAAAGTTTGAGGAACTGCAAGGACGGGTTGTTAAGTTGGAGGATGATACCGAGCGTTTGATGAGCGTATATGTCTCTTGTGGTGAAAATAATGAGGATGAACTTTATGCTGATAAAGGGGTTACTTTTAACGAAAAAGATGAAGGGGTCTTCATGACAATGTGGAAATTTTTTTACAAAAAAATGGAGACGTACGCCACTCTATTGGAACCCCGCTGCCGACAATGCTCAAGAGAGTGTCGTATTAAGAGATCGAGTGCCGTATCAAGAGAATGAGAGTATTGATAGATGTGTGAAAAAAGAAGAAGGGGAGAAGGGGTTTATATAGGAGAAACGAAGTCAAACGGTCAAAAGGCAAGATCCGCCGGAAACGGCAGTTACCGGCGGATTTAAGGGATTTGCGGCGAACTTAAGGGATTTGCGGCGGACGGAGGTGCATTTGCGGCGGTTAATTAAAATCTCGTAAAAAAAAAAAAATTTGTGATCCCAAATCCGCCGCAAGAACCGTTAAATCCGCCGCAAAAGCCAAGACGAATTTTAATCCGCCGCAACGGTCAATTATTCCGCCGGTAACTTTGAGGCGGATAAAATCCGCCGGAAATGCGTAGATTCCGCCGGTAACTTTGCGGCGGATCCATATCCGCCGGAAACTCCTGGCCGGAAAAACCAATAATTCTTGTAGTGATCACGCGTTCCCTTTTTCTCTCTCACGCTTAAACGACAATAAATAAATATTTTCCTAATTATTTTATACATTCTCCTCACACGTTCCCTTTTTCCATCGCTCTTCCCTGAGCTCTCTCCGCCAAAACCTAGCTCCTTGCTTTCTCAGCCACCACCTTCGTCCACCCTTGCTCATTGCTCTCGGCCACCGTCATCCACCCCTGTTCTCTCACTACCGCAAAAACCACTCGTGAGTATGTTTCCCTTCCCATTTTCCCTTTCCTTCTGTTGCCCATTCTTGCTTCCTATTCCCGTTTCCCTTACCCTTATCCAGTTTCCTCTTTTCCCTTTGCATTCCCAACCCTTTCTCACTTCAACATCGATCTAGATTCCATGCATTCTCTCCGTCTCTGTTCGATCCGCAATCTCTAAATTGCAAACCCTAGTTTTTTTGATTTGAACATGGGTCAAATCCAGTACTCCGAGAAGTATTTTGATGATGCTTATGAGGATAGGTATGCACTCCTTTTAATCGATTCGTTTATCTTCTCGGTGATTAACTGTGTTTTATGGATTTATAATTTTGTTTCAATTTATTGTTCAGGCATGTTATTCTGCCTCCAGAAGTCGCGAAATTGCTTCCCAAGAATCAGCTTCTCTCCGAGGTACGTAATAACCGCCTTTTCTTTTCAATTTGCTATTGTAAACTAATTCATTCATATTCTTTGTTTGTTTTGCGTGTAATTGATAAGTGTTTTGTCATTTTTTCCCTTTTGTTTTGTAAACCCTATGAGTTCTGTTCAAGATTTCTGGGAATTATGATTAGCTCGTACAATATACTCTTTTTTGTTGATTGATAACTGAATGTTATTTAATCAAGGAAGTCTTTTCCTTTATTTTTATTTTTATTTTCAAATTGTCAGCAGTTGAAGTATGGATTTCGAAGATTCTGCTTTTATTTCATGTTGTTTGTTATCTGTAGCAGGATGAGAACTCGAAGGATTGTTTGTTTTTGTTGCTATTATCATTATAAATAAGTTGATCTTTTCTCTATAGTCTTCAATTTAGTGTGAAGTTGAAGCAACATGACTTTAGGGTTGTGTTATGTGTGTTTTTTTAGTATTGCTTCTATTTTGTAGTTTTTGTGCGGACAATGGGCAGTATTGCTTCTCTTGGCTGTGCGGACAATGGGCTGCATTCGCGTTGATAAAATTACTGAGTATCTATGTGATCC
Organism: Astragalus membranaceus; assembly: GCA_039519185.1. Taxonomy (NCBI): domain Eukaryota; kingdom Viridiplantae; phylum Streptophyta; class Magnoliopsida; order Fabales; family Fabaceae; genus Astragalus; species Astragalus membranaceus. The sequence continues at coordinate 100,717,845 of CM076846.1, read as the reverse complement.
CCTTCAAAGATGCCTAAAGGTGTGCACACAGTGCTTTATCATTGCATGTGTCTATTATTATAAGTTTGAAATTCCACTGTTTTGATTTCTTTGTGTTAATTACAGTGACATGTTTATTTGGCCTACCTATTTGTAACCTTCCCTTGTGTTTGATATATTTTGACTGGATGATGACCCGTATGTTCGCAAGACAGCAGCCATTTGTGTTGCAAAGCTTTACGATATAAATGCAGAGTTAGTTGAGGATAGGGGTTTTTTGGAATCACTGAAGGATTTGATATCTGATAATAATCCAATGGTTGTAGCTAATGCTGTGGCAGCACTTGCTGAGGTTCAGGACAATAGCAGTAAACCCATGTTTGATATTACTAGTCTCACACTATCAAAGCTCCTCACTGCTTTAAATGAATGTACAGAGTAAGTTTCTGTTTTATAATTTTGTTTTTATTATTGAAATTGGAAATGTATTTTACTTCAGTTATAGGGCAACTCCTCTGATAGGTGCTTTTTCAGAATATAGAAGAAAATAGTGTTTATTGGTAGAAACTCTACTACATTCCAGGTATTTGGAAGACCTAGGTCTCTGCCCCTCTAAAATCATCTCCAAAACTAATGCTGACCCCTCTAAATCGATTGCTTATCATTTGTCATTCTCTAAGTAGCTAAGTATTCAAACTAAGGGAGTTACCTAATAATGTTCTCTCCCTTAACATTCACTTTGTTCTCACGGTGGACAGCTCATAGTTGTTTAAAACATCCCCACCAGGGCCCACTACTTGAGCTCTCCCCTTCAAAGGTTTTCCCTTCAGAAAGGATCTCCGCATTTACACACACTTTCTCGTTACACTTTTGGTCCTTGCAGCCTCACTATATTTGGCAAATTAAACAAGGGTAAATTTTTTTGTTAATCTGTTGGTTTTGATATTGGCAGGTTTTATTGGAATTCAAGGAATATGCTACTGAAGTTGATGTAGAGTTTGTCAGGAAGGCTGAAAGATGCATTAGTGTTTTGCTTGAGTTGATCAATATAAAAGTAAATTATGTTGTTCAAGAGGCAATCATTGTTATCAAAGATATATTTAGGAGATACCCCAATACGTAATGTTATCTTTGCTCATCTGCTTTTTTTTGAGAGGGGGGGTGGGGGGGTGGGGGGGGGGGAGAAGATAGCAAAATTAACTATCAGTGTCATACTTCTAACTTTATTTGAAAATTTGTTCCATTTTGCAGATATGAGTCCATAATTGCAACTCTTTGTGAGAGCTTAGATACCTTGGATGAGCCCGAAGCCAAGGTACTTGATTTTGAGTGCCTATGTAACTGTCATTTGGCAATATCACAGATGCTTATCTTTTTGTTTTCTTTCGGGTAGGCATCATTGATCTGGATAATTGGTGAGTATGCGGAAAGAATTGACAATGCTGATGAGCTTCTTGAAAGTTTCTTGGAAAGTTTCCCTGAAGAACCTGCACTAGTCCAACTACAATTGCTGACAGCAACTGTCAAACTTTTCCTTAAGAAGCCAACTGATTAATTTATGAGATGATTCTAAACACTTACCCTCGTGTTTTATCTTCTTTTCTTGTTTACGGCCTCAGTTTTGATTGAAATATCAACTTAGTTTGCATAGCTGATACTTATGTAGAATAGCCTCTAGTTGGCCTTGTTTTGCAAGCTTTGGAAGGGAAGGTGCTATGATGTTTGCAGTTCTTGTTTCAATGGTGGAGGTATCTATTTTCATTCTTAGTTATCTTTAATCATATTGGTTTCCATTTCACACTAGTCTAGTATGGTAGTTGATTTTTGGTTGGCTTTTGGCTCATTTTCAGAACTTTATTATGTTGACATGTATATTACATCTCTGGTGCTTCTGTAAGTTGTATTCTTATGGCGAAACTTGTTCAAGGAGTCACAAAGAGCACTAAGGTGTGCATTTATAGCTATCATTTCTTGTTACATATGTTGTTATTTCCTTTTGACTATTAGAAAGTAATTGTATGTTGAAATCTTGCACTAAATCATGTAGATATTATGGACATCATAGTTTATTTCTATTATGTTTCTTATGTTGATTTTAATTTATTTGAGTGTCTCGAATATTGATTGGTCTTATATCCATATCAATAGGTGAACTTTACATGCACATGGGAAGAACATACTCAAGCAGCATCTTTGTAATGAGCTAGTCCACCAAGTCAGTTTGATGTTTGGAGTCAATGTATCTTTTTAGTTTTTTTTAGTCTAAGCAAAGTCAATGTTCATATTGGTTTTTTAGGTCAATAGATTAGAGATACCCACCTAGTTATGCACTAATTCTTTATGTTTACCTTACTGTATAGTGTATGCACTTTTATTGGAACGTCTTTGACCTGTGTTTGATGTCTTGGGCTTTATCTGATTAAATGCATCTTCGGCTTTTGCCTCCCCCAAACTCTGAAGATAATGGCAATAAGCTGAACCGTGATCTACTCGAATCACTAAATTCAACAGGAAGTGTTTTCAGTAAAGTTTTTTTTTTTTAAAAAAAAGGAACATTTAAAGTCGGGCGCAACTGACGTCTGACTTTAAAAGGTTTTCCACAGGCCATAATTAAAGTCGGAGTTCAGAAAAAACCCGACGTTAAAGGTTTTCCACAGGCCATAATTAATGTCGGACGCACTAATAATCCGACTTAAAAACGTACTTTTTAAGTCGGACCTTAATCCGACTTTAAAAAAACATACTTTTTAAGTCGCTTTGATAGAAGTCGGGTGAATGTCCGACTTTAAATGTCCGAAAAGTCCGACTTTGAACCCCATTTTTCCACTAGTGAAGATATCTCATCAACATAGTCTTCACGGAACAAACTTCATAGCTATGCTCAATGAGCTTCCTCTTACTTTTGTCTTTCCTCGATTGCTTATCTGTAAAACACAACATAGATAAAGGGTGAGATTTATAAAATCTCAGTGAGCTCCTCGGCGTTACCTCACTATATTACTCCCGGTATTTTTTTTTATCTTTATCTTTCCTCTTATCCTCGAAGCACAACCCAAGAGATTATTCTTCTCAATCTCAACTGAGAATCCAACTCGTATAGCTATACCGAGTAATGCCAGGCTTTGGCTTATGGGCTCGTGCCGCCACCAAGTGTGCTTATAAACCTCTTGGGATCGTCATCCCCTTCGAATTTTATGAATAAACACTTTCAACATTAACATATATGTATAGGTACTATATGTTTTTCCTCACTTCTCTCATGAAACGATCTCTCCGATACTCAAACATACCATGAACAAGTCATACAAAGGGCTAATTCTATAGTAATTAGTGTTATTTGTATTAGGGAAGAAGTTGGATGGCAATTGGTACTCAGAAAACCAAGAAAACCAAAATTTGGAAATATGTACAGTGTCATGCGCTTGGGCGCACGAATCGTGCTTGTTAAAATGCTGAAAAGCACCCAGTGACAGAACTGGGCGCACAGACCGTGCTCCCTTGGCAGCAACATAAAGTTTTGACAGTTTCAATGTGTTTTTGAGTCTTCCATTGGTACCAAATCCACCCTAAAACTTCACTAACATCAAAGTACACTAATTTTCAAAGAATCAACATCCATTTCAGTAACATTTACATTTCCAAAACCAATCATTATCCCAAACAGTCAAACAATCAACATGAATAAACAATACTCATCACATTCAAATACCATTCCATGACAACAGAGTTTGTGCTTAACAACAAGTCCAAACCCTAACTATCAAAGGGATTTCAAGTAGGTTAGTACTCGAAAATCCAGAATATATGAGAGATGGGAAAAAGGAACTCACCTCTTTCTAGAGATTTTTCCAATAACATCCAAGTAGGCAAGTACATGCACAACTATCAGCAACATATTCAAAATGCCTTCTATGAAATCAATTTTAGAAAGGATCCTAAACCCAATCTTGGTTCCCAAATGCTCCAACTGAACCCCAAATGTACATGCACGCACCCAATCAACTTGTTTAACTCCCAAAACCCATATGCAAGATAAATTGATGACCAAGAAGGAAGTAGTAGGGAAGGTTCAGAATTTGTGACTTCTAACTCTTCACTAAATAAGGATGAGATGGTGGTAGAGTGAGAGTGAAATTGTTTGTCTAAGGGTGATGTTGAACAATTGACTTCATAGTAGTTTAAAATGGAGATATGGTGATGAGGGTTTCTTTTCTTTTTCCTCTCCTCTCTCGAACTCTCTCCCTCTCCTTCTCTTCTTTCTTTCTTTTCTTTCTCAAAGTTCCATCTATTACACCATAGATTATTTCAGCCGCAAAATCTCATGAAAAATTTTGTCGAAAAGCTATGTACACAGTACTTCTTAAAAACATTGGTAAATGGGAGGATCCTCTTATCCTTTCGACACATCACAGACATACTAACCAGTAGTTTTGGTTCAAAATCATTAGTTTTTAAATAATCATAAGGGTAAGAGACAAATTTATCTATTTTGAAAATAACTTTTCAGTTTGTGTCTGAAGGGTACCTCCGGAATTATTATTCTAAACAGTTGGGTTCCCACCCCAATTTCGATTAATCTTATCCAAAACATTTAACCTGAGACATTTATTAGAAGATACAAGTTCGAAATAGACTCTTTCAAAAAGATGAGGGAATGACTTACTAGAAACCTCTACATTAAGCATAGAAGTGGGTTATGATGGCACCAAAGGAATTTAAAGAATAATCAAAATTGTATTAAGGTTATTTTCAAAAATAAAATTTTATCTTTGTAGTGCAACCAATACTCACTTCTAAGCTTAATTAAACTTAGGAACACTTCTACTTCATGCAATATCATATCATGACCTTATAATCTAATTGGGTCTCACTATACACACTTTATCTATACGCATAAAATACTATAAGGGTTATGCATTTCATTACACGATACACATAACCGTACACCTTTTAAACATTCACACGACACTAAATGTAGGTCAAATCAGTCGATTCCATTTAATATTTAAGGATAGAATTGGGGAAGAATTGACATCAAATCGGAATGGTTTTATCCTAGTTTGAAATAGGGTGGCAGAATGGGGCGCACGGACCAGGCCTCTATGGCGCACGGACCGGGCCTCCTGTGCAGTTTTCGAAATTCTATTTTTCCTCAAAAAATTTCCATTCTATTCGTTCTCACACTTACGTACACCAAATTGTACTTTCAGTCAATTACAAGAAATTCGATCAATTTATCCTTTCATGGTTACTCATTACATAAAACACAGTTAGCAATCACATCACGTCTTATTCACTCATGTTTGACTTGTCAAATGGGGTCGCATAAATACAATCTAACTGTTAACCTTCACAAATGAGAGGTTAACAAACTAAAACCTCGCCACCATAGTGGAGACTTGTGTAGGCATCATGGCTTATGGACTATTGCCCAAATCAATGCTTAATACCTCTGCTTTTCCTTATTAGTCAATGCACTAACAACCTTCATTCCAAATTTCCTTCGCGACGGATAGAAAATTTGGGACATTACCTTTCGGTCCTCTTGGAGATACATCTAGTACTTTGGGTTAGACTCAAGAACAATCATTGTTCTCTAATGACTCACAAAGTGATAAAAGCTTACTTGAAATCTTTGAGCATAAAACAATTTTTCCTCGACCTATCAGAGTCGACTCTATCAACTAACCCAAAATAATAGTATGGGTGAATCTTCATACCTCTTGAGTTGAGCCTTAAACTCAACAACCATAGAATCCTCAATCATAAAGCTAGTGCAGGGACTTTTGGGGAAACCTTTAACCAGATGGAATCCTACACGACCGAACTACGTACCCTTTTTAAACAGAACTTTCTAAAACTCTATCATCTTTGTCCCTTCGGACTAATTGCCCTCTCATATGGCCTCCGCTACTCACACACTAAGGTATGAGAATCTCTAGACAGGAGGGATCATACTTTTGAGGCATAACTGCTTCCCTAGAAAAGTAGGGCTCACTAGAAATCTAGAAACTTAGACTTATCATAATAGATCGTTGACTAATCTAGGTGTAATTTAAACATTTACATTTGGATTAAGTATGGAATTGGGATAGTTGTAGCATCAAAGAATCGAGAAAATAGAAGGATTCTTTTAAGGAATCAAACGGGCTGTTGATTCAGAAAACGAATTCTAAATTATTTTGGGCATTCCTTTGGTCCTCCATATTTCCGAATTCCATAAACAATACAAACAAAATTATTACAACTATCGTAATCAATCAAATCGGAACACTTGTCCTACCCATAGAACAACAAAACATTTGACAGTTAGGTAAACCGAACTTCCCATTTTTTGACATAAGAACTGGGTGCCTAATCGTATAGGACTTTTACTAAATCTGAAGATTTCATAAGGGGAGTTATAACTAATAATAGCCATTTTCGAGAAATAGCCCTCCTTAAGACGCTGAAAGGGATTGCCCTAATCTGGGCTCTAAAGACTTAGTCTTAACCATTGGGGATCCACTACATTCTTCTTAAGCCAATCTAGGGTTTATAATCTACTAGCACTTAGAGCTTAAGGGCCTGGGGGTAGAGTAGGAGTACCTTTTTGAATCAGGACAAAAACACAGTCCAAAATCTATTTGTATGTGTAGATATTTTCGTTAGCTTTCCAACGCATCCAAGAACACCTAAATTGAAAGTTATGAACGAAGTAAGTTGGAATACTAGCGAGAATTTCCCACAGACAGAATAGACAAGCTACTAATCGGAGGGTCGTAATATGGTTACTTCTATTGACATGAAATACTAGTCCCTTTTTGATAGGAACCCTACTTAGAAATTTTTACAAGGAAACTAATATAATAAACATCGGGTGGTACTACTTGTCAAAATTGTAGCTACAATTATAGTTCACTAGTTCGGTTTCATGGCATTGGGTAAGGTGTTTCTGAGGAAAGGGAACATGATCTAGAATCATGACTATCCAAAACCCACTGGGGCTGAAACATAAGTTGGGGTTAACTCGAATCACATGGTAGAGTTGACTAAAGAGGAATACTAATACAATCCTGAGACATCACCTCAGTAATTGAGAGATTGGTCGGACAACAATCTGGGTTCCACAGTGTCCACTAATCCTGAACAAATCTAGGATACTAACACTCCTTCTACCGAAATGTTTTCTCAACTTATAACTCTCTAGGCGACCTTTTACGATTTACGCGGCGACACAGTGGTTGAATCGGCTCCAAAGACTACACAGTCGTTCACAATTCCTCGAACCAACACGGATGCCCATTCGTTCGTTCCGTAACATCGTCTGTAGCCCCCTACTTCTGATGCTTGCTCTGATGAAACGAGAAGGCCCGGAATCCTAGGGTTTAGGGTTTCAGACATTTTCGGGGCTGAGGCAACCAATTGTCATTATTCTCAGTACGTTGCATGAAGTATTGAGTGGATCCGGCTCAATGCTTCACACAATATACTGAAAGGTGCTGACAGTTAATTGTCTAAGTCCCTAGATGACTCGATCTATCTAATCTATTGACTACTTTATCTCTAAGCCCGACAAGGTCGAACTGCTCTGATACCAAAATGTAACATCCTAAATTTTAGACGTCATAAAATCTAGAATGTTAACCATTTTACTAAATCAGAGATATGCAACTTTAAGTTTGGATTAAAAACTTTAAATTTATACTTCATTGGAGTCCAACTTGCCAATAAGGTAACAATATTTCTATCATATTCCATGGGAACTCCGTCAAACTTACAGTATACTATTACGATTAAACTGTAGATTACTTAATCCAATCTTAGAAGTGCACATATACATGTCCTAATCCCCAATAAAAGTTTACATAAAACTCTTGATTGACCAATGGCCGGATTCAACAAAACATAAATACATGGAACAAGATATATCATCAACATAGTCCTCATGGAACAAACTCCTTAGCTAAGCTCAATGAGCTTCCTCTTACTTTTGCCTTTCCTAGATTGCTTATATGTAAAACACAGCATAGATAAAATCTCAGTGAGCTCCTCGGCGTTACCTCACTATATTACTCCAAGTATATTTTTTTATCTTTATCTTTCCTCTTATCCTCGAAGCACAACCCGAGAGATTATCTTTCTTAATCTCAACGGAGAACCCAACTCGTATAGCTATACCGAGTAATGCTAGGCCTTGGTTTATGGGCTCATGACTTCCCGCCACCAAGTGTGCTTATAAACCTCTTGGGAACGTCATCCCCCTCAAATTTTATGAATAAACTTTCAACATTAATATATATGTATAGGTACTATATGTTCTTCCTCACTTCTCTCATGAAACGATCTCTTCCATACTCAAACATACCATGAACAAGTCAAACAAAGGGCTAATTCTATTGTAATTAGTGTTATTTGTATTAGGGAAGAAGTTGGATGGCAATTGGTACTCAAAGAAGCAAAAAAACCGAAATTTGGAAATATGTACAGTCTCATGCGCTTGGACGCACGGGTCGTGCGATTGGGCACATGGACCGTGCTTGTTAAAATGCTGAAAAGCGCCCAGTGATAGAATCGGGTACACGGAGCGCTCCCCTTGCAGCAACATAAATTTTTGATAGTTTCAATGTACTTTTGAGTCTTCCAATTGTACCAAATCCACCCTAAAACTTCACTAACATCAAAGTACACTAATTTACCTAGAATCAACATCCATTTCAGTAACATTTACATTTTTAAAACCAATCCTTATCCCAAACAATCAAACAATCAACATGCATAAACAATACTCATGACATTCAAGTACCATTCCATGAAAACAGAGTTTGTGACTTAAAAACAAGTCCAAACCCTAACTATCAAAGGGATTTCAAGTAGGTTAGTACTCAAAAATCCAGAATATGAGAGAGGGAAAAAAGGAACTCACCTCTTTGTAGAGCTTCTTCCAAAAACATGCAGAATTTCAGCAACATATTCAAAATGCCTTCTATGAAATCAATCTTAGAAATGCTCCTAAACCCAGTCTTGGCTCCCAAATGCTCCAACTGAACCCTAAATGTACATGGAAGAACCCAATCAATTTGTTTAACTCCCAAAACCCACATGCAAGATGAATTGATGACCAAGAAGGAAGTAGTAAGGATGAGATGGTGGTAAAATGAGAGTGAAATTGTTTGTCTAAGGGTGATGTTGAACAGTCGACTTCATAGTAGTTTAAAATAGAGATACGGTGGGTTTCTTTCTTTTTTTCCTCTCCTCTCTCGAACTCTCTCCCTCTCCTTCTCTTCTTTCTTTCTTGTCTCTCTCAAAGTGAGTGTGTCTTTCTTTGGAAATGAGAATGTGGTGGTGTGTGTGTTGTAGGTTTATGAGAATGAGGGAAAGTGTTTCAGCTGGGTGTAATTGTGGGAGTGAGTGTTGGTAGTGTAAATCCCATTTTACCCTTTTTGTCATTTACACCCCACAATTGTTCTTATACACTACCCAATTTAATTTATTTAAACTAGCACACAGTGCACATTAATTTCACATTCAAGCAAAAATTCATGGAATTATCAAGCACACTCAATCATAAACAATTAAATAATTTAATAACCTCCAATTTAAAATCAACTAGTAAATCATTATTTATTACTCAAATTCACACAAATGTCACATTTGAGTAAATTTGACCATCAATCATATACTCACTTAACAACTTACGATTAAGATTATTTACTAACCAATATAATTAAAAACAATCAACTAAAATAAGTGAAACAATTATTTTGGGGATGTGACAAAAGGTATTTTGGTCTAATTTATAGTTGATAAATATCTGTTGTTGGATTATTTATTTTGGACTAGCATAATCAGATTAATTTTTGGTCTAATACTCAGATTAATTGGATGCAAAATAATCTTGTTATTTTAATCCCAATTTTATTATTACTATTATTGATAGTTTGGACTATTTGTAATAAGTCAATGTGGAAGTATTGTTATATTTTATGAGGACTTACTATGATGGATAGGTAAGTGTATATTATTTTGACTTAAGGAGAGGCCCCTATCTCTTTCCAATATATAGTGTAGTTGACCCATTGAGACTACCCACTACAATATCACTATTGGAATATAGATAGTTTCTCTCCTTCTCTCTGCCTGAGTTTCTCCATTCTCTCTGCCTGAAACGAAAAGAAAAACGGGAAACGAAAAGCTGCAACATGGAATCATTGTCTACTGCTTGTTCAGGTAATCCTAAAATTTTAATCTTGGTGATCAACATGATGTCAACATGTAATAATTTAGGATTAGAAATCAATCAAATCATATTTTGTTTTATCATCGGTAACACCCAAAGTAATTTTTATTTACTTTAATTTTTAAGTGATTTAATTATTGCTTGTTTTAGATTGAATTGAAGTGTGGTGTGAATTGTCGAAGTAATTGATTTTTTGTTTAGATACACAAGTTTAGAGGAATAATTGGGTGAGAGCTTTGAAGTTTGTTAGAGTGCTAAAATTTTATCTATATCTATATATCTATATATAAGGTCTAAAGTCATATAATATATATATAATATATAAGGTCTAAAGTCAGCCCTAACCAAATTGACCAACCTACCCCTCATTAAAATTTCCCTATAAAACCCCAAATGAGCTGAATTAAAACACTCTCATTCAGCTTTTCATTTCGTTTCAAACCACGCCTTAGAGAGAAAAGGGGGGGAGTCGAAGGAGAAGGAGGAGAGTGGGAGAGTCATGGTAGAGAACCCTCAAAAAAGAACATCCTCGTTCCATTTCCCTTCTCTTGAAGCTTCAAAAAAAATCACCATTTTCAAAACACTCCAAATCTGAAAATTCTGCAAATTTCTTCAAACCACTTGGCTACTACTTTGCATGTGCCACTTCCAGCAACATTAGGACATTGGGAATCATTTGAAGCTACCATTTCACTTCACTAGAGTTGTAGAGGCTCACATTGCACTTTGGAGCTTGGGGTAGTCGATTGGAGTGCTTAGGAGAGGGATTTGGTGCTTTGAAGTTCACATTGGTCAATTCTCTTATTAACCTACTTGGAACAAGTGAGTCCTCCATCCTTTTATTTGTTTTCTATTGATAAGTTCTGGTTCTAGGTTGTTAGTGGTATAAACTTGACGAATGCATGTTTGTTTGGATTAGTTTGGCTACTGAATTTGGTTTTTCAAGTTGAGATAAAACAAGATTCTAAGCTCCATTATGTGTTCAAAGGTTTCAAGATTGTTGTTATGTTTGAGATGAAGTTTTGTTAATTTAAAACACCTCTAATTATACATGAATTGGTGGTCTGTCTCTGTTTTGTTGTTATGATTTGGATTGGGAATGGTTTGAACATAATTTGATTGAGGGACAAAACACAAAACTGCAAAATTGGGCATCTAATGTACTGCCTCTGTCCGTGGAAGCCACCACAGGTACCCGTGGCAGTTTTTGTTGCTAGCAAAAAAATTTAAAAAACTGCTGCCACAGCTCGTGCAGCCACCACGAGTGCCCGTGTCAGCATTTGTTTTTCCCACATTTTCTTCACGTTTTTTCCCCCAATTACATTGTGTGACAAGCCTAATCCAATCCCATTTATATGTGCACTAGTGCAAAATTAGCTTTAAAAAGCACTATTTTGAATCAGTTGTTTGGATAACCGATTCCAAATGTGGACGCGGTGGCAAATTTGCAATTAAATGGAATTGTGACAGATTTTTTTAGACATTTAGAATCGGTTATTTAAACAACCGACTCGAAATGTGCCAATTTAGACATTTGGAATCGGTTGAGTGAATAACCGATTCCGAATAACTACATTCAGAATCGGTTCTTTAAACAACTGATTCATAATGTCTGTTTCATTACAACTTTCGCGACCCCCCTTGTTTTTTCAGTTTCCCTCTCAAACTTTACCTCTCAAACCCTAACTTGTTCTCATCCCTCTCACACGCAGCAAATCCCTCGCTCGCAGCTCATCTCTTCGTTCTCATCCCTCGCAGCTCACTCGTTCTCATCCCCTCCATTCGCAGCAAATCCCCTTCGTTCTCAGCAAATCCCGGGCATCTGTTCGCAACAAATCTCCTTCATTCGCAGCAAATCCCCTTCGTTCGCATCTGTTCGCAGCCCTTTCGTTCTCAGCAAATCCCTGGCATCTGTTCGCAGCAAATCTCCTTCGTTCGCAGCAAATCCCCTTCGTTCGCATCTGTTCGCAGCTCATCCCTGGCATCTCTTCGCAACTCATCCCTCGCTCTGTCGCATTTCAGTTTCCTCCTTCGTTCTCCGTCGCATCTCTTCACTCCGTCGCATCCCTCTCACGCGGTATTTCTCTTCTTCTCAGCATCTGTTCCCTTATAGTGCGTTCTCTTTCTCAGCTCACTTCCTCAGTTTCTATCTTCAGGTGTAGAACGTTGCCGTCACACGTTTTCCTCACGCCGTTCCCTCATCTCGCTGCTACCAGGTTCGCCTCGTCTTTTATTTTTAGTACTAAGATTTTTGGCTGTATGAAATCATTGATATGTTTGGTTTTCAAGAGAAAGCATTTTGTTACTATTGAAATCTTAGTCTAGTTAAACGTGTTTTTAATTTTGGCAAAGTTGTTAGTTAGATAATTCTGTTTCATTTGATGAAACTATAATTGATATATAATACATCTAAATAGATGTTGGATAATTCTGTTTCATTTGATTTTAGGACTAGATTGTGTTATCAAGCTTACATAATTGAGCTATTAGTTTTGAACTGGATTTCAATAATTAAGGGTGCATTTTGTTACTTTGATTTTAACTAAAATGGTTGGCTATATTGCACATAGAAAGGTGCATTTTGGGACTTTGATTGAAGTTGAAGGGTCCATTCTACATGCATTTCTTCTAGTAATGATAATCTTCAAAAACAAAAGGGACTATTATGGAATCAATAATGCTTCCTCATGGAGTTAACTAACATGAATTTTGTGTCAAGTTTGCTTTGTTGTTAGTTATTGTCACTAAACTCATAGTAAATTTAGAAGGAACTATTATTTCCATTTTAATGACCGAGTCTTATTATTTCCATTTTAATACCAAAGTCTAGTAACTGACCCTATATGTGTCTGACATGAAGCACTTACTTGGATCATAGCCATGGATCGTAGTTGGATGCAAAGTAATCGTATGAGTGATGAGTATGCGAAAGGAGTTGAAGAGTTTCTAAATTTTGCTCAAGCAAAGCTTCCCAAAACTGTTGTCAATTTTTCTTGTCCTTGTGTTATTTGTGTTAATCAAACCCCACAATCACTTTCCGTAATAAGGACCATCTCTTTGTTCATGGGATCTGCATGGGTTATACCACATGGATATGGCATGGTGAATCAAGAGACACCCCAAGTGTGTCCAGAAGAGAGAAAGTCGATGAAGATATGAATGACCGAATGGAGGATATGATCCGTGACATCGGTCCTGAATCTTTTAAGCGGGTGCATTTGTATGATACTCTATGCAAAGATAAAGAAGAGCCTCTGTATTTGGGATGCAAAAAATACACACGGTTGTCTGCGACGATAAGATTGATCAATCTGAAGGCAATAAATGGGTGGACCGATAAGGGCTTCTTCACTAAATTACTTGAGTTGTTGAAAGACATGCTTCCTGAAGGTAACACATTGCCGAATCGTACCTATGATGCGAAGAAGATATTGTGTCCGATGGGTGTGAGGTATAAGAAAATACATGCATGCCCCAATGATTGCATATTGTATCGAAATGATTTTGAGAAGTCGCACAAGTGTCCCACGTGCAATCTTTCGCGCTACAAAGTGAAGACTGGTGAATCTAGTAGCGATGATGATGATGTCACAAAAGGTTCTCCCGCAAAGGTTTTATGGTATCTTCCAATAATACCCAGATTCCAACGCTTATTTGCTAATGCAAAAGATGCAAAGAACATTAGATGGCATGCAGATGAGAGGAAATGTGACGGACAGCTTCGCCATCCAGCCGATTCTTTGCAGTGGAATAAAGTTGATCGTTTGTTTCCGGATTTTGGCGTCGAGCCAAGAAATCTTAGACTCGCGCTTGCTTCAGATGGGATGAATCCATATGGTAACTTAAGTACAAATCATAGTTCGTGGCCCGTTCTCTTTGTAATTTACAACCTTTCTCCTTGGTTGTGCATGAAACGCAAGTATGTTATGTTATCTATGATGATTTTTGGCCCAAGACAACCAGGTAATGACATAGATGTTTATCTTAGCCCATTGGTTGAAGACTTGAGAAAAATGTGGGATCAAGGTGTGGATGTGTTTGACGGGTATTCTAATGAAACATTTAAGCTGCGAGCGATGCTAAAGGACATAAAAGTTGTCCTATTTGTGCAGAAGGCACGTACCACCATCAACTAAAACATGGAAGAAAAACTGTCTACCTTGGGCATCGTAAACTTCTAAGACGTAATCACCCATATCGTCGGTTGAAAAAAGCTTTTAACGGGTGGCAGGAAAATGACATTTCTCTGAATGCCTTGACCGGAGAAGAAGTCTATCAAGTGGTTAAGGACATCAATGTTGTATTTGGAAAAAAGCAGAAGCAGTCAAATGAGAATACCAATTGCAAGTGGAAGAAGAGGTCTGTATTCTTTGATCTTCCATATTGGTCTTGTATTGATGTAAGACATTGTCTTGATGTCATGCACGTCGAGAAAAATGTCTGTGATAGTGTCATCGGGATGCTTCTTAACATTAAAGGCAAGAAAAAGGATTGCATAAAATCTCGTTTGGATTTGCTTGAGATGGGCATAAGAGAATAGTTACATCCAGTGGCAAGAGGTAAAGGCACATATTTGCCTCCAGCATGTCATACCTTGTCAAAAAAAGAGAAAATATGCTTTTGCGAGTGCCTAAGGTGAATCAAAGTGCCACAGGGTTACTCTTCAAATGTAAAGAGTCTTGTCTCAATGAAAGATCTCAAATTAGTTGGCTTGAAGTCTCATGACTGCCACGTGTTGATGCAACAACTACTACCTGTGGCTATACGCGACATCTTGCCAAAAGATGTCCGACATACCATAACTAGGTTGTGCTTATTCTTCAATACTATATGTGGTAAAGTCATTGACCCTCAAAAATTGGATGAGTTGGAAAATGAGGCTGCTATTATCTTGTGTCAGTTGGAGATGTTTTTTCCGCCCTCATTCTTTGATATCATGGTTCACTTAATTGTTCATCTAGTGAGGGAGATTAGATTATGTGGTCCCGTTTATTTAAGGTGGATGTACCCAATCGAGCGATACATGAAGATCTTGAAAGGATATGTGAAGAACCAATATCGTCCTGAAGCATCCATGGTCGAAAGATAGGTCACAGAAGAAGCTATTGAGTTTTGTTCAGACTACTTGTCAGAAGCAAAACCTGTAGGGCTACCAAAGTCTCGATATGCATGGAGATGTCAGGGTAAGGGTAGAGGTATAAAGATTAAGAGCATGGGTCGAGAGGAAGCGCTTCAAGCACATTTTTATATTTTGAATAACACAGATGAAGTACTACCTTACTTGTCTTCTCATCAAAAGCTAGTAAAGGCCAAAAACCCTCGAAGGGATGAATTATGGTTATTGAAAGAGCATAACAAGACATTCATCGAATGGAAGCGCCTCTAATACTTTGAGATGGCTAGCAAATTACCCTAACTTTGATGTCTTTTGTTGGAACGGGTACAACATAAATAATTTTTCCTTTTCCACAAAGTCACAAGATGACAAGAGTACTGTGCAAAATAGTGGTGTTATGGCCATGGCTTCTTCAATGCACTTTTCTAGTTCAAAAGATAAAAAGCCCGTACTGTGCAAAATCGTGGTGTTATCGAAGAGATTTGGGAGCTTGATTACTGTAAATTTAAAGTGCCCATTTTTAAATGTAATTGGGTAAACAGTAATGGTGGTGTACGTACCGATGAAATGAGATTTACACTAGTGGACCTTGACAAGGTAGGTCCTAAGAATGAGCCTTTCATCATGGCTGACCATGCAAAACAAGTTTTTTATATCAAAGATCCTTCTAACAAAAAATGGTTGGTGGTCCTACAAGGAAAAATAGGCAGTGATGAAATTGAAGATTCAACTCTTGCAATTTCTGATACACCTTCTTTCTTAACACAAGTGCCTGCTTTAACGGATGATAATGAAGTTGATGATCTACATGCAACTCGCAATGATCATAATGAAGGGATTTTATGCGAAGGAGTTCTAATTAACCCATGAATGAGTATGGGTACATATATTTGGTTCTTTAATTTATATTTATACTTGGTTATCTGATTCATATTTATTCATGGTTATATGATTTATATTTATATGGGTTAAATATGTTTTTAGTCCCTACAAAATCGGCTCCTTCTAAGTTTAGTCCTTACATTAACGAAATAGGCGTTTTGGTCCTCATCTTATTTTGCCGTTTTCAATTTTAGTCCCTCGTGACCTTTAATAGCGCTTTTTTGACCTTTTATAAGCGCTATTAAAAGTTTTGAAGCGCTATTAAAAGTTTTGAAGCGCTATTAAAAGTCACGAGGGACTAAAATTGAAAACGGAAAAATAAGATGAGGACCAAAACGCCTATTTCGTTAATGTAGTGACTAAACTTAAAATGAGCCTATTTTGTAGGGACTAAAAACATATTTTACCCTATTTATATTTGGTTATCTAATTTATATTTATACTTGCTTACCTAATTCATATTTATATTTAGTTATTTATATTTGTGTTTTTTCCTTTGTTCAACAGATATCATGGGTGACTCCAACACTGACCTTACCAAAAAGAAGATGACTAGGCGTCCGACATCATTAAAGTGGTTCCTTGCTAGGCGTCCGATTGGTCAAAGGTTTAGAATGGAGTTTGATAGTGACGGCGAACCTATTGGTCCGTATGGTGACAAATTCAGGAGCTATTTAGGGGTGGTTGCGCGGACAAAAGTAAGCATATTGCCCATGGCTTGGGATGAAGTGGATGAGGAGACAAAGAAGATTGTTTGGGATAGTGTTTTGGTATGTATATACACTAATGAAAGAGATCTTGGGTTTTTTCATCTTTCCTTATTTCTTGTGCTAACACCACCTTATTCTTGTGTTAAGGAAACATTTGATGTTCTCGATGATGAGGAATTCAAGAAAACTTGGATGGTTTATACAGGTCTCTATTGGAAACAGTTCAAGACAACACTCATGACCAAATATGTCTTTAGAAAAGGGGATAAGTCCGGCGAAACAACCCCATTTCACAAGTATCCTAGTATATCTACTGAGACATGGACCGCATTTGTTAAAAGTCGCCTTAGTTCGGAATTTGTGGTATTGTTTTCACCACAACTATTTTTGTTTCTTAAATATTATTCATTTATTATATATGATGGTTGTGTTCTTTGTAACAGGTGAAAAGAGAATCTGCTCAGAAAAATCAAAGTAATAATAAATACTATCACACAGTAGGGCGGGGCAGTTATAAAAAGTTGAAGCAAGATATGAAGGAAGAGCAAGTAGAAAAAATGCGGGAGGAGTCCGGTGATCCTAATTTGGAGGTGGTGCCTACATCTCCAGAGCGACATGAGCTGTGGAAGGCTGCCCATAAAAAGAAATCGGGATCTTATGTAACTGAGGAGTCAGAATCAATTGCATTTAAGATTGTAAGTAAAAATTTTAATTAATCACATATTCAATTGACCCTGATTTTAATTTATTTAATCCTAACACGCGAACATTCTTTTATTGTAGGATGATATTGTGGATTTGAGCAGCCAAGGATCCTTTGTTTCGAGAGGAAAAAAATGATATTTTAGCCAATGCCATCGGAAAACCTGGCCATCTCGGTCGTGTTCGAACAGCTGGAAGAGGAGTTGGGCTAAAAAAATACTTTGGAGGTGTTACTCGGACGAGCTCGAGCAGTTCACAATTTGATCCAACACAGATGATGAAACAAATGGAGCAATTGTTCGAGAAGAGAATGGAACATTGAGTTAGCAAGGAGGTGGCAAAGGTATATGTTATATTATTATTATTAGGTGCTTGAATAATGTGGTGCAAATTAGAACCATTATTATTGCTGACTCTGTTATATTATTATTATTATGAGATACATGATAAAGAAACTGATTTGAATTTGGAACTGATGTACAGCAAATGGCTGCTATGAGCAGTTGCAGTCAAAATGCAGCTGTCCAGGTTCCCTCTCACATAAGCACTATCGGATCTAAGGGTAGCTGCTCACCAACTCATGTGGAGGAGCTGGTCGAAACCGATTGGCTGAGAGAGATAGTCTTCAAGGGTTATGATGAGGGGAGCGTCCAAATAATGTTGGAGCATGAAGAGCATTATTGCTATATCTCTTTCGGAGAGCTGAGCGACATGGCTTCCGGTGAGAGGTGGCTTGAGTTATCCCACACTAGTGGAAAAAATGCTTTTTATAACTGTTATTTATATCGGTTAAAAACGGTCCGATGTTAAAAGTGATGCGGTGGCAGTTTTGTAATTAAAATTACAATTTTTATATCGGTTTCACCAGGAACCGATATAGAAAGTGCAAAAACCATCTTTCATATCGGTACCATGGATAACCGTTATAGAAAGTGAAAAAAATTAAGGCTTCCATAACGGGTCAAAACACCACCCGTTATAGAAACTAAAAATTTGGCTTTTCACATACGCTCCCTCTCAGCGTACTCTCATATTCTGTTCGTTCTCTCCCTCTCTTCCACGCGTTCCACCACGTCGCTCCCTCCCTCTCTTCCACGCGTTCCACCACGTCGCTCCCTCATCTCTTCCACGTTCCACCACCGTTCGCTCCCTCATCTCCTCCACCACCGTTGGCACCTCCCTCATCTCTTCCACCACCGTTCGCACCTCCGTTGCTCCGTTGTGTCTCTCACTCTTGCTGCGCGGAGAACCACCATCGCCACAGCGCGCACCACCGCCGCGTCTCCCTTCGCGCTGCGTCTCCCACCGTCGCCACAGCGCGCGCTACTCCTCCTCTTGCTGGTACGTCTTCCCTTTCTTGATTTCATTTTTTAGGGTTTGTGTGATTTGGGAATTGGGAAAGTGACCAGTGTTACTATTGATATGGGGTTTGTTGTGGAGGCACAGACGGAGGAGGAGTTGCCGGAGAAATTGATTGGTGCTGTTAGGGTTTCTCAGATGGAAATGTCATCCGCTACGGATGTTGATGCTGCCCCCAAAATTGGACTCGCCAAGGTCAACCATCACCGTAGTGAGTGAGTTCTGACAGTAAGTAGAAATAAAGATTTTAGGGATTTAGAGATAATAAATAAACAAATAAATAAATATTCAACTAAATTTAGGTTACATTCGAATTATTTTCATGTAATTTTTTGATTCTAATTTGACAATTTGATGTACTATGTGAAGGAAACGAGTTAAAAGATGAGATATTCTCGCTGAATTTGGGTTCTATTGGAATGTTGTAGTTGTATAATTTTGTATTTGTGTATTGTTTGTGAATCTTCACTTGACAGCGTATTAATGTTGTTAATTGTATGAGGAGGAATAGTTGGTGGTGGTCGGTGGATCTTTTTGGTTGATGGAGTGAATGAATCACACTTGTGTGCTTTGAAAAAGTAGAGCATAAAAAGAGCAGAGTTTGATCTAAGACTTGAAGGCCGCAAGCCATGTTGGACATTTGACTTGTTTTGTTGTTTTAAAATGTAAATGTAGGTTCTGTTTGGTTGATGAAAAATTCCCTTGTTCTTGGTTTTTTTTGAAGGATTATGTGCCTACAGTTTTTGACAACTTCAGTGCAAATGTTGTGGTTGATGGCAGCACAGTTAACCTGGGATTATGGGACACTGCTGGTAAGCATTTTTCTTAATGTGCATGTTATTATAGTAGTGGAAAAAGAAAAAATAATGCTTCTATCTCTAAAACTGAATATAATTGAAATTGAAGTTGTTAATTATAGTTTTGACATTTATTGTGGCTTGATAAATTCAGGACAGGAGGATTACAACAGACTGAGGCCTTTGAGCTACAGAGGAGCAGATGTGTTCTTGCTAGCCTTTTCCCTCCTCAGCAGAGCCAGCTATGAGAATATCTCTACGAAGGTTCTTCCAACCTCTCTCTCTCTCTCTCTCTCTCTCTCTCTCTCTCTCTCTCTCTCTCTCTCTCTATCTATCTATCTATCTATCTATCTATCTATCTATCTATCTATCTATCTATCTATCTATCTATCTATATCTATCTATCTATCTATCTATCTATCTATCTATCTATCTATCTATCTATCTATCTATCTATCTATCTATCTATCTATCTATCTATCTATCTATCTATCTATCTATCTATCTATCTATCTATCTATCTATCTATCTCTATATTTTGTTTATATGTGAAATGGTATAATTCCATTCAACAGAATCTAACACTAGGCTAATTTTATGCAGTGGATTCCTGAACTGAGACATTATGCCCCAACTGTGGCAATTGTACTGGTGGGAACCAAACTTGGTATGAACTGAAAGTACATAACTTACATAGCAATTTGGAGTTACTTATGCTAATTTTAAGTGTTAGTGGTCAATTAATAATTACTTGGAATTTTTTTTATTTAATTTGGCTTGCAGATTTGAGGGAAGACAGACAGTATCTGATTGATCATCCTGGAGCCACACCTATAACTACTGCCCAGGTAAGTCACTTCTAAATATATGCTCATGTACTATCCATTTCAATTTCAACTGTCCTGCTTTACTTCTTTGGACAGTACCCATGTACTATCCATTAGAAAAAGACAGCAACTCACTTTAATACCCATTAGAAAAAGACAGCAACCAACTCTATTACCCATTAGTTTTTTCCATAATCTCCTAAAACAAACTTTATCCAGCTGCTAGCTAACAAGCGAAAGTACTACAAGCAGCAACAACTCATAGGAGACCAAATCTGTGTCACCAAAGGTGCCTGAGTTCAAGTAAGTATCCTTTTTGTTGACAGTATCCTCCATTTCTAAAGGTACCATAATAGCAACATATATTTTTGGTGCTTTTAATCTTTGAGTGTTGTCATTTGCATTGTTGTTGACTATTTTTCATTCACCTTCGATTCTTTCCTAACTAAAAAGCTTAATGTTTAACATATCTCCTCTTTAAGAGCTTTTCATTTCTTTGTTAAAACCGCAAAATTTAAGTTTGCATCCAAAAAATTTGAATTTTGATTTCAGCTCAAAAAATGTGAGATACATTTTCACCATATCTTTAAATAATGAATAAAAGACAAGAAGTGTGTGGGATAAATTTAATTTGGCTCTGCTGCTATTTTCTATTCCCATATCACTTATGCTCAATCTCCATTTTGTTTTGCAGTCATGCTATAGATGCAAAGACAAGGTCTATAATTTGGCTCTGCTGCTATTTTCTATTCCCATATTACCTCCTCTTTAGAGTTTTCTATGACATTTATGCTACTTTTTTGAATGACCATGGAGTAGCAAACAATGACTGAGAGTGGCTCCATATAGTCTAATGTCTCTAATTTGTTTCTTTTGATTTCAAAGGTTTTTCATATAATTCACATCTGGCGATGGATATTTTTGATATGGATTGAAACCATGACAAAAGTTTTTCCCTAAAGAAAACTGGAAAGTGGAGCAGAAGAACAAATTACTCTGCCATTAATGAAGGTAACTAGATAATAATTATTATCTGCTAATTTATTCAAATAGATGTGTTGATATTTGAGTATCTGAAAAAAGTGGAGTTAATAGTGGAGTTAGCAGTATGTTTAACCAATTTTACTATTTAATATGGTGATATTTTTGACACTTCAAGACCCTTGGTTTAAGTTAGTCTTAATGTTGTTTTGTTCTGAACCATTTATTTTGAAAGGTATTTTTCGTGTAAGATGCAGTAGGCTATTCCTTATTTGGAAAGTGCTGCTGAAAGATTGAAAGATAGCTATGACCAAAGCCTTTTGGATTGGGTTATATTTACAACAATTTGGGGGCAGCATATTTAGAGTTGAATACACTCCAGTCAGCAGTGCAGATGTTTGCGGTAGCAAAGGATATCATGGATGTTTCCAATTGAGTTTTCTCAGCAAGTTATTGATGCTTGAGAAAGTCATGGAACAAGTGCAACCATCTTGACTAATTTGTGGGGGTATGAAACATCTCTTAAAGAACACTGATACATTAGCATCAAACATCTTTTTATGTTTTATATGGAGCTATATGTATGACAAGAAATTGATTATGCATTTGACTAGCCAAATTTTGTTGTGGTACTTCTTTTTCAGTCTGACACAGTAAGTTTGAACTCATGATTCAACAAGTAGCGAAGTGTTTGCCAATTTTGTTCTTCTTCATAACTGCAGAAACGGCTGATATGAAGTACAAATCAGCTGATCTGTATGACCTCAACAGCAAGTATGTGTAAACATTGTGCTTACTTGATGTATCAATTTACGCCCTTAATTTGTTTTAGATGGATTACTATTTTACATTGTGCTTACTTGATGTATCACTCAAGTTCTACCTCTTATGCATTCTTTAGCAACCCAAATCAACATGGCATAGTGAAGAAGAACATGGCAGAGTCTTACAAATTTCTGTGCAATTTTGCAGGTTGGCTAGATTACCGAATATTAAGGTACCTGAATGAAAGTTCTCATATATACAATAAACTACTCATTCTTTTCTTCCTTTTATAACTTTATTCTGTACCTACTATAACAGTTCTAGTAATTTTCTTATGCATATAATCTGATAGGTTGCAACTGTCCTCCTTTGTTGCGCCTTTGTCTACGACATTTTTTGGGTGTTCATATCTCCATTGATATTCAATGAAACTGTCATGATTACAGTAAGTGTTTACTTTTATGAGTAGTACTTTAGTTCTTTTAGTTGGATGGTCTCATTTCAGTTTGCTACTTCCAAGATTTTGCAGAGACTAACATAGACATCTTTAGCTATTGCCTTTCAAATTCAATAATTTTTTTGCTTTCATGTTCAAGATCGCTTGGTTTTGCTAATTCTGTCAAAAAAAGATGAAAAAGAAAGTTGTAGTATGATGTTCCATAATGTTCTTGGATTTTGTGAAACCTGTTTTCCATTTTGGGGGAAGGATTGTTATATTTGATTTTTGTTGTTTTCATTTTTGAATGCTTTCTATATATTTCTATTACTTTACACTTGTCCTGATTTTCTTCAAACTTTCAGAATCGAAATGGAAAATTCAGACAACGAGGGTCCCGACAAGAAGAGACCTCATCTCACTTCTGAAATGCAGCATAGATATGGTCCCTACAGCTATGCACATCTTCACCCTTCAAATTTTCATGTCAGTACTACTTACTTGTTCAATTCAATTAGTTTCTGTTTTAGCATCAATTCAAACTTATGAGTTACTAGTAATTAATTAGCTTAATTATGAATTAATCAGGTATCTAACAGCAGCAGCAGCAATGGAGGAGGGAGGCGTATAGGGAGTGATTTATCATTATAAGGAAAGATGCTGCTACCTTTGGTTCTTCCTTATTAGGGCAGTATCAAGCAATGGATGTATTATGGAAAACTACTAAGTTGTATTTTGTTGTTATCAAGTTTTTGGAATATATCCCAATTATATGATCTTGTTTTGAGTATTTGGGATTATGCTAGATATATAGATTTGGTACCATGTATTTGAGATTGTGGTCGCATCTTTTGTGTATTTGGGATTATGCTAGATATATAGATACTAATGATGAGGCTGTTCAGGTTACTATTTGTTAAAATTAAATTTTTTTTTAAAAAAATAGACTTTTCATATCGGTTTTCTATGGGAACCGATATGAAAAGTCCATTTTTTTTTTAAAAAAAGAGACTTTTCATATCGGTTTTCTATGGGAACCGATATGAAAAATCTCTTTTTTAAAAAAAAGACTTTTCATATCGGTTCTAAGGGCAACCGATATAAAAACAACTTTTCATAACGGTTCAGGAACCGATATGAAATGTCCCTATTTTTTATATCTCCTTTTTCGGCATCGGTTCGGGAACCGATATGAAATGTCAATTTTAACCGATATAAAAAGCCTTTTTTCCATTAGTGCCACTTGGCTATATGGTGCACGTAAGTAGTATAATTTATTTCGTAGTTAAATTTCTCGTGTTTGTATATATATATATATATATAGGCTAAAGTGCTCCCGGGGTCCCTTATCTTTATTTAAAGTAACGATTTGGTCCTTTATATTTTTTATGTCCCAAATCAGTCCTTTACGTTTTAAATTTTTGACACATAAATCTTTTTCTGTCCCAAATCAGTCCTTTATGTTTCAAATTTTTGACACATAAATCCTTTTTTTGACACATAAATCAGCACTGTTAACGGAAAAGGATTTATGTGTCAAAAATTTGAAAGATAAAGGACTTATTTGGGACAAAAAAACATAAAGGACTAATTAGTTACTTTAAATAAAGATAAGGGATCCCGGGAGCACTTTAGCCTATATATATATATATATATATATATATATATATATATATATATATATATATATATATATATATATATATATTAATTTGATAAAACTGTTTTTACGTGCTAATAGATATCTACATCGTAAATGTGCTGAAAGGAGTGTTGGTGACTTATATGGATTTGTGTGTCCATATAAGATTACCTTGAAGGGCTCTTCCTCAAGCATTGTTTCTACCTATATTCAAAACAAAATGGCCAGCAATCATAAGAAAGTATATTTGGCTCCGTTTTGCAATGAGTACGTAATTGCATGTTTGAACAAATTGAAAATACATTTTTCCTTTGTTAGTTTCTTTTCTTACATATTATTATCTTTACCAATACTGCAGAGACCATTGGCAACTGATTGTCTTGGTCCCCGAGCAAAATACTGTTGTCTGTTTCTACTATATTTGGTTCTATGAACCTGCTTCTATGAACCTGTTTCTATGAACCCGTTTCTACTATATTTGGTTCTATTCACCATTGTTTTAGTTCTATTCAAGCATTGCTTCTGTTCTTATATTCATTTCACTTTCATTGTTGTCATTGATACTGTACTCTGCTTGTTATATACTGCTCTGCCTTCGTTTGTACAGACCTCTTTGTGTCTTTTGGTTCTCATTGTGCTGAGTTTTTTTATGGACCGTTTGTAGGTATTTGATAACCAAAAGGCATACACTCATAAGGAAATTTTGGAGGTCCGCAAGCTTTGGGCGGAATTTTATTTGAAGATTCGTCCAGCAGGAAATATATGATTGGCTAACAAGTTTGATTTTTTTTTTTTTGTGGAAAGCTAACAAGTTTGATATATATGTATTTGTTTTAGTACATGTATTAGTTACTGAATTAGTTGCTCCCACCTGTATTTGTTATAGTACATGTATTAGTTGCTGAATTGAAAGACATATTTATTTAGTTCCATGTTTTAGTTGATGGTGTGTAGTTGCTGAATTGAATTGAAAGAAACATATTTATGTATTATTATGAGTTGCTGTAAAAATGTTATTAGGTGATTCAAAAAAAAAGGGAGGAAAATAAACAGGAACTAGCTTCTGGCTTATTAACAGACATTTAGAATCGGTTATATAAACAACCGATTCAAAATGTCTATTTATTAACAGACATTTTGAATCGGTTGTTTATAAAACCGATTCTAAATGTCTATTTATTAACAGACATTTGGAATCGGTTATATAAACAACCGATTCAAAAAATAGTCTTTAGAATCGGTTGTTTATATAATCGATTCAAAATCTCCCCGCTTGGCAGGTTCGTATTTCTTGTCTGAGATAGCATTTGGAATCGGGTTTTACAACAACCGATTCGGAATTACCCATTTTGAATCGGTTATTTAACCGATTCAAAATGTCATCACCTTTAGAATCGGGGGTATTCGAATCGGCAAATAACCGACTCCAAATGTGCCAAACAACCGATTCAAAAAGCCTTTTTTGCAGTAGTGGTGGTATTAGTTGTGGTTGTTTAGACCCAATTTTCATCAACTGTGATGTGCTTGAACGTCGAAATTAAATAGTTGTGTGTCGTGTGCAAAGTCTCTTTTCGAAAATGCGTGAGAAGAACTAATTAGTACATATATATAAGTAAAATTATAAATGAATTAAATAATGGTGGAATGTGCTTGGGATGGGTGTCATGAACCTAAGCTCAAGGCCCTGAGGTTTTCTCTCAATGATTATGTTGAGTGCGGGTTCCCCAACGGTGCGTTATAGCATTCATATGTGTAAGTCTTTGACGGAAAGATGATGCATTCTTGGTAAATAATAAAAGATATGTGGAGTATACTTTGGTAAGGAGTCTCGAAAGGGCCGATTGAGATTATGTAATCTCACATCTCATTGTTGTTGTTTTTCAGATAAGCATTTGAAGCTTAGGGAAAGTATGCCAAGTAGAGGATTTCAATCTTAGAGGACCTTGTTTTATTAGAAGTTCAACATGTGTTATTGTGCTAGTCTCCTATGTCGACACCTTTTCTTATTGTCTGAGTGCAAGACATAACCTATGATGTACTAAGATTATTATACATTTGTATTTTTGATTGCGTTTGTCGTGTCGACTCCGATAGGTCTTTTGAACCGGATTATGTTTAAAGTTTTTAACTAATTTTATGAAATTCTTATCATAGTGAGGTCTAAAAAGTAATATTCCGGATTTTATCATTGACTAAAACCTAGGATGTTACATTTTGGTATCAGAGCCAGGTTTCGATCCTGGGACCTATGGGTTATGGGCCCACCACACTTCCGAATAGTGTGTGTGTGTGTGTGTGTTTTATGCCAAAGATTAACAATGATGCATGTTTGACGTGTTTAGTGATTGATATTTACATTCTTTATTCCAATTATAAAAGCATTTCTAACTCAATTTAACCTCTTGTGTGAAAAGCTGGTTTGTGCAAAATTAGATATTCCAATGCCGAAATTTTTGTAAACTTGCCTGTGGAAATATTCTGTTTTGAGTGATTGTGTTTTTAAAGAGGTCTTATTTAAATGGAGTTTATCTTACTAAAAACTAGACTTAATCTCTTCATTTTAAGTAGTGGTTTTACTGATTTTAAACATGCTTTAGTAGAGAAAATTTGGTTTACAAATGACACTTGATATTTTAACACCTTTATAGAAATAAGTTCATTGTTTGACATGTAATGTTTTCTTTGGAACTCCTTATTAAATTAACCTTTGTTCCTTCAACCACTAAACTTGTTTTACCTCTGTCTGAGTACAAACTTTAAGTAATTTGATTAAGTTTTCTTATCTTTAAGTATTTTACGATTTTGACAAATTAAGTTGTTCGATTCTCTAAAGGTATGATAATTAAGTGAGTAGTAAAGGAATAAATAATTGTGTCCGTTCAATGCTCATGGAATGGTATTGTGTTTTCATACTTGAATGAACTCTTTTTGTACAAAGCTGGAAGCTGTAATACCTTTGCTTTAAGTGGAGATTAGGGGTTTTCTGAGTTTGAATCTTTGTAGCATGCTAATATGATTTTGTGCAAAGATTGTGGAGGCCAAATGAGTACAATGTAATGATATTGGTGCTGACTGTGACCTTGATTTTTGTTTGTTAAGTTTTTACTAAACTCATAAGTCTATATGTTCAAGTCTTGTTGATTGTGAACTTCACCGTGAGTCATATGCATAACTTTTGCCTGGTTGGGACTCATTTAAATTTGGTATAATGAATCTAATTTTGTCAATACCAATGAGAATTTATGGCATACTATTAATCTATTTTGTTTCGCATTGTTCTTATGTTACTAACAACCTCTTTTTGTAATACATAAGATTCAACAACATTGCTTGGAATTTTGCATAAAACATTTATGTCAGCAGTTTAGGACTGTCCTTTTGGTGTTCTACACTCTATTTCATCATCTTTCCAATAGTAATCAATCTCTTATAAGATAAGTATGCCAATGATGTGTGTGTTCCTTCAATCTTTTTGGTAATTGTTAAACCTTTATGGTAACTTTGATAATCTTGCATGAATTGTGAACCTTTTCGCGATATGGAAAATTTTTAAGTTGGGGTGAGTCTCTCACCCCTTCGTCTGTGATAGTTGGAATATGAACTTCACAAGTTTTCTTATATAAGGGTAAACAAGACTTGAACAATTTTTTAGGACAAAAATTTTCTAAGTTGGGGTGTAATGTAAGACATAAAGTAATTTTAATTACTTTAATTAATTATTTTCTTGTCATGTGAAGGTTAATTATATGCTCTATATGTTTATTGATTAAAAAGACTATAGAGATATTGCATTATGGTGATAGATGAGTACTCATCGGAGTGAGTTAGTTATAAGAATTGAGGTGGGTGCAAATAGGGAAAAACTGTTTTAAGAAGTGTTTAGCCCATGACCCAAGTTGATACCCACTAAAAGTATTTCAAACAAGCTGACGGTAAAAGTTTTACCTCTTCATTCATTCATTATCATCTTCCAATTGAGAGAAAAAGAATAGAGAGAAGGAGTAAGAGAGAGAGAGAGAGAGAGCTCGAGAAAGAGAGAACTCGCAAGAGAGCAAAGAGTCATCATGCATTCTCACTTCCTATTTCTGAACTAGCAGCAAATCCACCTCATTTTCTTCTCCTCTTTCAAGATATTCGAAACCCATCTTCTCTAAACCCGTCAATAACAAGAAAATTTCCACAACGCTCACTTCTCCCCCTATAATTTACATGTTTTGACCTTCCATGTGTGATTAAGACTTGGGAAGGAGGTCTTGGGAGCTTCATTTTCTCATTCTTGCACATTTGTGACTCAATCCTAATTGGGAGCTTCATTTTCTCACGCTTACTTGTGTATGTTGTTGATGTTTGAAACGTTAGTGAGATTGATTCATTGATCCTATTTGCATGCTGATTTGCGAGTTCTGGTTGTGTTATGACTGTGCCAAATTGGATGCTTGAATTTATTTTCTTGCAAAGTGCTGAAAATCAAGTGTTTTATGTGAATCAAAGTGTACTTTGTGTTTGTGTTGTTGAGATTGTTACATGGTTGATGTTGAAATCTAATAATGAAAATGGAGTTTATATATGTGAAATAGTTGCTAAAATGTGTGCAAGTTGATAATACATGAATGAGAAAAGTTAGGATAGTCAATGGGATGGTTTTTTTTTATAAGCAATGTTAGTGGGGGTGGGGGAATGTTAGTTTCCGGGGTTTGAACTCGGGACCTCCTTCTTGCACTCTTTTAGTGCACTCCTTCGATATCCCTTAGCTCGCCAACTGAGCTACCTACTTGGGATGTCAATGGGATGGTTGTAAAGCACCAAAACAGCAAAAATCCTGTGTTGGCTTCGGCCTGATAGAAAAATTTCTGCAACCTTTCAACTTTCTTTGATGTAACTTTTGATCCAGAACTCCAATTTAAGTGTTCTTAGATGCGTTGGGAAGATAAAAAAGATAAATACATTTATAAATAGATATGATTTGGTGTTTTTCAATTATTCCAATGACCATCCCAACACTAATTTAATTGTGATCGTTGAAGCATGTTGAAAGGTGTATATATTTTAAGTTCTAACTCCACCACTCCAATCCTAAACTCAACCTGATTGCAATGATTGTTCTTTGTTTCTATGATCATATAATTGCTTTTATACAACAAATTTTGATTGTTACCTTGAGATGAAATCATGTGAATATCCCTTGTGAATTCCTTTTCAATATTATGATTTGTACCGAATTGTATCCTATGTTTCGAACGTGTGAGAAGTACAACTATATTGTCTCATAAAATACATGCCACATCACAGGAATAATTAGCATACTTGGAATGGGAAGTCAAGATTCTTGAGTTCAAGGCCCAGATGGTTGTACTCGACACTCCGTTGAGTACGGGTTCTCCGCTGAAATTGATATTATTCAGATTTCTTATGGATTATGCTAAGGAGTAAGAATATTGTTCTGTACCTAGCAGTGTTGGGTGAACTGCGGTTGATAGGTCTCTTGCTATCTGGCCAGAAGTCGGTGAGAGGCCGGGAGGGGTACCTGCGAAGCCACTCCGACGCTAAAGTCAGTATTGAGAATAGATGAGTGATTTAGCTAGGAATGAGAATCTACCTCTTTATGGCAATGCGTGCTAGTATTTATAGGGAACTGTTGTTGGACTATACGATAACCCTAGAGGGGGGTGAATAAGGTTATACGCTAAAAATGAATTCCTTTTAATTTTCAAAACATTAACAATGCACGTTTAAATCGAATGCGAAAAATAGGATTTAAACTATATGCACTGCCTAAGCAAGCTATACCTATGACAACCAGTTACAGTGAAATATTACGCTAGCGATACTATTATCAAATTTAATGATAAACAGATTGTGATATTGATATTGAACGCAGCGCAATGATATCAAATATAACAATAAACAAATATAAACGATAAACAAAGTAAAGAGAAGGGAAAGAGATACACCGTGATTTTTACGAAGTTCGGGATAAAAGCCCTGCGTCCTCGGCCTCCGGATTTGCAACCTTTGGACTTGATAACAACCACTATATGAGAAGAACTTCTTCAACGTTTTACAAGCAAGCAACTTCCCTATAGCTAATCTCAATTTTCCCCAAATTGAGAACCCAAGCTCCCTGCTAAGGATTTCGCTAACAACTCAATCTCCCCGATTGAATTACCCAAGAACGCTTCCCATGATTTCACAACCAACTCAATCTCCCCGATTGAATTACCCAAGAACACTTCCCAAGATTTCACAACAACCAAGTAATAGATGAATACAACAGAGAAACTATGATCCAATTATTCAAGCAATATAACAGTATAGTAGTTGAGAGAGATGAGTGATTTGGATTTAAAGATGAAGAACTTGAGAAAATAATTTGACAGTGAAAGTTCTTCTTTTTCTCTTTTCTGATTTGTGAATATGTACGTTGTAGTTGTGTTTCTCGTTGTCTTTGAAACAAAAACCCCGAAGTCCTATTTATAGGATTTACAAAAATATGACTGTTGGACAAAACAAGAATCGATTATTTGCTTAAAACAAATGTGTATGATAATCGATTAAAATGTGACCGTTGTAGCACTTTTAAGAAGGAGTGGAATCGATTATGTGCTTGAAATAACTAAGATCATAATCGATTATGTCTTCTAAATAAGTAAGATAGGAATCGATTGTTTGCTTAAAACAATGAGTCAAGAATCGATTATGTGCTTCCAAGAAGAAGCCCCAAATCGATTATGGACTTTAATGAGGAAGTAAACAATCGATTGTTTTTGTTTCAAAAGAAAGGAAGTTAAAATCGATTATATGCTTTAAATAACTAAGGAAGAAATCGATTATATGCATTAAAAGAGAGAGTAATCGATTTTTCCATTTAAAAACACAAGGCCGTTAATCGATTGTTTTCTTTCCAAAACATATTCCTTTAAAAACCCATAGGCTAATAATCGATTTCTAGCTTTGTGAAGGAAGCCACAAATCGATTATATGCTTGAATAAATAGGATAGAAATCTATTATCAACTTATAAACACAAAGTCATCAATCGATTCTTAGCTTTATCATTTTTTCATGCTATGTGCCTACCTATTAGGCTTTTATATAAAAGATTTTTCTAAGCTTTTAACACAAGAGTTATATTTTAAAAAATCATCTCTCAACTACTAAAAGTTATATAACTGAAGTGATAGGATCTTACATTGTGTCCTATCAAAAGCAGATTAACAATTAGGTCTTGAACTCTAGAGTAGCTTCTCTTCCAAGCCGCTACACTTTAAGATATCCTACTCTTTGATTCATGTCCTGTACTTTTGTTCAACTGTAACCATTAGTAGACAGATTGTACTTTGTTATCATACAAAACAAAGAGTGTTTGTCCTTGGTTCAACAACTGTGCCCGTGGTAAGCTATTGGATCGGTAGAAATGATCTGAGCCGTCCAAGTATGAAAATCATGAATGTGCTTGTGCATTGTGGATATGGATCAAAGTGATTGGGCCAATCCATGTACAATTGCTGAATGGGCCTCTTGGCCCAGTCCAGAACAGTTGCCCTTGAAGCCGAGATTATTCTGAAGGGTGGTCTTGGCTTCAAGAATTTTTGTCACTTCGTCTGTCTTGTGAGGTCGTGTGAGAGACTCTCTTTGTAACGACTGTGTTTTAGGTTTTTATTCTAGAGGGTAAAAATAATATCATTTTACTCACTATAAATAGGTTAGTCACATTTGGAAATTTGTGGAAGAGTGAGTCTTGAAATTTTTAGTGGAGAGAGTGAGGATAAGGTTGTTTTGAACCACACACTTGGAGAGGAGAAGGGAGCTAGGATCTACCTACTTCATCATCTTTCTTCCTTGGTAAGTCTTTTGATGCTGTTTGTGTTATTGATGGCGCCTTCATGGGCGCCTGGGTGCCTGGTTGCGAGGCGCTGAATGCCGATTATCGTGTGTAAAGTTGGCTCCCTCCAAGGCGCCTGGGTGCCGGCTTGCAAGGTGCCTGGGTGCTGGTTTTCTTTAAGATTTGGCGCTCTCCTGGGCGCCTAGGGCCGGCTTGCGAGGTGCCTGGGTGCCGGTTTACTTTAAGATTTGGTGCCATCATAGGCGCCTGGGTGCCGGATTGCGAGTGCCTGGGTGCCGGTTTGTCTTCAAGATTTGGCGCCCTCCTAGGGCGCCTGGGTGCCGTTTTGCGTGGATGTTTGGCGCCCACCTAGGCGCCCTCTTGGGTGTCGTTTTGCGTGGATGTTTGGCGCCCATCTAGGCGCCCTCCTAGGTGTCGTTTTGCATGGATGTTTTGCGCCCACCTAGGCGCCCTCCTGGGTGCCATTTTGAGTGGATGTTTGGCGCCCTCCTAGGGGCCGTTTTGCGTGGATGTTTGGCGCCCACCTAGGCGCCTTCCTGGGTGCCATTTTTACTTCGAATTTTGGCGCCCTCCTAGGCGCCTGGGTGCATGTTTGTGTTTATTTGTTGCTGATCATCCCATTTTTAATCCTTGTTTTTCTTTGTTGAAATTCCAGGGCTTGCTTGGCGCCAAGGGGAATTGCCTCCTTTGTTCTCGCCACTATCCATTCGACATTTCCAGGAGCTTTACTGCTTCTAATTCACTAAGGTAATTTTGGCTGACCTTTAGTTTATATTTCTAGCTCTCTGGTTTTCGAACGCGTCTTTTTTCGTTGAAGCCTTCAGCGGACGACCTCAGGAGAGGGGGTTGCTAAGAATTTTTTGTCTGTCTCGTAACCAGTTGTTCTGCCCCCTGTCCTGTAGGTTTTGAGTGATGACGAGGACGAAGGAGACAGACAGGACGTATGGGTCATATCCAGGTCCCATTCCTACCATAAGGCAGGCTGGTTATTCTATAGGGGGAGGACCATCTGTGGTACGTGATGATATTGTGCCTTTAGAGGAAGCGGGTGTGCCTGGCTTTATTGTTACCTCTTCTGATGATGATGATGATGATGTTGATGATGATGATGATGATGATGATGATGATGATGATGATGAGCTTCCATTTGAGTTCGAAGTGGTAGAGATTGATGGTTTTAATTATGAATGGGTTGCTCGTACTGTTCGATCTACCAGGAGTTTCTACCTTCCTGGGAAAGAGCCCCCCCGTTATATACAGGAGGCACTTGGAGATGATTGGCGGGTTGAGGTGGTTGACCCAAATGACAGAGTCTGTAGGATTCCTGACGGTAGGAAATTCATGATGTTTCACAGCGTTATTCATAGAATACGGGTGTCTCCATTCTTTTCCTCATTTCAACTGGGAGTTTTAAACCACCTTCAGATAGCTTTGTCTTAACTCCATTCAAATTCGTGGTGCTCTGTGAAGTGTTTTGAGTTGGTGATGAAAGTCTTGAAAATGAAGTGTAATTTGAGGATCTTTTTTACTATTTTCGAGGTGCAACGTCATCGAGATTCTTCGGGCGACACCACTCGTTATGAGTTCGTATGTTTGAAGTGTCGGGCAAGTTGTACTTTCTTCTAAGTACACTCGGATAGTCAGCATTATTGGAGGTTTAAGTACTTTTATCTCGTCCCGTCGAGCCAGAAGGCTGTGAACAGCATGGGTTTCTTTGATGAACAAGGGTGTTTGATTGGGGATAAGTTTCATTTTGGATGGTGTAATGCTGATGCCGATCGTACTTCTCCGTCTTATCGTGTTCTCCCGTCCGAGTTATCAGTGTCCGAGCTGAGGACATTAAGTATGATTAAGGGCATCGTCAGTCGTTTGTCTACTACGCCAAAAAATATTTGGTGTAGTGAGCTGTCTAAGGCTTCAAATATTCATGAAGCTATTTAGCTCTTAGGTCGTTTGTTAAAAAAGGTTTTGTGCACCTTTACTTTCTTCTTCGTTTTATTCTTCTTTTATGTTGTTGACTTGTTTAATTGTTGTCTTGCAGACAAGATGGCCGCCCCACTTTCCTTTGACGAAGTGGCTTCTATGGCTCGGAGGAGGAAGCCTTTAGGTGTTGAACTTAGTGAGGAAAGCAGTCCGGTTCCCGCAGTATCTGCTGCTGCCCGTCCCTCCATGGGATCTCGCTTAAGCCTAGGATCACCTAGCCGGGCTGGGAGAGATCTATCTGGAGCGCCGGTGATTTCAGTTGACATACGTGACAAAGGAGTTTGTGAGGGAGGGGTCTCTACCACCCCGGGGACCCAAAGTAAGTCCAAGCGCAAGAAAAGTTGTGTCCGGCGTCCTCTTCCTGCTGATTGTCCTTCCCCTGTTAGGTGTCCTCCCTCTTATGCCTGATTATGAAGCCGAAATTAGCTTTTTCGCTGATGAGCATGATCATTTCTGGGAGCACCTTTTCGAACTTGCCATGCGCATGGTCAAGGTTGGGTCAAGTCTGCATGCAAAGTGGGGAGCGGAGAGTGGGTATGGTTCTGGTTCAGGTAGTCCTTTCTGGAGTTATTTCTTTGAGTATTTGACCCATGTTGTTGAGCCGGTTTTTAACCTTGTTGTGTTGTTTCCCCTCTTATGTAGGTGTGAGCGCGGAAGTGGGCCGACTCATGTTGGATAAGAACAGGCTTTAGGTGGAGCTACACGGAGCCCTAGAATCTGCACGCCGAGCTAAGGAGTCTGCTTGTCAACATCATAAAGACCGAGAGGGGGCCTATATTGAGAGGAATGAGTATCTGAAGAGAGTGGAGTAGCTCCAACTTCAGCTCTAGAATGTCCAGTTTGAATTGGAGAGTACAAAGAAATTGAAAGACGAAGCTGAGAGGAAGGTGCAGATGGTGGCCGGCAAGATTGTGGATTTTTCCTATGCCGCCTACAATAAGGCTTTGATCCATGTTCGGTGTCTGTATCCGGAAGCTGTTTTGGAACCGAGCGTTTTTCATTTTGATCACGAGGTTCGTGATGGGAGGATTGTCAAATATCACCCCCAACAAGGTTGACTTCGATTTCATTGCCCCCTGATCATTTCTTTCAGTTCATTTGCTTTTGGCTGTGTAGTTTATCTTCGTCTTGTTGGATCGTTTCATGTATTTCGCTTTAAGGGGTCTCGCCGTCTCCGGGGTGACCATCTATGTTACATTTTGAATTATCCATGTTTACTTTTCGTCTGGCTTGTTTATTATCTTTATGACTGGTGTATGTTGGATGGCATCGAGCGTAAGTCGTGCCTCGCGCGTCTGAATGTACAATACCATATCACCTCGTGGTCAGGTTTACTCTGGGGATAGTTTATCAGAATTCGGTCTAATTCTAACTCGTCCATCAGAGGTTGCGACACGTTTTAAGTAGCTTCGCGAAACGAGTAGGTCGACTCGCGCCTCAGTTTATAGGGAAGCGCAAATGATCGCAGCGTCGATCTCATGCCGCCCCTTTTTACCGCCAGGCTTTTACGTTAGTTGCCTGGTCTCCCGCTGCTGGTGTCAGGACCTGGCTTTCTATCCTGCAAGTAACAGTGAGTATTGCAAAACGATATTTTGAATCATTAGAATAAACATTCACTCATGGATATTAACGGTTCATGTTATTACATATATTTATCATTCGTGTTTCGTTCATACAACAAATTTCCTTAGCTTATCAGCGTTCCAAGTTCTAGGTATTGGTTCCTTGCTCAAAGTTTCCAGTTTGAAAGCTCTGTTTCCGGTTTTTGCAAATATTCTGTATGGACCTTTCCAGTTAGGGGCTAACTTTCCTTGGAATGCATTATTCAAACCTACGTCTGCCCTTCATAGGACTAGGTCGCCCACCTCGAAGCTTCTAGGGACCACCTTGGCATTAAACCTTGTAGCCATCATTTGCTTGATCACCATGTCCTGTAACGCTGCTTGGTTTCTAAATTCCTCTACGAAGTCCAACTCCTCTCGGAGTTTTTGCTCATTGGCTTCTGGAGGGTTTGGGTGCTTGGTCCTCCAGTTTAACTCACCAATTTCGACGGGTATGACTGCTTCTGTTTCGTATGCCATCCGGAAGGGTGACTCTCCAATTGATGAGTGTGGGGTAATTCTCTAGTCCCACAAGACATAGGGTAGTTCTTCCGGCCAGCAGCCTTTTGCTTCGTCAAGTCTCCTCCGTAATCCTCTCAAAATTACTCTGTTGGCTGCTTCCGCTTGTCCGTTGGTCTGGGGGTGTTCCACCGACGTGAAGCGGTGTCTGATGCTCAAACCGGCCATCAGCTTCCTAAAACCTTTGTCAGTAAATTTTGTGTCGTTGTCAGTGATGACTACCTCCGGTATGCCGAATCTGGTCATGATATTTTTCTTAAAGAACTTTATACAATTTTACCGTGATAGTGGTCAAGGGCTCAGCTTCGATCCATTTGGTAAAGTAATCGACAGCGACGATTAAGTACTTCACCTGCCCTGCACCCGGAGGAAAGGGACCCAAAAGGTCTATCCCCCACCAAGCGAAAGGCCACGGGGAGCTTAGGTAAGTCAGATCAGATGAGGGAGTGACATGCACATCGACGTATCTTTGGCACTTGTCACATTTTTTTACGTAATTTTGCGAATCTTCATTCATGGTGGGCCAGTAATAACCCGCCCTGAGTGCTTTTCCAGCCAGGGCTCGTCCTCCTAGGTGTTGCCCACAGATTCCCTCGTGGATTTCTTCGAGTACGTAGTCTGCTTTTGGTCCCTCTACACATTTTAATAAAGGCATAGAGAAGCCTCTACGAAAAAGTCGTCCTTCAATGACCGAGTATGATGCTGCTAGCCTTCTTACAGAAGCTGCTTTTTTTGCATCAGTGGGCTCTTGCCCTTCGAGGATATACCGACGGATTGGGGTTATCCAATTTTGGCTTGCTTCGACAAGGAGGATGGAGGTAGGCGATCCATTGTTTAAGAGGACGCTGGGACTGGATAGAGTTTCTTGAATAACGCTTCGATGGTTCCCTGGCGCTCTGGTGCTAGCCAATTTGGAGAGTATATCAGCTCTGGTGTTGTCTCCCCTGGGTAGATGTTTCACCTCCGCCTTATTAAACAATCCTAGGAGTTCGCGTACTTTAGCAAGGTACTTCTGTAGTACCGGGTCATAAGCACGTAACGCCGCGTTGATTTGTGAGACAAACAACAGTGAATCTGTGTGGAGCTCAAGTTGTGTAGCACCGATGTCTTTGGCCAACTGTAGTCCGGCTATGCAAGCCTCACATTCGGCTTGATTGTTGGATGTGGAGAATGAAAATGTCAGGGATACTTCAACAATTAGTCCTTTTGAGTTTTCAAGTATCAAACCGGCTCCACTTCCTTTGCTGTTTGAGGACCTATCCACGTGGAGGGTCCATGTCGTTTCCACTCTGTCCCCTTGTGGCGTCGTTGTCATTTCGGCTACGAAGTCTGCCAATATCTGAGCCTTCATGGCTGGCCTTGTCTCGTACTTGATCCCAAACTCACAGAGCTCGACCGCCCATTTGAACATTCTTCCAGCCAAGTCAGGGCGATGGAGGATTTGTCTGATTGGTTGGTTTGAACTACCACTTGATGTGCCACAAAATATGGTATGAGGCGCCTGGCTGCAATTACCACTGCCAAAGCAACCTTTTCAACCTTTTGGTACCTCAACTCCGGTCCCTGCAACGCCTTACTTATGAAGTATACCGGTTTTTGGTCAGCATTGGTTTCTCTGATGAGTACAGCACTTAACGCTTCATCGGCAACAGCGATATACAAATACAAAGTTTCTCTCACTTCAGGGCGTGTCAAGATGGGTGGTTCCGAGAGAGTCTCTTTTAAAAGGGTCAACGCCTGCTCTTGCTCGGCGGTCCAATCAAAATTTGTTTCTTTCTTCAGCAGTTTGTCAGGGTTGGCCTCAATACCTCTCTCAGTGAGATAGAAACCGAGGACTTTTACTGCTCGAACTCCGAATGTGCATTTCTCCGGGTTCAATCTCATATTGTTCTTCGGATTTCTGAAAATACTTCTGTCACATCTTTGAGAGAGTCAAGATCATTTTTACTTTTAACTATCATGTCGTCAAGATACACTTCGATTAACCAATCGATTTGATTTTTAAAGACCTTGTTCATCATTCTTTGGTACGTTGCCCTAGTGATTTTGAGCCCAAAAGGCATTACGCGATAGCAATAATTTCCTTGCTCAGTCAAGAACGCCATTTTCTCTTGATCAGGCGGGAACATTGGGATTTGGTTATATCCCGAGTATGGGTCCATAAAAGATAATAAACGAAAGCCTGAGGCGATATCAACTAATTTATCTACGCTAGGGACGGGGAAGGCATCTTTTGGACATGCCTTGTTAAGATCAATATAATCAACACACATCCTCCATTTTCCATTAGATTTCTTAACAAGGACTACATTGGACAGCCAGGTGGTATACTCAATCTCTTTTACAAAGTTTGCCTCTATGAGGTCTTTCACAGCCTTAGCAGCAGCTTCAGCTTTCTCCCCTTTTTGGACTCTCCTCTTCTGGGCAACCCACTTGGTGTTGGGATTAACAGCAAGATGGTGGCAAGCTACCTCGGGTGGTATTCCTAGCATGTCGGCTGCTGACCAGGCAAGTAGGTCAGCATTCTCCCTCAGGCAGATTGTAAGTTTCTCCTTGACCTCCTCAGGGAGGTCGAAGCCTATCCTGACAGTCTTAGTGGGGTCTTCTCCCAATTGGATGGAGATGAACTCGCCATCTGGTTCGG
Source organism: Astragalus membranaceus (assembly GCA_039519185.1). Lineage (NCBI taxonomy): Eukaryota > Viridiplantae > Streptophyta > Magnoliopsida > Fabales > Fabaceae > Astragalus > Astragalus membranaceus. Next base: position 100,678,841 of record CM076846.1, on the reverse strand, counting down.
GCCTCTTCATACGCTTCTTGAGCTCCTTAGTGAGGGTGGAATCCTCCTCCTCTTCCTCACTGTCTAGATCATACCTGGCATCTAAGTCTGCCAAATCTACCTCAGCTTCTTTCCTAGATCCCTTGTCTGGGTCACTTACTTCAGTAGTTTCTTTGTCCTCCTTAATAATCTTGTAAAAACACCTGCGCGCTGTGGCCAAGTCCGCCTGAAGGGTCACATTCTTGATCTCCAAACTGTAGACTTTCATCTTTAGGTGAACCGTTGAGGTTACTGCCTCAGCCTGCCCAATGTGGGCCTCCCGATAATACACTGGTAGACGGACTTACATGGAAGAACCAGGAAGGCTGTTTTGACAGTTCTGAATAGAGGTTGTTCACCATCTGGGTCTCCATAGGTGACAATCAGCTCCAAGTGGCCTAGTGGCTTGATTTTTGTTCCATTGAATCCGGTCAAGTCCCCCCTCGGTAGGGAGTTAGGTCGTCGGGGAGATGTTCAAAACTTGCAATAAGTTTACAAAAATGATGTTCACTGAGCTACCCTGGTCGACCAGGATTCTTCTTACTTCAATGTTGGCCATAATAGCAGTGATGAGCAGCGGGATGTGTTTATTTAGTTTTCCATCAAGCAAATCCTTATCATCGAAGGGTAAGGGTGGCCTAGCCCTAGGGGCTGAGGTTGATGCAACGTTCAGGATTTCTTTCCATTTTCTCTTCATTGACTTATTCGATCCCCAATCATCAAGGGGGTTGCTTCCATGAATCACCATGGCCACAGGCCTCCCTTTTGGACTTTCGGGTGTCTTCCTTCTCAGTAGATTCACTGTCGTCATCCTTCGCCGCTTTAACCGCTTCAGCGGTTGGGGCCTTACCCTTTCTAGGGGACTTGGACCTACTCTTGAGGGATAGGGGTCTTTTGCGCGAGCTATTTGGTTCTCCCTCCTTCTTTACGTATTGCAAGAGTTTCCCTTTTTGAATCATTTTCTCAATGTCGTCTTTAAGAGCTCGACAGCCATTGGTGTCATGACCTCTACTTCGGTGATAGCGAAACCATTTCTTCGAGGGATTCTGGCCTTCCCTCAGACACCAAAGGCTCTGGTCTCTTGACGCTCTTAAACTCAGTATTAGCGCATTCAGCTAGGATCTTGGCCCGAGATGCGTTGAGGGGGTATGTTCGGTGAACTTGCGGGGTCGCGCCTCACGATGCCCACCTCCTGCTTCCTTTTGCTGTCGGGTTTCTCGAGCGTCCCCCTTGTCGTCACCAACCTTAGCTGCCTCACGGTAGGCCATATCTTCCTCTTCATAATCCATGTACTTTTGTGACCTTTGAAGAAATTCGCCCAAGATCTCGAGTTTGTTGACCCCCACGTCAATTTGGAAAAGACTTCCCTTTTTTAGGCCGTCTCTCATCCAAAATTACCTTTGTTTGTCTTCCAAATTTCGTACACATGAAGCCTCCTTATTGAAACGCTCTATGTATTCTTTTAGTGTCTCGTCATCACGCTGTAACATCCCCTATTTTTCTGCTATCTACTTATATTGGCATAATATTAGTTATTAGTGATTTGTTTAATTGATTGAAATTATTTAAATTGAAAATGACTTGTTGATTTAGTTATTATGTGAATTGTGTGATCAAATATTATAAATTGCATCAAGATTAGATTAATTAGGGCTGATGGGAGTCTTTGGGTATGAAATGTTTAAGTGAGGGTCATTGTTGTCTTTTTACACTACCCTTTAAATACACCCCTTCCAGCTGAACCTAGGAAAACAGTTCATTTTCTAAGTTAAAAAGAAAAACAGCAAAGCTGAAGAAGAAGGGAGAGGGCGAGAGTGAGAAGGAGGAAGAGAAAGGGAGGAACCCAGCAACACTCCATGCATGTGACATCTGAAAGCACTATCCTTCCCCATTTCTTCTTCTCTTTTCAGTGAACCAAAGTTCAGAACCAACAGCCCATCCATCTCCAAATCACCATTGATGAACCTCAATCTCAAAATGGAAGTGAAGAGTGTTGCATGTGAGGTTTGAGCTTTACACACTACACTAGAAACCCTAACAAGCATTAGGGAGATCATTTGATAGCTTGATTCGAAGTGGGGGAGAGCTAGGTTCGATCAGCCCATCCTTGCAGCTTTGGAGCGATTCCGGGGAAAGTCCGTGAGTTGGTGTTGCGAACGAGTCCGAGGAGCGTTCGTGGTTCTCGAAAACGGTTGAACCATTGAAGTCTCGGCAATTAGGTGAGTTCTATACTCACTAGGGATATTATCATGTGTTCTGGTTGAGTCTTGCGTTTTGAAAGAAATTGGCGACAAGCCGCTTTGCGAAAACCCGTTTTAAATACCGAGTTATGTGGGTGTTTGACTGAGATTGTGCTTTGATATTATGGTTGTTATGATGAGTGACATATGGACTATTTGACTGGATGATATTCTGTTATTAAAGGTTGATAAGTTAGGTATCGATCGGGAAAAGATTTGGACACGAAACAGAGTCAAAAACAGCACGAAATGGCCATTTTACAGGACTGTGTATCAGGCACGGATCGTGTGCCCTGGCACACGGATCGTGCGGATCCTTCTGATGCTTTCTGGAAAATTTCCATTTCGCGCACGGATCGTGCGCCATTAAGCACGGGTCGTGCGTATCTTCTGACCCAGATTTTTAAAGGTGTCCAAACGCTTCCTAATTGATTCCAAACCTATCCTAATCCCTCCCCAATGTTATAAAATGATAAAATAACCGTAATCCATGGAAACTACTTGTGTTATGGATTTGATTGTGATGCTATGATTGTGATCGAGATAAGCTTATGCCATGGATATTGCTTTGTGTGATTGATGTATTGTGCTGGATTATTATCAGGATAAGTTAGAAGAGTAAACCCTAGTAAGCCGTGTGAGATCACCTAATAATAAGATCATGTTCGTACAAGTCTAAGTTAAGTACGAGTTCACTGTTAAGCATAAGCTCATGGTTTGATCAAGTTCATTGTTCACTGATCAAGGTTCACGGTTTACTGCTCATTGTTCATGGTATATATTATATACATCATTTCTGGGGTGACGACCCTGTTCATGGATTAGCGTACTAGTGGGAGAGGAAGTCATGAGCCTTATCCCCTAGGCCCGTTACATTGTTGTCCCTAAGGTAGTAGAAATGGCCGGGGACTGGGTTTGTCGGAATCTTTAAAATAAGACCCGGTGATATGCTAAGAATCATTGTTATTGCGTGCGCTTTGTGTGTCGCTTAGAAGGGCCACGAGTACACGTTGTATGTTCCCCGTAGTCGACTTAAGGGCTACGATTCTTGAAATCAAGCATAATTGAACTGAGAGAGTTAGTAAGGGGTCTCGATAGAACTCACTGAGACAAGTTGTCTCACCCAATCCATTGTTGTTGTTTTTCAGTTAAGCAGGGAAAGTTGAAGACCGTGAGGCACGGCTATGGAGACGCTTGAAGAGTTGCTGACGACATTCCTTTTGTCATGTTATGTATCTTTGTATTTCAGTTTCTTTTGTATCTCTGTATATTTGTATTCGGTACCTTAGATGTACGATTGTACGACTTATGTCATGAAGTTGTAAATCGCTTCCGCAGACTTTCGGTTTTTGAGTATTGAACACTAGTTTGAGTTATGTGAGGACCGACTTTGATTATATTATGTTCAGATATGTAAGTGCGTTTGATGAGTTTCATCGAAGTGTAGAATGTGTTCAATATTTTAAAAAGGAAAGTCACTCTGATGTATGCCAGTAGTGCATTTCGGTAGTTTCTACAAGTTAGAAACTATCGGGGTGTTACAATTGGTATCAGAGCAGTTCGACCTAGTCGGGCTTAGAATCATGAGTCTCTTAAGTCCTCTAAGTGTGATTCCTCTTTATATGCTATTAGACGTTTAGCCTGATCAACTAAACACTTTGTGCATATTTTGCAGAATCATGACTGGTGGAAGTAGGAGAAGCGTCCCCGTTGATCCGAATACCGAATGGATGCAGAATGTGATCGAGAGGCAACAGAAGATGATGGATGATATGTTGCTAATGCAGCAGAATGCTCAAGCTCAGCCTCAGCAAGTTCCTGAACCTCAAGTTGACCCAAGGAGGGTTTTCTCTGAATTCCTGAAAATGAAGCCGTCCGAGTTCAGAGGAGGACCAGATGTCATGGAAGCCCAGCATTGGCTGGATGACATAGAGAAGATTTTCGTAGCTATGCAAGTCCCTGATGAGGACAAGCTGAAATTGGCGACACATATGCTGAAGGGAGAAGCTAACAACTGGTGGACTAACGCCAAAGCCATGATGGCAACTATGGGTACTCCCCAGACTTGGGAACACTTCAGGCAAGTATTTTTGGAGCAGTTCTTTCCGACAGCTATGAGGTTTGACAAGGAGAATGAGTTTCTGACTCTCACTCAAGGAAATTCAACTGTGGGTCAGTACGCTGCTAAGTTTGAAGAGTTATATCAATTCTTCGGTTTGGCCGGGTATGCCCCCAATGACAAGTGGAAAACCGAAAGGTTCAAGTATGGATTAAGGATGGACATCGCTCAGAGTCTAAGTTCTTTTGCATATACCAATTATGCGGCCATGGTTCAGCAAGCTCATATAGCTGAAAGCGATTTGAAGAGGTTGTATGCTAGTAGAAAGGTATCCAATCAGAATAAGAGGAAGGAGGTCGAATGGGCAGACCGGGACGATGAGTCAAGGGGTAACTTCGGCAAGGATAAGCAAGTGCGGACATCCGAGTTCTCAAAGCCTGAAAATTGTTCAAAGTGTGGAAAACCTCATAGGGGAGAATGTCGCATGGGCTCAGATCATTGTTTCTTTTGCAAGGAGGAAGGACACTACTCTAGGGATTGTCCCGTGAAGAAGAGGAATAGAGAGGGGACGGCTGCTCCGAGAGTATTTGTGTTGGACGCTCAGAGAGGGAAAGCCGATGATGATTCGACGAAAGGTATATTGTGTGCTAAATTATTTGATTAGGTCCAATTTTGAGGACAAAATTTAAAAAAAAAATGGGGTGAATGTAACATCCCCTATTTTTCTGCTATCTACTTATATTGGCATAATATTAGTTATTAGTGATTTGTTTAATTGATTGAAATTATTTAAATTGAAAATGACTTGTTGATTTAGTTATTATGTGAATTGTGTGATCAAATATTATAAATTGCATCAAGATTAGATTAATTAGGGCTGATGGGAGTCTTTGGGTATGAAATGTTTAAGTGAGGGTCATTGTTGTCTTTTTACACTACCCTTTAAATACACCCCTTCCAGCTGAACCTAGGAAAACAGTTCATTTTCTAAGTTAAAAAGAAAAACAGCAAAGCTGAAGAAGAAGGGAGAGGGCGAGAGTGAGAGGGAGGAAGAGAAAGGGAGGAACCCAGCAACACTCCATGCATGTGACATCTGAAAGCACTATCCTTCCCCATTTCTTCTTCTCTTTTCAGTGAACCAAATTTCAGAACCAACAGCCCATCCATCTCCAAATCACCATTGATGAACCTCAATCTCAAAATGGAAGTGAAGAGTGTTGCATGTGAGGTTTGAGCTTTACACACTACACTAGAAACCTTAACAAGCATTAGGGAGATCATTTGATAGCTTGATTCGAAGTGGGGGAGAGCTAGGTTCGATCAGCCCATCCTTGCAGCTTTGGAGCGATTCCGGGGAAAGTCCGTGAGTTGGTGTTGCGAACGAGTCCGAGGAGCGTTCGTGGTTCTCGAAAACGGTTGAACCATTGAAGTCTCGGCAATTAGGTGAGTTCTATACTCACTAGGGATATTATCATGTGTTCTGGTTGAGTCTTGCGTTTTGAAAGAAATTGGCGACAAGCCGCTTTGCGAAAACCTGTTTTAAATACCGAGTTATGTGGGTGTTTGACTGAGATTGTGCTTTGATATTATGGTTGTTATGATGAGTGACATATGGACTATTTGACTGGATGATATTCTGTTATTAAAGGTTGATAAGTTAGGTATCGATCGGGAAAAGATTTGGACACGAAACAGAGTCAAAAACAGCACGAAATGGCCATTTTACAGGACTGTGTATCAGGCACGGATCGTGTGCCCTGGCACACGGATCGTGCGGATCCTTCTGATGCTTTCTGGAAAATTTCCATTTCGCGCACGGATCGTGCGCCATTAAGCACGGGTCGTGCGTATCTGTCTGACCCAGATTTTTAAAGGTGTCCAAACGCTTCCTAATTGATTCCAAACCTATCCTAATCCCTTCCCAATGTTATAAAATGATAAAATAACCGTAATCCATGGAAACTACTTGTGTTATGGATTTGATTGTCATGCTATGATTGTGATCGAGATAAGCTTATGCCATGGATATTTCTTTGTGTGATTGATGTATTGTGCTGGATTATTATCAGGATAAGTTAGAAGAGTAAACCCTAGTAAGCCGTGTGAGATCACCTAATAATAAGATCATGTTCGTACAAGACTAAGTTAAGTACGAGTTCACTGTTAAGCATAAGCTCATGGTTTGATCAAGTTCATTGTTCACTGATCAAGGTTCACGGTTTACTGCTCATTGTTCATGGTATATATTATATACATCATTTCTGGGGTGACGACCCTGTTCATGGATTAGCGTACTAGTGGGAGAGGAAGTCATGAGCCTTATCCCCTAGGCCCATTACATTGTTGTCCCTAAGGTAGTAGAAATGGCCGGGGACTGGGTTTGTCGGAATCTTTAAAATAAGACCCGGTGATATGCTAAGAATCATTGTTATTGCGTGCGCTTTGTGTGTCGCTTAGAAGGGCCACGAGTACACGTTGTATGTTCCCCGTAGTCGACTTAAGGGCTACGATTCTTGAAATCAAGCATAATTGAACCGAGAGAGTTAGTAAGGGGTCTCGATAGAACTCACTGAGACAAGTTGTCTCACCCAATCCATTGTTGTTGTTTTTCAGTTAAGCAGGGAAAGTTGAAGACCGTGAGGCACGGCTATGGAGACGCTTGAAGAGTTGCTGACGACATTCCTTTTGTCATGTTATGTATCTTTGTATTTCAGTTTCTTTTGTATCTCTGTATATTTGTATTCGGTACCTTAGATGTACGATTGTACGACTTATGTCATGAAGTTGTAAATCGCTTCCGCAGACTTTCGGTTTTTGAGTATTGAACACTAGTTTGAGTTATGTGAGGACCGACTTTGATTATATTATGTTCAGATATGTAAGTGCGTTTGATGAGTTTCATCGAAGTGTAGAATGTGTTCAATATTTTAAAAAGGAAAGTCACTCTGATGTATGCCAGTAGTGCATTTCGGTAGTTTCTACAAGTTTGAAACTATCGGGGTGTTACACACGCTGTTTGAAGGCCCTCAACACCTCTTCCGACTTGGGCTTCAGCTGGGAGGTAGTGAAACGGGCTGTGAACATTCTTGCCAGCTGACTCCACGAGGAGATGGAGTTTGGCTTTAGCTCTTGAAACCACTCTAATGCGGAATTTTTGAGAGTGAGGAGAAAGATTTTATAGTGAACAGGCTCCCTGGCGCCTCTAGAGTGCATCATCAGGGAGAAGTGTGCTAGATGGCGGCCTGGGTCTCCAGTCCCATCATACATCTTGAGAGCTGGCAGTTTCTCCAAGGCCCTTGGTATTGGGCACTCACCCACCTTTCGAGTGAAAGGTCCTTCATCGGAGAACCTCCTTGAGTTGCAAGGGGAGACGTCCTCGTAGTCCGAATCTCGGTACCTGCGCTGATCAGGGGATCTCCTCGATGGCGACCCCTGGTGGCGTTTCCTGTGGGTTCTAACCCGGCTCCTCGACCTTTCACGTGAATTAGAGGAGGTGCGTGAAGAGGTCCTGGAGTGGGAGTCACCAGGCAAGTAAGTACCATTTGGAGGTGAGCCTGACCCTCTATGCTTGTTTCGTCGAGGAGGAGAGCGGTACACGTGCCTCCGTCTTGGGGGGGAGCGATGGACGTGATTCCTACGAGGGGAAGATCGATGGTGCCTTGAAACCACAGTTGTTTGAGGGGGGTTCCCCAGTAGGGTGGCGGTTGCTCAGGAATGGAAGCCACACGTCTTTCAATCTGCCTTAGGCGTGCTTCCTGCTGCAGCATGGTTTGAGTGCGATTTCACAAGAGATCCAAGAGTTGGTTCACATTCGGAGGGTGGGAAGACTCCGGAAGGGAGTTTGTCTGTGGGATCTGGATGGTACCCTCGTCAGACTGGCTGGTGACATTGCCCTCAGGAGTACCCTCTGGTTGGGGTGCGGGTACAGCAATGCTTCGAATTCGGGGTCTACCTCGGGGTGCCATGGAGAAGCAAGAGAAAAGTTCAAGGAGTAGTAATGATGTGAAAGATAGACACCTCCCACTGTGGTCGCCAATGTTCTGTACCTAGCAGTGTTGGGTGAACTGCGGTTGGTAGATCTCTTGCTATCTGGCCAGTCGGTGAGAGCCCGGGAGGGGTACCTGCGAAGCCACTCTGACGCTCAAGTCAGTATTGAGAATAGATGAATGATTTAGCTAGGAATGAGAATCTACCTCTTTATGGCAATGCGTGCCAGTATTTATAGGGAACTGTGCTCGTGGTAAGTCGTTGGATCGGTAGAAATGATCTGAGCCATCCAAGTATGAAAATCATGAATGGGGGGTTGTGCATTGTGGATATGGATCAAAGTGATTGGGCCAATCAATGTACAATTGTTGAATGAGACTCTTGGCCCAGTCCAGAACAAATATAAATAAAAAACTTCGAGAGTTAAACGAATGGATTATGGATTATTAAGATTTCTTATGGATTATGGATTATTCATATTCCTTATGGATTACGCGGAAGAACTATTTGAGATTGTAATCTCACTGTTTATTTTTGTTGTGTTTTACAGATGAGAAATGTAAACGAATGTAAAAAGGAAGAGAAGACTAGGAGTCTTGCTATTCCACTTGATTGTAAGATCATTCCAAGACAACTTAGTCTTGACTAGCTTATTTATCTTGTATCGTTATGTAGATTCTTGTAAATGGCACTCTGGGACTATTTTTGTATTAATATGTCGTTTAGGATAATATGTACCTTAGATATATATGGATTTTATGAGTTTGACTCTTAAGGAACCTTATCAATTTGTAACTTGAGGTTTATGGTGTATGGTAATATCATAGCTTTTGGTGAGTCGTTTTATGAAGTTTACGTTCCGTATGTTTAAATCCATAATTATGGCTGCATATTTCTCTGATTTTTGTCAAAATGATCGATATTCAAAATTTCGTTGATGAATGAAATTTAGGGTGTTACAATATCACATTTAATTTGGTCAAAAAAATATCACATTTAATGTTTCAACTTATTTATATATAGATATATATATATATACATAAATCTTGATGAAATATATTTATCATCTATAAATATAATAAAAATTGGATAGTAAATGTTAAAAAATTATTAAGTTTGTGTACTTTGGTTATCCTATAGTATATTTTGATCTAATTAATATCTTATCTAGAAATATAACATCCCTAATTTTTTGGACCAATCGAATTACTTCGAGTCCCAAATGACTCAATAGAGTAAACATGATTATCCTTTCAGATACAATAAACCGAAATCTTTTCAGAATATTACAAGAGTCATAAGGTCCAAATTACAAAACATATATTGTTATGAAATAAACTCAAATAGAGCAAGAACAAGAATAGAAGATGAGAGAATAATAGAGCTATTGTATTGTACTCTTCAAAAGTATCTTCAACATTGTCATATGAGTCCTATTTATAGGCTCAAGTATTGTAATATATGATTTGCATTTAACATATACAATGATGAATAATAATGAGGAATAATGCCTAGGAGTTACAATTGCATTAGACATCCACTTTATTCACAATATATATATATATATATATATATATATATATATATATATATATATATATATATATATATATATATATATATATATATATATATATATATATATATAGTTCGATACATAAGGTTCTGTCACATATCTTAATTTCATTCATAACACTACAAAAAAATTGCTCATTAGCGAGGGATTTTTCCCTCGCTAAATGCCCCAAATCCGTTGCTAATTCCCATTAGCGAGAGAATTAGCGACGGAATCAGTCCCTCGCTAAATTGCTCCTCGCTAGTTGTTGTTGTTATTATTATTATTATTATTATTATTATTATTATTATTGTTATGGTGTGGTGGTGGTGGTGGTGGTGGGGGTGGTGGTGGGGAAGGGTATTAGGGTAGAGAGAGAAGGAGAGAGAGAGAGAGAGAGAGAGAGAGAGAGAGAGAGAGAGAGAGAGAGAGAGAGAAATGAGCTATGTGGTGGTGTGGTGGTGGTCAAGGGTATTATGGTAGAGAGAGAAGGAAAATAGTAAGGGAGAAGGAGAGAAAGAGAGAGAAACGAGTGGTGGTGGTGGTGGTGGTGGTGGTGAAGGGTATTAGCGTAGAGAAAGAAGATAGAGTGAGAGAAGAGTGTGAGGAGGTTGTGGTGTTCGTGTGTTGGTGGAAGAGTGAAGGGAGAAGAAGAGTGTGAGAGGAGGTGGTGGTGTGGGGGTGGAAGAGTGAAGAGAGACGAAGAGTGTGAGGAGAGAAGAAGAGAGAAGAGTGTGAGAAGAGTAGGAGAGAAGAGTGTCTGTGAGAGGATAAATAAGCTGAAAAGTCAAAAATTTAGCGAGGGAATTAGCGAGGGACTGACAATTCCGTCGCTAAACACCTGCACGGAGTCCTATCATCTAAAAACTGTCAGAAATTAGCGAGGGACTGAAAAATCTGTCGCTAATTAACGAGGGACCTAAAAATCCATCGCTAATGACAGAATTAGCGAGGGACTAAAAATTCCCTCGCTAATAAGCTTTTTTTTTGTAGTGTAAATACATAGTGGTTGCTATTAAAACAATAAACATAATGCAATAATATCCATGATTCTACAAATGGAAAATCATAATCTTGCAAATCTCAGTATCATAAACAATATTATTCCTTGACTTAAGATAATCCAGCTTTCCTTACTTATCTGAAAAAAGACAAACACAAATCTCATCAAATTCCTCATACGGCACCTCACCATAACTCATACGATGTCTTTTAATGAATTGCCATTGATGCACCCCAAAATGATACTATTTGAGATCAAGCAGGGGACCCAAATCCTTTTCAAATGAGCCTTAGCCTTGAGGCTTTCCTCTCAATCTAAGTATGCCTCTTATAATTCTTAAATCCATTTATATTATAATAGTATAGATAATTGTTCTCTCCAGTTAGTCATGTTCACATAATTCATACATAAACATCATGCTTTATCATAAAGATCAATCAAACATAAAGAATTTTGATAGAATATCATACTCATCATGCTGCAAACATTAGGGTTAGAATAGGTTAGGAAGATATATTGGAATGACTTTAAAACACAAATCAATGTTTATTTTGAAATGTAGATATTTTCGTTAGCTTTCCAATGCATCCAAGAACACCTCAATCGGGTTCTTGGATCAAAAGATATGTTCAAAATAGTTGGAAGGCTATAGAAAAATTCTGCCAACCAGTAGCTGACACGGACTGAGTCATGGTGAAACAAGCCGTGTCAAATTAAAAGTGGACAAATCTCATGTTTTAGTGCTTTTAACTTCAATCCAAGTGCTTCTAACCTATACTAGCTAACATTCAATCGCATTACACATAATAATTCACCAAATATAGCACCAACAAGCATCACTACTCAAGTTTAACATAACCCACACAAATCATGTCATTCAAACTGTAACATCCTCAAAATAATTAATCGAATTATTTGGTTGTTTTTAGGATCTCTAACCAAGTTACGCGGAATAAGGGCAATTTAGGGAGGAAAAAATGGAATAAGGGCAGTATGGTCATTAGACCATATTACCACATGGTATATATATAAAGGAATTGAAAGAATTAAGAAAGAAAGAAAAGAAAGGAAACGCGAACAGCAAGAAGAGAAAGAAGAGAAGGAAAGAAAGAAGAGAAAAGAAGAAGAGGAAAGAAGGAGAGAAAGGAAGAAGAGGAAGTGAACCCACCCCTCCAAAATTCATCATCTTCATCATCTCCTCTCCCTCATCATAACCCAAGAACTTGGTAAGATTCCCCTCCATTTTTCCCCTATTTTATGACCTACGAATTTATGAGGGTTTTGATGGTGATTTGGTGAAATCTTGAATTGCGTGATGAAATTGATAATTAAATCATGCTTGGGATCGAAGTCAAGGAAGATTGATCGCGTTTTGAAGCTCGAATCGAAGTTGGAAGCGGATTGGTGATTCTAGGGTTCGTTTGGGGATTTTCGAAGTTTCGGTTATTTCGGATCAACCGTCGCTCTCGCGTCAAGGATGAGTTTTACTCACGTTTAGATTTATTCCGCTTTGAAATGAACTTTATGTGATTTGGTTTCGAAAGATTTTGAGTCGAAAACGTCATTTTGAAATATATCGCGTTTTGACAAAATTCGTTTAGATTGAGTTTTTGATTGATATGTTTGATTGAATGAGGAATGAATTAATGTTGTTTGGACTGGAATATTGCCTGGTATTGTCTGTTTTCGAGTTAGGAATCGATCAGAGCGAGTTTCGGATTAATCGGAAAGCAAATTTTCATGAAAAAGGCCACTTTTGCAATGCTGTCAAATGCGCACGACCAGTGCGTCTCAGGGGCACGATCCGTGCGCCTGGTTCGGTTTCTTTTTTTAAATGCCCAACAGGGCGCACGATCTGTGCGTATGGGGGCACGATCCGTGCGCCTGGTTCTGTCAAAATTTTTCAAAATGCCCGAAATGATTCCGTTTCGATTCCAATCCTCTCCTAATCCTTTCCTAACCCTTCTATAAAGATATTAGGCTTATAATGCCATGATTTTGGTTATGTTTCAAAAGGGTTTTATAAAATACTTTTGAAGTTGAAATTGTCTCGAAAAACCGAATAATAGTATACGTGTGCGGATATGTTTTATTGATAACAAAGCGAACTATGAGCCCTACGTGGTAAAGTATAATGCAAATGAACTATGGGTTCATATGATAATGGATATCTGTGTATACTATATCGAGTTTGGGTGACGACCCATGATGTTAACATACTAAGGCGGGGTAGTCATGCACTCTTACCTTAGGCTCCGTGCCAATTGGGAAACACCGTTGGTAAGGGGGTTCACCGGGGATATAGCAAAGTTGCAGTCGGTGTTATGTTAAAAAGTTGTTGTGCGATACTGGGGATATAGCAAAGTTGCAGTCGGTGTTGTACGGTGTCATAATATGTTCACCGGGGATATAGCAAAGTTGCAGTCGGTGACCTGTTAATAGTTAAATAATGCGGTTCACCGGGGTTTTTAGCAAAGTTGCAGTCGGTGCCGTGTTGAGTTAATCATAAGTTATAATTTGACCGAAAGTGTTAGTAGGGGTCTCGGTAGAACTCACTGAGATTGTATCTCATTGTTTATATGTTGTTGTTTTACAGAGAAACATGGACAGAAGAAACCACAGAGGCACGAGTAGGTGGCCCCGGGAGATGGATGATGACTTAGCTTTATGTTTAAGTTTATTTTCCTTCTGTTGTCTATGTATCACAACACTATGGCTTTAGTGTGATGTTTTTAGATTTCCGCTTTCTTGTAAGATACTGAATACAATAGTTGCTGAATATTATGGTCTGAGAACCTTTTTATGGTCTTATGTATGATAAGACTACTTGGTTGTTATTCAGTGAAAAACTATGTTGCAGTGTTTAGTAATTATGCAGGACTTGTATATCTCTGATGTGTTACTAATGTGCACTCAGGCATTTTTAGTCAAAAATAAATACCGGGGTGTTACACAAACTCTCATTCAAGCATGCTTTTTTACATAATACCAATGAGGAGAATGGCAACTAAATTTACCTACCCAGAATATAAGGTGCAATATAATTCACTTATACTTAATTCAATGATTCAAACATAAAAAGCACTAAATTGTGCTTCAAAACTCTAGAAACTCTAGGACTGCTAAGGGGAGAAGTGAGGAACTCACCTTTTGAAGCTTCTCACTACAATGTGCTCTATCTGAAAGCAACTCTAGTTTCTCCTATTCTTGACTGAACTTCAAACATCTTAGAATGCACAATACCAGCTACAAGACTGCTCCTTTTTTTGTTGATGGGAAACATGTCTCATTTCATTAATTGAGAAGAAACATTACACTCAGTATGAACAATCAGTGTTAGGACATACCCCAGACACATTTTTCGCATTGCTCCTATAAGCTAGGACATATAAGACATTGGAAATAAAATACAAGTAGAGAGTAGACCATATTGGTATGACATCAAACCGACTAACAGAACCAATCATCCACGCAAACAACATCAGCTCATGATAGAAGGTCATAATTGGAGGAGAATCCACAGTCTTAAAATCTATCCAGTTACGAATAATTTCTTTATGGAACCTCGACTATGTGTGGTCTCGCGATGACCCAAACACACCACAAACATAGAAGCCGTTCGACGGATAGAAGGCCAATTGGGCTTTTTGATGGCCACCATAGAGCCTGCACCGTACTTACTAAAATTAGAGGACCCAGGTTCCATATCCAATTCAAAAACAGCCAAGGGCACACCACGAAACCAAAAGTGATTTGACCAAACTGAGCATTTCATTAACCAAAGGGGCTTTTCATCAAACAGCTTGAGCGCAGCAAAACCACACCCTAAAAAACTAACACAACGACATCCGCCTTTGAAGTCAGGGGGATTTGGTGGAGGGCGGGTAATGACCTGCGCAGGAGGGGGGAACCAAACCACTGTTTGATGAATATTATGCAGAGCAGGGCAAGTACAGCAGACACTTACCAGCAATATTCCTAGACATGACGGTGGTTCTGGCGGCAGGCGAGTTGACAACACGGTGGACGAATCAACAAGGAGAGACTTGAGGGTGGAAAGCATCGTGAGCTGACAGATGCACCGTTCAACAGAAGAGGAGAAGATCTCCATGAGGAAACAATTCTGAGCCCGCCTGAGCGATGTGGGGAACCCCAGCTGAAGATTCATGGCAGGAAGCATGGTGGAGGTTTTGACGAACGCGAGGTGAGATGGATTTGTGATTTTGTGAGTTAGGGCATAGTGAGAGAGGGATGGAAAGGTTTGGGGGGGGGGGGTTGTGATGAAGTAACAGAGAAGATGAGGGAGGGAAGGCATGGAAAAACGAAAGGGAAAAGAATCCCACCTAGAGGAGGGAGGAAGAGCCTCCACAAGGGAGGAGAAAGACCAGCAAGCTGGGTCAAGCAGCCACGGAACCCTAGTTCCGGGAGGAGGGTGATGGCATGATAGAGAGAAGGCAGAGCCTCTCTCTCTAGACATGGACCGCAGGCGATTGTAGCTGAATTGTTCATGACTTTACAAGACTACTCCTTGGTGATTCTTCAACTCACAAACAGCAACCATAACTTCATTCCTAGCTATGAACTCCACATGAAAACTCATATTTTCATCCCTTATCTCTAACCCTTCATGCAATGCGAGTTTGGTGGATGTGAGATTCGTTTCGAAGTGTAAGGAATTTAAATTTTTTGATTAGGTTATTTGATTAATTTATATAGAAAATTAAATTTTTTGCTATATCCTTATTTGTATTTATCTAATGACTATGGAGTATGGACTTAAGGTGATTTCAATTGAGAATTTGAGCAGATTAGTGTAATTACAACGTATGCATTATCCTTTTAAAGTAATGTTTCTGATGAACCATATTGCTACGATCACAATTCTTATGATATTTTTTTAATTTAGGTACATGTAAGTGCTCCAACTGATTCGCTTAACAACAAGAATCAAACTACAAGTGACCCAAATTAAGTGACACCGATACTGGTGAGTAAATTAGACTTGGTTGAAAGTCTCATATTTTCTAAAACACACAAGCCATGATTTGGTTGTAGATGATTGTATTGTGCCACAAGAAAATTGAAACTTAAAGGTAAAAACTGAACTCAATGGGTAAAAGGAGAGCATCCTAGAGGGGTAACAATAGAAAACTACTTTAGTTTACAATAGAAAATTGTGCATCTCCATCTTGAAAGCTATTGAGGCAATGTTAACCCTATTGGTAAGTTCCTTTGTCTCATTCTCAACTTGCACACATAGCTTCTCAAATAGAACCAAATTTACAATGTTACCGAGCAGGGTAGTATAATGAATTTCCTATATGTGTATGTGTTGTGTACCTTGCTCGAGGTCAGATGAATGCTTCGAGAGTCAGAATCTTCCGAGGTTGTTATCGTCAGCGTCGTCTTCCTCCGAGGTTGGACTCGGCCGGTTGGGTACCTGCAGACACTCTGATGCCAAAGTCAGCGATCAGAAGTCAGTGAGAGGAACAAATGAGCAAAACTTACCTGAATCTGGTGGGTAGAGCCGTATTTATAGACGGGGGCCAGGGGGTTCTGCAGGTCTTACCCGATCCGAAGTCGTTGAATCAGGGCCTGTAATCTGAGCCATCGATCTCGATAACGCGTGGTGGTTGGTTTGTTGGGCCGGATCTAGTGTCGAACTGGGTCGTTTCTCATGCGGATTGGGCCTCTTGGGCCAGTCCGGAAAAGTTGCCACCAAGTCGAGGTCGGTCACGGAAGTGCGGCCTCGGCTTGAGTGACGGGTATCGACTTGTTCAAAGTGTTGATTTCAGGATCTGAAGTAGTCTTTGAGGTCGAGGGTCCCAGGTTTGACTCGGATACTTCTAGGATGCCCCATGTCATTGTGTCAGGCAGATGTGACGTTTGACTGAAATGAAACGTCCTGTCATAAATGATTACATAGATTCTAGCGCCTGATCGTTTATTGCCTCGGGATGGGTCGCGTCATTTCATCAATCGGGTTCAAAGCCCGTATAAATAGATGTTCAAAGCCAACTCCTTAGCGCATTACCGCTTCTTCACCCCTGAATCCTCCTGAGTCTAGTGAATCCTGAACGAGCTTGTTTTCCGGTAAGCCGATGTTGAGTTCCCGGTTTCCGATATTTATAGTCTTGCGATTGTTTCGTTCTTAATCCTTCCAACGTTGAGCCTCCGGTGAGGCCTTTCCGAGTGTCTTTTTTCGAGTTCAAGTCCAGATTTCCGAGGCCTATTTACTTTTTCTTCCTTTGGATCTAAATCGCGAAGACAAGAGATTCCGAGAGAAGACCCATGGTTTCCCCCTGACAATCCACCGTTGAAGAAGTCGGCTGAGGGTGATGCAGTTATTGATGAGCAAAGGTCGACATTGTCAGATAGGGTTGAGGCAAGTGGTTCAACTTTAACGCCGCCGCCAGCAGTATCTCTGACCTCGGAGCCTACAGAACAAGCTTCTGCCCCTTACAATGGATTGGGGAATTTCCATCTTCTTGCACAATGCTGGAAGCCAGCAGGACAGGCCGCGGGTGAGGCCAAAGAGGAGGAAGTTAAAGGGTCCGGTGCTGAGGATCCCTATGACTGGGTTTTGAGTGACATCTGTACGGTGTCGTCTGTTTACCGAGCTGGGCGCAACGACCCAAGGGTGCTTAGGAGTTTGAAAAGTTTGTGGGAGCCGAAGGGCAAGAGTGGAAGCTAGAGCTCGTCTCTAATGACGAGGCTGCATGCTCCGAGGTTACAAGGCTGAAATTTTGTGTTTACTCAACCTTCTTCGACAAGATGGGGATGAGGGTCCCATTCTCAGAGTTATAAACACTACAACAGAATTGTTAAAAAAGGGCGCACCCTTTAGAGGCGCTTTTTAAGAAGTGCCCCTCATGCCCAAAATACGGAGGGCCTTTAGGGGCGCTTTTAAAAAGCGCCCCTAAAAGCCCTCCGTAGTTTGAGCATCAGGGGCGCTTTTTAAAAGCGCTCCTGATGCCCTAGAATTCTAATTTCCCCTATCTCCCTCCTCATTTGCGAAACCCTCTCATTCTTTCAACACACAGTCTCCCTCCCTCACTCTTGCGCCGCCGTATCCCTGTCTTCCTCCCTCTCTCTTGCGCCGTATCCCTCTCCTCCCCCCTCTCTCCGGCTGCCTACGACGCCCAAACGTCGTTCTTCCTTCGACGGTCTCTTCCCACCGTGAGCTATTTTTTCCCAGTTATCCCTCCGTTCGCGACTCCGTGAGCTACCTTCACTCCTTCTTGAGCTCAACGACGCTTCTCCCTCCGTGAACGATGCGGCGCTGCTTCGTCCTCCCTCCTACAAATCTGCCATTGTTGGTTGCTGGTGACATAGTTCACGATTTGCTTCTTTTTGGTAATACTCTTCACAAAATTTGCTTCTTTTTTTCTTTTTATTTCTGGTTTTTTTCTCTTTTTTTTCCTTGGTAGTTTTAAGCTTCAGAATTACTGTGTTCGTTTGGAGTGTGATTCCCTCTACATATTTTTTGATTATGAAGCCTATTACTAGTTTCATTGGTGTTTTAATAAATTTGTTGTTTTATAAAAGTGGTTTAATAAATTTGTTGATTAATTTGTTTTGTTATATCTAGTTCGAGTTCTTTTTGCGGAGCTTCAAGTTCTTTCTTGATCCAATTCAAATCTAGTTCGAGTTCGTTGTGTCTTCCCCTTAATTTTCAGGTACTTTTCTTGTTCACTTGTCCTGTTATTGTGGTTATTGTTTATGTGGATACCTTGTGTTGCAGGTAACCTGATATTGCAGGATGTGTGTTTTGATGATGAAAAAGACAAAGGTAAGATTGACGGTCAAAGTCAATAAAAGTGACTAAACGTCAAAGTCACAATCCAAGACAAGCAAGCCAAGAGCTGAAGATTCAAGTTTAAGGGTAGTCCTTAAATATAAGGGTAGTCCTTAGGGTTTGGGTGCGTCTTAGGAAAAAGTGTAAGCTCTTTCAAAAGGTCAGCTCGTATATCAAAGTCTCACACACTCACAAAGTTTTTTTAAAGTTGCATGCATATTTACGTAAACATTTTTATCACCTTTAAAATAACAAAATCGATTTCCTCATGCATAGACAAATATCAAAATCGATTTTCAGGTAAAATAGAAAAGGGAGAATCGATTGTCAGGCCATGTATTTTCAATACACAAATCGATTTCTGAGCCAAATAAATTTTAAGGGAAGAATCGATTCCCAATCTTTTGCACATAACTAAGAATCGATTCCCACTTGTCTCAGGCAAGCTGAAAATCGATTCCTACATATTTTCACTAAGTATAAAATCGATTCCTAGCTTTCCATGGCACTCAAGAATCGATTTCCCATATTTTTCAAACAAAGATAAATCGATTCCTCACCTAAATTAATCGATTCCTAGATCAAATACATTTTAACAAAGAATCGATTCCTACACTATTTTCAACGTAAAAATGAATTTCTCATAGCCTATAAATAGGCAGCACTTCACGATTCATTTTAACACAACACAACCCATTTGCACGAATCAGAAAAATTCTTGAGAAAACTCTTCACGCTTATACTTTTGCTCGTCACACACTGTTGGTCTGTCTGAGCTGATCTGCTACTAAGAGTTAGTTGGGGTTGAATTCTTCAAGTTGTAATATCTGCCTTCATTAGAGGTATTTCTGCATTTACAATTGTTTATTATTTATTTGTTGTGTTTTGTTCTAGGGAGTGGGGTATCTCTCTAGGGTAGCTGCATGTACTAGGAAGTGGGGTATCTTTCTAGGGCAGTTGATTGTAACAGGGGTGGGGTATCTCTTGTTATTGTTATATTAGATCTGAGGGCTCTCTATAGGTGGGGTATCCTAGGAGGAGAGTGTCTGAGTCTGTAAAGGTTTTCCAAGGCACCTGTAAGCCTTGTTGTTTTGGTTAGTGGAAAATCTCACAAGGGTGTGAGGACTGGACGTAGGTCACTAGGAGGTGACCGAACCAGGATAAATCTCTGCGTGCTTTACTGCTTTCCTGCTTTACTGTTATACCGCTTTACTGCTTTATATTCTAATTCCTTCGCTTCCACTTAACCTGCGCGAAAAATTGATCTAAGTCATTGAAAAGGGGAAAAACATTTTCGAAAGATCTGAAAAGTTTTTAAATCTCAATTCACCCCCCCTCTTGAGACTGAAGCCACTTGGTAACAAGTGGTATCAAAGCTAGACTCTTGTATAAAGGGCCTAGCAGCTTCAAGAGAAATAGCTTCAGGTTGGTCTACGCAAGAGGGTGCTTCTCTTACCCGTCCTCCGGGATTCAACGGGAAAGATTACGCATATTGGAAAGAAAGAATGAGAATCTTTATTGAAGGGGTAGACTTAGATGTTTGGGATGCTGTGGAAAAAGGACCCTATGTCCCCACACACGTAGTAGATGGTATTCTTACTATTAAAAGTAGAAATGAATGGTCTGATGATGAGAAAAGAAAAGTGCAACATAATTTACGTGCCAAAAATATTATTACTTCTGCTTTAAGTCCTGATGAATTTTTTCGAGTTTCAAACTGTAAATCTGCCCAAGAAATGTGGGATAATCTCCAAGTTACTCATGAGGGTACAAATGAAGTGAAAAGGGCAAGAACAAATACTCTTATCAGAGAGTACGAATTATTTAGAATGAATACAGGTGAAACAATACCAGAAATGCAGAAAAGGTTCACTCACATTGTGAATCAGTTAAGCTTGTTGGGTAAGTCATTTCCTGCAGAGGATCTAATCAACAAAGTTCTGAGATGTCTAAATAGAGAATGGCAACCCAAGGTTACTGCTATAGCTGAATCAAGAAATTTAGCTACTATGACTCTGGCTACTCTGTTCGGTAAACTTCAAGAGCATGAACTAGAACTCACTCGTCTAGCTGAGTACGAAAACACAGATAAGAAAAAGAAAAGCTTGGCTCTAAAAGCATCTTGTTCTAGTCAATTTGATGATAGTGACAACTCAGATGATGAAATTGATGAAAATGAAGAGAATATGGCTCTTATGGTTCGGAAGTTCAAAAGATTCATGAAAAACAACAACTATCCAAAGAAGAACTTCAAATCAAAAAGGTTCTCCAGCAAAGAAAGTACATCCGGTCCTCCTACTTGTTATGAATGCGGGAAACCCGGGCACATGAAAATGGAATGTCCTAATCTACAGAAAAAGGACTCCAAATCTGAAAAGAAGGCATTCAAAAATAACAAAGGAAGAAAAGCCTACATCGCATGGGAAGATAACTGCATGGATTCATCAGATGAATCAGAAGATGAAGAAGCTCAAGTTGCATTAATGGCTGACCATGAAAGCGAGAATGAAAACGAGGTAATTTCTAACCCTGACTCTTTACAAAAATGCATATGATGATTTATATGAAGCTTTCACTGAGTTGCATGATGATTCTATGAAATTAGCTAAGGCATTAGATAAATCAAAGAAAACCACTTCTAAACTTCAAGATGAAGTTAATGTCTTAACTAAAGAAAAATTAGAACTTAGGAAAGAAAATGATAAACTTATGTATGTTAAAGAAAATTATGCATGTGATAAATGTATAGAACATGAAAAGAAAATCAATGAGCTTGAATGTACAATAGACAAAATGCCCAAATTGTATCTTAGGATTCAGAGAAATAATTTTGTGAAAAGCAATATGCATCATAGACCTAAGTTTTCCACTAAACCTTATATTAGATGTTACTACTGTGATAAACCTGGACATACAGCTTCTGTTTGCAGGGCAAGAGGTAAGCAAACTATGAAAAAGGTATGGGTTCCCAAAAGGACCATACCAAACACTAACCCACAAGGACCCAAAGAGATTTGGGTACCTAAAACCTTGTTTTAAACCAATGCAGGTATGCTTCAAGGTACGGGGGTCAGATTGGTACCTTGACAGCGGATGCTCAAAGCACATGACTGGAGATATTACAAAGTTCCTAACTCTTACCCCCAGATCAAGCGGTCATGTGACTTATGGTGACAATAACAGAGGAAGAATCCTTGGTGAAGGTAAGGTTGGTAAAGACTTATCTACTGCTATTGATAATGTGCTCTATGTTGAAGGTCTTAAACATAATCTTTTAAGCATTAGCCAACTTTGTGATAAAGGAAATAGAGTAATATTTGACTCAGGTTCATGCATCATTGAGGATAAACAAAGTAAACAAGTTAGAATGATAGGAAATAGAGTAGAAAACATATACATGATGAGTTTAGATAGTGTTTCATCACATAATGCATGTTGCCTCATTAGTAAGGAAGAAAATTCTTGGTTATGGCATCGTAGGACAGCTCATATTCATATGGATCATCTTAACAAGCTAGTGTCTAAAGATCTAGTTAGTGGTTTGCCTAATATCAAGTTTGAAAAAGATAAACTGTGTGATGCATGCCAAAAGGGTAAACAGGTAAAAGTGTCCTTTAAATCAAAGAATATTGTGTCTACTAACAAACCTTTGCAGCTGTTACACATGGATCTATTTGGTCCCTCAAGGACAAAAAGTTATGGTGGAAATTACTATGCTCTAGTTATAGTAGATGATTATTCAAGGTATACCTGGACTCTCTTTTTGGCAAATAAGAGCGAAGCTTTTGGAGCATTCAAAAAGCTTGCTCGCAGCATTCAGAATGAGAAAGAATTGAAGATTGTCTCAATTCGATCTGATCACGGTGGAGAATTTGAAAATGAAAAATTCGAAATCTTATGTGAAGAACTTGGTATAAATCACAACTTCTCAGCACCTAGAACTCCTCAACAAAATGGAGTTGTTGAAAGGAAAAATCGATCATTGGAGGAACTTGCCAGAACAATGCTAAATGATCATGACATCCCAAAATATTTTTGGGCGGATGCTGTAAGTACTGCTTGTTATGTTATGAATAGAGTTCTAATTAGGCCTATTTTAAAGAAAACCCCCTATGAACTTTACAAGGGGAGAAAACCAAATATTTCACACCTTCACACCTTTGGTTGCAAATGTTTTGTATTGAATAATGGAAAAGACAACCTAGGTAAATTCGATGCTAAAGCTGATGAAGGAATTTTTCTTGGTTACTCTTTATCTAGCAAGGCCTTTAGAATTTTTAATAAAAGAAATAAAGTAATTGAGGAATCTGTACATGTTACATTTGATGAAACTAACCCCAAAAGGCTGGGAAAGGTTATTGATATTGCAGATGAACCTGAAGAGTTAGAGATAGGTGTGAAGAAGAAAGAAGAAGAAACAAAAACCACCCCTCAAGAGAAGTCAGAAGAAGGATCAAGCAGTGAACTTCCCAAGGAATGGAGAATCCCAAGGGATCACTCGCTTGAAAATGTCATAGGTGATGTAACAAAAGGGGTAACTACTCGTAACTCTCTTCGAAATGCATGTAATCATATGGCTTTCGTATCTCAAATTGAACCTAGAAATATAGATGAAGCCGTAGTTGATGAACATTGGTCAATTGCTATGCAAGAAGAGTTGAATCAGTTTGAAAGAAACGAAGTGTGGGATCTAGTTCCTAGACCTGATAAACACCAAATAATATGCACAAAATGGGTGTTTAAAAACAAGCTAGACGAATCGGGCATAATAATTAGGAACAAAGCTAGACTAGTTGCTAAAGGTTATAATCAAGAAGAAGGAATAGATTATGATGAAACGTATGCTCCTGTAGCTAGATTAAAAGCTATTCGCATGTTACTTGCTTTTGCATCAATCATGGATTTTAAACTGTATCAAATGGATGTTAAGAGCGCTTTCTTAAATGGTTTTATCCAAGAAGAAGTATATGTTGAACAACCTCCTGGCTTTGAAAATTTCGAAAAACCAGACCATGTTTTTAAACTCAAAAAGGCTCTATATGGTCTGAAGCAAGCTCCCAGAGCTTGGTACGAAAGATTGAGCAAATTCCTACTCAATCATGATTTTCAAAGAGGGAAAGTTGACACTACACTTTTTATAAAAAGATCAAAAGATGACATCTTACTCGTGCAAATTTATGTGGATGATATTATTTTCGGTGCTACTAATGAATTGCTTTGCAAAGAATTTTCAAGTATTATGCAGAATGAATTTGAAATGTCAATGATGGGAGAACTCAACTTCTTCCTTGGGCTTCAAATAAAACAAACAAACAACGGCATCTTCATATCTCAATCAAAGTATTGCAAAGAACTACTCAAAAGATTTGAAATGGACAAAGCAAAAGAAATGTCCACACCAATGAGCACCTCATGCTACTTGGACAAAGATGAAGAAGGTAAACCGGTAGAACTAAGCAAATACCGAGGTATGATTGGCTCTCTTCTCTACTTAACTGCTAGTAGACCGGACATCATGTTTAGTGTTTGCATGTGTGCTAGGTATCAAGCAAATCCAAAAGAGTCACATTTAGTAGCTGTCAAAAGAATAATGAGATATCTGGTAGGCACTCAAAATGTTGGTCTATGGTACCCAAAAGTCGCCACATGTAGTCTTATTGGATATTCAGATTCTGACTTTGCAGGATGTAAATTGGACAGAAAAAGCACTAGTGGAACATGTCACATACTAGGTAGTGCATTAGTCTCATGGCACAGTAAGAAACAAGTCAGTGTCGCACTGTCAACTGCTGAAGCAGAATATGTTGCAGCAGGGAGTTGTTGTGCACAAATCCTCTGGATGAAGCAACAACTTCTTGACTATGGTATAGATCTAGATCATATCCCTATAAAATGCGACAATACCAGCGCTATCAGTCTTACAAAGAACCCCGTCCAACACTCTAGGACCAAGCATATAGAGATAAGACACCATTTTCTTAGAGATCATGTCCAAAAAGGGGATTGTGTAATCGAATTTGTGGAATCGGCAAAACAGCTAGCTGATATTTTTACAAAACCTTTACAAAAAGAAAACTTCTTCTTCATTCGAAGAGAACTTGGAATCATTGATTCCTCTTCATGCTGTTAGATTCGCATTTTTTATTACATGTTGCCCTCTTTGATCATGACAAAAAGGGGGAGAAGAATAGAGTATTTAATATTTAGAATAAAGTTTTAATATTCAGCATGCATTTGCATTTACTTGCATACAGTCAATAAAACAGGGGGAGCATCATGATAGGGGGAGTATCGTATACATTATCTGTTTAAACTAACCTCCCACCTTGAGATGAGTTAATGTTTTGTCATCATCAAAAAGGGGGAGAATGTGGATACCTTGTGTTGCAGGTAACCTGATATTGCAGGATGTGTGTTTTGATGATGAAAAAGACAAAGGTAAGATTGACGGTCAAAGTCAATAAAAGTGACTAAACGTCAAAGTCACAATCCAAGACAAGCAAGCCAAGAGCTGAAGATTCAAGTTTAAGGGTAGTCCTTAAATATAAGGGTAGTCCTTAGGGTTTGGGTGCGTCTTAGGAAAAAGTGTAAGCTCTTTCAAAAGGTCAGCTCGTATATCAAAGTCTCACACACTCACAAAGTTTTTTTAAAGTTGCATGCATATTTACGTAAACATTTTTATCACCTTTAAAATAACAAAATCGATTTCCTCATGCATAGACAAATATCAAAATCGATTTTCAGGTAAAATAGAAAAGGGAGAATCGATTGTCAGGCCATGTATTTTCAATACACAAATCGATTTCTGAGCCAAATAAATTTTAAGGGAAGAATCGATTCCCAATCTTTTGCACATAACTAAGAATCGATTCCCACTTGTCTCAGGCAAGCTGAAAATCGATTCCTACATATTTTCACTAAGTATAAAATCGATTCCTAGCTTTCCATGGCACTCAAGAATCGATTTCCCATATTTTTCAAACAAAGATAAATCGATTCCTCACCTAAATTAATCGATTCCTAGATCAAATACATTTTAACAAAGAATCGATTCCTACACTATTTTCAACGTAAAAATGAATTTCTCATAGCCTATAAATAGGCAGCACTTCACGATTCATTTTAACACAACACAACCCATTTGCACGAATCAGAAAAATTCTTGAGAAAACTCTTCACGCTTATACTTTTGCTCGTCACACACTGTTGGTTTGTCTGAGCTGATCTGCTGCTAAGAGTTAGTTGGGGTTGAATTCTTCAAGTTGTAATATCTGCCTTCATTAGAGGTATTTCTGCATTTACAATTGTTTATTATTTATTTGTTGTGTTTTGTTCTAGGGAGTGGGGTATCTCTCTAGGGTAGCTGCATGTACTAGGAAGTGGGGTATCTTTCTAGGGCAGTTGATTGTAACAGGGGTGGGGTATCTCTTGTTATTGTTATATTAGATCTGAGGGCTCTCTATAGGTGGGGTATCCTAGGAGGAGAGTGCCTGAGTCTGTAAAGGTTTTCCAAGGCACCTGTAAGCCTTGTTGTTTTGGTTAGTGGAAAATCTCACAAGGGTGTGAGGACTGGACGTAGGTCACTAGGAGGTGACCGAACCAGGATAAATCTCTGCGTGCTTTACTGCTTTCCTGCTTTACTGTTATACCGCTTTACTGCTTTATATTCTAATTCCTTCGCTTCCACTTAACCTGCGCGAAAAATTGATCTAAGTCATTGAAAAGGGGAAAAACATTTTCGAAAGATCTGAAAAGTTTTTAAATCTCAATTCACCCCCCCTCTTGAGACTGAAGCCACTTGGTAACAGTTTATACACTTGAGCAGTTGTGGTTATTGTTTATACACTTGAGCAGTTCACATATGTATTCATAATTGGTGTCATGGTCATTATACCAACCACGTCAAGGTGAAAGGAGTATTTGAAAGGTGTGTATTTAGTTACATCGCATATTTCATTTTTTAAATTATGTATGTATTTCGATTAATTAATACATTTATATGTATGATGTTTCAGTTGTATGATGACTTATTGGCGATCGAATGAGAGGAGGGCTAGAGACGGGAATGTCAACAATAAAACAAAATGGATAGTAATAACAGTAAGTTTATAATCAATATTATTATCCATGTAAATATTGTTCGCATTTTAATAATTAATTGTTATTTTGATTTCTAGTGTCCCAGACAACCAAACAATGATAATTGCGGGTATTATGTTATGAAGTTTATGAAGGACATAATCACTCACAATCAAATGGAAATTCCAGAAAATGTATGTAATTTATATAGTTTGTTTTTTACAAGTAATTCCATATCTAGCATTTAGCACTTTATTCTAAGTTTATTTTATTTTTGCTTATTTTTGCAGTATTTTCCTGGAAATGAGGTTGGAGCTCCATTTTCTGAGGACCAGCTTACTGAGATCAAGGGAGAGTGGTGTCATCATGTTGCCCGTTTGATTAATGAAAATCGAAATTCATCTAACTTTGGTTAGCTGGTTTTTTGTTCCCCACAATGGATGTCAGGTCATTTTTGCTGAATTTGGTTAATTATTTATGTAATTTTTGTTGGTATATACTTTGTTGATATGTATGTATGTATATTAGATGGATTTATAAGTTTGTTAGTTGGAATTTGATTTGCAATTGGTTAGTTGATTTGAAATTTGGTTCATAATGGTTGTTGAGTTCATATTGGTTGTTGTTGGTTGATGAAAATGAGAGTAGGGATGTGCTGCAAAATATTGGATATACCAGAAATAGAAAAAAATATTTTAAAAAGAAAACATAGAATCAAGGGCGCTTGCAGTTAGAAGCGCCCCTGTTGGTGTTACCCCCACTTGAGAATCAGGGGAGCTCCTAGTAAAAAGAGCTTCTGTTGGTCAGACCAACTGGGGCGCTTCTAACTGCGAGCGCCCCTGATTGTCAAAGTGCGCTAAGACCAACATGGACGCTTTTTACTACGAGCGCCCCTGATGGTCAGAGGCGCTAGGACAGCAGGGGCGCTTTTTTTATCGCTTCTGTTTCCTAATAATTAGAGGCGCTTGTTGTGCGCTCCTGTAAAAGGGTTTGCAACAAGAGCGCCAGATTTAGAGGCGCCCGAAAGCGCCCCTAATGGCCTTTCCTGTTGTAGTGAAAGGAGGGTTCTCTGGTTCCTGCAGGTCGCCCCTTCTCAACTCACCCCCAACTCTTGGGGGTTCAGCAACACCTTCGAGATTGTGATTCAGGCGCTAGGCCAGGCCTGCCTCATGAAAGTTTTCTTCCTTCTTTTTGACGTCTTTCCCCAGCCTGAGGCCGGCACAAAGAGGCAAGGCCAAATAGGGTTGCGTCGTAATAGAAAGCTTTCCTTCTTCGAGCCTGTGATAGACTCACAGACAGACTTTAAATATAGCTTCTTCTACGTGGTGCCGGTGAACGATGCTGCGAAGAAGGAGATTGCCGTGCTTGACGACCAGGGGGAAGTCGTGAAGAGTTTGTTCCCCCTATCTTGGGGGCTGAGAGCATTTTGTCTTGGAGGCGTTGGGGTATTATTTCAAATAGACTGTCTGAGTCGGCAAGAGGCTCGGACCCTGAAGTTGCTGTCAGACTGGGTGGAGTCATTTACCACCAAGCTTAAGAAGATTGAGTGTAGGAAGATCCTGGAGGCCAACGCCGAGTCTCCCGCGGCTCCAGTCGTCACCTTTGGTAAGTCTGCTTCTTCTAGTAAACTTGTTTCTTTTGAATTCTCGTACTCAGTTTTTGACATACTCGTTCTCTTAATTTTTCAGGCCAGTTTACCAAACCGACGACCTTCGCAGAGTATCTTTCTTCTGTTGGTGTCGGAGAGGATAGCAATGCTGGGGCCGGCTCTTCTTCGGCTCGGCTTCCGCCAGTTGTCACCACCGAGGTCGTGGTCGATCAGGGTGTGTGTCACCGCCTGCGTGTTTTTTCTTCTTCTCAGTTTTATCCGACTTGTGTTCTGTTTTAACTGAAAGGTAGTGACATTTCTTTGCAGATTCTAGGTCGGCGGCGATCGTGATAATTTCCTCATCAGCTGAATAAAAATTCATTATCAAGTGGATCGTAGAGGCCACTACTCCGAGTCTGCCCAGCGCCGGCCTCCCGGTGATGCAATTATACAGAGATTTGCAGGGCAGAACCAGGAATTGGGTAGAGAGCTTATCAGTTCCATATGTGACCATTAACTCGAGATACCCGAGTGCTGTAGTTTTTGCTCCGTTGAATCCGGTCAAGTTCGTGCCTCTATATGGAGTGAGGTCGGTCTCAGAAATTTTTATCTTGGGGAGTAGGTCCTGAAACAGGATATCTGCCGAGCTTCCTTGGTCTACCAGAATCCTCAAGACCAGGACATTCACCATTACAGCAGAGATAATCAGTGGAATGTACTTGTTTGGTCTGCCGTCCGGGAGGTCTTGGTCGGAGAAGGCCAGTGGGGGCCTGTCATAGAGGTTGGTGGTCTTCGGTTTGCTGGCTATGCTTAGAATTTCCTTCCATCTCCTTTTCATGGATCGCTTGGCCTCGCCCAAGTCGACAGAGTAACCACCTATGATCACAATGGCTACCGTTCTGGATCGTTGTTGCTTCGGCTCTTCTTCCTCGTCTGATTCCTCAGACTCGGCCTTTGGCCACTTCGTTTACCCCGGATTAGCCTTTTCGGGGTGAGCGGGATCGCTTCCGCTCCTCATCTCCTTCCTTCTTGACATACCTGCTCAACTTTCCTTTCTGTATCATATCCTCGATGTCATCCCTAAGAACCCGACACTGGTTTGTGTCGTGACCGTGGCTCCTGTGGTAGCGACAGTACTTTTTCTTATCAGTGTTTTCCCTTTGTACGAGTGGGGCCGGCCACTTCCGGTCCTTGAACTCGATGTTGGCGCATTCGGCCAGGATTTTCGATTTTGTCTCGTTCTGGTCGGTATACTCGGTAAATCGGGGTCGCCTTTCCCGAGAAGGTCCTCCAGAGTCATTCTTCGAGCTTTTACCTTTGTCATTTTCTTTTGCCGGGGTCGACCATTGGCCGACTTCGTCAGCCATATCGTCCTCCTCGTAGTCAATGAATCTCTGTGCCCGATGTAATTAAGAACTCCTCGAGATAGTAGGGTCGGTGAACGCCGACGTCAATTTGGAAAAGGCTCTTCTTGCAGAGCCTGTGCCTCATAAACAAGACTTTGATTTTATCCTCCAGATGCCTGACGTTGTTCGCCTCTTTGTTAAACCTTTCGATATAGTCGCGCAAGGTTTCATTCTCTCCTTGCCTAACTGCCTTAAACACATCCACCGACTTCGGTTTCAGTCTAGATGCAGTGAAGCGCGCCGAAAACGCCCGAACGAACTGGCCCCAAGAGTAGATGGAACCGAGCTTAAGTTCTCTGAACCAGGACAACGCTGTTTTGCTCAAAAGCAGAGGAAAGATCTTACATTTGATGTCGTCCGTGGCATTCTTGTATTGCATCATGAGGTAAAATGTGTCAACAAGTTCATCCGGGTCCCCTGTTCCGTCGTACATGTTCCATTGTGGAGGCTTCTCCAAGGACTTTGGCACTTTGCATTCAACGATCTCTCGAATGAAAGGGGTTCGTCGGGGTCGCCCGGAATGGCCCAGGCGAGGAGAGCGGTTCTTCCTGTGGGGAGAGCAGCTCTTGGGGCGAGGAGATGTTGCACCCCGAAAAATCCCGGTTTGGGTTTCTCAATGTACAACGTGGAAAAATTTTGGAGCCGCCACCAATATTTTAATTTTAAGACCAAAACATTGAAAAAGGGTCTTTTGGACAAAGCGGATGGTCTTTTGAAAACTAGAGATATAGGTTCGGGAGTCGATTACGTGTGAGGAAGGTGTTAGCACCTCACGCGTCCTTTCTACCGAAAGGGAACCTCTAACTAAATGTGTGGTTTTAACATTTGATTTGAAGAATATCTAGGTTTCCCTATTTATTTGAAGAATGAATGGGAAAATTTAACAAAAATTTTATTTTTTTGGCGAGAAAGGGGAAAAAAGGTTTTTTAGAAAAAGTGCTTGACAGGACATGGCCCGCTCCTACGTATCTCCCGGTGCGATGGAGAATTCAAAGCTACGTAGTTCTTGGTTGTCTTTTTTGAAAAGTTTTGTTTTTTTTTATCTTTTTTGGTGAGTTTTTGAAATAGGACGAGCATTAGTGAATGATTAAACTAGCAGAGGCTATGATGAATCACTACTAAATACTCAAAAAAAAGAGTTGTACCGCTAGTCAAACGAACAAAGGTTCTGATGGACTATTGATAACAACTCGTTTTTATTATCTTTTTTGAAAGTGATTTTCGAAAGAGATTGATTTGCACGATGATCAAACTAACAAAGGTTATGATGGATCATCGTTTATTATTCTTATGAGAAAAGGACATTGCCACTAATAGCTAAACGAACAAAGGCTCTGATGAGCTACTAGCAACAATGGGTTTGAAAATGATTCTTTTTGTTTGTTTTATGAAAATGATTTGTTTATGGTTGCGAAAAGGATTTTTATTCGTTGCGCTTGACGAGAACGTGACTCGCTCCTACGTATCCCAAATGAGAATCAAAGCGACGTAGTTTTAATGAAAATGTTTTTGAAGGGGTTTGAAAGGGGAAGAGCTTTCATAACGATCAAGCAAGCAAAGGCTTTGAGCGATCATTACTAATAACCTTTGATGGCGTTCATGACAATCAAACAAGCCAAGGCTTTGAGTG
Organism: Astragalus membranaceus; assembly: GCA_039519185.1. Taxonomy (NCBI): domain Eukaryota; kingdom Viridiplantae; phylum Streptophyta; class Magnoliopsida; order Fabales; family Fabaceae; genus Astragalus; species Astragalus membranaceus. The sequence continues at coordinate 100,647,478 of CM076846.1, read as the reverse complement.
ATGTCACTAATAACTCGCATTAATTGGAAAATAGTTTGAAAGATTTTTGGAAAAAAAGGGTGAAGTTATTATCAATGATTGGTTACAAAGTTCAAACACATTCAATAATCACGGAATCATGCATATGTTGAACATTAATCGAAACTAAACATGCCAATATGATCAAAAGACCCACTTATCAGGGATGCAAGGTAAAGTTCTCAAAGCAAGTGTGTGTGTGTAGGAAGGAGTGTATTTACCCTAATGATTCTATGCTACAACAGGCATGTAGACTTACGTCTTCATTAGGAGGTCATACACATGGATGGAATGGCATATTGAATCAAGACATTTAAAATGCATCAAAAACAAGCAAGCAATTGATCATAGGCATAGAATGATCTTAATTAAACTAAGGAACATATGAGCATCGATTTCTCAATAACATGAACAAAAGGGGAAATTGCATCAAGGCTAAGGTAAGCCTATCCTTTGCATTCATGAATAAGTGCCCAAAGGCTAGTAACACAATCAAAGAGGAGGGAGCATCAAGGTTTTGGGTAACCTATCCTTTGCAATACCCCATGGACCTTAAACCATAAACCTAACTATCTCATCTATTATTCATCAAGAAGTTAAAAGGGGAAGGTTGAATCATCTAAAACCATCTTCACCACTTAGAACATGATGCACTAGGCATAAGTGGGAATCATATGATTCATCATCAACAATGGACAATAATATACAAGAACAAGTAAATAAACACTAAAGCTAAGTTAAATCACATAGGGCAATTTTGGCACGGATCACAATAATTAAATAATAACAAATCTAAAGACAGAAATACCTCTAATGAAGGCAGATATTACAACTTTGAAGAATGCAACCCCAACTAACTCTTAGAAAAAGATCAGCTCAGACGGACCAACGGAACGAATAGAGAAAAAATAAAATGTAGAAGAGTTTTTCTAAAAGAGAAGAGATTTCGAAATTGGGTTGTGTTGGAAATGAGATTTGGTGCGCCTATTTATAGGAAAAACCAAGTTGATCTATTTTAGGAAATAGGTTAATCGATTATGTTGAAAACCACTTGGTGTATGTTAATCGATTAAGGGCTCAGGATGTTTTGACAATGATAATCGATTATGAGCCTTGAGTAATCGATTAGGCACTTTCCAAAATCATAGAAACTTTCCAAAAATACTTGTAATCGATTATGCTGCTTAGTTGAAAGAGAGGATAATCGATTATGCTCCTGAGAAAGTTTCAGAGGAGTAATCGATTATGTATATGATGCAATCGATTATCTAGTTTCCAAAAGTGTTGATACTTTCCAAAAATACTTCATAATCGATTATAGGTTTAGTTTAAAAGATGTTTAATCGATTATGCTTCTTTCTTTTTAGTTGGAAACTTATTTTTAAGGTTTTTCAAATATGCTTCTCGCGGGACTTGAGATATGAGCTGACCTTATGTAAGAGCTTACATAAATCCTAAGACTCACCCAAACCTTAATTCTACCCTTAATTTTAAGGACTACCCTTAAAATTCTTCAATCTTCTTTTGTTGGGCTTGCTTTGTCTTGGATAGTGATTTGGATGTTTTTGACACTTTCATCACCTTTTGCCATCAACTTTGGCATTTTTACTTGATAGAGTAAAATGTACTTTTTGTGGATGTGTATTTTTGGCGAGAAAATCATCCTGTTGTGAAAAATGATCAAAATGCCCTCTTTGACCCTAAAACCCTAATTTCCCCAAAAAGTGCATTCTAACCCTAAAAATGATTTCAAAAACTTTGGAGCGGTTTCTAGGACTCAAAATGCAATGCATAATTTATTTTTTTGTGTGGAAAATTAGGGTTTGGACCTAAGCCGGACAAAATTGCGGTATGACAGCTGCCCCTCTTTGTCTGAATTTTAACGAGGAATATGAATTGGCCGAAACATATTCCAAGGCAAAATGAAGATAAAGAATTCAGAAATTATACCGATTTTGTCTACTTGGGGAAACCCGAATTTTCCTCTTTTTCTTTTTCTATTTTTTTTTAATAGATGGGCTTGAGAACAAACAGGGAACGGTCAACACTTGGCGCATTAACCGAGAGAGAAAATGACAGACCACTCGGGATCTGAAGGAGCACTAAGGCTCTGAAGGACCACTCAGGGTCTGAAGGAGCACTAAGGCTCTGAAGGACCACTCAGTGTCTGAAGGAGCACTAAGGCTCTGAAGGACCACTCAGGGTCTGAAGGAGCACTAAGGCTCTGAAGGACCACTCGGGGTCTGGAAGGCTGCCTAGGCCTTAATTGAAGGACCATCGTGGTCTGAAGGAGCGCTACTAGCTATGGTACTAGTAAAGCGGTCTGAGGGGGCCTTTGTATTCGAGCGGCCATGATGGGTCAAGATCAGATCCGGAACTGATATGTTGACCATGAAGGACGTCCACTGTGTCTTAGGCTGACACAACTAGTCTGAAGGACCACTCGGGGTCTGAAGGACTTACCCGCAGCTCGAATACGAGGTGAAGTCTGCTTTTGAAGGGACACTTGGGTCCTGAAGGGATTCACGAATCCTGTTGATTGATTGATTGAAATGACCAATGCTGCCGCACTGGATTGAGGTACCTGCATACGTCAGTTGATGCAAGGAATAGTGCATGGAGTATGGGTGCAAGTTATGCAAGGGCATGTTATGCATGTGCATGCAATGCTATGATTTTGGTGTGATGATGAATGTGGTGGAACATTCCTGAAGTTCTTCTTTTGGTCTGACTGTTTTTTCCTGATCAGCTCTTTTTTTTTATAGAAATTCTTGAAAAATTGGGTTAACATAGAACAAAAGTAAATAAGGATCACCGGGGATCTGAAGGAGCACTGGGCTCTGATGGTCTAATTCGCAGTCGATGCTTGGCGCATTGATTGGAATTAAACTGAAGGACCGACGAGGTCTGAAGGGCATGCCTAAGCCTGATGGACCAATGGGTCTGATGGAGCGCAAACTAGCAACGGTACTAGTAAAACGGTCTGCTTGGGGGTGGCCTTTTCCGAGCGGCCATGGGTGGCAAGGTCAGGTCATTGACTTGATTAGCTCACCTCGAAGGACGTCCACTGTGTTTTTTAGGCGGACACAGCTAGTCTGAAGGACCGGGGGTCGGATGATCCGTCGGTTGCTCGATAACGCGACGTGCGATCTGGATTGAAGGACCATTGATGGTCTGAAGGAGCGCTTGGGCTCTGAAGGACCACTGGGGGTCAACAAGGGTACTGGGACTCTGAATTGTGATATGAGACCAACGCTTGGAGCACTGACTTTGAGGGACCAAACTATTGGGATTGGTACATGGCGTATCTGCCTAGAACATACCTAATGAATGCATTTACCTGAGACGGGAAAAGCTATCTATATTTGGCATGTCTAAAAATGCAATGAATGATGTATGCGTGCAATATAGGTGTGTGAAATGGTAGGCATCCGATGGGATGAATGAAGCGGGGCAGATGATGTGAGTTGAAATTGATGGAACATGGAGGTTGACAACCAACGTATGTGAATGCAGATAAGATATGAATGTGATTGTGCTGATTAATGATAAATGTAATGGAATGAGCAATTTTCCTCCTTTTGTTTTTTGGCTTTTCTCTTTTTTTCCTTTGGTATGAGTGTATGAAATGCAAAGTGTGAATGTGATGCAAATGTAATGCTTTGATGCGAATGCCATGCATGGTACAAAGATATGATTAGTGATGTAAAAAACTCTTTTTTTTTTTGGGCAACGATGAGACCGGCACTTGGACATCTATCGAAGCAAACAATGTCATGCATGTAATGTGATGAACATGGGATGATGAATGAAATGGGTATACCATGGGTGTTGAACCTGATTGAATGATGGACGGATTTTTCTTTTTGCTTTTTTCTTATTTATTTTGCTTCTTTTCTTGACGCATGCAATGCGAATGTGAATATGATGCGAATGTAATACTTTGATGCAAATGCTATGGTGAATAAAGGAAACACATGAATGCGTAGCAAATGATATGATTGGTGATGTAGAAAGCTTTTGGCAACGATGAGACCGGCACTTGACACGTCTATCGAAGCAAAAAAGTGTTACAGGTATGCAATGTGATGAATGTGCAATGCGAAAGTAAATGGACTACAAATGGCCCGTGAATGATGAATGTTGAAGTTGGTCGGAAACAGAAATTGATAAGCTGTGTGTGCGAATGCAGATAACATGCGAATGCAAATGTACTGCTGGCTGCATGATGGAATGATTTATGCTTTGGTGGGGGCAACGGGTGCAATGTGGATGATTTTTTTTGCCCCTTTTTTTGAATAAATGGATGAGTGCGCACAGGTAATGCTTAAATGCAATAGTTGTGGTAGATGCATGACTTGTTGTTGAAATATAATGTATGGTGCAATGATTTATGATATGGTATAATAGTAATGCATGCAAATGTGTTTTGTTTTGAGATGAGACTTTCGATGCGAGGGGTAGAGAGGTGAGTGCTTTGGAATAACCATTCCTTGGAAAGAGGTTTGAATTCAGACATGGCAATCTCAAGGTTGTTATTCGCAGACACTGATGTGCAAAACTATTTGACCGTATTTGCAGACTCGCTTATTTTGCTCTCCTATGATGGTGCCCCATGATGATTGATTTTTAGGTCCGCAAAGTTAGATGAGTGAGTTTCCGACTTCACATTATTAACTTTTGTTCTCTCTCTTTAAAGCATAAACATGTAGAGTAGTGCAAATACAGATGAATGAGTCAGTTGACTTGGTATGACAGATATGACACGTGAGGGGATGAAAGGTAGCTTTTTGCCAAGGTCATGAAAGGTGGAACTGCCCCGATTTAGACTACTGGTGAAGGTGCGTGCATAACTTGCCCCTGTCTAGTGGTGACGACAGCCAGGGTTGTAGAGGAATAATGAATTGGAAATACCATGACTTTGGAATGAAGGGTGGCAAACAAGAGATTCCGTCTCAACCCACGACGTTTGGTGTTGCCCCAATCTTAACGAGAGCAAGGTTGCCCCGACTCGAGTTTGCAAAAGGCTGTATTTAGCATGGTGGGTCGAGAAATTGCCCTGGTGTGGTCTCATGGATGTGAATATGACGAGGGGATGAGATGGGCGTAGGGCGAATTTCCCCGACTTTAGGTGGAGTGAAGGGTGACGGGATTGCCCCACTTTGGAATGGTATTTCAAATGATTGTTTCTAGTGGGGTTGTGAAAGGCGACAGAGTTATGGTGATGGTTATGAACTGAGGGTGATATATGAATGGGGTGGGCAATGAATGAACCTCCCCAAAGTTGAGTGGAGTGAGAGGTGAAGGGAATGCCCCCTGGTACACACTTTTGGTTCTCTTTAAGAACAACTCAAATGCAATGAAAGTTTTGACTTTTTAGTATGAGGAGGGGCTCCACTTGGTGACCACTAGACCTTGTTTTAATGCAACATGAATGCATCTTGGAGTGCAAGTCCTTCTCCTTTTTACCCACTTTCCTTTTTTGATTGTTTTTTTTTTAGCAGCTTTCTTTTTTCTGCTTGTTTTGTTTTTCTTTTGAGCAGCTTTCTTTTTTCTGCTTGTTTGTTTTTCTTTTGAGCAGCTTTCTATTTTCTGCTTGTTTGTTTTTCTTTTTGAGCAAACACGTCATAAATAGATAAACTTATTTGTCCTAAGATTAAAACTTTGAGAAAACAGGAGCAACCGGTCATTGATCAGAATGGATCTTTGGAGTTGTGATTGTGGATACCTGTGTTGCAGGTTATCTAATATTGCAGGATTAGTTTTGATGATGAAAAAGACAAAGCCAAGTTGATGGCCAAAGGAATGGGGTGTCAAAGCAAAGCTGATAAAAAGTATCATATATTCAAAAGTCACAATCCAAGACAATCAAGCCCAAGAATTGAAGATTCAAGTTTAAGGGTAGTTCTTAAATATAAAGGTAGTCCTTAGGGTTTGGGTGTGTCTTAGGAAAAAGTGTAAGCTCTTTCAAAGGTCAGCTCGTATCTCAAAGTATCACACACTCACAAAGTTTTTTAAAGATGCATGCATACTTACGTAAACATTCTTATCACCTTTAAAATCATAAAATCGATTTCCTTATGCATAAACATATATCAAAATCGATTTTCAGGTAAAATCAGCAAACAAAGAATCGATTGTCGATCAGGTCATGTAGTTTCATTGCATAAATCGATTTTCAGGACAATCATTTCCAAACAAAGAATCGATTCACTCTCTTTTAAACTTAACTGAGAATCGATTCCCACATGTCTCAGGCAAGCTGAGAATCGATTCATACATATTTTCACTAAGTATAGAATCGATTCCTAGCTCTCCATGGTACTCAAGAATCGATTGTCCCTATTTTTCAAACAAAGATAAATTGATTCCTCACTTAAATAAATCGATTCCTAGATCAAATGCATTCAACAAAGAATCGATTCCTACACTATTTTCAACGTAAACTTAATTTCCTCATAGCCTATAAATAGGCAGTGCTTCACGTTCATTTTCACAGAACAACCCATTTCACAAAATCAAAGAACTTTTTGAGAAAAACTCTTTACGCTTTTACTTTTGCTCGTCACGCACCGTTGGTCCGTCTGAGCTGATCTGTTGCTAAGAGTTAGTTGGGGTTGCGTTCTTCAAGTTGCAATATCTGCCTTCATTAGAGGTATTTCTGTCTTTACAATTGTTTATTATTTAATTGTTTGTGATCTGTACTAGGGAGTTGGGTATCTCTCTAGGGTAGCTGTTTGTACTAGGAAGTGGGGTATCTTTCTAGGGCAGCTGATTGTAACAGGGGTGGGGTATCTCTTGTTATTGTTATATTAGATTTGAGGGCTCTCCATAGGTGGGGTATCCTAGGAGGAGAGTGCCTGAGTCTGTAAAGGTTTTCCAAGGCACCTGTAAGCCTTGTTGTTTTGGTTAGTGGAAAATCTCACAAGGGTGTGAGGACTGGACGTAGGTCACTAGGAGGTGACCGAACCAGGATAAATCTCTGCGTGCTTTACTGCTTTCCTGCTTTACTGTTATATCGCTTTACTGCTTTATATTCTAATTCCTTCGCTTCCACTTAACATGCGCGAAATTGATCTAAGTCATTGAAAAAGGGGAAAAACGTTTTCGAAAGATCTGAAAAGTTCTAAATCTCAATTCACCCCCCCTCTTGAGACTGAAGCCACTTGGTAACAAGTGGTATCAGAGCTAGACTCTTGTATAAAGGGCCTAGCAGCTTCAAGAGAAATGGCTTCAGGTTGGTCTACGCAAGAGGGTGCATCTCTTTTCCGTCCTCCGGGATTCAACGGAGAAGACTATGCATATTGGAAAGAAAGAATGAGAATTTTTATTGAAGGGGTAGACTTAGATGTTTGGGATGCTGTGGAAAAGGGACCTTTCGTCCCCACACACATAGTAGATGGTATTCTTACAATAAAAAGTAGAAATGAATGGTCTGATGATGAGAAAAGAAAAGTGCAACTTAATTTACGCGCTAAATATATTATTACTTCTGCTTTGAGTACTGATGAATTTTTTCGAGTTTCAAACTGTAAATCTGCCCAAGAAATGTGGGATAATCTTCAAGTTACTCATGAGGGTACAAGTGAAGTGAAAAGGGCAAGAACAAATACTCTTACCAGAGAGTACGAATTGTTTAGAATGAATACAGGTGAAACAATATCAGAGATGCAGAAAAGGTTCACTCACATAGTGAACAAACTGGGTTCATTAGGAAAATCATTTCCTCCCGAAGACTTGATCAACAAAGTGCTGAGATGCCTAAACAGAGAATGGCAACCAAAGGTGACTGCAATAACTGAGTCAAGAAACTTGACTACCATGACTCTCGCCACCCTGTTTGGGAAACTACTAGAGCACGAGTTAGAGCTCACTCGCCTAGCAGAGCATGAAGGAAAAGACGAGAAGAACAAAAACTTAGCTCTCAAAGCTTCCAGTTCAAGCTCATCCGACGATAGTGATGATTCGGAAGATGAAGATGAAGACGAGGAGAAAATGGAACTAATGGTTAGTAAATTCAAAAAGCTCATGAGAAGAGAAAGATCTCTCAAAAAGAATTCTCCAACCAAAAGAGGCTCAAGCAAAGAAAACTTCTCAAATCCTCCAACTTGCTACGAATGTGGTAAATCCGGACACCTGACGATGAAGTGCCCGAACTTAGAAAGAAAATTGTCAAAGTTCAAGAAAAAGGGGTCCAAAGGAAACAATGGTAGAAAAGCCTACATAGCTTGGGAAGACAATGACATGAACTCATCAGATAATTCAAAAAATGAAAAAGCTCAAGTTGCTCTCATGGCCGACCACTACAGCGAAAGTGAAACTGAGGTATATTCTAACTCCGAATCTTTACAAGATGCCTATGATGAATTACATGAAGCATTTACTGAATTGCATGATAAATCCTTAAAACTAGCTAAAGCATTAGATAAATCTAAGAAAGTTATCACTCATCTTGAAAATGCTGTTACTGCTTTAACTAAAGAAAAGTCAGAGCTTAGAAAAGAAAATGATAGCCTTGCATGCTTTAAAGAAAATTATACTTGTGATAAATGTGTTGAATCTGAAAAGAAAATTCATGAACTGGAATGGACTGTTGGGAAATTGTCTAGTTTACAAAATGTGCATCATAGATTCCCTAGAAACAAACCCATAGAAAGGCATGTTCATTATAAACCAAAATTTTCCACTAGACCTTATATTACATGTTATTATTGTGGTAAACCTGGACATACAGCTTCTGTTTGCAGGGCAAGAGGTAAACAAAATAGGAAAAAGGTGTGGGTTCCCAAAGGAACCATACCAAACACTAACCCACAAGGACCCAAAGAGATTTGGGTACCGAGAACCTTGTTTTAGATCTTTGCAGGTATGCTTCAAGGTATGGGGGCAGATTGATACCTTGACAGCAAAGACTCGAAGCGCATGACCGGAGACGCAATAAAGTTCTTAACACTCACCCCCGGAAAAATCCGTCATGTGACTTGTGATAAATAGAGGAAGAATCACCGGTAAAGGTCAGATTGGTTAAAAATTTTATTCACCTCTATTTTGAAAAATGTGCTTAAGAATAGTTTATTAAGTCAAATATGTGACTAGTGAAACAGAGACTAATTTCATGCATCATTAAGAACAATATCTATAAGGCATAATTAGAATAACAGGAATCAACAAAAGTATTCTGGTCAACCCTCTAGGACTGATCATATAGAAATTATACATCACCTTCTTAGAGGTTATGGTTAGAAAGGCAATAGTGTGATTGAGTTAGTTGAATCGTCAAAATCAGCTAGTTGATATTTTCACAAATTCATTGCAAAAGAAAACCTGGTTCTTCACTTATTCAAATGAGGTTTCAATTAAATGTTTTTCAAAGTGATTTTTTAAAGAAATATGAATTTAAGTGAAATTGTGACTTGTGAATTTCTGCAGTTAAAGTGCTATTTTTTCTTTAAAACTATTTTACAATCAACTGCTAGCACTGGTATTTTTCGAAAAATACATGCTCACAATCGTTGTTTACCTAAAATAATTTTTCTCCCATATTCTAGCTGCTATCACCAACTTTCAAACTAAGCAGCATGAAATGTATAAAGTTTAAAACAACTACTTCACAGATTTTTGAGACTCATAACTAGCTTTTACCTGTGTTTGATAAAATATTCTCTTCATGATCTCATAAATGTTTTTTCTTCAAGTTTTGATGATCCCTTATAAAACTGCAATGGTTCTTTTACCTTGTCAAATAGCCGTGACATTCGGTTCGCAAACTCTATCTTACGTTGACCCTCTTTGATCATGACAAAAAGGGGGAGAGAAATATAGGGTTGCATATGAGCATATAGAACTTGCATATTATGCATCTAGGCAATAAGTCAGGGGGAGCATCATGATAGGGGGAGCATCATATATATATTATCTGTTTGAACTAACCTCCTACCTTGAGATGAGTTAATGTTTTGTCATCATCAAAAAGGGGGAGAATGTGGATACCTGTGTTGCAGGTTATCTAATATTGCAGGATTAGTTTTGATGATGAAAAAGACAAAGCCAAGTTGATGGCCAAAGGAATGAGGTGTCAAAGCAAAGCTGATAAAAAGTATCATATATTCAAAAGTCACAATCCAAGACAATCAAGCCCAAGAATTGAAGATTCAAGTTTAAGGGTAGTTCTTAAATATAAAGGTAGTCCTTAGGGTTTGGGTGTGTCTTAGGAAAAAGTGTAAGCTCTTTCAAAGGTCAGCTCGTATCTCAAAGTATCACACACTCACAAAGTTTTTTAAAGATGCGTGCATACTTACGTAAACATTCTTATCACCTTTAAAATCATAAAATCGATTTCCTCATGCATAAACATATATCAAAATCGATTTTCAGGTAAAATCAGCAAACAAAGAATCGATTGTCGATCAGGTCATGTAGTTTCATTGCATAAATCGATTTTCAGGACAATCATTTCCAAACAAAGAATCGATTCACTCTCTTTTAAACTTAACTGAGAATCGATTCCCACATGTCTCAGGCAAGCTGAGAATCGATTCATACATATTTTCACTAAGTATAGAATCGATTCCTAGCTCTCCATGGTACTCAAGAATCGATTGTCCCTATTTTTCAAACAAAGATAAATCGATTCCTCACTTAAATAAATCGATTCCTAGATCAAATGCATTCAACAAAGAATCGATTCCTACACTATTTTCAACGTAAACTTAATTTCCTCATAGCCTATAAATAGGCAGTGCTTCACGTTCATTTTCACAGAACAACCCATTTCACAAAATCAGAGAACTTTTTGAGAAAAACTCTTTACGCTTTTACTTTTGCTCGTCACGCACCGTTGGTCCGTCTGAGCTGATCTGTTGCTAAGAGTTAGTTGGGGTTGCGTTCTTCAAGTTGCAATATCTGCCTTCATTAGAGGTATTTCTGTCTTTACAATTGTTTATTATTTAATTGTTTGTGATCTGTACTAGGGAGTGGGGTATCTCTCTAGGGTAGCTGTTTGTACTTGGAAGTGGGGTATCTTTCTAGGGCAGATGATTGTAACAGGGGTGGGGTATCTCTTGTTATTGTTATATTAGATTTGAGGGCTCTCCATATGGTGGGGTATCCTAGGAGGAGAGTGCCTGAGTCTGTAAAGGTTTTCCAAGGCACCTGTAAGCCTTGTTGTTTTGGTTAGTGGAAAATCTCACAAGGGTGTGAGGACTGGACGTAGGTCACTAGGAGGTGACCGAACCAGGATAAATCTCTGCGTGCTTTACTGCTTTCCTGCTTTACTGTTATACCGCTTTACTGCTTTATATTCTAATTCCTTCGCTTCCACTTAACCTGCGCGAAACTGATCTAAGTCATTGAAAAAGGGGAAAAACGTTTTCGAAAGATCTGAAAAGTTTTAAATCTCAATTCACCCCCCCTCTTGAGACTGAAGCCACTTGGTAACAGTGATGTGGCTAATGGTTAATGATTTATGAAGGGAGGGATAATTGGGCTCAGAGAAGTATTTGATGATTGATGGAACGGATGTTTTTTTTTAGTGGTATGATTTGGCCAGGTTAATGGTTTATGAAAGAATGAGTTATTAGACTCAATGAGGTGTTTGAGGTTTTATTGAGATGAGAACCTCTTATGTGCCTCACGGTAAAATGAACCTGGTTCAGGGTTGTAACGTGGAGGATAGGCCAAAGGAAGTGTTTGAGGGTTTATTTCAGACAAGGATCTCTCATGCGTTTAATGGTATCAGCTCACCATTTCTACTACTTTTGCTTCTTTTTTTTTTTAGGATTTTTCCTTTTCAATCCTTTCTTTTTCCACTTTCTTCTTTTTTTTTGGTGTGATTTTTCTTTCTCTTTCTTTTGAGCTAAGTGAGCTGATAAAGGTGATACCCAATTTTTGATGTGAGATTGATCCTTGTCTAGGGTGATTGAGATTTTTGGGATTTTTGGCTTAAGGTGTTTTTGGATATGGAATGACGGCCAAGCTTCATTTCAAAATCATGATTGCTTGTTTTCTCAAGAATTAACCCAAGGACAATAATTTATTTACTTTCATATATTTGCTCTTTTTTCTTTATTTCTTTTCATGCTCTAATTTTTGCTTAGGCCGCTCTTACGAGTTTTCGACCCAACGAGCTTTTTTTGATTTTTTTACTTTTTAAAAAAGACTTGCACCAAAGGAATACAATGTTAACAAGATATCTAGTGACGACAAATTTGCCCCAGTATGGAGGACCAAGAGTGGTATTTCATTAGGGGAACCAACCAAAAAGCCAACTATGCACTAATCTGGGGGATATGTACTTTATGGGTGGTCAGGGTGGGATTAGACTTGGGCGAGGGATGATGACAATGTAGGGACGCTAACTGACTCAAACAAAAATAAAGACACACGTCACACAGAAGTTACTACACGAATGCTTCGCAGAGAGTTAACATTAGTTAAAACGTGAAAGAAACATTTTTGTGGACCATTTCGGTCATTCATCATGGGGTGGGTGAGATGCAATGCTTTGTTGAAAAATGTGAACAAACTGCTGTTTTTGAAAAACCGAGTGCCTTGAAACACCTTGAGTTTGCAACTAAGTAAGACTAAACTTTTCCAAAGATGAATAAAAAAGCTTCGCAAGAACGTCTCACCTCTCATCACAATTTCTTTTTTTTTTTTTTTAGAATTATTATTGTTTCTCTAGAATTATGCTCATTTTTTTATGCATTATGTAAATATGCAAATGAATGAGAATGCAAAATGGATAAATACGCATGGAATGAGAATGCGAATGAAATGAGAATGCAAATGAATAAATGTGAATGAAATTATAAGCTTTTCATTTGAAGAGTACAGTACAAAATTTGATTTTGACTTTAGCATGCATGGCTTCTCTCCAAAATAAAGCTTTTAACTCTCTGGTGGTCATAAAAATTCATGCAACATGAGATATTTATTTGATTATTTCTGTAATGCAAAGAAAAAATGCATGTAGTATGTTTTCCAAAAACTTGTGGAAAATAACAATTTTTGATTTTTCTTGATTTTTGATTTTTTTGATTAAAGACGGTATGCACTAATACTTGTTTGAATGCAAGTGCAATGCAACATGTATGATTTCCTGTTTATCTTAGTGCCGGGAATCACGGCGTACTATGTCTTGCCATAGGTTTAACGGTGGATTTTGATTATTTTTTCTTTGAAACACAACAAGGTTAGAATCAATAAGCGGAACAAAGCACATTCCATGCATTCAAACTTAAACAAACACCTCGGAGTGTACGCTGTTTCACTTTTGATTCCACACCGTGCCTATGACAAGATATTACTTTGTGATTCCACACCATGCAATGATGTGTGCATGAGTTGCAGAAACTTATGTTTTATGTTATGCAGGGATGTATGCAAATGATGTAATGATGCAATGATGCCTTTTTTGTGTTTTTACATGGAGTGGTATTTTGAATTTGCAACCTATATGCCATCTCACATAGGCATTTATTGAAAAGGGAAAAGCATATCCTTTTAATTTTTGAAAATTTTGAGGGCAAAAATTTGACTAAACTGAATGCGACAATGCAGCACACAATTTGGAACGCCCTTGTGACTTAAAAGGGAAGAAACCTATGATCTAAGGCATTTTAGGGGTGATCTTTCCATGTAGCCTTTTCGCACCCTCACAAAGGTCATCAGAGCCACAGTCTCTTTCACGAAATTCCTCGTAAATGCAGCAAACTGCTAGGTACAAGGCATCATGAAAGAGCACAACTCTGATTGAAACTTTCGCAAGTAGCCAAACGGACAAAGGTCCTGATGGGCTCTCGCTACTTGAATCCACTCATCCTAAGATACTCTCACAGACCTGGGTTATGGTCTTTCTCTCAAAGCATATCATCTCAAGGTACAAGTGGTGTGTGCGAAGGGCATTTCCTCAAAACTACCCCACCTGCAAATGAAAATCCAGACAGTCCAGACAATAGCATGTCGTCTACCCTAGGGTTCAATATCATTCAAATACAACTAGCCTAGGGTACCAACAACAAACACATTACTTACTTCAGAAAGGGAGCTGAGAAGAAGGGGCATGATAGAATTCGGGAGAAATGCATGAGCTTACTTTGAAGAAAGGAGCAAAGAAAGAAGGGAACATGGGGGTTGGAAGAATGCATGAGCATAAACATATAAAAAGAAAAGGATTAAAAGAAGAGATAGGGAACAACAAAGAAGACAAATGCATATGCCTACAATCAATGATAAGAAAGAAAGGCAAACAAGGTATTAATCAAATCAACAATACATTAAACCACACATTTTAATTAGTTAGGCTTGACCCTCGTCTTTTAAAAAAAAAAAGGTTCCCCAGTGGAGTCGCCAGCTGTTGCACCCCGAAAAATCCCGGTTTGGGTTTCTCAATGTACAACGTGGAAAATTTTTGGAGCCGCCACCAATATTTTAATTTTAAGACCAAAACATTGAAAAAGGGTATTTTGGACAAAGCGGATGGTCTTTTGAAAACTAGAGATATAGGTTCGGGAGTCGATTACGTGTGAGGAAGGTGTTAGCACCTCACGCGTCCTTTCTACCGAAAGGGAACCTCTAACTAAATGTGTGGTTTTAACATTTGATTTGAAGAATATCTAGGTTTGCCTATTTATTTGAAGAATGAATGGGAAAACTTAACAAAAATTTTATTTTTTTGGCGAGAAAGGGGAAAAAAGGTTTTTTAGAAAAAGTGCTTGACGGGACATGGCCCGCTCCTACGTATCTCCCGGTGCGATGGAGAATTCAAATCTACGTAGTTCTTGGTTGTCTTTTTTGAAAAGTTTTGTTTTTTTTTATCTTTTTTGGTGAGTTTTTGAAATAGGACGAGCATTAGTGAATGATTAAACTAGCAGAGGCTATGATGAATCACTACTAAATACTCAAAAAAAAAGAGTTGTACCGCTAGTCAAACGAACAAAGGTTCTGATGGACTATTGATAACAACTCGTTTTTATTATCTTTTTTGAAAGTGATTTTCGAAAGAGATTGATTTGCACGATGATCAAACTAACAAAGGTTATGATGGATCATCGTTTATTATTCTTATGAGAAAAGGACATTGCCACTAATAGCTAAACGAACAAAGGCTCTAATGAGCAACTAGCAACAATGGATTTGAAAATGATTCTTTTTGTTTGTTTTATGAAAATGATTTGTTTATGGTTGCGAAAAGGATTTTTATTCGTTGCGCTTGACGAGAACGTGACTCGCTCCTACGTATCCCAAATGAGAATCAAAGCGACGTAGTTCTAATGAAAATGTTTTTGAAGGGGTTTGAAAGGGGAAGAGCTTTCATAACGATCAAGCAAGCAAAGGCTTTGAGCGATCATTACTAATAACCTTTGATGGCGTTCATGACAATCAAACAAGCCAAGGCTTTGAGTGATAGTCACTAATAACTCGCATTAATTGGAAAAGAGTTTGAAAGATTTTTGGAAAAAAAGGGTGAAGTTATTATCAATGATTGGTTACAAAGTTCAAACACATTCAATAATCACGGAATCATGCATATGTTGAACATTAATCGAAACTAAACATGCCAATATGATCAAAAGACCCACTTATCAGGGATGCAAGGTAAAGTTCTCAAAGCAAGTGTGTGTGTGTGTGTAGGAAGGAGTGTATTTACCCTAATGACTCTATGCTACAACAGGCATGTAGACTTACGTCTTCATTAGGAGGTCATACACATGGATGGAATGGCATATTGAATCAAGACATTTAAAATGCATCAAAACAAAGCAAGCAATTGATCATAGGCATAGAATGATCTTAATTAAACTAAGGAACATATGAGCAACGATTTCTCAATAACATGAACAAAAGGGGAAATTGCATCAAGGCTAAGGTAAGCCTATCCTTTGCATTCATGAATAAGTGCCCAAAGGCTAGTAACACAATCAAAGAAG
Source organism: Astragalus membranaceus (assembly GCA_039519185.1). Classification (NCBI taxonomy): domain Eukaryota; kingdom Viridiplantae; phylum Streptophyta; class Magnoliopsida; order Fabales; family Fabaceae; genus Astragalus; species Astragalus membranaceus. The sequence continues at coordinate 100,631,531 of CM076846.1, read as the reverse complement.
AGGGAGCATCAAGGTTTTGGGTAACCTATCCTTTGCAATACCCCATGGACCTTAAACCATAAACCTAACTATCTCATCTATTATTCATCAAGAAGTTAAAAGGGGAAGGTTGAATCATCTAAAACCATCTTCACCACTTAGAACATGATGCACTAGGCATAAGTGGGAATCATATGATTCATCATCAACAATGGACAATAATATACAAGAACAAGTAAATAAACACTAAAGCTAAGTTAAATCACATAGGGCAATTTTGGCACGGATCACAATAATTAAATAATAACAAATGTAAAGACAGAAATACCTCTAATGAAGGCAGATATTACAACTTTGAAGAATGCAACCCCAACTAACTGTTAGCAAAAGATCAGCTCAGACGGACCAACGGAACGAATAGAGAAAAAATAAAATGTAGAAGAGTTTTTCTAAAAGAGAAGAGATTTCGAAATTGGGTTGTGTTGGAAATGAGATTTGGTGCGCCTATTTATAGGAAAAACCAAGTTGATCTATTTTAGGAAATAGGTTAATCGATTATGTTGAAAAACACTTGGTGTATGTTAATCGATTAAGGGCTCAGGATGTTTTGACAATGATAATCGATTATGAGCCTTGAGTAATCGATTAGGCACTTTCCAAAATCATAGAAACTTTCCAAAAATACTTGTAATCGATTATGCTGCTTAGTTGAAAGAGAGGATAATCGATTATGCTCCTGAGAAAGTTTCAGAGGAGTAATCGATTATGTATATGATGCAATCGATTATCTAGTTTCCAAAAGTGTTGATACTTTCCAAAAATACTTCATAATCGATTATAGGTTTAGTTTAAAAGATGTTTAATCGATTATGCTTCTTTCTTTTTAGTTGGAAACTTATTTTTAAGGTTTTTCAAATATGCTTCTCGCGGGACTTGAGATATGAGCTGACCTTATGTAAGAGCTTACATAAATCCTAAGACTCACCCAAACCCTAATTCTACCCTTAATTTTAAGGACTACCCTTAAAATTCTTCAATCTTCTTTTGTTGGGCTTGCTTTGTCTTGGATAGTGATTTGGATGTTTTTGACACTTTCATCACCTTTTGCCATCAACTTTGGCATTTTTACTTGATAGAGTAAAATGTACTTTTTGTGGATGTGTATTTTTGGCGAGAAAATCATCCTGTTGTGAAAAATGATCAAAATGCCCCCTTTGACCCTAAAACCCTAATTTCCCCAAAAAGTGCATTCTAACCCTAAAAATGATTTCAAAAACTTTGGAGCGGTTTCTAGGACTCAAAATGCAATGCATAATTTATTTTTTTGTGTGGAAAATTAGGGTTTGGACCTAAGCCGGACAAAATTGTGGTATGACAGGAGAGGGGCTGCGAGATGACGAAGACCCGTAAGAAGAGCTTCGACTAGGGTGGAGCTCAGGGGAGTCGGGGAGAGCGAGAGCCCTTGTGTCGGCTTGTCCAGTGGGGAGGAGACTTGTGGACGTGATGTCTGTCGGCGATTATCCTTTGAGGTGGGGAGCGGTGACGCTTAGAGACAACAGTTTGTTGATCGGGAGACTTGCCGAGAGGTCGACCTAAGGCTGCAGCAGTGTTAGCTTAGACGGCCGCAACCTCTTCTTCCATCTGGGTCAGGCGTAACTCCTGTTACTCGATATCTGGTTCACTGCTTGGACTGGAACTGGGATGGCCTGAGCAACCGGCTGAGGTGAGATGAGCGGCACAGAGCGGGCCTCCTCGGCGGTGAGTTCCTGAATGAGCCCTTCAGAAGTCTGGTTCAGCCGGGACACGACTTCAATGACGCTTCGTGGACGAGGCTGATATCGAGTAGGGGATCGTCCTCGCGGAGCCATGGGAAAAGACTTTGATTTGATGAGAGATTAACGATCAACTCCCACTGTGGTCGCCAAATGTTGTGTACCTTGCCTCGGGATTTGGGATCTGGTATCCGCGGTTGGTATCTTGTGTCTAGTAATAGTCCTTTTCTTGCTCGAGGTCGGATGAGTGCTTCGAGAGTCGGAATCTTCCGAGGTTGTTATCGTCAGCGTCGTCTTCCTCCGAGGTTGGACTCGGTGGGTTGGGTACCTGCAGAAACTCTGATGCCAAAGTCAGCGATCAGAAGTCAGTGAGAGGTACAAATGAGCAAAACGTACCTGAATCTGGTGGGTAGAGCCGTATTTATAGGCGCGGGCCAGGGGGTTCCGCGGGTCTTGCCTGATCCGGAGCCGTTGGATCGGGGCGCTGTAATCTGAGCCGTCGGTCTCGATCCCGCGTGGTGGCTTGTTTGTTGGGCCGGATCCAGTGTCGAACTGAGCAATTTCTCATGCGGATTGGGCCTCTTGGGCCAGTCCGGAACGGTATGTATATCTTTATGTATATATTTGATTACTTTGATGAGCTTTTCAATAGAATATCCCTGCATCTCTGGCTTTTCTTTTCGTCTTCTCACATAAACTTGAGCCCTTTAATATGCAAGATAAAACTTGAGCTTCTTAGATACTAAGCAGGTAACTAACCATGTTGTATTTCTGTCAACTTCTAGTCATAATTTTATTTTTTGACAACATTTTCATCTTCTTAAATTAATTGATACTGGCTTGCTTTCAGTTTGAATATGGAAGTCCTATTTGATTCTTCTCTTTGTTAACTCAATGATTCTTTGCCAACAACCTTAGCTGACAATGCTTATACAAATACTTGTTGTCTCTATTTCTTTTTTGTAGTATACTTTGCTTAGAGAGCTCTTATTTTTTGTGCAGTAAGAGGTGAAACAAAGACTGAAATTTGCTGATGGAATTTGAGTTGAACTGATCGCATTTTCTTTATGCAAAAGGATTAAAAAGGCCATTATTGTTTTTGTTCAAGTGATGCATATGTGAGTACTAAGCTATCGATTGCCTTGTTTTTGTCTTAGTTTGAGTAAGCAAAAGGAAAATAAACTTGTTGAAAAGTTGACTTGAGAATGTATTAGGCCTTTATATTCCTTTAAAATGTATTAGGCCTTTGTTTTCTTTTCTTTCTACTGAATTAGTTGATTAGCTCCTTGTCCAGCACAAAAGAAAAGAAAACAAATAGATCTTATATCACTGTATTTTAGTTTTTTATGATCATCTCGACTAATTGAAAATTAATGTGTATATGATCGATGCAAAAGTACACACAACTTGAGAATAACGAAAATATGAACAATAGATAAAACATGTGACGTAGGACACTATATGATTGCAACCCCATGCAACAACTTTCCTTCTTAGTATGCATACTTATTATTTGTTGGAGGATTCTTTTGAACTTGTTGTGAATTCACTAGTGCAAAAATGGGATTAGAATTAGACATTTAAAGTCAGGCGCTGAGATACCTGACTACATAAGTGACGCGGTGGCAAACTTGTAATTAAAAGGCAAAACTCGCGAGTTTTAAAGTCAAGCGGATACACGCCTGACTTCTAAAGTGAACAAATAGGGAAAAAAGTAGACTTTACACTACAAGAAAATCGACGATTTCCGACGGCATTTTTCGTCGCAAATGCAGCGATTTTCGTCGCAAATTGACGTTTCCGACGAACTTTCCGACGGACAAAAAGCCGTCGCAAAATCGCTCGTCGGAAATCGTTTCCGACGAATTTTTTCGTCGCAAATGACTCCGTCGCAAAGTCGTCGGAAATCCATCGCAAACTTTCGTCGCAAATTCGTCGGAAATCCGTCACAAATGTTCGTCGCAAATTCGTCGCAAAAAACCATTTCCGACGAAAATTTCCGTCGGAAATCCGTCGGAAATTTTTTTAAAAAAATAAAATCTTCTGAAGGGTACACATTAAATTCAAATACATTAAATTATGATGAGAAAAGGGTACACAAACTACAATGTAAAATTCAAATATCATGAGAAGACATTAATTTTAAGAATTATACAGATTACAGAATGGCATTTGACAGAAGGGTACACAAACTGCAATGTGCACAACATTCAACAGCATAAATAACAATGCAACTGCTAAGCATTGATAGATAGGCATTTGTGTGCATGTCAAGATGAAGGAACAAAATAATAAGGATTGGTAATTACAGTCTTCATGTAGATAAGCAATTCCTCGAGCTGCACCAGCTGCAATTTTAACACGGTTTGCCCATTCTAGCACAGGTTGCCTTGATTAGTTCCTCATATGAAAACCAGTTCCTTGAATGACCCATTCCACCAGTATCAGATGGTGTATACACAACTTCACTGCCAGAGTTGTTTTTTATCAAAGGTGCAGAGGAAAGTTTGTTCAAAAAGGATGAATCTAGACAAAGTTGCAAACATTCATTTACTTATCGGTAATAAATAGGCAAAGACAAACATTTTATATAAAAATGCTTTTCACATGTTTAGATCTTCTAGAGTAAAAATGATTCTAACAAGCTAACATTTGAAGCTGCTTACAAAAGTGATTTTTACTATACTTCAATTTACTGCTTCGTGAATTTGTGCAAAAATAAATCACTATTGGTCAAAATCAATTTTAGAAATTCAATTAAGTTGAGGAGGTTATATAAGTGTTTAAAAGTTTACCTGATTCAGTTGAGGATGGAAGAGTGAATGGCATGACATAACCATCATTAGGAGGGTTCCTTCTTTTATGCCTCTTCAAGCACCATAGAGCAACTCCAATGAAGCCAAGCAACATAATTCCACCACACACAGCAATAGCAACTACAAAATTTGCTTAGCGACTAAAATTTGCTTAGCGACTAAAATTTTATGTGCACATTGTTTATGCTAGTTTTCTTCTGAATAAATAAATAAAATTTGAAACTGGAGAAAGAGAGAGGAATGATTGTGGAAAATCAGCTTCCAGGAACAATATTCCACCTCACTATTCTAGCAGATAAAGACAATGATAATTGCCTTATCTTCCCCCCATTTATTTATTGAATGAGAATATAGTTTCTGAAATTCTAGTTTTCTTATCTGGTATATGGCTGTGCTAATTTCCAAAACTCTTATTCTTATTGCAGGAAGATGAAGAGGCTGTGACAGCTAAGCAGGATGCTATTAAAAATAGTCCAGATCAATCTGATGATTGTGATAATGACTTACAAAGATGGTCTATGCCCTATAATGTACCAGTTTCTGGGGCAGCCCAGTTGACTGCGGAGACAGCTGGAATAGGTGCTGGAGCAGCATCAGTCCAAGGTTGGTCAATTGCAGAAGGCCACTGAATACAAGGGAAATCCAAAGCAAATAAATCTAAAGTTACTGAATACAAGGGAAATCCAAAGTAAATAAATCTAAAGTTACTGAATACAAGGGAAATCCAAAGCAAATAAATCATTTATCCCTTTTCTTCCCATCTCTTTTGTCTACACCAATAACATGAACACAGTATAAGCAGTAAGCAGTAAGCAGTAAACATAAACATCACCAGCAGTTCAAGAAAGTAGAACACCGATTAACAAATGGTTATCTAGTTCCTCAAGCTAATGAAGAAAATGCAGACAGAAGATAATTTGTATCAAAAGAGCACTTAAAAAAATAATCTGCCAGGTCAAGACAGAAAAACAAAACAAAAATAAAAATTATAAAGACATACTACCTTACCAAGAGAACATCTAAATCTAAACCTGATATGAACAACAGAAGCTCAGGCTGACTCCAACCTTACCTACCATTTTCCTTGAACAAAATTAGCATAACCAAAAAACATATACCAGAAGTGTCAGTAGCCAAACATATACCAGAAGTGTCAGTAGCCAAACATGGTGTTGATATGCACCAATCACAAACAACTTATGGCCTAATATTATTGTTTCTACTACTTTCTAGCAACTTACGGCGCCAAAGAGGCCGCTGAGTCCTTCTTATCCTTCAACCTCCTATGGCCGAACCACATCTGAAGCTGCCAATCTGTCAACCCCAATTTCTCCAACAGCTCCACCCTCACCGACTCCGGAGGATAATTATCCACTGATCAAACCAAAAACATTAGAAAATTAACCAAAACAAAGAAAAAAATCTTTGAAATCAAAATTTACTGCTTTCTTTTAAACAGAATCAAAACCAAACACACAGAAACATAAGAAAATTGACAATTGTGAAATTCAAAAGCAAAGGGGTTAGCATATTGCTCTCAGGTTCTCTCCTCTTCCCATCAGGAGCAAAAGCAGGCTGAAGATTATAAATGGTTAGCACGTACTCAAATAGCATAAGCAAAAGCTATTAATGATTGAAACAATAAAACACCTGTGCTGCCCCCTCAATACGTCAAATGCAAGACCGCTGTAACCAGTCTGTATAATCGCAATAAAGAGAGGAGAGATTGCACCAGAGAACGATTTGAAAATACGAGTGAATGGTCAAGCGTTAGAAATTACAAGACAGCAAACTAACATAGATTCAAATTTCCATAAAAAATGTGGACCCATCTTTGATATATAATAAATGTGACAGGAAATTTTTCAGATAAACACGATGAATGCCAGAAAGAAATAGACTATAGAGGGAAACATACCATGGGCCTCCAGGTAGCCGTAAACCTTGGCGCTGACCAATAGTATAAAACCAGAAGCCCCGATGTTTGCCAAGGAAATCTCCGGTCTCAGCTTCCAGTAGGATACCTTCTTTCTCCCCAATTTGTTTTGCAACAAATTCACTGAATTTTAATTGACTCAAAAAGTGTACAAAGATAGGATTTTAGAAGAAAACCATCTTCAAGATTTGATTCAAAACAATAACACAACTGTGAACAAAATGATGGCATTAAAGTTTCAAACATTAAAAAAGAAAATTAGAGAATAGAATATTGGTTTATAGTAGACATTTCCATTAGCATCATTGTTATTTTTATTAGCCTCTTACAAAACTGTTAGGAAATCATGAGTATTTGTAATGAACCATATATTTCTCAACACATTGAAATAGATATGGAATAAAAGAGCTGTTCACCACTAATACCTTGCCCAAAAAGCATATTCCCTGGGAATCCTTTCTATCCTTATTTGGGAGATTAAATTTTGTGGCAATCCTACGAACTTCATCCTGCAGATGATGTGGCAGGAGACAGAAATTAGAGAGAAAATTTCTTCATAACATCATGTAGTAGTGCTATAAAAAAGCTTGACTTCAGGAACATGCTACAAAATAATAAGTTCCTTATATCGAACAAGATAACTTTTTGGCCTTCATGCATGGTTACTTCAAAGCGGTTTGTTTAAATTCAGATATCCTATAGCGTTATAGTCGCTATTTGACAGCACTAATGGATAAATCGTGGATCACGGACAATAGCGGTTTGTTCAAATTCTGCTATGTTATAGCCGCTATTTGATAACACTGCTTCAAAGTAGCATCCAGATTCAAACCGCAAACTGTAACTAAGGGCACTGAACTTGTTTAATAAATGTATTCTGAAAATATATTGCCTGAGCCTTACAAAAACTGGATAGCAAGTGAAGTTTTAAAGGAAGAAAATGTCAGTCACAAGACAATAAAAATAAAACTTTGTATAGAGCAAAATAATTTGTTGGCCTTTACAAATGGTTACTGCAAAGCAGCATCCAATTTTCAATCCCAAATTGACCAAAAGAACTGAAAATTTTAACAAACATTTTCCAACTGCATGCTGCCCGCATTCTCATGTTAGGCGTCATAAAATGACTAAACCACTGATGATAATAAAAGAAATTTCAGCATTGATATTGGTTCTGGTCACAACAAACCTTGGAAATACAACCAAGCGGAAAAAAAGTCGCTTCAGCTGGGATTGTGATAGGTGTGAAAGGAAGTATCTTTGATCCTTTACCTAAAATTTAAAACAACATTAGAAACTAACAATGGTCAACAATACTTTCCCCACAACAGGCAACCAAATACATATGCAGAACATAATATTACTATAAGCAATTTAATATAGTTTAATCTATGAAGATTCTTTAAAAAGAGATGGAAGTAAAGAAATATAACCTATAAACCACAAATGCAAACAAGATCTTGTAACCACAGAAGTGTATCTCATATCGGTACCATGTCTTGTGATAGTTCTAGAACAGAAGGCTCATTCATCTGATCTGCAAATGGGTGGATAACATTAGCATAATGGCCTGAGGCAACATAGTCAAAACCCATTCCACCAATTGCATCCAAAAATGCACCTAACAAAAAGAGTACTTGATTATTAAAACTGAAAAAAAAAACATGAAATAAACTACAGCATAATTAGATTGGATTCAGTGCATTTGACAAGATGCATACCAAACTTTATTCTTGTATTGCAGAGAACATCCGAGTTTGGAGTTCGGCCACATCGATACTCTTCAATGATGTAAGAAACCTATAAACAGGTGAGCAAGTCAAATAGGATGTAGAGCCGTAGTGGTCTATGCCCTATATTACTGACATTGCAATTTGCAACTATAATGTATTTATTAACTTCAAAGTCTAGTTAAATTGCAAGTAATGCTATTAGTCGTATTTAAAGTGCAAAGGAATGAAGATTTGACAAAAAGTAGTTGTAGGAGGTATAGCATATATACCACATTTTTCCAGTATTCATCGGTCAAATGAACAACTTCTAATGGTACTTCAACCTTCAAATAAATACAAACACCGATTGAAACCACATTGGTAATAAATACAATGGTAAGCAATAAAAATGTTATATGTTATTTGAATAAGAAAGAGACCTGATTGCAAACAGCTTTGGCATACTTTAAATCCTCTTCCCAGGGGCATTCTGACCAGAACTTCTCAAAGTCTACCTAAAAAAAACCACGAATACCAATTACTGTAATTTGAAAACGAAAAAGTGTATGAGGAATTGTTGAATTCGCGTTTGGTGGGTGAAAGGAAGGGAGGCGTACTTGGAACCAGAGATTCAAAAGGTTAGGGTTTTTGATTCAGAAATCGTGGTGAGCGAGAGAGCGAATCAGAGATTCAAAAGATTCAACATTGGGGATTTAGGGTTTTGGGGGAAAATCAATTTCTCACCTAAAAGCAACAAAAAATGGTAAACTCGAAGGAGGGAGGCATGGAGAAGAAAGTAACGCTCACCAGAAGGTAGAGGCGTGGAGCCGAGACGGAGGATGGCGTGGGCAACAGCGAACAGCGTAGAGATGAAGAGGGAAGAGAACAGCGAACACTCGAAGGAGGCATGAAGAGGTTGGGTCGTAGAGATGAAGAGGGAGCGTGGAGCGTGGAGCAGAGACGGAGGTTGGGTCGTTGCTGGAGTGAAGATGGAAGAGAACAGTGTTTAGTGAAAAGAAGAGGAAGAAGCGCATTCGAGTGAATGGAGAAGAATGGCTTTACTGAGCATCGCGTATGAGAAATCCATATTAAAATTTTAATTGAGATTTCCGACGGACTACCGACGAAACTAGCCGTCGCAAATTACCGACGGAACCAAATTTTCGTCGGAAACGAAGCGGGAAAAGCCTTAAAATATGTGCACATATTTACCGATGAACAATTCGTCGGAAATCCGTCGGAATTTTGCGACGAGAATGGGTCCGTCGGAAATTCTGGTGGGAAAACAAAGGTTTTCTTGTAGTGTTAGAAGTCAGGCGTGTATTCGCCTGACTACATAAGTGACGCGGTGGCAAACTTGTAATTAAGAGTAAAATTATTTTTTTCCATTTTAATACTTTAGAAGTCGGGCGTGTATCCGCTTGACCTCTAAAGTACCAAAATAGAAAAAAATAATTTTCACTTACGCGTATCTACGCGTCCTCTCCACTCTCAAACCCTTCACTCATAATCTCACTCGAAGCCTCTCACTCTCAGAGAACACAACCACGAAACCCTAGCATTCTCAGTTCTCACTCTCAGAATCTCATTCTCATAACACGATTCTCACGCCGTTCTCACGAATCCTTTCCTCTTCTCCCTTCTCCCTTCATCCCTCCAATCACGCTTCCCGTCTTCCTCTCCTTCTCACACACCGAAACACAAACCCTAACCAACTTCAGTCGCTGCCACCAGCCGCCGCCACCAGTCTCCTTACCCTAACCAGCTTTAGTCGCTGCCAACAGTCGCTGCCAACGGTCCAAACACAAACCCTAACGACGCCGTTTGCAACACACATGTACTCTCTCTCTCTTCTACTCGTTCTCTCTCTCGCTCGCTTCTTCTTCAATTCTCTTCGAAGTCTTCACTATTTGTGTTGATTTTACAGAAATTGATCCTTGAAAACGCAACAATGTTGCTGCTAGTCTGACAACATATAGGTATTGTGCAAAACCCCCTTGTTTTGCGTTGTTAATTTCTCTGTTGCTGTTTATCTATTTCTCTGTTTATCAGCAATATAAATGTGTAGTGATTTCTTTTATGTTTGCTTGGTGTGATTATTTCTTGAATGGCTAATAAATCTTATGCTGTTCCTGATTTGATGCTTTACAATTTTCAACAGGATACGGGGAGTGATGAAGATATTTTAGATGAAGGGGATGAGGACGTAGAGGAAGAGCAAGATCATGAGCCAGAGCCGGTGCACACCGTGAAACCTGATTCTGAGGTTAAGAATCATTCTCAAGTTCCTGCAGCACCAAAGGAGGCAGAACGTCAGCTCTCCAAGAAGGAAAGGAAGAAAAAGGAACTTGAAGAACTTGAGGCTCTTCTAGCTGATTTTCGAGTCTCACAGGGACAAAGTAATGGTGTTCAAGGCCAAGATGTACACCTACTGCACTGGCAATTTCTCAGAATCAGACCTTAACCTCACTGTAAGTCACTTTATTCTTAGCAACGGGGAATGGAACTTGTTGTTTGGAAACTTGCTACCTGATTATGTGACATGCTCATGCCTTTTGTTGGTGGATTGGGACTGAGTAATGAAAGTAAAAACCCTTAATTACTAGTATTTCGGTTGTGTCCATGATTAGAGTATGAAAAAAGAATTGATTTTTTTATTTGTTTTAAATTTTAGACTTCATAATGGATGGGATTTCCTTCTTTTCCTTTCCTATTTTGTAATTTTTGTATTCATTTATTCATGTTACATGTTACTACATATCTTGCAGTTATTCATTTATATTCATTTGTTCATGTTTCAGAATTTGGCAGACTGACAAGGAAAGAAGCTAGAGAGGCATCCCATGGAATATAGCTCAACTCAACATGCAAATAAGGACTTTAGAATCAGAACAACATGTGATAGGTATGATATTTAATACACAGCTGACAGCTCATAGATCCAATTCCTGTTGTCGATATTTAGTTTGTACCTTTATGCTGATGATCAAAATATAAAACACTTTGCCAATTTATTTGTTAAAAAAATTCAGGTATTTTGACACTCAAAACGAGGTTAAGATGGCATGTCCAGTTTGTCGAGGAACTTGTACATGGAAAGATTGTTGGGAAAATCAGTGCAAAGCCACTGAAAGTAAGGTCTGACATCAAAGATGGATATTTTTCTGCTACAACACTTTTTCTTTAGCATCACTTGCTGACACTTCAGTTTTATGCCATGTTGTTTCAGAAATATTTGGCTGGTATAAGCAAAGTTGATGGGATATTGCATTTTAATTATTTGGTCTGTCTGCTCCTTCCTGTGCTAAAACAAATAAGTGAGGACCAGCATACAGCGCTAGAAACAGAAGCAAAAATTAAAGGTAGTAACATCATTCTTCTGATCTCATGCATTATAATGTCCATAGTTATTGCCGTTAGTAACTAGCATGCATTTGTGCATATACACATTGTATTTTGTAACCAAAAAAAGATATAGATTGTATTTTCAAATCTGTTATTCATGTTCTTAGTAATGTTGGAGCTGCTCTTGAACCAAAATATCATTGCTAAAAGTATATAATTAATTTTGGAACTCATATTCTGGCAGGTGGGAATTGACATTAAACATTTTTGTACTGGGTCTCTTAAATGTGAACCACACAAACATTTTTGGAACTCATATGTCTATATTTCTTATGGCTGTGCTGACAACGAAGCTTATTCTGTGACAAATCTCTGTTTTGACCCATATGATGTGGTATGTTCCCTTTCGATGTTGCATTTGATTTCATGAATATAGAACTTTTTGTTTATTTTATTGAAAGTTGCCATGGAAATGTGATTTCTAATAATCATAGAATGCGCTTTTGATATTTGCTTTGTTAACCTGACATGTAGCATTCAATGGTTGAATCATTGCAAAATCTTCCTATCAAATGACAGTGCTCCATTGCACTTAGCAATCCAAAGGTCAGTATTAACTTCAGTATTAAACCTTTCCTACATGATTGCTGATAAAGGATATTATTTTTTCAGTATTGATATATGTAGCATTTCAGTTTATCTTAAGGACTATGAAACATATTTAATACACAGCTGACAGCTCATAGATTAAATTTAGGCCGGTAGACCTTAAGAATCCTTTAAGTTTTCTCTGAAGATTTTTTCGTTGCTTGTACTGACCCTGGGTTTTCTGCTATCTGGTTCAAGTTTCCAGGATAGGAGATATGAGGACTTCCCGAAACATATTGATATTGTCTTGCTTAGAGTGCCCTTTCATAGAAACTTGATTTTCCTTTGATTTTTTGTTTGAATACAGGCCTGAAAAAGATCGAGTCTCTTAATATTGGATGCTGTAAATGTGTTATGGATTCAGACATGAAAGCTATCTAAGGTATTGATCATAAGATAGTTATTTTTTTCATTATAGTTATATTCAAGTTTATTTGTTGTAAAAAGGCAGAATTGTTGTGTCTCTGCATTGTGCCTTGCTCATGAGTTAGCTTTTGCATGATATACATGATACTCAGATTCTAGTGGTTTTTTCTTACTAAATCTTTAGTTTAGAGTTTAGATTCTATCCTTGAAGAATTGGCACTTCAAATGGCAAGTGAAAATTATAAGCTCAATTTCCTTGACCAACTATGTATTTACGACTATTCAAAGCTCTTATTTGTTGCAAACTGAGAGGCTAGATTTTATGTTGTGGCATGATTTTCTCTACCAGTAACACTACTCGATCGGTTCACTACTTGGAAGTTTGGGATTCTGAGGTATAGATGATGTTCATTTAATTTTGAGGTATGTCTTGGAATATAGTTAATATTGATTCTCTACAAAAGAGAAATGTGTTAAAATTCATTAAAACTAAGAATAACTAAAAGCTTTGTTTGCTGAGTGTTTTTCATCCTGTTTATGAATTTCTTGTGCTTCAGTTATCAGAAACAGACAGGCAACACGAAGAAAATAGAAGAACAGCAACTGCAATATATCTCAAACTGTCATGCTATTACTGCAGGGCTTGGATATATGAGGGACTTACAAGTATATCATATCATGTTGTGTGTTGGACTTAGATTCCTCAGCCACAGATTGCAATTTCCAATTATCCTATGTAAGCCTTTCCAATTTCCTCTTTAACTGAAAACCCAAGATAAGTTTAGGAACAGAATTAACAAAACTTAATATTTGACCAATGTCACAGTGAATGAGGAGTACAACACCATATATGAAGCATTGTTAAGAGCTAAAAAATGAGAGTGGTTTAGCAAAGCTGTACTGACTACTGACATTGAAGTCTGTTATTGAAAAACAGCATAGGAACACTGCAGTGCACTTCTGGGAGGCTATACAGGTGCAGTACACTCTATTGTGCTATCCCTAACATTTATCTTGCTTAATTTCTATTTTGTGCTCAAATTTTCAAAAATGCCATCAAAGGGACCTATATTTCTGACAACTAATATTTGATTTATTTATCTTGGTAATGGTTTATGTGATCATAAATTCATAGGCACAAGCATGTTCTGTTTGTACAATCTGGTTTGTTTGTAATATGATTTCACTTCTATTATTAGGCACAAACATGTTCTGTTTTATTTTGTTCAAACCTGTTTTCCAAATGATCTACTTGGTGAATGAAGAATCAACACATTAAAGCTTTATCTTCCTATCAAATGACAGTGCTCCTACTGTGCATTCTTAATTTGTTTCAAATTGCAAGTGTGTAACTGTACACTTTAATGTAGTTCTAAGGAACTTCAGATTGCTGGAGGAACTTGAACGTGGAGAAAAAGGAATTGGTGATGGCACAGTTAGCTATGGAATGGACGATGGTGATGAAATTTACATTGTTTGTTTGTCTAGTTTGGTTATATTGTTTGTCTAGTTAAGTTAATATATATTTCTTATGTAAGGTGAGCAGCTATTCTAAGGAGCTGAGGTGGTGGCAATGGGATGCGAGGAGATGGATCCGAAGGAGCTGAGGCGGAGGACGGTGGCGAGGTTCTTGGATATGTTGGTAGTTGTACTAATTTTTGTTATCAGTAGGATTTGTATATGTTTGTATATTATCATTAACAAGGATTATACAAAGGATATGAAGTTTTGATCATGTATATGTTGGTAGTTTTACTAGTTAAAGAATTTGTATATTATCGTTAACAATGATTATACAAAGGATAAGAAGTTTTGTTCATGTATATGTTGAATTTGGTTTGTTGAATTAAAATTAGCAGTCATTATTTAGATTAGCTAGCTACCAAATAATTTTTTTTTTTTAAAAAAATGAACTTTTAAAGTCAGGCGAAACTAAAGCCTGACTTTAAATCATAGTTACGAAGTCAGGCAATAACAAAATGCTTGACTTTAAATCATACTTACGAAGTCAGGCAAGAATAAATGATTGACTTTAAATCATACTTACGAAGTCAGGCGATAATAAATGCTTGACTTTAAAACTGACTTACGAAGTCAGGCGAAATAAATGCATGATTTTAAAACTTACTTACGAAGTCAGGTGAAATAAATGCATGACTTTAAAACTGACTTACGATGTCAGGCGAAATAAATGCTTGACTTTAAATCAGACTTACGAAGTCAGGCTATCGTTTGACTTTAAAACTCCTGACATACAAAGTCGACTTAATAAAAGTCAAGCGGGCGCCTGACTTTAAATCCCCTTTTCGCCTGACTTTAAATCCCTTTTTTGCACTAGTGATTACTTGTTGAGATAGACTCTGCTTAGTATATAGACCCCAAGTCAATTAATTTTTTCAACATTTTTTGTTTACAGGAAAACTCTATAAGGATGGAAGCATGCAAGGAGGAAGAGTATATAGACTGATTTTGGATGGAAGCATGCCTCAATGATAATTGTAACATCCCCCAAAGTCATTGTTTATAATTATTTGAATAGTAAGTAATTTTAATTAATTGTTGCTAAGTGAGTAAATAAATCTTTGCTTTGAGTGATAAATTGCAAGAACAAATGACTAAATGAAATATTAGAATGCATTGTGTGCTAGTTTATTGAATTCATATGGGATAGTGTATGAGAAGAGTAGTAGGGTGCACATAACATAAGGGTAAAGTAGACATTTCCTTTCCAAGCTTTCACTCCCACATAAAAACACTCAGCTGAAACATTTCACTCACTCTCACTTTCATTTTAGTTTTGAAAAAGAAAAGAAAGGGAGTTGAGCGAGAGAGAGAGTTGCGAAGGAGAGAGGGAGAAGAGCAAAAATTTGGGAAGAACAATGGAGCCCTTACTTCACATTTCTTCCTCACACTGAAATATTCTTAAAAGCCCTTCCCATTACAACCGTTAGTTTCAAAAATCATGTCCTCATAAGCTACAAAAACAGAGTTTGGAACCTGTTCTGTACCTAGCAGCGCTGCGGTAACTGCTGTTGGTAGGTCTCTTGCAATCCGAGCGGAGTGTTGAATCAGTCCCGGAGGGGGCACCTGCGATGCCACTCCGACGCCCAAGTCAGTATAGGGAATAAGAGAGTAGAAATATCTAGGAATGAGAGTGTACCTATTAATGGGAATGTGAGCCAGTATTTATAGGGAATCGTGCCCGTTTTGAGCCGTCGGATTGATAGAATTGATCTGAGCCATCCAAGTATGATAGTCATAAATATTGTGGATATGGACCAAAGTGATTGGGCCAATCCATTTCCAATTGCTGAATGGGCCTCTTGGTCCAGTCCAGAACAGTTGCCCCCCAAGCCGAGATTAATCCGGAGGATGGTCTTGGTTGGAAGGATTTTCGTCGATTCGCCAGACGTGATGGCTCGTCTGCCTCGTCGGGTCGTGCAGAATATCTTTGTTCGTGACGACAACGTTTTTGTTTTTATCTTGAAGAAAAAAGAAAAATGATTTCATTACTTTTCAGCCACTATAAGTAGGTGGGTCTTCATTGCTTGGATTTTGGATAAGGCTTCTTGGAATCACACATTTGAGCTTGGAGCAAGCTTCTCTCTTCTTTCTTTTGCGTAAGTGTATGTCCTCTTCCCCCTTTCCTTCATGCAAATCGTGACTTTGCTGTTTGTCTAGACCTTCACTTTGGCGCCCTTGGCGCCCAGCAATCAGAACCCGTGACGTTGCTCAATGCAAACCGTCACCCTGGACCTTGGCTCCCAACAGTCACGACCCGTGACGTTGCTCGATGCAAACCGTCACCTTGGACCTTGGCGCCCTTGCCCCACAAACCGTCACCTTGGACCTTGGCGCCATAGCCCCACAAACCGTCACCTTGGACCTTGGCTCCCTTGGCGCCCTTGCCCCACAAACCGTCACCTTGGGCCTTGGCGCCCTTGGCGCCCATGCCCCACAAACCCTCACCTTGGGCCTTGGCGCCCTTGGCGCCCATTCCTCACAAATCGTCACCTTGGACCTTGGCGCCCTTGCCCCACAAACTGTCACCTTGGTCCTTGGCACCCATGCCTCACAAACCGTCACCTTCTACCTTGGTGCCCTTGGTGCCCATGCTTCACAAACTGTCACCTTGGACCTTGGCGCCCATGCCTCACAAACCGTCACCTTGGACCTTGGCGCCCTTGACTCCCATGCCTCACAGACCGTCACCTTGGACATTGGCACCCTTGACGCCCATGCCTCACAAACTGTCACCTTGGACATTGGCGCCCTTGCCCCACAAACCGTCACCTTGGACATTGGCGCCTTTGGCGCCCATGCCTCACAAACCGTCACCTTGGACCTTGGCGCCCTTGGCGCCCATGCCTCACAAACCGTCACCTTGGACCTTGGCGCCCTTGCCTTGTACTTCATTGTTTGCAAGCCATGACCATGAGTCATTCGTGAGCCACTATGTTCCATTTAAATATTGTGTAATTATTATGGTTCTTGTCCAAATCTTCATCAGGCGACCTCAGGGGAGGGGGTTACCAACAAGTTTTTATTTTTGTTGTGATGCTTGTTTTGCCCCCTTTTCTGCAGGTTTGAGTGATTGTTAGAACGAAGGAGACTGCCTGGGTTCATGGGTTATATCGTGGTCCCCTTCCTGCTATAGAGCAGGCTGGTTGGTCTGTAGGGGGGATCGTCTGAGATATGTGATAATATTGTGCCTCTTGAGTAGTCAGGGATACCTGGTTTTATTGTTAGTTCTTCTTCGGATGATGATGTTGAGTGTCGGTCTGACCTCGACATGGTGGAGCTTGGCGGTATTAATTACGATTGGGATGCTCTAAGTGTACGAACTGTTAGGAGCATCTATCTCCCGGGAACAAATCCTCCTCGCTTCCTTAAGGAAATACTTGGGAAAGCCTTGCGGTATGAAGCGGTGAACCCAGATGACAAGATTTACCGGATTCCTAAGGGCCGGAAATTTATGATGTATCATTGTGTTGTCGGAAAAATGAGAATTTCTCCCCTCTTTACCCCCTTTCAGCTTCTGAATCATCTGTCTATAGATCCATCTCAACTTCACCCAAATGCGTGGGCTTTTTAAAAATGTTTCGAACTTGTGATGGCGGCTATGGGAAGGTCTTTTTTACTATCTTTGAGGTTCAGCGCCGACGAGAATGTTCCGAAGGTGGTCCTCGATACGAGTTTGTAGCATTGAAATGTCAATCTGATTATGCCTTCTTTCATGTGCACTCTGAAAGTCAAAGGGAATGGAAGATTAAGTACTTTTACATCGTCCCTTCGAGCCCAGAGGCGGTGCGCAACATGGGTGTTTTTGACGAGGAAGGGTCCTTAGTCATGGATAAGTTTCACTTAGGCTGGTGTAATGTTGGCGCTGATCGAGTCAGTCGGTCTTATCGTATCCCTTTGACTCTGTTATCCTCTTCTGAGTTGCGGACTTTGAACTTACTCGAGGCTTTTGTTAACCGCTTGACTACCAATTCTCAGAAAATTTTATGCGGAGAACTATCTCGCGCTACATCTTTTCATGATGCTTATGAGGCCTTAGGTTACTTGCTAGATTTTTTGTCCTTTAGCTTCTTTATGGTTTGTCATGTTGCTAACCTCTCTTATTTCGCTTTTTCAGATTCAATGGATGCTCCGCTTTCCTTTGATGAGATACTCTCCTTGTCCTCTGGGAAGAAGAAAACTCAAGGTGCGGAGCTTGATGATGGAATTAGCCCCGTAGCCACTGCCTCCGCTGTTGCCCGTCCCTCCAAGGGAGGGCGTCTTAGCCTAGGAGCTCCTCGCCGGGCTGGAAAAGATGTCTCTGGTTCAAGCAAGAGTTCTAGTATCACTACTTTGTAATTTTGTTATATCAGAGAAGCCTACATAGGAGGGATGATGCAAATTAGCAAGAGACAGTAAACCTCAAAGAGACAATTAAATTGTGACTACCCAAAAATGATACTTGGAGTTGACTATACCATGATTACCGAAATTCACTTATACCATGACCTTAACAAAGAGCTGACTATCCTACATGGTATTTTAAAAGCATAAGCTAAAGCTGCAGAAATACAATAGCAGAAAGGAATAGGCAAAGACAAAATGCTGTCAACCATACACCTTTGTAACAGTCAAATGAGAAAGAAATACAGGTTAGTTAATCATCACAAAAATACATCACAATGCAGTCATTACCCAATTCTGATAAAGGTTAGTCTTAAATGATTCATAATGACTAGATTTAGTTAGGCAATTCAGTTTTCATTTATAAACATCATGTCAATTGTTCAACTTTCAAACCAGTATCACTACCATGTAAACAAGCTAGTATGATTAATTATTGGAGAAATAATACAGATATTAACAGAACAATTTCACAGAAGTAATAATTTGAACTACAAGTATATAACAAATTAAAGAATACAAATTAGAAACCAAAACTCACACATCAGACATGTGAAATTCACATTGCTACTAACAATTTAAAGAGTTCCTAGAATACAAGGGTTTCTAGATATCCCAAATACAATGAACTGGAATGTATGCTATCATTTTCCTATCATTTCCATTTTAACTCAGAGAGAGATCGTGGAGATAGGGATCGCACAGAGAGAGACGCTGGAGAGAGATCGTGCAGAGAGAGAGAGAGAGAGAGAGAGAGAGAGAGAGAGAGAGAGAGAGAGAGAGAGAGAGATCGTGCAGAGAGAGAGAGAGAGATCGATGGGGATGGTGGGAGATTGGGAGAATCCGTGAAATTAGTGTTATGGCTGTTTTTGGAATTTTTGAGTTTTACAAATGGCAGTTTTGTCAATTCATAGCATTATCCCTCCAAAACCCCCCAATTTGGGGGAATGCGAAAATTGACCATGAGGAGGGGGGTTAGTAGTGCTGGTAAAAAACCCCCAAACATTTCCCTAATTTTTTTAAACTCCCAAACAAGGGGTTCCTTCCCCACAAGTCTCACCTTCCCCTCCCTTCCCCTCCCAACTCCCCCTCCCAAACAGATCCTTAGGTTCCTGACTTTGATATTTTTGATTTATTTATGTGTTGATAATAATGAGGATATTAGAATAAATTGATTATACACTACTACAAAATGTGCTTTAAAAAGCACTAATTTGAATCGGTTATTTGGATAACCGATTCAAAATGTGGACGCGGTGGCAAAATTGCAATTAAATGGGAATGTGGCAGATTTTTTTAGACATTTTGAATCGGTTGTTTAAACAACCGATTCAAAAGGTGACAATTTAGACATTTGGAATCGGTTAACTGAATAACCGATTCTGAATAGCTACATTCAGAATCGGTTCTTTAAACAACCGATTCAGAATGTCTGTTTTGTTACCATTTTCACAATCCCCCCGTGTTGTTTCAGTTTCCCTCTCACACTCCCTTTCACGATCCCCCTTGACCTAATCATCCCTCTCACACGTTCTCATCCCTTTCACGATCCCTTTCACATAGCTCACTCAGTTTGCGATCTCTCATTCTCTCACTCCATCAGCGCCTCTCGTTTCTTCTCCCCCATCCATCGCTCCATCTCTCCGTTTCTTCTTCCCCAACCATCGCGTTTGTGTCTTCTCCCCCAGCCAGAAAATCAACAAGAAGACGAAGAAGAATAGAAGAACGAGAAACACAAACACCAGCAAAGGGATTCTTCTTGGTCGAGGAGGACGACGAAGATGGTGGGGGCGGTGAGATTGGATACCAAAGAAGGCCGAGGAGGACGATGGTCGTCTCTGCTCTCTGCGTCACCTGCGTCACCGGTGAGATTCGGTTTCCCTCTCATAGATCTTGCGAAACTTTGTAACCTTCCCATAGATCTTGCGAAACTTCGGCCTGGTGCATATCACTTCCGCACCAGTAGGTGAGATTGTTTCACATCTGTGTTCTCTATCGTTCCCTCTAACCTAGCTCCGTTGCTTTTCTTTGCAGGTGAAAACCCCAAGCCATGCGTTGTTGCTAGATTTTTTGCGTTGTTGTTGCTTATCTTTCTGTAAGAGAAGAACTCGGTTCTATTTTTTCTGCAAGGATGAGTATATTTTTTGATCCACATCAGGTTAGTCTTAGGATGAGGTTTGCATTTGTTCTTAGTATATTTTTTGGATCAGCTTTGCTCACTCTATCAGCAGAATTATATCCTTACATCAGCTGTGGAAGTTGGTAGCACCCAAACATTTATTGGCAAGGTCTGCGAGCTTGCTGAGGCTAATGGATTACCATCTGAGGGATATAGATCTTCCCTCTTAGAATTTTCTACTGATGAAGTGAAAAAGTATTTGAGTGAGGTACTTGTGGTTGCTCTTCCTTTAAACATTCACATTTTGGTGCATGTCAGACCCATCAATGCTCCCTACACCTCTTTTACAAGTTTTTATTTGACCCTAGTAGTACCTCATAGGAATCATTCTCTGCTTCACTTGCTTTCCCTCTCTCATAGTCCCCTTCATTTATTAATTTAGTGGAGGTTTTCACAAATCTAAGCTCAATCTCAGCCTTTCAGTGACATTTTTTTTGTTCAGTTACGTGAAATTTTGTATTAATGAGGCTTCTTGTTATCAGGTGGAGAAGTTTTTGAATTCAGTACTAGGGTCTGAATCTGGTGCTAATGCTGTCTTCACTAATGGAAGGGTAAAACCGTCTTAATACCTTGGGTTATTTCAGGATATACTCAATCTCTGTTTGTGTGTATTCAAATCTGATTAGTTATAGAATCTCTTTGTTAGACCTCCTAGGTTAACCTTTTCATTTATGTTTTATAGGTAACTTATCCTATTGTTGAAAGCACATTTTTGAGTGCTGATCTGCATCTTCTTGAATCAATAGAGCTTAAGAAGAGGATAAAGCATATTACGGAAATTATGGAAGATGTGGAATGGCGGGATGTGGACCCTGACACGCTGACAAGGTTTCTAAATATTTGTTCTTTCTGTTTTGTCCTGTGGTTATTTCTTGATGTCTTGGTACATCTACCATCTTCCTATCATAAACATTAATTTAGTTTTGCTTGGCATGAAAGGTGAACATTTTTACGCATATGTGATTTCAATTCATCTGTTATTTTCTCTATGCAAACTATCATATGACCAGGTTGGATCACAAGAAGGTATCAAGATCAGTATTCTGGGACCATGTGTTATTTTGTCTTCTGCTCAGTATACTACATAATGAGTTAGAGACACAAACATAGTGTGAATTCTAGTGTTAAGACTTAGATGGAAATGATAGTACTTTGATGGGCTTTTTGTAGCCAGTTTGTCGTCTTTGCAAATCCCCTAGTTAGATGTTATGCTTGAGTTTAAAGCTTGTCCATTCTAAGAGTTTGTTTACTTGTTTTAAAAATTCCTTATAAGAATGCTTGTGGCATTTATTATTACTTTTTTTAGGCAAAGACAGATATTGTTTGCAAAAATTAGTTATAGTTGTCCAATCTTTATCTGTTTTCAGAATATATAACTTCTTTAAAATTTCCTCTATGTAATCCTTGATAGTTTCAACTCAACCAAATGTGAGCACTTAAAGGTCAGAACAAGGAAGGAAAGACAGTTTATTGTGAGAAAACATTAAAGGTCTGTTAAACTACACAATTTTGCACTGGAGTTATTTTCTGTGCACTGGAGTTAAAGGTCTGTTATTTTCTGTGCACTGGAGTTATTTTGCACTGAAAGTAATTGTGCTATTTTAATCACATAATAAGTTGAAAACTGTAATTTTTCATCTAAAAAGTAACAAAGTGTTGTTCAAAAAAAATTGGTCAGGGTATTGATGGCTCTAGAGTTGAGAAGGTGTTGGAGTTAGGACATATTGCAGCTAATAAGAACACAGTTCTAGGAGATGTGTTTGCTATGGTTCCTGGTGGCATCCGGATAGGTACAGAACCTTTCGTTGCTTACATTTTGATTTTGACTTGTTCTTGTTCAAATAGTTGGTCATGATAACTCTTGTGGATTTCAGGAACTCCTGCACTTACTTCAAGGGTTAAGATTTCAAATTTTGACATATGTCTTCGTTCATTTTTTGTAATTCCCTAGGTAGAATGGTCTTTTCAAATGAATATTCTGGTCAACTAGTTAATTGACTAACACATACGTTAGCACATTTAAAGTTTGTACACAATTAAGCAGAGATATGAACTTTGGATTAACATTATGTTTAGGGATATACTCAGATTCAACTCCTTTATTAATCATGCTTGTTAGGTTGCCCCTTGTATTTTGTCTACCCTTGTTGCAAATGGGGTTTACACTTTCTTTTCCTGCATGTCGTATATTCTCCCATTTGAGACATCATTTTATCTGCTTTATTTTTCAGGGAGGAGGAATATCCAGAAGAAGTGCTCCTATCCTAAAACTGATTCGTGAAGAAGTACGCTTGTCAATTTACATTATCAATCAGTAATAAATATACTCGTATGATTTGCTAGATTTGTAAATACAGAGAAAGAAACCAATGGTGTACATTTATCATAGGATAAGTATATTTATAGTACTAGTTCATGTCTTTTCTTTCATACACAAGTCATCCCTCTATCTATTTTGTTCACATTCTATAACTATTTACATAATAAAATTACATTTATGATTGGTCTGCTTTAACTTCATTTGTTCTATCTTTTGTTGGAATTTATGTCATGGAGTCTTACTACAAGTTGAGTTTATATCCTCTACCCTTATCCCCAGCCACCTCAACCATCTGAGTTACACTCTTTTAGTGAAGATGATTTGATTAAACACACGGACCCAGGTTTTCTTTTTCTTTTTTTCGGTCCCAAGACATTTGGTATCTGGAAATCACATTGGGAACTCACCAATCCAAGTCAAGCTGGGTGGACACTTTTAAGAGGGGGGAAATTCTTGTAGCATTTATTTTTTCTGTTGACAAAGCTTGATTGAGGTGCCCACCCATATACACTTTGTGTTGCCCCATGTTTTCCAGGTTGTCTCAGAGTGTTTCTGTCAGTTAAACTGTGTAAAATATTTTGGTAATTCTTTGATTGATGTAGTCTTAGAGCATTTTGGATTGGCCTCTCAAAAGTCAGTTTTTATCCACTATTCCACTTGACATGCATGTAAGATGATTTGAAGTCCACAGTAGAACATGTTTTTATATATTTTGAATTCAACACTTTTGGTGCTTGTGCTATCTTTTCCATTAATCCTCTCATTCCAGTGATGTTAGTGGTGAAGCTCTAATCTTCAGAAGTTATTCTTTATATTAGATCCCCTGAAAATTGCCTATTCATTTAATTGGCCTAAGCCATTTGGTAACTCAAGTTATTGTCAATGTCATTAATGCTGGAAAAACCTTTAATTATGATATTCTGTTAATATTAAAGGCTCCATAATACTTCTGAGGTAAACAAGAGGTTTAGAGTTAAGCAGACATGTGGGTTGTTTTTATATTTTTTTTTTAAAAAAGGGACATTTTGAATCGGTTATCTAAAGAACCGATTTTAAATGTTTGTTTTTTAAGCATTTTGAATCGGTTAAATAACCGATTCAAAATGTCAGGTGGGTTGTTTTTATAATTTTTTTTTAAAAAAAAGGGGAATTTTGAATCGGTTATCTAAAGAACCGATTTTAAATGTTTGTTTTTTAAGCATTTTGAATCGGTTGTTTAAATAACCGATTTAAAATGCCACATTTTGAATCGGTTATTTAACCGATTCAAAATGTCCCTACATTTAGAATCGGCAGTATTCGAATCGGCAAATAACCGATTCCAAATGTGCCAAATAACCGATTCAAAAGGCCTTTTTTGCAGTAGTGATAGGAAGTAGATGTGGATTGAGATGGAGAAATCTATGTGGATTAAAGGGTGATTTTTATTTTGATGAAGATATAATTAATTAAGAATTGTTCAAGTATATCTCTTCAAGATCCTATGTTTGAACTTGATGTTTTAAACTATATAAGAATAGAGTTTGTGATAAAACCAATCAGTAATATTTCAAAAAAATACGATGATGAAAAAATGAATATAGTGTGTGAAATTTATCTTTATGGAGTTCCCTAAAATTTTATGAATTGAACTAGTATGTGAAAATGGTACTTTCCTAGTATATGGTATTATATTTTGAACTCTGACACTAATTAAAATTGTACTCTTTTATCATTGAACTTAGGTTGAACATAACAAAGATGAAGTTGTGTGATATGGAGGACAAGAATTCATGGGCTTGAGAGAATAATTTAGGTAGGGAATCAAAATTGGTATGTGACACCACAATAGTGTATTATGAGAAAGAAGTGTGTTGTTATACATGTAGAGGATGTAGAAAAGATGTAAGAGACCACAATAGTGTAATATAATAGTGAAACAATGTGATCCACCAGTATAATATGAATGGATGAGAAGGGAAAATAGTGATAAAAAGTAATTTATAGTTTGAAAAGTGAGTGTCGACGAAACAATGTGATCCACCAGTTATCATTAGTCAAAGTAGTTAAGTACGTAACTAGGAGAAATTATCCAACAAATCTCAAAGGGGTTAGTGATGTCTTTAGTGGAAGGATGATGTGTGTAAGATGTTTTCAAATGGATTTTTCATGTTTCACTTAATCATCGAAAAAAATAAGACTAAAGAGGTAGGGAGATCATTAAGGGAGATTTTATACAAGGGATTATTTGGCTGAAATTGGAACGTATGAAATTAGATATGATACTATTAATTATATCTCAAATTATTAACTTCCTTACTCTCTTTAGGAGTTTTGAGTGTGTATAGATGACCAAGGAAATGATATTTTTTTGATAGGGCCTATACATTGTCATGCTCACTTGTTGCTTTCATGAGGATTTGAGGTTGTTTATAATTTTATTAATTGTCACGGTCCGAGTTGGATCACGACCGGCGCGGCACAGACTACTACGCTAGTCTGGAAAGCCTCAGCAAAAATCATTCCGACCTAAAGAACAATAATCATATTATACCTGTAATAGCCTATATTTCAATGAAATATCCAATGAAAATTCAATAAAATCTCCCCTAAAATATGAACATCCACTAAATTTCATATACACCTTTATAGTCAAAATACAAATACCAACCAAGAGAGGTTATCACACAGAGGCCAACAGAAGTCGCATCAAACAACTAACAGACAACTCAATAATGTAATAGAGCCACAACAGATTTTTGCAGGTTAAATACATAACGACACCAAGAGAAAATATACATAAAATCACTAGTAGCTCTCTAAACTCAAAAGGAAGGATCACCCAGAAGTAAGAATCTAAACTCTAGCAGGGGTGCTCAGTTTCGCACGGGCCTGGGAATCTGAAACATATAAGAGAGACGGAGTGAGTCACCACTCAGTGAGCAAATAATGAAGAGCAAAACAAGCGGGACACAATAATATAAGTTATAAAATGATTTCAACGAAATTCATAATTTAATTAATTAAAGCATATCAATTCATAAATTCAATTTAAATGGGGTAATACTTAAACAGAACTAAAGTAGGCTCCCTGCCTCAAAAGTAAATCTTGGTGCACCAAGGCTAACACAGACTATTGTTAGCATCCCGTAAGTTTTCCCCCAAAACCGTTAAAAATCCAAAAGCCATCAACTCATACTTACAATAATGTCAACAAAGAATATAACATATAGATGCTTTCACCATATATTTCCATAATATCAAACCAAATATGTACCAAATAGTAAGTCGTAAATTCTTGAAATCTGAGACAACAGTCTATAATTTCATGTTCTTAAAATAATCCATATGATCCTCACATTTAGATCATCATACCACAAAACCATATTACCATGTGCCTCTAACGTAAAAACGAAAAAACATAACATTTCAAGTTATTATTTGATCAAGAAAAAAATAGAGCATCTTTAATCAAATAAGCATAAAAGAGAGTGAGAGATGCCGAGAGAGGAAGAAAGAAAATGGAGAGAGGGAGAGAGAGAGTGCTTTTGATTTGGAAGAAAGAGAGATTTCAGAGTTAAAAATTTAAATTTGAATCTGGCTTTCAAGTTTGAAAAAGGTGGACCATAAAGGGTAAAATATTGTTTGGTTGGTGAAAAATGATTGGAGGGCAATTCGGTAATTTTGTTAGTAGCTTAATGGCATCAATTTATAGTAGATATTTAATCACATGTTTTACAAATTTTTGTGCATCTTTAATCAAATAAACATAAAAGAAGTTTAAAAAATAGAGCATCTTTAATCAAATAAGATTTTTGGATTGTGTTCGGATTCCTAATTCCCTCAACTGCTGATTATTTTGTAATCTTGAGATTTTTGTGCATTTGTAGAATATGATCCTTATGCAGTGCTATTTTTAGTGCATTTGTAGAATATGATCCTTTTGCAAAATTATAAACCATTTAGTACACTTTAAACAAACAACCTACAGTGTTCAGAAAATAGGGCAGCAGCTATGACCCAACTTGTGAGACCTCTTAAAATACTAAGACTAAGTCAAATGACATGGAAAATGAATTCAAACTGAAGAAAAATGAGTCTAGTTTACAATGAGACAGGAACCATTCAAAAAGGAGTTGTATAGAAAATGTTATATACAAAATACCGAACCTATGCACGAAACTGTCCCAGATTTTTGACCTAACTTATAACGATATTTTCTGGAATTATACACCCCCAAATCATCCAAACCAGTGCCTAAAATGAAGAGAATCGAGTCTAGTTTCTAACAAAATAAACCCCACAGAGATTGGACAGCCAGAGAGTTCACAATCACAGAAAATTTGAACCTATACCAAAACGGATTCAAACAGAATTTCAGCTCAATGAACATTATTTCATAAATTCAACAACAGCAAAGCACATGCCAATCCCTTGTTTTCAGAATAACAACAATGTTTTTGTCATGTTATAAGCAACAACATCAAAAGAATCAAGGCTTAAGTCAAAAAACTCACTTTTAGTGCAGAATTTTTCAAGAATGCAAGCAAGAGATGAAGTGAACAACACTAGAACAAGCTCTTAAGACTCCAAGTTTCGACCCCAACCCTCAAATCTTCTAGTTGGTTTCTCTAATCCACAATTAATGTAGGTTCCTAGTAACTCATCTATGCTCTCATATTCAACATGCATCAAATGGAACCTCCAAATCACCCTTTTCCAACCACATGCAACCCAGCAAGAACTCAAGAAGGATGAAGTGGATGAACTAGTGTGTTGTACTTCCTTCCAATGAAATGAACTCTCAAGAGGGATGGAATGAATGGTGTGGTTTCAGATTTGAAGAATGGGAAAAAAATTACAACCATTGATTCTCAAGAGGGTTGTAATTTTTTTTTCCTTCTTTCTCTCTTCTCCCTCAAACCCGTAGCTCTCTCTCTCTCTTCTCTCAACTCTCCCTATTCTTTCCTTTCTTTCTAATGAGTGAATGGAGAGGTGTGGCTGATATAAAGTGAGAGGGAGAGAAATTTAAAAGATAAAATTACGGTTTTGCCGTTACTCTCATTTTCTCACTTAAGACCCCGTTTTTTTTATCATGTAATCAATCAACAAATGCATACAATTTACACAATTAGTCACTTATGATCATTAATTGTCTATTCACACATGCTCAATCAACTCAATTAGCTATAAATAATTAAAATCATTTGCTAATTCAAAACAATTAGGACAACCTTTGGGCTAAATCATAAAAATCAAACTTAGCTATTTTGGGATGTTACATGGGGCGTGCTGCCCTTTTTGTTTTGAGCAGGATGAGTCGAATCCCCGTTTATTTTTCTTGTGCAGGTGTTCCGGGTTAGTTTGGATGGCTATTCAGAATTGGTCGGGCATGGCGATTTCAAATTCTATAGTAGGGGTCGAGCACTTCCGGGCTTATGGATTGCATCTGGAATCGAAGAAGGCTTGTAGAACGAAGTATTTGATATGGATGGCCGTCACTTGGTGTATTTGGTTCCTCGGTACCATATTCCATCCAGAGGTCATGTTTTTAATACGCATGTGGTTGTTAACCATGTTAAGTCTATTATTACATGGACAAGGTTCATAAGCATAGAATGTCGCAATTCTACTCTTAAGATCTCTGATTGGTGGTGTAATCCTTTTGTTTGTATGAATTCGGTGTAACTGACTTTTTGTCTCATTCTTCCAGGGGTACTCATTTTCCTCCTTGGGTCTTTTTCCCATATGGGGTTTTAGCCCAAAGAGGTTTTAATGAGACCCCTTGTATTTGTAACGGTTTGCACCCCTTTTAATATAATTTTTTGCTTATAAAAAAAAAGTACCATTTGAATTGGGTACTTCACCCGAATATAGTTAAGTTCATGTTAAATTAAATTTGTAATACTAGTTGTTAATTAAAGTAAAGAGTCCCCATGCATTGCATAGAAACACTTAAAAAATTATAATTCAGATTTATTAACTTGCCCGCAACTGTCAGAAAATCAATCTAAATAAACAAGGAATTCTCTCCCAAAAAAATTTTACAGAATATAAAAAACCCATTAATGCTATTTGAAAAGCTAAAATCTAGTTTAATTTAAAACGTGGCCATGCATTAATTGCGTGGGATATGAGTCAGAATCTATAATTAACGCAGCCATTTTATTTATAGTACAATTCTGAAAGCAAGATGATCCACTACCTGTAATTGCTAGAACTAGAATTAGAGGCTAACGAAGATCAGCTATTTCTTTGATGTCTATCAAAATAAAATTGGAAGTTGCAATTATAGTGCTAATTTCCTATGAATAGAACATATGAGTGAAATGAATACCACTGCAAGTTTGAGGTCATTAATTTAATATGACAAAGATAATCCGTTCTTGTAGCCATGTGTTTCTCCAACATGACTAAAAATTGCATTAGGATTTTGTATATAAGTAGTACCAATGTTTCAATGAGAAAGTACCTCAGGGGGCCATTGTATTTTACTTCCCATTACAAAGGGTTCTTTCTTTCTTTCAATTTTGTTGGCCTTGGGTTACTTTGGCCAACAATAGCCAAAAGGAAAAAAGAACCAAAAAATGGGAAAAATTGTCATTTTCCTTCTTTTGGTTTGTTTGGCAGTGGCCATTCCTACCCTTAAAGCCAATCCATTAGAGAATGAAGAGTATTGGCTTGAACATTCCAATGAGTTTGATTCTTATTGGCAGGAAAGGGCTAAAGTTGCTAAAGAAGTTAATCAGGCAGCTTATTTTCCCGACCCATTCGCAGTTTCTAGCAACCTAACTGCTAAAGTTACCGAGTGAGCATTCTTATATACCATTCCATATCATCTTCATAGCACATTAGATTAATTCATATATAAAATAGATATTATATATATATATTTGTGTTGGTCGATCAATTTGCCAACTTGTAGTTGGGTAGGTCGAGGACCACAACCCTAGTCAGAGGTGGTGGGCTAACTCGTTTTGTCATCCCTAATTTTTACCAGATACTATATTACATTACCTTGATATGTCGATTGTGTGCGTAGAATCTCTCATACATATAGGACAATCTAAATATTTTTTTTATTTTTTTGACAAAAAGAATCATAGCTGGGCAGCATGGAAGGAACTTGAAGGGAGAAAAAGGAGGTGAATGCCAGGCCACAAACCCCATTGACAGGTGCTGGAGGTGTGACCCCAACTGGGCAAACAACCGTCAGAAGCTTGCAGATTGTGTGCAAGGATTTGGAAGAAACACTCGTGGTGGAAAAGGTGGTAAATTCTATGTGGTCACTGACCCTTCAGATGATGACTTGTTGAACCCAAAACCAGGAACCATTCGCCATGCGGTCACAAGAAACGGTCCTTTGTGGATCACCTTTGCTCACAGGTAATATGGTGTTTGTTATTCGTTGATTTCATAGGGGCCCTAAAACTTCTTGGAGATTCACTATTAGAAAAAAGCGGAGATAGCGACAGAACTTTAGAGACGAAAAATGGCAAAATCCATCTCTAATTTCTTCTCTAAGTCTTAACGACATCAAATTTAGAGACCAATTTCATTTTTCTGTCTCTAATTTCCGTCGCTATTTCAGCTTTTTCTATAGTGATTTTGTGCCCTACGTTTTTTTTTCTGTAACGATGCCTTGATTTGATGAAATAGATTTTGTGTATATACTAATAATAATTTCGCCCTTTCAAAAAAAAAACTGAACTCGTAGCATGGCCATCACCCTAAAACAAGAGCTCATCATGGCTGGTGACAAGACAATTGATGGTAGAGGAGTTGAAGTATACATTGCCAATGGTGCTGGTATTACTATCCAATTTGTTAAGAACATCATCATCCATGGGATTAAGATCTACAACATTCAGGTTCGTGATGGTGGAAATATTATAGATTCTGAGGCACATTATGGTATTCGTACTAGGAGTGATGGTGATGGTATTTCCATCTTTGGTGCTAGTAATGTTTGGATTGACCATGTTTCCATGAGAAATTGCACTGATGGTTTGATTGATGCCATCATGGGATCAACTGCTATTACTATCTCCAACAGCCATTTCACTGACCACAATGAGGTAATTCATTTCTTTCACCTTTCAAAACCTTTAAATAACATCAACCCAAGTTTTGACTTTTTTGGTACAAAGTTTTGGGAACAAAAATCAAAAGCTAAAACTTCCAAAGTTTTCGGAGGGGATATGAAATTCATACTCCCTCTATAACAGAATATAAGCAAAAATGAGTCAACAAAAGTTGATGTATTTGATCTATTTTTGCTTTTATTTGTTACAGAGAGAGTATATATATATATATAATAATGAAAAACTCGCATATTTCTCCTCTTGATTCAATCTGGGCTAGTAATTAATACTAGAGATATTTCTTATCTTCAAAAAAATACTAGATATGTCTAGAAATTTTTAAATTTATTGGAGTATTAATTAAAATCAAGTGATATTAATTATTTTTTGTCTTAGTGACTTCCAAAAAGAGTATATTTTATTTTATTTTGAGCGGTTGATTGATTGTACACATGCATGTCAGAAATTTAATTAAAATGTCTTCTTTTAATTTTAGTTAAATATATGCAGGTGATGCTTTTTGGTGCTAGTGACAGTTACACTGATGATAAGATAATGCAAATCACGTTGGCATTCAACCACTTTGGCAAGAGATTAGTCCAAAGAATGCCTAGAGCAAGATTTGGTTTCATCCATGCAGTTAACAATGACTATACTCATTGGGAAATGTATGCCATTGGTGGTAGCAAAAATCCCACAATTATCAGTGAGGGTAACAGATTTATAGGCCCAGACAATTATATGGTAGGCAAGGATTTGATGAATCGTAAAGAAGTAACAAAGAGGGAATACACAGCAGAGAAAGATTGGGCAGGTTGGCAATGGAGATCAATCAATGATGAGTTTTTGAATGGGGCATATTTTATTAATTCTGGACCTGAACTTAAAAATAGACCATTTTCAAATAAGGATATGATCACTGCTAAGCCTGGAAGTTATGTTGGAAGGCTTACACGTTATTCTGGAAACCTACATTGTCGTGTCGGTCAACCTTGTTAACTTGTTTGTTCAAAAGGGTTTTCCGCAACGGGTTGGAGTACTCCTAGTATTATTAAAAAAAGCACTCAGTCAGTGGTGCATCTGTGGCATGGCAAAGGAGGGAGAACAGCAACACAGTTTTTCGATTGCCCAATAGTTTTTCTTGTATATTACTTTTCCTTAAGTTTTCGTATTGGGAAAGAATAGTACTAATGAAGAATGTATATTAGAAATGCCACATTGAAGCACAACAAAGAGGTGTTAATTTGCACTGCCAATTTGCTTTCAATTCTTTTAAACATATTTTGTCTTGTTTTTGTCTATTTTATTTTATTTTCTTTTGTCAAAAGAAAAAACATTATAGAAAAAAGGCTTAAATATATGTTAAACCCCCTGTAAATATGGCCAAAATCCATTTAAGCCTCTGTAAAAAAAAAATTAAAATGACCCTTATAGTTGGAAGCTAACAGTAGTTAGTAGTGTGAGGTTTACGGTAGGGGTGTCAAAATGGATGGTTTGGATGGATATGGATTTGGATTATAATGGATGGATTGGAGAAATCCATTTAAAAATTTATATCCATTAGGATTGTACCAAACAAATCCAATCTAATCCAATCCATCCACTGACAAAAAAAAAACCATCCAATCCAACCATTAATAGTTTTAAAATATAAAAAAACTTTTAACAAAAAAATTTTGAGTCTATATATATATATATATATATATATATAGAGAGAGAGAGAGAGAGAGCGTATCAAGTGAGAACTAGTTCTCACCGTGAAAAATGAGAACTATTAATTATTACCGTCGCAATAAAATTAACGAATCAGACTACGCTATTAATCACAAGATCTTGTGTGATTGTTTCCTTATTAATTGAAGCTCACACAAAATCTTGTAATTAATGACGTAATTTGAACCGTTAATTTTGTTCTGATGGTTATAGTTAAGAGTTCTCATTTTGCAACGTGAGAACTAATTATCACTTGATACGCTCCATATATATATATATATATATATATATATATATATATATATATATATATATATATATATATATATATATATAAATAAATAAGTAGAAAGTGGTCGTGGTGGCAGCAGTGGCTAGCGGCGAAGCTCCGACGCCGGCGGCGCTCCGGCGACCGTCTGTGGTTGGTGGCGGTGTTGGCGCAGCACCGGTGGCCGACGGCGGCGCTCCGGTGACTCACGGTGGTCGGTGGCCGCCGGTGGTGGAGGTCCGGTGGTTGCTTTTTATAAATGTATATATATATATATATATATATATATTTAATATTTATAATATTTGAATATATATATATATATATATATATATATATATATATATATTCATATCTATCTGTTTAATAAATTAAACCACAACTAAAAATACCAATTTGGCCATTTTGAAACATTGACACCTAGATTTTTTGAGGGTAAACAAGTCATTTACATCTAATTCATTTATTTTTTTCCCTATCTTCCTATCTTTTTTAAATTTCAATTTCAATTTACCATCTCTTCCTATTTTCCCTCTCTTTCTCTCTCTGCGGTTCTATCCCCACCATATCTCTTTCTTTTAATCTGAATCTCCCCCCTTTTATTTTTGCTTTCTTTCACTTCATCTCTTCCTTTCACTCTTCCTTTGACACTTCACACACAAACAAATTAAGACATCTGCTTTTTCAGTCTGCCTTTTCCAACGAAGGGAACAAATTTTGAAAAACACAATCTCTATCTTCTCAAAACTCCTTCACCTTCCTTCAACAAAACCCATCTTCTTCCCTGTTTACTTTTCCCTTCATTAACATCACTTTCATCTTCTCTCACAATTTCATCTTCTTTCACTATTTTTCTTCTCTCTACCTCACTTTCACTGATGAAAAAAGGAGAGAACCGAAAAGAGGGGTTGCCGAGAGTGAGGGTGGTGGGTTGCGGTGGATAGAAAGGGAGCGCACGAGGAGAGAGAAATTTGTGAAGGAGAGGGCCAGTGGTGAGGTGAGAGAGGGCTGTTAGGGTTTCACTTCCCCCTTTCCAATTCGTTTCCCCCTTTCCTCTAACTCCACATTTCATCTTCTCATTGTTTTCCTTTTTTCAGCCACAATCGCAAACTAAGAAAACGAGAAGTCAAAAACAATCACGAACTTGCAAAGAAGACAACAAAGGTAGCACTGTTTTCGTTTTCTCAGGTTCCTTTGCAATATGTGTGCTGAATTTTATTCATTTTAGTTTCTGTTTGTTTGAATATACTTCCTTTGCAATATTAGTTCATTTGAATCTGCTTCCTTTTCCATTTGCTTACAAGTCCTCATTTTTAGGGCTATGGTAAGGGAGAGAAATAAACATCTATGGATTGGAGACACAAAATCTGTGTTTGCATTTTGCAAAAACATCTTTAGTTTTAGGTGAGTCCTACTTTTTGGATCTGTTCTAGAGTGGATCGAGGGGTCCCATCAGCAAAACCAGCAGGTGCATTCAGCAATTGGAATGGATTAGCCCAATCATTCCAGCCCATGTCCACCTCACGGGAGCCCAACATGCTTGGACGGTCAAGATCGACTCTACCAATCCAACGATCCATGAAGGGGCACGATTTCCTATAAATACAGGCATACTTTGCCCTAAAAAGGTTCAATCTCTAATCCTAGTACCTTCACTCATATATTCGATATACTGACTTGAGCGTCGGAGGGGCTTGCAGGTACCCCCCCCCCCCCCCCTTGGGCGCTCACTGACCTATGTTATACCCTAATTTTGCCCGGTCTTTTTATCATAATCGCTTTAGCCCCGTGTCACAAACCTATAGCATTTCAAGCGCTGTTTTGTTTAAAATCGGACCAAATTGGCCAATTGGGCCTGTTTTTGTTAGCTTGCCTAATTGGGCTTACGCTTAGTGTTTTAAACCAGATTTTTTTTAATAATAAATGGGCTTATGTCTAATGTTTTAGTCATTTGCCTAATTGGGCCTATGTGGCTATTGGACCTATGATAGTAATTTGTCTAAATTGGACCTGATTTTAGAAAATTGTTATAATTGGGCCTTATTTTAGTCATCTTGTCCAAATGGGCCTATGATTGGTATTTTGGGCCAAATTTAGTCCTTTGATCAAAAAGCCATAAAAAAAATATATTAAATAAAATCAGAATTACAAAAAATAATATTACAATTGTCCAAAAGTACTAAAATGCAAAAAATACAAAAAAATATAGAAAAATGAAATTACAAAATTACAAAGAAAAACAACGGCTGAAACCCTAGCTCCTTTTCTTGCTCACAAAGTACCCACCTTCTCGTCGGTCCAAAGCAAAATACAGTAGCTGATCCATGGGCTTATGCTTGATGCCCAAGAATCCCTAACAGGTCCAATAAGCTGAAATAGGAAATAAAATTAGGTTAGAGCCTTTTTTTTTTACCTATAAAAAAGAGAGCTAGAACACACAGAATGGAGACCCAAAAATCACAAACACAGAGAAAATCAAACAGAAATACACAAAAAATCGGATACGAAAATTCAGAGAAAAACACCCAAGCGATTAGGGTTTCACACCAAAACCCTAATCAACAAAAACAATCAGAGTTTCTGGAATAAAGGAGAGGCAGCAAGTGCGAAAATCAGACAGCAGCAGTAGCAGTCAAACAAGAATGTAAATAGCAGTAGCAGAATAAGCAAACAGGAGATTATCAGAGGCTGGGAAAGAGGTAGGTTACCACAGTTTCTTTTTCTTTAGACTTTAACAAGTTTAAGACATAATAGGTTATTTTGCAACTAACTGTATCTGCTATCAATCTGAAACTAGTACCCAATCCGTATATACATGTAAAAATCAAGATTAGGAGGCATCGAGTTTTAGAACAGGCTAGTTTTCAAAACTGTATATATGTATAATTTATAATTTGATATGGTAAGTAAATTAAAATTTAGAACAGATTAGTTTTCTTTTTTAGGACCGGATTATTATAAAAATTAATTAGGACCAGATTAAAGTTTTTTTTAGAAATAAGATTAGGGTTTTGGAGGTACTACATATTAGTTAGGAAACCAAAATCCATTAGAGAAAGCGGAACAGGATAAAAACGAAACCAAATCAGAATTAGGCGAAGAAAAATAGAAAGGTGAACTGTACCTACTCCGACCACCGTGACGGTGGTCATCTCCCCCAAAACGCGCTGTCGTCGCCGTGGTGAACAACCCGTGGACCACCACGCCATCACTTTCCTTTAGATCGTCCTCCCACACCGTGCCATCACTGTTGGTTCTACCGTCTCCGCCAGAACCTCCGCCTCAAGCCCCTTTGCGCCGTCGCTGCCATCGTACAAGATCAGTTAGTCCGGTTCGATCTCCTTGCCGTAAGCACAGTAGCCTCACAGCGCCACTATCACCAGCGCGTCCATGGCAGCGACCATTCCGGCGCGATTCCCGTCGTCGTCTTGCCGTAGCAGCACCACAAGGTCGCCGTTAATGGCGACGGAACGCCAACCTTCTCCTTGATTTCCTTCCCTCCCCCTTCGTTTCTGTCTCTCTCTCTCTCTCCGAAATTTCCTTTCTCTCTCTCTTGGCCGCGAATTTCGCGAGGTTCCCTCTCTCCATTTTGTTGATGCGGCGCTGTGAGAAGGGGAAAGAATGAGAAATTCGGGTTTGTGGTAACAGGTTACCTTAAATAGTCTAGACCATCCCCTTTAATTCTGAATTTTTAGTTTACACCCCCCTTGTTTTGCTATACAGTGCCCCCCTAGTAAGCCCATTTGCGCAGACCAGAACTCTAAAGCAAAACTGTGGGCCGCTCTCTTATTCGCACCCCCCTTATTAATAATACAACCTCCTACAGTTAACTACACCCTCAATTTTACTACTGCACCCCCTTTTCACTTTCTTTCTTTTTTTCTCTACAAAAACAATTTTTTTTTCACAAACTTACAAAAAAACCCTATAAAAACAAGTAAATAAATATTTCATTTTCAAAAAATATAAATAGGGGACTAAGTCGACTATACAGTCGGGTTAGTCTGCTTTTTAGGTCACTAATGAACCGTTACGGATCATGGCCTAAAATCCCTATTTAAAACAAACAATCTCTAAATTAAAATAATCACAAACACATTTCTTTCCACAAATAAAATTTTCAAAATAGGGGACTAAGCCGACTGTACAGACGGGTTAGTCAGCGTTCTCGGATGAATGAGCCGTACGGCTCAGGAATCCTAAAACCCCTATTCCAATAAAATCAAACAAACACACTTCAAACCATTTTCCAAATTCCAAAAACTCTATTTTCACAAAGTAGGGGACTAAGCCGACTATACAGACGGGTTAGTCATCGCTTTAAGACAAATGAACTGATCACTCATGAGTCCTAAGATCCCTATATTAAAAAATACCAACCAACAACCATTTTTCTACCAAGAACTACGTGTGATTTGATTCTCTACCAAGAGATACGTAGGAGCAGATGGGGGCCCACATCTGTCAATTGCACTAATAAAAAACCTTTTTTAGTCTTTTCTAAATAATCCCTTTCTTAAATTCAAATAAAATATCAATTTTCTTCTTTCTTTTTAATTCACAATAAAAGGGTAAAAATAAATGTTTTTAAAATTAACTTCCGCTTCTACAACTAATTAGCAGGTAACCTTCCTTAGGAAGGATGTCGTGGGGTGCTAATATCTTCCCCACGCATAACTGACTCCCGAACCCAAATCTGGTCTCAAGGACCCTTATCCATTCCAAAAGGGATTTTCCAATGTTTGCCCTTAAACTAAACTTTGGCGGCGGCTTCATTTTCGAACCTTCGAGGAATCTCACCCGGATTTTTCGGTCGCTACAACCTACTGCCACGACAGCAAGGGACCTACCAACAGAAGTCTACCAAAAAGCTGCTCGGTACAGAACATTGGCGACCACAGTGGGAGATTTCTATCTTTCACACAATCATAACTCAAACTTTTCTCTTGCTACTCCATGGCTCCCAGAGGCCGACCCCGGATTCAAAGCATTGTCACTCCGCAACCCCAACGAGAGGGCACTCCCGAAGGCATCGCTGGTTCCATGCCGGACCAAGGCATTTAGGTCCCGGCACCCCAGTCAACCTCGGTTCAGATCCCCGTCCACCCTGAGGATGCGGCGACCATCCGCCAGCTCTTAGACCTGCTATGCAACCGCACCCAGACTATGTTGCAGCAAGAAGCAAGAATGGTAGCCATGCCTGAGCAACCCCATCCTCACTGGAACACTCATTCCCCAAGGAAAAGGAGCTAAAGGCGTCGCAGATATCCACCCAGGGGTCATCGCAATCTTTGCTCTCCACCTAGACGGAAGCAAGCTCGCCACTCCCCTCCTCGACGTGGCAGGTACCAAGGATCGGGTCCATCTCCAAGCACCCCTCCAACTTCGCCTGATAGTACATTCTGGCCTGAGGAGTCTCCCTCCACAACCTCATCACTCCAAGCCTCCGATTCTCGCAAGAGGTTGCAGAGCCGAGCCAAGTCCCATAAGAGACATCGCCATAGATCTACCTCGAGGAGATCTTCAGCCCGACGCAACCGTCGAGACATGGATCTCGGGGACGGGTCACCTCACAACTCACGATGGACCTAACATTGCCATAGATCTACCTCGAGGAGATCTTCAGCCCGACGTGACCGTCGAGACATGGATCTCGGGGACTGGTCACCTCACAACTCACGATGGACCACACATCGCCATAGATCTACCTCGAGGATATCTTCAGCCCGACGTGGCCGTCGAGACATGGATCTCGGGGACTGGCCACCTCACAACTCGCGATGGACCTCCAATGAAGGACCCTTCACTAGGAAGATTGACGACTGCCCAATTCCGAGGACCTTAGAGAAACTCCCGGCCCTCAAAACGTATGACGGGACTGGGGACCCTGACA
Source organism: Astragalus membranaceus (assembly GCA_039519185.1). NCBI lineage: Eukaryota > Viridiplantae > Streptophyta > Magnoliopsida > Fabales > Fabaceae > Astragalus > Astragalus membranaceus. The sequence goes on along the minus strand of CM076846.1, from coordinate 100,592,617 downwards.
GGCATTTGGCCTACTTCTCAGTCATGATGCGTTACCGGGGGGCGAAAGAACCCATCCACTGTAAAATCTTCCCCCTTACTCTCGAGAATTCCGCATTAGAGTGGTTTCAAGAGCTGAGGCCGAACTCCATCTCCTCATGGGGGCAGGTGGCGAGAACGTTCACAGCTCGTTTCACTGCCTCCCGGCTAAAGCCCAAGTCTGAAGAAGTACTGAGAGCCGTCAGACAGCATAACCACGAGACGCTGAGAGAGTACATTGAGCGCTTCAAGAAGGAGGCTTCGTGTGTTAGAGGTTTGGAGGACAAACAAAGGTTGTTCTGGATGAAAGACGGGTTGAGAAAGGGAAGCTTGTTCCAGATTGATGTAGGTATCAACAAGCCCAAGGACTTGGGCGAGTTCCTTCAAAGATCCCAGAAATACATGAATTATGAAGAGGACGAGCTGGCTTACCGCGAGGCAGCCAAGGTAGGGGGCAACGATGAAGACACACGGGAGGTCCACCAGCGAAAGGTAGCAGGAAGCAGGGACCATTAGGGACGCTCCCGCAAATTTATAAATCGAACCCCCCTCGTCACATCCCGGGCGCAAATTTTAGCTGAATGCGCTAACACTGAGTTCAAGAGCGTGAAGAGACCAGCGCCTTTGGTGCTAAAAGATGGCCAAAACCCCCGAGGGGATGGTGCCGCTATCATCAATGCGGAGGCCACGACACCAATGGCTGCCAAGCTTTGAAAGACAATATTGAGGAAATGATTCAGAGAGGGAAACTGTCGCAGTACGTAAAAAGGGAGGGGGACCAAATAGCTCCCGCAAAAGAGCCCAATCCCCCGCAAAAAGATCCAAGTCCCCGAGGAAGGGAAAGGCCCCAGACGGCGAAGGGGTCAAAAACGACGACAGTACATCTACCGAGAAAGAGGACACCCGAAGGTCCAAAGGAAGGCCAGTGACCATGGTGATTCACGGAAGAAGCCCCCGTGATGATTAGGGGTCTCGCAAGTTAATGAAAAGGAAGTGGAAAAAATCTTGAGCGCTGCATCAACCTCAGCCCCCAGGAAGGGACCTACCCGACCGCCCTTATCCTTCGACGATCATGATTTGCTGTTTGGAAAATCGAACAAGCACGTCCCGTTGCTCATCACTGCCACTATGGCCAACGTTGAGGTAAGGAGAATCCTGGTCGACCAGGGAAGCGCGGTAGACATCATCTTTGAAGACTTACTGCATGCACTGAACATCTCCCCCGGCGACCTGAATCCCTACCAAGGGGGAGCTTTAACCGGGTTCAACGGGTCGAAGACTAAACCCTTGGGCCAACTAGAGCTGATGGTCACCTATGGAGACCCCGATAGTAAACCACCTTTGTTCAGAATTGTGAAAACACCCTTCCTAGTCCTACCATGCAACTCGGTCCACCAATGCATCATTGGGAGACCGACACTGGGCAAGCTAGAGGCAGTCACATCGACGGTTCATCTGAAGATGAAATTATACAGTTTAGAGAATAAGGTTGTGTCCCTTCAGGCGGACCTGGGAGCAACGCGTAGATATTTCTATATGAGCCTTAAAGACGAAAGAGAAACTACTGAGGTGAGAAACTCAGGCGGTGGATCCAGAGAAGAAGCGGAGGTTAAAATGACGCAGTGGGATGCCAGAGGTGATCCGGGCGCCAATGAAGAGGCAGCCAGCGCCCGTGAGGGCGCCTGGCAGGGCGCCAATGAAGAGAAGCCAGCGCCCATGAGGGCGCCTGGCAGGCCGCCAATAAAGAAGCAGCCAGCCGTGACTCTAAATAGGAAGCAGAGCATCAGGACCTGAGCCTAGGGCTAGGCCTGGTTGAGAATCTTGTTGTTGAGGCGCAAATGCAAAATGTAAGCTCGATGTGAGTAATTAATGTAACGCCCTAAAATAATTTAATTGATTAATTAATTAAGTTATTAGAGGGATTACAATATTTGTTTAAGTGGAATAATTTAAGTATAATTGTTTTATTGTAGGAGGTGAAAAGAATTAAGAATGGTGGTGTAAATAGGGCCCAAGTCACTTAAGTGACCCAAGCCCATTCCAATTATCCTAAAACCTAAGAATTGTTTTCATTTCCACCAAAGAAAGAAGAGCAGCGAAACTGAGAGAGTGAGAGGGAGGTGAGGCGCGACACTTCCAGCAAAGGGGGAGAGGAGAAATTGTCTCATCTTGGCTTAGGTAAGCTTTCCTTGATCCTTTTCCCTTCCATTTATTTTTCTCTTCCAAGTGGTGGTCTCAAACCCTTCCTTTTTCCATTGTTGCGATTTTTCCCCATGATTTTTATGCTGGATGTGAGTATGATTATTTGAATGATACCAAGAAATTGAAATTCTACTATGTTGCTATCCCCATAATAAAGTGCTGCTGTTTGTCAAAAAATGATGTTGCTGTGTGCAGAAAATTATATTGCTGTTTGTCAAAAAAAAATGATGTTGCTGTGTGCAGAAAATTATATTGCTCTTTGTCAAAAAAAATGATGTTGCTGTGTGCAGAAATTTATGTTGCTGTTTGTCAAATAATAAGGTTGCTGTTTGCAGAATTTTTATGCTGCTGTTTGTCAAATAGTCATGTTGCTGTTTTGCAGAATTTTTTTTTATGTTGCTGTTTGTCATTTAAAGGCATTGCTGTTGCTGTTTTTATCAAAGAAATTGCTACTGTTTTGCGCATAAAAGGCCACTGTTTTGGTTGCTGTTTTTGGCGAGAAATACTACTGTTTTGCGCATAAAAGGCCACTGTTTTGGTCGCTGTTTTTGGCGAGAAATTGCTACTGTTTTGCGCATAAAAGGCCACTGTTTTGGTTGCTGTTTTTGGCGAGAAATACTACTGTTTTTGCGCATAAAAGGCCACTGTTTTGGGTGCTGTTTTTGGCGAGAAATACTACTGTTTTGCGCATAAAAGGCCACTGTTTTGGTCGCTGTTTTTGGCGAGAAATTGCTACTGTTTTACGCTAAAGGGCCACTGTTTTCCATCTTCGATTTGTTGCCGTTTACTAACTGAATTTTCTGCATTTTGTAAAATAAAGGGGCGTGTAAATGTGACTGTTATCCTAAGCATGAAAATGAAATGTTTATCCAAAATTTTAAATATGTTGTTATTCGAAAATTTTAAATCGGTTGCCCCTTAAACTTTTATGTGTAGTTATTTACATTTAAATGGATGTCCCCTAATTTTTTTTAAAATGTGTTGTTGCTTGAAAAAAAAAATTAGGAGCATTGTTACCTAAGATTTAAAGATGTTGTTACTCAAATGTTTGAATGTGATGTTTATGAAGAGTTGTGATATGAATATGGTGACTATGATGAATACACTCTATGAGTGTCTTATGGTGATGATGACGAGTACTCCGGGTGAGTGAATTGGTGATTGCACATGTGTCCATAGAGTCTCATAGCATGTGCATATTATGACGAATAGGATTCGGCCTCTTATTGACGAAAACCAGTGACGATGTGCCCAAGTGGCTATTTATGACGAGTATGGTACCATCATGCATATGCCCAGGTGTGGGTTGCATTTTCATGCGCATACATTTTTTTTTATGACGGGTGATGTGAATTGTGAATTATGGTGTTGTGTGTAATGACGGTGAAGTTGATACTAATGATGATGTTGTATGATAGTTGCTCATATTACTCTACTGTATGCTTAATTATATTTTGTTGAAAATTCTCACCCCTTCTGCTTGGAATGTTGCTCTATTGTGGCAACGCTGCAGGTGACTCCGATTGAAGGACATGCTGCCTTCCTTTATAGCTGTTGGGATGTTTTGAGTCGCTCTCTGATATTGTAACACCTAAGGGGCGGGGTTGAAGTTGATAATTTATTTAACTAGCTGTTTAATGATTTTATTGATGTTTTGAGACGTGTTTGAGCGACCTTGGTGAGTTATTACTATTTCCGCTGTGATGAGATTATTTTGAAGTTTAACTTTTGTGATGATTGCGTTGGTGCATAAATTTTAATGGCGAAGGCGATGAGTTTTTATAAATGAAGATGTGACATTTCTTTCCTACTAATTAAATATTATTTTCGAAAATGAAAGTACTCTGATAATGACGTGCAAATTAAGGGGTAGAAAAGGGGTGTTACAATTAACGAAGTTCATTTTGCAGTTACAGTTTGCTCACTAAGCATTAACACTTGCCCCAAAGAAAATTCCTTAAGATCAATAAAGAAAAAGGGTCCAAATCCACAGTTAGGGTGCCTAGTATTTCAAACTGACTTAGGTGGTCACAATCCCTTGGATGAGTTCTATCCAAGCCGAGTCTTGGCAAAAGGTGCCGGGGGTATTCTTCGGCAACTCAACTGCCTAAAGCAAGCCAAACTTAGCAACTATCTTAAAAAAAATCCCAAGTACAATAAAGGCACTCATGCGAAAGCACCCGCAAATCATGAGACCATGAGGTCTTGGAAAGACGCAAAGATCAAGCAGGCATGAGACCACCGGGTCACGAACACCAAGGATATCCACCTACAAGGGCGTTGTCAAGTCTGCAGACCATAACTTCATCTTTGTTTATCCGATGGAGGCGTGCGAGTATGCGTTGGAAAGCCAAGAAGAAGAGCTACAGTTCTTCAGTTACGCTCAAAACCAAATTCTGATGTCTTGAAGGCCTAAACGGCGAAATACATGCCAGGGCGGGACACGTACTCTCGACCTCCCTCTCATTAAGGTGACCGGGAGGGCGTCTCAAAGGGGTTAGCATAAAGATAGCGTACTTCATTGATATAGGAGAACAGATCACCAAAGGAGCAGGAAAGGGAACCAAACGGGAAAGTTGCTGTGATCAGCTGACGAAATTAGCAGGCCCGACGACGGCACGAGCCGACCAACGCAAGTCAACATCAAACTCTGCCACGAGGTACGAAGCGGCATCGAAGTCGCAACGTATGACGGCAGTTAAATTCAGACAGAGATCTGAACAAACTCCCCTAGAGTCCCATGAGGTGCGAAGCGGCATCGAAGTCGCAACCTCTGGCGGGAGTTAAATTCAGACCGAGATGTGAATAAACTCCCTCAGAGTCCCACGATGTGCGAAGCGGCATCGAAGTCGCAACCTCTGACGGGAGTTAAATTCAGACCTAGATCTGAATAAACTCCCCCAGATTCCCACGAGGTGCGAAGCGGCATCGAAGTCGCAACCTCTGACGGGAGTTAAATTCAGACCAAGATCTGAATAAACTCCCCCAGAGTCCCACGAGGTGCGAAGCGGCATCGAAGTCGCAACCTCTGACGGAAGTTAAATTCAGACCGAGATCTGAATAAACTCCCCAGAGTTCCACGAGGCGCGAAGCGGCATCAAAGTCGCAACCTCTGACGGGAGTTAAAAGTCAGACCGAGTTCTGATGAACTGCCCCAAAGAGCTAACTGTGCCACGAGGCAATAAGAGATTATTCATTCAGATGCATAAGGCGATGACTTGCGCCCAGGGCCATCCGGCGCGTGCCTGTTTTAATCAAGAGAATCAAGCCTGAGAAAGACCTCATGATTAAATCGAAAGAGGCTTGACTGCAGAACGACTTCCGGATACAAACACTGAGCGTGGCCAATCGCTTTGTGGTAGGCAGCATAGAAGAATCTCCACCACTTCATGCTCAAAAAGCAGATCATCATTAGAAGAGGTAACAACGAAGCCAGGGAAGCCGGCTTCCTCCGAAGTCACGGTATCACTCACCATCTCTCAACCCGCAGGACAGGGGGCAGAACAAGCAGTTACAAGACAGATAGGAAAACATGCAGACAACCCCCTCCCCTGAGGTTGGGAACTTCAACAAAACAAGACATGCCTGAACACCCCCTCCCCTGAGGAGGGGGACGCCAACAAAACAAGACGTGCTCAAACACAAAAAAGCTAGAAATATAAGCTGAAGGACAGCCCAAATCACCTTGGTAGTAATTTAGAAGCGGTAAAACTCGTGGAAATGTCAACGAGGTAATGGTAAGGACAAGAGAAGCAATTCCCCTCGGCACCAAGCAAGAAAAGCAGGCTAAGAGACAAGATGAGCAGCAAAAAATAAAGTAAAGTGCCAAGCACACGTCTACACAAGTCAGCACCCAAGAGGGAGCCTGCAAGGTAGCAACCAGTGCCCATGAGGGCGCCTGGCAGGAGCAGGGGCGCCTGGCAGAAGCAACCAGCGCCCATGAGGGCGCCTGGCAGAAGCAACCAGCGCCCATAAGGGCGCCTGGCAGGACCAGGAGGGCACCCATGAGGGCGCCTGGCAGAAGCAACCAGCACCCATGAGGGCGCCTGGCAGGAGCAGGCAGCGCCCAACAGAGGGGCGCCTGGCAAGGGGGTAGTCTGAAAGCAAATCCTTCGCAACGGGGTAGTCAGCACTATGCAGTAAGGCACCCACGGGAGGACCGAACCTTGTCTTGCAAAATCTGCTCCACGAAAAGACACCCAGCGCACGCACGCAGGGAACAACACCAAGGGCACCCAGGTGGGTACCAACTATTAGGAACAAACAAGCGTCCAGCAAGGCGCCCAGGAGGGCGCCAACAGCAAAACTTAGCATTGTGGCTCAAGGCGCCCAGGGAGGCGCCAACACCAGGAGATGAGTCACGGTCACGACAAAGAGAGATTGCACAATTCAACGAGCCAAAAGAAAGGGTGAATAAAGATAAAATCATGTATGGCATAGAAGTTATCATCGAAATAGAAAAATCCTATAAGGCAAAATCCAGCCATCCAGCAAATAAAAGAAAAAGTACAGATGAAAAGCAAATCAACCAAAGAGAAATGGTCAGGAGGCAAGGACATCGAAGTCAACACTATTGGGATGATATCTGACAGACCCCCCCCCCCCCCCCCCCCCCGCGTGCCTAGAACCCAGGAGGGCGCCTGGCAAGAGCACCTTGACACAAGGTGCCAACATCGGAATGACTTAGCACTCCGGCACTTTGGCAAGCGGTTTCCAACGCTCCATGTAGGTCCACCTGAAGCCGGTTCTTATCCAAGATAAACCGATTCCTCTCTTCATTCACCCCTACATAGTACAACAAGGTTAAAAGACCACCTCAAAGAATAAGTTAAAAGTTCCAAAAGATCACCCAAAAAGGACTACTGGGATGAGGTCGACACCCCATGTGTCAAGGCTGTCTCCATCATCCTCACCATCTCCCAACCTGATGGACAGGGGGCAACACAAACAGTTAAGTACCAGTCAAACAACACCCTATCCCGAGGTGGGAGGCTTCAAAGAAACGAGACGAACTCGAAAGCCAAGAGGCTAAGAAAAGAAACTAAGTGTCACCACAATTACCAAGTGATAGAGAAGCAGCAAGGTCGGGCGAACAATCGGTAAAAAGACAAGTCCCTTTGATGGCAAGCTGAACCTGAAAAATATCAAATCAAAAAGCAAGCCAAAATAAGCGACAGAACAACAACAAACAAGGAGATACAAAATCTAAAGTCGGAACCAACACCCAAGAGGGCTCCTGGAAAGGCGCAAAAACCAGGCAACACAAGGCGCCCATGAGGGCGCCAGATCCCCTCTCGCCAATCACCAACCACAAGGCGCCCATGAGGGCGCCACTCCTTGTTTCACCAAATATCAACCACAAGGCGCCCATGAGGGCGCCACCTCATCTTGGTGCATCATCAAACAACAAGGTGCCCATGAGGGCGCCAATCTCTCTTGTGCGAATCATCAAGCACAAGGAGCCCATGAGGCCACCACTCCCCGATGGGCAAAACACCAAGTGTAAGGTGCCCATGAGAGCGCCAATCTCTCTCATGCAAAGTATCGAGCACAAGGCACCCGAGGGCACCACTCCTCGATGTGCAAAACAACAAGTGTAAGGTGCCCATGAGGGCGCCAACCTCTCTTGTGCGAATCATCGAGCACAAGGGGCCCATGAGGGCGCCACTCCCCCATTTGCAACTCGCCTATCACAAGGCGCCCTTGAGGGTGCCACCCTCCATTTTGCAACTCGCCCATCACAAGGCGTCTTGAGGGCGCCACCCTCCATTCGGCAAATCGCCCATCACAAGGCACCCAAGAGGGCGCCACCCTCCATCTCACCAAACGGTGCCCGAGGTGTCAGAGCCAGAGGATCCGATCATCTGTCTTCCTTCCAAAAAGGTGCTTCGGGGACCCAATCTTCCTCACCAAGCAGGCGCCCTTGAAAAAAAAATTCTCACTGCTCAGTGAAATTTTTCACTCACTTATATATAAGTCGATCAACTAGGTGAGGGAGAGGACCCGGAAGTGCAGTCATCACTAAGGCAATATTCCCTGGAACTTCACAAATCCGACGAACCGACGAAAATCCGTCAAGCCAAGGCCATCCTCCGGAATAATCTCGGTTTCGGGGGCAACTGTTCTGGAGTGGACCGAGGGGTCCCATCAGCAAAACCAGGAGGTGCATTCAACAATTGGAATGGATTAGCTCAATCAATCCAGCCCATGTCCACCTCACGCGAGCCCAACATGCTTGGACGGTCAAGATCAACTCTACCAATCCAACGATCTATGAAGGGGCACGATTTCCTATAAATACAGGCATACTTTGCCCTAAGATAGGTTTAATCTCTAATCCTTAGTACCTTCACTCATATATTCGATATACTGACTTGAGTGTCGGAGTGGCTTGCAGGTACCCCCCCCCCCCCCCCCCCCCCGGGCGCTCACTGACCTATTGCCACGACAGCAAGGGACCTACCAACAGCAGTCTACCAAAAAGCTGCTCGGTACAAAACAGGATCTCTTCTAGGTTGATTGTTAATGGAATTTTTTTATACAATTGAATGAATGGATGAAACATCATGAAGTGCACAACAGTTCAACAGCCCTGGTCATTTAAAAATTTCAGAATTTTACAATTGGAAAAATCATCATGTTAATGAACTTATTTTTCTTTTTCTGGCATATGTTTGTAAGCTTTATTGATCTTTATGGGTGTTGATATACATGTTTAGATACTTGAAATAGAATTCAAACATTTCAAAGTAAAAAAATCCAAAAGCCCAAGCTTTGGAAGTATCCTCAACCAATAACAAAGACTCATCTGATGGATCTATTTTATCCTCCCCCGTTAAAGATCAAATGTGAACCCAAAATTGTATTTTAGTTGTAATATGAGAGCACCTTTTTAATTCAGTTTTTCTTGGTATAATAATGGCATTGTCTTCTATTTAAGTCAGGTGGTGTGAGGTTGGAGTATTGCTTGGTGGAGGTTGGGCATCAATAAGGTGGTGCTAGGATGTTTTAAAAGTTTGCCTTAAGGTATCTACTTTGTTGCTATTTAAAATTTAAAATTTTATTTTACAGGTTACTTAGCAAATTGTTACCCTGTTGCTATAGTCATTCTCTTTTGACTTTGCTCATCTTTTCATCAGTCTTGGGCATTGGATTTGTGGTTTTGGGACCATATTAATGCTCTATTGTGGGTATGGGTGGTAAAACCGGCAGTGGGGTTATTGGGAGGGATTGAAAAAGATTTGATTAAAGTTGAATAAGTTTTCACTAGCAATGGTTTTGTTGGAATATGTGGTTATTGGAAGAATTTAAACTGATTTTAAAATATAGCTGGTTTGATAGTTGGATAATGTCAAATTGCAAAGTTTCAGTCACGTGAGTTAACTTGCTATGACCACACTAATCTTTGTTTTGCTTTCCATGTTAGCACATGACAATCTGGAATGAGACCATACACTCTGATAAAGAGAAAATGTTGTTTCAGGAACTTAGTCTTGGTTACCCATGTGGATATTGTGGCTAGACATGAAGCATCACTGTTGTGTCTCTCATTTTGCTGCACTCCTTTTTGCAGATTTATACACCAAAAGGTCTTGCAAACTTTTATAGACCCAAGCTGGTAGATATATCGACCTTCTTTGAAAGATCTTAGTTTAAATAAAATTTGCAGAACTTACAGTCAATATTTTGCCCTGGTACTTGGTTTCATTTTAATTTGTTTATAATAGATTTTGTGTCAAATTATGCAGGCATTGAAGCAGGAACCTTGGTCCACCCATTGCATTTGCTATTGGAGCAAATGTAGTCATTGTACTTGGTTCACAATGACTTGAATTTGAAGAATATAAAGGGTCACTTAGTGTCCATAAGAATATCAGTATAAAGATTTAAAATTAAATTATCAATCTCCAAGTTCTCTTATATGATCAAGTATTTTGCATTATATGATTTGGCATTTGAGATGCAGGGGATAAGGAATGATTCTCTTTTCACAAGTTTGTTCCTTTTCTCTACTATACTTCTTTTTTTGCTTTCATGTTTCTTATGGCGAGATTTATTTTGAGTTCCATTTCTTATTATTGAGTTTCATGAATTATGTAATCATTGTGAATAAGGAAAATAAGAGAGCTGTAAATAGTAGTTGTGTAGATTTATTTATATGCTTATGCTTTGGCCCAGGCCCTAGAGCATAGTATGCGAAATTCCGTTACACTCTACTTGGGTTCTCTTTTACTCAAAGTCAGTATGATTCGTCTTTGTTCATTCACCGCACATCTACGGGCATTGTTCTTCTCCTTCTTTATGTTGATGATATGATCATTACGGGTTCTGATGCAGCATCCATACAGGAAGTTAAACAAAAGCTTCAAGCCTCATTTCAAATGAAAGATCTTGGTCTGTTACATTATTTTCTTGGACTCGAGGTTCATTCTACTTCTAAGGGCATATTTCTCCATCAACATAAGTATGCCACCGACCTTATTGTTATGGCTGGCCTCGAATCTGCTAATCCTGTGAATACTCCTCTTGAAGTTAATGTTAAATACCACCGTGACGAGGGAGAACTTTTGACTGATCCGTTCTTGTATCGACAGCTCGTGGGTAGTCTTAACTACTTGACCATTACACGACCCGATATTTCATTTGTTGTTCAGCAAGTAAGTCAGTTCATGCATTCTCCTCGTCATCTTCACCTCGCAGCGGTTCGTCGTATAATTCGCTACTTGAAAGGTACCTCTCAACGGGGTTTATTCTTTCCTAATGGAACCCCCCTTACGTTGAGTGCCTACAGTGATGCTGATTGGGCTGGGTGTCCCGACACTCGCCGCTCTGTCACTGGTTGGTGTATGTTTCTTGGTTCTTCGTTGATCTCTTGGAAAAGTAAGAAGCAAGCGAGAGTCTCTAAGTCCTCAACCGAATCGGAGTATTGTGCTATGTCTACGGCATGCTCCGAAATACTTTGGCTTCGTGGTATTTTGGGTGAACTTGGATTTCCTCAAATCGAACCGACATCTCTCTATGCTGACAATACAAGTGCCATTCAGATTGTTGCAAATCCGGTTTTTCATGAGCGTACTAAGCATATCGAAGTTGATTGTCATGCAATTCGTGAAGCCTATGATAATCACGTTATATCCATCCCTCATATCAATACTCAATTTCAAGTTGCAGATATTTTGACCAAAGTTGTTCCTTCTCCACGCTATCAGTTTCTTGTCAGCAAATTGATGCTCCTTGATGACCCGCATCAATTTGAGGGGGGATGTGAAGAAGGAAAATAAGAGAGCTGTAAATAGTAGTTGTGTAGATTTATTTATATGTTTATGCTTTGGCCCAAGCCCGTTAGGTCTTCTTAGAGAAGACTATTTAAACTCTCTTGTATTTGGTATTGAGACACGGAGACATTATCAATAAAATGGAACTACAGCTACTCTGTAGTCGCAGACGTAGGCAGACTTTGGCCGAACTGCGTAAACAACATCGTGTGTTATATTTTGACAATCATTACATCCACATATTAACAATTATCAAAGTACCTAGAAAACAAGAAATGCTTCTTTGTGTCTCATGAAAAGCTACCTGCAGATAGATATTAGTGAAAAACTCCAACTTTCCAATGCTAAAAACTACATATTGGGATGGATATGAAAGTAATATTGCTTTTTATTTCCAGATACATCACTTGATGGATTATATATTTCTTCTGCATTGGTTTTGCCTCTTCTAATTTTTAAGCATCTTGCTGTATCAGCTTCGCAGACCTACATTTAGTAAGCTTTGGCGCATCAAAATATATTTACTACCATAATTAAATGCAATGTTTGCAATGAAAGACATAGCTAGAGATCGATTTATAGTCTCCTTAATGCGGTTGAATTCTATAAAATGAAATAAGAAACCAAACTATTCTGGACTGGACCAGGAGGTCCATTCAGCAATACCAGGAGGTGCATTTAGCAATCGGATATGGATTGGCCCAGTCATTTCGGCCCATATCCACAACATACAAGCCCAATTAAGTCCATCACACTTGAATGGTTGAGATCGATTCTACTGATCCGACGATCCACAAACGGGCACGATTTCCTATAAATACCGGCTCCCATAGCCTTCATAAGGTACACTCTCTCATTCCTAGCTAAATCACTCATCTGTTCTCAATACTGACTTGAGCGTCGGAGTGGCTTCGCAAGTACCCCCGGGATCACACTAACCTCCTGCCAGGCAGCAAGAGACCTACCAAATGCAGTCAACTCAATACTGCAAGGTACATAACACAAACCATACATTGCATGTTGGAGCATTGAAAACAATGACGACCCTCGCAGCAGCTCACATGATGCTACTATGTGTCTATGAGTGGGGATGCTGATTATTGATAGTTAGCTTTCTGCCATCTGTAATTACTTTTTTTTGGTATTTATATTTGTAATGTGGCACCCGCAATATGTTTACTAACATGTTTATAATAATATGGATTGGCTATAAAACTTCATCACAGGTTGGTGTCATTTTAGTCAAAATTCAGTATTGAAGTTTGATAGTTATTGTTCTCTTTACAATTAGAAGAATAACATTGAAGTTGCTCATCTCTAATAGCTTGGTATTGTTGTGCTGCTCCTCAGCCCCAACTCTGTGTATTTTCTATTTGGTTCTTTAATTCACATGGCTCACTATTGCTATGTAATTCATTCATTTCTATTCCACATGTTCCTTGCTTTCCATTCTTTTTCTTATCAGCCGTGCCAGTTCTGCTCTTTCCACCTTCAACGGTTCTTCTATGCGATATGTAAGTTTCTTCTTACTTCTGCCTTTTCGTTTTAGTTCTTCCTTTTTCCTCCAGCACCTGTCCTGCTGTATTTTACTTCTTTTCACCGGGAACTTAATGGCATTTTTGGTTATCCTTTTATTTTTATTTTCAACGTCTCATTCATGTTTTATTTGACATGTAGGAATGCATCAAAAACTTCAACTTTGATTTGTTTAAAGTAGAAACTTAAGTTAGTAGTTGGAAATCTGTGTTGCTTAGAGCATTGTGGCATGTACTATTTTGGATCATAACATTTTGTTGTTATTCTCGATGGGGCTATATTAGTGGGTTCAATTTGTTTGTTTTAGTTTCCGGCCATATAGATTCTATGCTAATCTCCGATATAGATTCTATGCCTATTTTGCTTAAAATAAATTTGCTACAACATTTCTGAAAAAAATAATAACTCCTATTTATTTTGGTCTTTCTCTTTATAATAATTCATTTTAGGATGAAGCTGACACTTGATATTAAATATATAATGACACCAAAGACACATGGAAGTCTGCTGTTAGAATCTGTTAGATTTGTAGATCTTTTGGTCACTTGAGAACGGCAAAGAAAAAGCATCTTGAAATGTTAATAATAGATGCAAAGGTATTATTATCATTCTCATGCAAATGTTGATGATAATAATAAAGATCACTTATTTTTAAGCAGTTATCATTTTCTCACTTTAAATTAGTTTGGGAGATAACATTCAAGTGACTATCTTAACAGGTGAAATCCAATGACGTTCTTTTGTTGTGTTTGGCCTTTCCAACTCACTCTTTTTAAGTCTCTCCATCCTTTCCAACTCACTCTTAATTTGTTGTGTTTGGCCTCTCCATCCTTTCCAACTCACTTTATTTAAGTCTCTTTTTTCAATATTTCCCATTAATCGTTTGTAGAGCAATTAGTTTTTAGGCTAAATAGCATTTTTAGTCCTTTATGTTTTCTCTGGGTTTCATTTTGGTCTTTTATCTTTTTTTGGTCCGTTTTGGTCCCTCATGTTTCATTTTTGTTTCATTTTGGTCCCTGACGTTAGTTTTGACTAATGAACGCCACGCTGGCAGTTAACTGTTGACGTGGCGTCCTCAATTTATTAAATGACATGGCATTTTCTTTTGTTTAAATAAAAAAACTAAAAACAAAAAACAGAAATAAACAAAAGAATTCAAATTGATTCAATCTGGAAAAACAAAACCTCTCGTTCCAGCAAATTGATTCAAACAGAACCCATTTTCCAGAAATAAACAAATTGAACCCATTTTCCAGAAATAAACAAATTGAACCCAATCTGGAAAATTGAACCTCTCGTTCAGCAACAATCAATATCTTCAATGAACACAGAGAGATGAACACAGATCCATGGTGCACCACCATCAATGAACACAGAACAGTGATGAAGAGGAACGATTTTTCCAGATCTGCGTTCTTCTTTAATGGGGGGTTACGGTGAGATGCGACGGTGATGGTGAGATGCGACGGTGGTGGGAGAGGGAGAGTGAGAGAGATGCGACGGTGATGGTGAGATGGTCGCCGTTTGGTGGGAGGGTGGCGACGATGGTGATGTGGGGGGTTACGATGGTGATGTGGGGGGTTACGATGGTGATGGGAGAAGGAAACCCAAATGAACAAATCGAAGTGAGAAGTGAACAAATCGAAGTGAGAAGGAAAAATGGGTTTCGTTTTTGCGCAGAGAGAAAGAGAGGAAAAGAAGGAAAAAATCAGATCTGGACAAGATTGGATTTTGTTTTTGCGCAAAGAGAAAGAGAGGAAAAGAAGGAAAAATGGGAGAGGAAGATCGAGTGAGAGAGATGCGACAGTGATGGTGAGATGGTCGCCGTTTGGTAGCAGGGTGGCGACGGTGGTGATGGGGGGGGTTATGGTGGTGAAGAGATGCAACATTGTGACGAAGAGATAAGGATTGGGTTTCATTTTAATTTTAATTAATTGTTTCATTTTAGATAAATGTTTTATTGTTTGTTTCATTTTAATTGTTTAATTTCTGTTTTGTTTTAATTATAAAATCTGATGTGTAAATGTGTAAAACCACGTCATTTAATGAATTGGAGACGCCACGTCAGTAGTTAACTGCCAGCGTGGCGTCTGTTAGTCAAAATTGACGGCAGGGACCAAAATGAAACAAAAATGAAACATGAGGGACTAAAACGGACCAAAAAAAAGATAAATGACCAAAGTGAAACTTAGAGCAAACATCAAGGACCAAAAGTGCTATTTAGCCTAGTTTTTATCTTTCTTGCTATGTTGTTGAGATAAGATGACTTTCGTAGTCTTTAGCAAAGACTACTTGAGCAATAACCAACAGGACCCCACATCACCAAATTCTATGGGGCTTATGAAGTGTGTTATTCTAAATTTCAGTTGGATAGTTGATATTATCATAGTTCAACACACAAAAAAAGTAATATGTTTACATTATTGCAAATTGTGATGACCAATTTGAAAGGATAACCAAATTATGTCATAAACGTTTGAGACTTTGATGGATGGATTGAGGAGCATTCAGAAGAATGAATTATCTAGATTGGGGCTATTGAGAAGAGTGAATGAACTGGGAAGAAGTTTATGTAATTTTTTTTGTCAAGTTTATATAATTTGTTAGATACTCCTTTTGTCACAAGTTTATATAATTTAAAGAGTCAATGCTAATAGTCAGTTTATATGGTTACCTTGAAAGTTTGATATGTCGACAAATCTTCTATGTTAGGCAATGCCTTGATATTACTATGAAGTTGATCACTCATTTGAACCAACTAATGAACACCCTTGAATACAATGTCTTCACCTTGAATACAATGTCTTGATATTCTGAATTTCCAAAACCCGCATTTGATCAAATATATCTGTTATTGTACTAATATCCCTGTAAATGTGATGTTCACATTTCCAATGAGACAGATATCTTTGAGAGAAATAAACCTATTTATACTAATATACCTGTTATGGAGGGATGAAATGAAGTATACCTGAATTTGTCCCACATCACACTATTAAGTTTATTATCATTTAAGTTTTATCATCGCTATCTCCAACTCATACTATTATAGGTTATTCATCTTAATTACAATCTTCATTTTTAACTACGTTCATTTCGTTTTCATGCCACTTAGCTTTCAAAATTTACATTTTGGTTTGAGTACTAATCATACCATGTATAGGGGATATACCATTTTAGAAGTTAAATAAACATTGCATTTCAAAATGTTGCGATAAGTACATGTCTCTTAGCAATCAAATCCATCCGTTGACTTTTGCTCTTGCTTATATGCATCATAATATACACTTCTCGAGTGCCTACGGGAGAATATGTAATGATTTGGATTAAACTATCAAAATAATTTCATTGCATTTTGGCATATATCATTTTTATGCATGTAATTATTATTTATCAATGACTATTTTTTAACTCTTGACCGGTAAAAGATGTAATGATTTGTATGGGATATGTGTTTATTATTTACATGTACCTATTCACAATCTTATGTCTTTGTAGGATAACATGTAATGACTTAGTATAGACAAGTATGATGTGGGCCACTTCTCATGAGCTTACTAGTATTTCATGTTGATCACGATCGAAAATTTTTGATTACATTGTTCTATATTTGGAATCACAAAAGAAAAAATGACATTTTTTCTATTGTCTATTTGAGAAATATTATTCCTCATAATTTTTCTCCCATAATATCGCAATAATAGGTAGTTTTTGTTATGTAAACTATACCATACTACTAATAGGACTATTATGATACTTTTTACCAAGTATTCGTAAATTATGATAATGAATTTTATTTGACTAAAAAATGATTATGGTAAAGAACGTCGTTAGCCCATGCGGATGCACGGGTATAGTACTAGTATATATATATATATATATATATATATATATATATATATATATATATATATATATATATATATATATATATATATGGTAAAATATGTTTTTAGTCCCTACAAAATCGGCTCCTTCTAAGTTTAGTCCTTACATTAACGAAATAGGCGTTTTGGTCCTCATCTTATTTTGCCGTTTTCATTTTTAGTCCCTCATGACTTTTAATAGCGCTTCAAAACTTTTAATAGCGCTTATAAAAGGTCAAAAAAGCGCTATTAAACGTTTTAAAGCGCTATTAAAAGTCATGAGGGACTAAAAATGAAAACGGCAAAATAAGATGAGGACCAAAACGCCTATTTCGTTAATGTAAGGACTAAACTTAGAAGGAGCCGATTTTGTAGGGACTAAAAACATATTTAAACCTATATATATATATATATATATATATATAATATTTATATTCACATTTATATTTGTATATATAGTTATATTTATATTTATAAAAATAGTTTTAATAATTATCAAATTGATTTCGATTTTGTACTTTTTGTAATCCTTTGGATTTAAAAAAAAAATTAATTGATGGATCAAAACCATCCACAAATCAAACGAATGGATCCAATCCAACCCATTAATATATTTTTTTGTAACGGATGGATTGGATGAATTTTGCTATGGACGGACCGGATATCCATTTGACAAATGGATCACTTTGACACCCCTAGTTTAGAGTAAGCGTCGTATTGCCCTTAAATTGGTTCGTTTACAAAATGTACCAAAACTTGCATATTTATAGGTGCTTGAAGATGGTTCCATATTATTAGGTTTTTTCTCTTATATTGATTCTAGATTAATTATTCAACATTATTAGACATTTTTATAATATTCTAAATAATTCAACATCTAAAGGCTTTAAATATCATCAATTATACTAGATGTTTCTAGACTATAGGATTATCTAGACACTAGTGGAAGGATCTAGAAAATTGTAGCAACTTTAACATTCCTCCTTGATGCAATTTTCTGAAACTCCAAGCTTTGTCCTCAGTTTCTCAAACTTTGAGTCTTGGAAATGCCTTCATAAATATACTGCAACTTGATCTTCTGGTTTGCAATAATCGAGCTGAATCTGTTAGTCGTCTCTGCTTCTATAATAAAGTGCGTGATACTTTATAGAAATATACGTGCTTTCAGTGATAATGAACTAGATTCTTTGTCATTGCCATAGCTGACATATTGTTGCAATAGATTGTGGTAGGCTCCAAGCTTTGTTCTCAGTTTCTCAAACTTTGAGTCATGGAAATGCCTTCATAAATATACTGCAACTTGATCTTCTAGTTTGCAATAATCGAGCTGAATCTGTTAGTCGTCTCTGCTTCTATAATAAAGTGATACTTTATAGCAATATATGTGCTTTCGGTGATAATGAACTAGATTCTTTGTCATTGCCATAGCTGACATATTGTTGCAATAGATTGTGGTAGGTTCCAAGCTTTGTCCTCAGTTTCTCAAACTTTGAGTCTTGAAAATGCCTTCATAAATATACTGCAACTTGATCTTCTGGTTTGCAATAATCGAGCTGAATCTGTTAGTCATCTCTGCTTCTATAATAAAGTGATACTTTATAGCAATATATGTGCTTTCGGTGATAAAGAATTAGATTCTTTCAATACAAGAAAAACACGTTTTTCCGGCGGAAAAAATTCGCCGGAAATGCACCAAATCCGCAGGAAAAGTGACGTTTCCGGCGGAATTTCGGCCGGTAATTTCCGACGGATTATTTGAATTTCCGGCGGAAAAAAAATTAAATTTTTTTATTTTTTTAAAAAACCGCCGGAAATTCAAAAAAAATCCGCCGGAAATGTTCCGGCGACATTTCGGCGGTTTTTTGAATTTCCGGCGGTTTTTTTTTTAAAAAAAACTATTTAAAATAAATCCACCTGAAATGCAAAAAATTCCGCCGGAAATGTCACCGGAACATTTCCGGCGGATTTTTTGAATTTCCGGCGGATTTTAAAAAAAATTTAAAAAAATTAATTTTTTTTCGAATTTTATATTTAAATAAATAAGACGTAATATAAAAAAAATTAGAAGGAGAAGTAATAGAATTAGAAGGAAGAAAAATTAGAATGAATAAAAATGAAAGAGAGTTGTGTAAAACAAAGAATGAATGAGAGTATGACAATGAAGAAATAAGAATAAGTGAGAAGGAAGAAGAATGAATAAGTGGGAATGAATGAGAATGAAGATGGTGTAAAAAAAAGAATGAAAGAGGCTATGGAAAAATGATATGAGAAAGAAGAAGAAGAAGTGAGAAGGAAGAAGAATGAATGAGAAAGAAGAAGAAGAGAGAAATGTAGAAGGGTGTAGGAGAAAGTGAGAAAGAAATAAGAGTGAAATGAGAGAATGAGAAGAGTGTATGAGAAAGTTTTATTTATAGGAAGCTGAAAACTTTCTGGCGGAATTTATAACAGTTCCGGCGGATTTTTCAAATTTTTTATTATATTTTTAAAAATAAATCCGCCGGAAATTCAAAAAAATCTGTCGGAAATGTTCCGGTGACATTTCCGGCGGATTTTGTTTGCATTTCCGGCGGATTTATTTTAAATAAAGTTTTTTAAAAAAATTGCCGGAAATTAAAAAAAAACCGCCGGAAATGTCGCCAGAACATTTCCGGCGGATTTTTTTGAATTTCCGGCGTTTTTTAACAAAAAAAAAATTCTTTTAGAAAACCGCCGGAAATGTTCCGGCGACATTTCCGGCGGTTTTTTTAAAAAATAAAATTTATTTTTTTTAAAAAACCGCCGGAAATTCAAAAAAATTCGTCGGAAATGTCACCGGAACATTTCCGGCGGATTTTTTTGAAATTCCGGCGGATTTATTTTTAAAAAAATTTAAGTTTTTTTAAATTTTAAAAAAAACCGCCGGAAATGTAAAATTCCGCCGGAAATTTACCGACGGAAAAAATCTGTCGGAAATGCCGAATTTCCGCCGGAAACGTACCGGCGGAAAAAATCCGCCAGTAATACGCGATTTCCTTGTAGTGTTTGTATAGCTTGACTTGTATAACTTCAACTACTGCCATGTACTCTACTTCTGCGGTTGATTGAAGAATTGTTGCTTGTTTCTTTGATTTCCACGAGAAAAATCTTGATCCTAGTGAGATAAGTTTATACCACTTGATCGGGCAACTTTGGGTTGTCCATAAGTTTATACCATTTGCCTAACTCCTTTGTGCCTTGCAGGCATCTTAGAATTATTTTACTTACTCTAAAATGATTTTGGCTTGGTTTTTTTATGAACCTTGATAGTAGGCTAGTAGCATACATGCATGATGTCTGGTTGCGTAGTAGTAAGATATAGTAGGCTTCCGATCAAATTTTTATAGCACAATGCATCAACTTCTGGTGCTCCGTCTTCCCTTTGTAACTTTTCATTTATCATAAACCGAATAGCTACTGGTTTGAAATCGTCCATGTCTTCTTCAATAGTGCTTCAATGTATTTTTTCTAACAAATAAATACCCCTTCTCTTATTTACCTCTATGCCGAGGAAGTAGTTCATCAAACCAAGATCAATACTCTCAAATGTATTCTTTGAGTTTAGTCAACATCTTCGTGTTATTTACCGTGTAGACTAGATCATCTACTTACAAGGAGACAATGAGAGTATCGTCTTAACCTTGGGTCTTGACATATGGTGTATAGATTAATTGCAAGGAGACAATGAGAGTATCATCCTAACCTTCAGAATCCTTGATTGGTAATGTATAGATTAATTCGACTATACCATGCTCTAGGAGCTTGCTTGAGACCATATCGAGATTTTCTTATTCTCAATACTTTATCTTCATTTCCTTTGCTGGTGAAGCCTTGTGGTTTCTCAACATAAATCTTTTCTTCTAGTACTCCATTTACAAAGGCTGACTTGACATCTAGTTGATCAATGCCCCACTCTTTTTGCGTTGCAAGAGCAATTAAAGCTCATATTGTATCTAGACGTGCAATTGGAGCAAATTTCTCGTTGTAGTCAACTCCAATTGGAGAAATTGCATCAAGCATAGAATTTTCTTCATTCTTTAACAACAAAATAATTTCCACCGGAAACAAAAAACTAAATAGTTCCCTTGTTATAACATTATAGTCTCTAATAATAAACAAAAAACATAAAATCAATAGTCTTCAACCAATATAATCTTGTAGAAAATGGAACATTCGCACACCGTAGAGGAGAGCATGGGAAGATCAGTGTATGTAGGTTAGGGCTTCTTATATTGTGGGAACTTGGGGTTTTGTATTTAAGTAATGACTATTTTAGTAATTTAATAACAGGTACGGATATCCACGGGTAGGGATACCATTATATCCGCCTTTGCATCTATTAACTAACGGATAGTTGAAATATCCGTTTATTTTATCCACGGGTATCCGTTAAGCTATCTGCTCTGTGCCCGTCACAGATATTATCTGCGGATATCCGCGGGTATGGATTTTTTTGCCATCCCTAATTGAGATGTTATTTATTTTTAAAATTATTTTGGGTTATAAAAGTGTTAGAATCAATGTTGTAAGAACCGGACCGAACCGGTTGAACCGGGCAGTTTGGTGGTTGCTTCAACCCTATTTGAACCACAGTCTAATTGAACCGTTCAGAACCGAATTGGATCGGGTTGAACCGCGGTTCAACCGCTTTGAACCGCCAATCGACCCGGGTTGAACCGCCTGAAATGCAATTTTTGCTTTTTTAATTTAATAATTACTTTTTATTTTTTATTTAATAATTATTCATCCGGTTCAACCATGGTTGAACCGAGTGAACAGATTGAACCATGACCTGAAGGTCTCTCCAGTTTAATCTCCGGTCCGGTTTTAAAAACATTGGTTTTTTTTTTGTAAAAAAAAAAGGCTAAAGTGCTCCCCGGGTCCCTTATCTTTAGTTAAAGTAACGAATTAGTCCTTTATGTTTTTTTTGTCCCAAATAAGTCCTTTATATTTCAAATTTTTGACACATAAATCCTTTTCCGTTAATAGTGCTAATTTATGTGTCAAAAAAAAGGATTTATGTGTTAAAAATTTGAAACATAAAGGACTGATTTGGGACAGAAAATGATTTAAGTGTCAAAAATTTAAAACATAAAGGACTGATTTGGGACAAAAAAAAGATAAAAGACCAAATCGTTACTTTAAATAAAGATAAGGGACCCCGAGAGCACTTTAGCAAAAAAAAACATTGGTTAGAATAGTATGTATGTATATAAAAAGTGGGCTTTGGTAAAATAAAAAATTTGGCTTTTTAAAATGGATAAAAATGACTATTTGGCCATTTTACCGATAAATCCCCATGTTTTTACTTCCTACACCCCCTATTTTTTAAACAACTCTACCCAGACGCCCCAAAAACGCGCCCAAAACCTGGATTTGACCCAGCCTACATTATTTCTTCTTCTTCCACAGCTGAAAAACGCAAAACCAGTGAAACCCTATAGAGCTTCTTCTTCCAATTTCGTTCATCCTCATCTAGTCAGGGCCAACCACCAAATTTCCTGGTTCTACTCGAAATCCATCACTGATTCCGAATATGGCAGCTGTTTCTTCGATCGTGGTCGCATTTTTAGTCCGCCATTTTCGACCAAACGGAAGGACCACCGTGAGTTCCTCTCTCCTCACGTTTTTTCTCCCTGTGCGAGCTGGTCTTCGCGACTGCTATGGCTGTCTCCATGCCTACAGCCTCGACCTCCACCTTCCTTGCCCCCTCCTTTTGCGATTTGAAACCTTTAAATGGTGAAGACCACTTCCCTCCTCGCAATGATTACCATGTTCAGTTTCCGTAGCCTTAGATCATCCACAGTCAATGATTGTGATATTCCTCGCCTTAGATGCACACAAATTAATCGCGTCTTGACCCAACAACACACAACCTCGTTGAAGAACGCCTTCCAACTGTCGTTGACTAGTCTTGTTGAGACAAGCCTCTCTGTGATTCAGACATGGACTTTGAGGTTCCTAATTCACGATTTCGAAGAGTTGCAATCGTGTTGTACATTTCTGATGGACCTTAAGCGATCAATTATACTTAGTATTTTTAGTATATGACTTTTTAGACCGTCTTTGTGGTTGTTGCATGTAATCGTTTGAGTCAAAAATTGTCCCGTTGGAATTAAATAGCGCTCGGGATCTTGTTTTGGTCTTCATCAATTTGCTATTGGAGTACACTCTATTGTCAGGTATGGGTAGGGGTGCGGATGGTTAAACCATATCCATAACCACATAAAAACCATTTATAACAACCGGATTTGTAACCAAATGTATTCAACCGGATTTATTTTCTCAAAACCAGTTATATAACCGGTTATAACCATAACCATTTTCGTATGGGGGAAAGTGTTTCTATTTTATATGGGGAATCGGGGATAGGACTATAATAGTATTGATTATCGATTTTCTTATTTTTTTCTGTATTAATTTATTATTTATTATTTATTCGATTTATTCAATTTGGATGAGTGTAAATAATTCATATGACCGCAAATGATTTTTAAATGATTTGGATGACCGTAAATAATGTATTGCTTTTAATAAACGATTCTTGTATGAGTAGTTCATTGTATGTTGGATGATGTCCTTTAATTAACAAGTGAGGAACGAAAAGTTGTAGGCACATAACTCGTGTATTATGTTACATAGTATGTAAGATTGGGTTGATTGTGAAGGTAAATTTAGAGTAATGATAAGGATTAAAGTCTAAAATTAATCCTAGGCATGAATGATAGGTTAATAAATAATAGTGAATGGTCAATTAATAGATAATAACGGAGGGTCAACTAGGATTGAGACTAATGACAAACGTTGGGGACGCGACTAGCCAGTTAGTAATTATGTCATAGAAGTGAAAATAAAGTAATTTTATTTGAGAATAATTATTTGTGACAGAAAGTCATGTCGAATCGGTCGTAATCGCGACTGACATAAGACAATAGAATGGTGAAGTGTCCATATTTAAAAATGATTTAGTACTAGTTAGATGAAGAAGACTTAGTAGACTAACAAGTTAATTAAGTTATGAACGATTGATAATGAGTCTGGACATAGTTGAGTAGATATAACCCGAGAGTTACTCATACTTAATTATTATAACTTAAGTGAGAAATAAGAGTTAGTTATAACTGTTAAAGGATGAGTTAGAGTCTAATATGCTCATGGATTAGAATGATAGGTAAGTCTAAATGATACGAAGTTAATATCGTTTAAGATCTAGACCGATACTTTAACATGGATTTGTGTAGCAAATATTGGCTTGGACTCGTTAAAGGTATCAAGTGATTTGCCTTTCATGCTTTGTTGTGATTACTCGTTTGTTTTGTGTGTATCGTTATGGGAAACGTGTCACACAATGAGTAAGTTATTCTTCGTGGATCATTAACAAGCTGATTCGTGTTGAAGAATCTTATCACAACATGGGCAAGAACTCGTTGCAGTATGGTCGAGCTGTATCTTCGTGATCCAGATTGGCTGAAGGAACCTTGTCGCAGTATGGGCAAGGACTCGTCGTAGCATGGGCGAGCCACACCTCAATAATCGAAATATGCAGGAGGAACCTTGTCACTATATAGGCAAGGTCTCGTCGCAGTATGGGCGAGCCGCACCTCAAAGGATGGTGATGATGATAGGTGGGGTGGTAAGCAAACGATGATGGGAATAGTTATAGAGATGCCCACGACCTGGGCGTCCTAAGTGGGGCACCGCTGGGACGTTCTACAAAATACTGGAGTACTGTGACTAGACTTTAGCTATTTCTCGGGATGTGAGGGCACTTTCATCCGCTTACTCAGAGTTGGATGGATCCAGATTTATCGTTGGAGTAGTGGGTAGGTGGGTAGGATCGCTTGGACGTTGTAGTACTAGGACCGCACGCTAGATTGAGGATGATGATCTCAGTTGATGATTGACTGTGTATGCGGGTTATGTTTGTCACATCCACCATTGTGATGTTTGTTGTGTGAGGTAATCTCGTCACCTTGTAAGTGGGAGCTCTCCATGGCTTCACTTTCTGACATATTGCAGTGGGAACATGTTGTGTTTGTCACTAGTGCAAATCATCTTTAAAAAGCACTATTTTGAATCGGTTGTTTGGACAACTGATTCAAAAGATGGACGCGGTGGCAATTTTGCAATTAAGAGGGATGGGGAAGATTTTTTTAGACATTTGGAATCGGTTGTTTAAACAACCGATTAGATAGGTGCCAATTTAGACTTTTTGAATCGGTTTAGCTAACAACCGATTCTAAATAGGTATATTCAGAATCGGTTTTTCAAACACCCGATTATTAAAGCCTGTTCATTACTATGCTAAATTTCACAATCCCTTCATATTCAGAATCAACGTTTCAGCATCTCACTCTCACGCCCTAGCCCCAAAATCATCGTTTCATCATCTTCCATCGCACTCTCTCTCATGTTTCCCTCTCGCATGTCGCATCTCTTCCTCTCACGTTTCCCTCTCGCATCTCTTTGTTTCTCAGCATCTCTTCGTCGGAGAACTCATCCTCTCTCTGTCTGCGCCGCCGGCCGTTTGCGCCGCTGACGTTGCGTCGTCGACCTTTCTCAGGTTGCCTCCAGCCTCCGCGACCTCAACATCCTTTGTTTGCAAGCTCAAGCCGCATTTGTTTGCGAGCTCACCTCTTCCCTCCGTTCGCAACTGCTGCTTCTCCCTCTGTGACCGACGCGACGTCCTCTGCTCGCAACGCTGCTTCTTCAGTCTTCCTCTGTACTGCTGCGAGTCTGCCATTGTTGCTTGCTTGGGTGAGAAATTCATTTCTCACATTACGTTGATTTTCCCCCAAAACCCTAAATCCCTAATTCGTATTATGTTGATATTGAATATCTTGTGATTTTCCCCCAATTTCGTTATTCACTGTGATACACTCTTATAGAAGCTTCTATGTGTTAGAATAAGGAAGGAAGAATAAGAAGAACAGGTGGAGTTGATTTTTCATTTTAGGGATTTTTCGTTTTTCGACTGAAATGAAGGCATTTATTCGTCGCCTGTGCTAAAGCGATGTCGTCAGAGCAAAGACGACGATACTGAAGCACCAACGCTTAAGAAGTTGTCCCCGTCCCTAGTGGTGATCTTCGCTCACGGTGTCGGTTCTCCTTCGTCTTCTGACTGGATGCTTAGATGGAAGAGTATGTTGAAAGAGGCGCTCCACGCTGCTGATGTTGTTACTTTTGACTATCCGTGTGAGTTTCTTTCAATTGCTTTCTCATTCAATTGCTTGAGCTTTTATTTTAGTATGTTTCGTTAGTTATAAAAACAACTCTGCAAGTGTATCTGTGTTATGATAATTATTAGATTTTTTTCATTCCAATTTCTTCAGATTGCTTGGATTCAGGTCCACCGGATGCAGGGATTACAATATTTGAACTAACTGGTTCTTCATAGCATGTTGATCAGAAAAATGATCAAATCAGGGTCCATGATGGTCAGACAATTAACACCAGATAGGTTCCATTGAAAACTAAAGAACAAATTTGTCTTTGGAGCAGGAGAACTGCTTGTTGAAATTTTATACATGTAACAAATTTGCTATGAATCAAACAATGTTTTCTAACTTCTCCCTTCCTCTCTTTATTATTACTTTTAAGCTTAAAGAGCTTATCCTGGATTACATTGATTTTTCTAGGTTACATGAATGTGTCAAATTGCTTAAAGATATGGAAACCAAAGATTTATTGGATATGACCAAGGTAGATACATCTTTCTGGCTGTTGCTTGATATTTTGTTCTACAATTTTGAGCTTCTCTTATATTCCGTATTCACCGGTTATAGGTTTATCATGCCAAGTTTTTCAACATTTGCAAGATACAAAAAGATATTAAAGAAGCTTTTGATTACATTAGGCTTATTCCAAGTCCAACGCTGAGTACATTTAATATGATTATGTCGGTGTGTACAACCCCCCAAGACTCAGAAGGTAAGTTGATCCTGGTTACCCTCCAAAGGTTCTTTCTTTGCCATCTTTTTAGTGACAACATTTGTATTGTGTACTCAGGGGCTTTCCAAGTTATGCAGCTTCTTAAGGATGCTCGACTAGAACCTGATTGCAAGTAGGTAAAGCATTTGGTGCTTATGGGATAATGAGGTCAAAGGTACAATATTGACATGATATCAGGCTCAGATATGATGATACTAGTTTCATTCTTTGGCAAATCCTTTTCAACTGAAACTGAGATGCCAAAATTGATCTTAGTTGGTAGCAAGTGCTCTTCAGACACAGGCACTAATGGGGGACCAGAACTATGTACCTCAGTCAGTGTATTTGGCAGTACTGTGATTGGAATCTGTCTATTTAGTAGATGGTGAAATAGTAGTGCTGATGCCCAAGTAATCTAAGTTTCACTAAGAATTATTTGTAGTTTTGTTTTGCAAGATGGGCAGTGAATTAATGGGAAGTATTTTATGTATTTGCACACAGCTTGAATACTACAAGGATGTGACTAACAAACTGAAAATGCATAGCATCAGAGCTGAAGTTCTTCATGGAGAGCGCCTGCCAAAGCTCATAAGAAATGCAGATAAGTAGAAAATTCCATTGATGGCTCTTTTGGGTGCAAAGGAAATTGAAACGCAGACAGTTATAGTTATATCTAGGTTTGGTGGGGAGCTTGGAACCTTGCAGTATCTTATTCATTATGTATGAGTTTGGAAATGAATCAATGGGGCATACATTTGAAATATTATATTTGTATAGTAGACAACAATAATTAAATCACAGTGCCTGTGTTCTCCTAGTGGTGATAGCTGCTGTGAATTCAGTTTGGATTTTTTTAAAAAAATTTAAAAAAAAGGTGACATTTCTAATCGGTTATCTAAAGAACCGATTTTAAATATCTTTTTTTAGTACATTTAAAATTGGTTGTTTACTTAACCGATTTAAAATGTGACATTTTGAATCGGTTATTTAACCGATTCAAAATGTCCCTACATTTAGAATTGGCACATTTGGAATCGGTCAACAACTGAATTCAAATGTGCCAAACAACCGATTCCAAAAGCCTTTTCTGCACTAGTGTGTCACACTTTAGGGAGTGATTGTTTGACATTGCTAAGGTGCACGAAATGGCATACATCAGAGTAATACTTCCTGTTTAGATATTGAACACAACTAAAATTTTTCTCGATGATTAACATCAACAGTCTTACATCCCATAATTCAATTAACACCAGATAGGTTCCATGTCTTTCAATATCTTTATGACCTAGTGTTCAATACCATCACAAGAAAAGCGGAAACAATTACATAACTTAAAACAATTCAAGTCACATTATCGAGTTACAAAGTCAACAAGGGAATCCAATATCATAGATCAAAGAACCAAGTCTTCGAACGTCTCCTCAACCTCGTCACCTATTCGTGCTTTTTCGCTTTCTTCTTCCCCTGTTTCTCTGTAAAACAACAACATATAAATGGTGAGATAAACATTATCTCAGTGAGTCCTACCGTAAGCCCTCACAATAACTCTAGGTCCATCTCTTTCCTTTTTCCTTTAATCGTAGTCCATATAGGGCCTACGCCTTTACCGACGAACCTCTCCACTAGTTTACACTAACTTCAAACCTCAGAGGCCTAGGTTCTGGGGCTCATGACTTCCCCTCCCTTAGTGTACTAATCTACTGGGTCGTCACCCATCCTATGATATAATATATATATCTTAACCTTGACAGAACATTTAGTTCCATTACCTTTAAACATTTAATTGAACATTTAGTTCCATGACCTTTATACATTTAATTGAACATTTAGTTCCATGACTTTAAACCTAGCCCATGTCCACTCGCGTGTACTATCTTTTGGTTTTCGAAACATTTATAGAATTGAAGATAATTTCCAAAACCATCTTTGAACCTGTCAAAAACAATGTCTTAAAAGTGAAAATTCATCAAAAAGGGTTGGAAAAGAGATTAGAAGAGGTTTGGAATCAAAAGGAGCGACGAAACGAGAATTCGGTGTTCGGTGACAGAAGCTCACGCATAGTCTGTGTGCCCTAGGTGCACAACCCGTGCGCCCTGAACCTTCTTTTAAAAACCATTTGCGAACATGGCGCACGATCCGTGTGCCCTAGGCGCACGATTCGTGCGCTTCTGTTTGAGCACCATTTCATTCCGCTTTTCTCATTTTCGCAATTCCGTTCGAGTCCAATCTGTATTCCGATCAAAATCCAACGAAAACACAAACAATATCAAGCAATATTCCTGTCCATACAATCACATATAAAATTCGATAAAAACCGTAAAACGTTATTTTTCCGAAAACGGTTTTCGACTCTTAAAATTTTTCGAAACGAAATACACTTCAAAACGGGTCACATAATAATCATTTCAGAAATACAAAATGATCCTAAGCGTGAGTAGAACTCACCGTTTCGACGAACTCGCGAGAAATCACGTCCTCACACGAAACGACCGAACCGTAACCTCTCGAACGATCCCCGTAATCACGAACTCGCACCGAATGGGTCTAGACTTCAAAACCGAACTTCTACCACTTCCCAATTCGAAACTCAACCTCTTGGAGTTACTGAAATCACTTCCAAATTCAACCTAAACATAATGTGACTTCACCAATTTGATAAAAATCACTTCTAAGGCTTCCATTGGTACATGCAATGCTTCAAGGTGCTCAAAGCTTCATTTCTTTCCTTGGAGCTTCCAAAATTGGAAAATGGCAGATGGACAAAGAGGGTGAATCAGATGACGAAATTGATATCAAATGAAAGAGAAAGGAAAATGGGGAAGATTGGTACCAATTTTGCTTGCATGCACCAAGTATGATGGAGAATCTCCCTTCTTCTTTCTTTTCTCCCTTTCGCCCTCCTCTCTCCCTCACTCTAAGCTTTTTCTGAAATTTTGCTGAAATGAAGTTGCTGGTTGTGTTACCAGCTGGGCAAGACCTTAAGTGGAAGGGAAATGACTAAAATGCCCTCCACTTAGCCCTTCACGTTAATCTACTCTTAAATAACTACTAACTCATAATTAGCTTCTAAAAATTGTGATTAGGGTCTTATGGAGTTAAGGAGTATGTTTTGGTGTTGAGTAATTTGGTTAGGGTTCGAAAGATGTGGAAATGACCAAAATACCCTTGGTCCCCTAATCCTCACATAATTCTATTTCTACCTCAAAACAATCATGTAATTCATACTATTAGCAACTAAATGTTGCTTTCACGTTTTTAACATGTCCATGACTTGAATATTATAATATCGAATAACAATTCGCTAGTTAATTTCGCAAAACGAAACTAACCAAAATTAGGGATGTTACAATGGTAATCTTTGTTGTTTTAGTTTCGGTCTTTTGTTCCCAATAAGGTTTGGATGCTCTTTCTCACTCATGCACCACTTTTTAGATTGAGTTCCAGGGTCGTTGGAGTAGCCTTCTACGGTGTATCGATGGGGACGATCACTATGGAACACCTAGTAACTTGCAGTATGATATTATGCATTGATGTCACTCTCTTTTATTTAAGTGCTCTGATTATGTTACATCGGGATTCGTTTTGTATTTTCAATAATATATTTAAGGTAATTTTTATTACTATATTGAAGAAAGGTTTTATCGCTTTAGTCTTTAATATTATTATAAATTATGTTTATATGTTTTAAGGAATTCGACGACATCTTTTTCTTGCGAAATACAAATATCATTTAAAAAAACAAATTCACTCGTTTCTCGTACGTTTCACTTATAATTAAATTCAGGATAGAAGGTGTCACAATTACCAATTGAAATCTTAGTCTAGGAAGTTAAAAAAAATAATTTTTTTAAAAAATATTTATAAAATACATACATATTTATCGAAGAACGTATTTCTAGATAAGATATTAGATCAAAATATATGATAGCATAACCCAAATATACAAATTAAATAATATTTTATCAATTTTTATTAAATTTGTCATATTTATATATAATAAATATATTTCATAAATATATATATTTTTATATATATAGATAGATAAAAGTTGAAGCACTAAATGTGATATTTATTAACTATAAATTGACCAAAATAACTTTAGAATATTATATTAGGTAAGTATTATTTCTTTTTTAAAAAAAGTTATTTTTAATTCATTAAATATATAAATTAAATAAATATTATATATATATATATATATATATATATATATATATTACATTTTTTAAAGATAATGTATCTTAGTATTTAATTATATATTTTGGTTTTTTAATTTTTCTCAAAATTATTAAATACAGTAATTTAATATATGAGAGGATTTGAATTTCTTTTTGACCAAATAAGGATTGGAGTTGGCAAATAAAATAATAAATCTATTCACATTTAATAATTGGTTGTTGTACAATTAAATGCATGGTTTGACTAAGATATCGAATGTGTATATAAATATGCTTGGTGAGATCAAACTTCTCACAAAATCTATCGATGTTTTATGTTTATTCTTTCCTAGTTAAAGGTCCATATGATCTTCATGTTTTTTATCGCAATTTTTGCCTTTCGTCCAAACCTTTCCTCTTCCAGTTAGAAAGACCTCCTTAAATAACAATATTTGTATACCATTCTATCAAATCAACGACGCACCAGATGACTACATATGTTTCTATAGTAAGTACCTCTTCCTTGAAATTTCATATTCATATCATGTAATTTTGATATGTACATTTGTCTAAATCATATTTTTGTCCCCAATTTGTGCTATATATTGATTTGAATTGAAAATATTTAAATAAAAAGTTAAAAGCATATTCTTTGCAACGATCCAATTATTGGTTTTTTGTTATTTAGAACATGAACTATGTTTTCCTTTTTGTTTTGACCAAATGGTATTCCTTATGACAATCCTATGTGA
Source organism: Astragalus membranaceus (assembly GCA_039519185.1). Lineage (NCBI taxonomy): Eukaryota > Viridiplantae > Streptophyta > Magnoliopsida > Fabales > Fabaceae > Astragalus > Astragalus membranaceus. The sequence goes on along the minus strand of CM076846.1, from coordinate 100,560,867 downwards.
TTGACATGGTGTGTGTGGGTAATAGTTTAATTTAATGATTTGCTTTGCATGCATGCATGAGTAATAACTACAAATATTGGACTTAATTTGATCTGTTTCGTTTTTTGATGGAGAATTCGATAATACCCTTGAGGTTAACGTGTACAACTATTGATGGATGTTATTTGACTAGGAATTGCCTAAAGGGGTGGATCGTCTTCCGATGACCATGAGGCTAGGAAATTACTTTCGAAAGCTCTTGCTATCTTCCATGTGAGTTCATTATGGTTTCCGTATTTTGATATAAAGATAGCTTGATATATTTGATGCAATAGCTTGATTTATTTTATTAAGAATTGGAATATGTCTATTTCAGGAGCGGTTTGATCCAATTATTGATTCTGCTTCCGGCAAAGATTTCATTCATTAAAGAAATGGTTGAAGGGTAAGCAAAATTTACTTCTTTTTTGTACCATCGAGGCATCAATTTTGTTTTTCATATTGCTGAACATGTGATTGAATTTATTTCATATAGGGGAAGGATCGACCCTCAAGATTTTGACAAGTGCATATTTTGTTTGAAAGGATGTCTGATTTTTGTGTGTATTTTAAGTTTTTTTGCAGCCAAGAGGATGTATGTGCCGGGATATTCCAAGTATTTGGACAAGAAGTTGCAGAGCTTCCCTTAGTGGCAACTAATAAAGATTTGGAATGATAGGTTATTTAGTTTACTTCACTGAAGATACTTTTGTCCTTACTGTTATTAAATTTGAGCAATTATATGATGTCTAATAAGAAAAACTTGTACATAAAATGTTCTAGTTTTTTTTTTTATGTTTAGGGATACTTTCATTCCTTCATCGAGAAGGTGCTTGGATCATTAAAAGTGAGACAGCTTGTCCTACCAGCTGCTGACGAAGCTGAATCCATGTGGACAAGTAATTTCGGGTTTAAAGATCTAGACAGAGATGAGGGGTGTGTGACTTTTAAAAGTTTGTTATGAAGTATCATTTGTTATTACTCATTAAACTAACTATCATTCTCATTACAAATAAAAATTATAAGACATTTATTTGACAATATGATGAAGTTTCAAGGGACTTTGTTGCTAAAGAAGCCAATACCTGCCCTCCATACTCTTAACCAGAAGTGTGTGTAAATTTCTTGAGGACCTCTCATTTGAGAAACTTTTGTATCGGTTGATTTCCTTTGGTGCTGAGCAGAATATTTATGTTCATTTTTATATAGGCAAACATAGAGATATAATATATTTTACATTTATGTTCTGTAGTTAAATCTATATTCAATAACTTGTAATAAATTTTTATAACAAATACACCACATTGTTTTTTACTTATGTTTTGTCATGTTTTTATTTTGAAAAGGCTTAAATATGTTTTAGGCCCCTGCAAATATATGGTGTTTTGGTTTAAGCCCCTGCAAATTATTTTCTTTGAGAAAAGCCCTTGCAAAATGACATATTTTGTTATAAGCCCTTCTATGACTAAAATGTTAGCCTATAACATGGAATGTTATGATTATTGGATATGTTGAGAAGGGCTTATAACAAAATATTTCATTTTGCAAGGGCTTTTAACAAAAAAAAAATTTGCAGGGGCTTAAACCAAAACACCCTATATTTGCAGGGGACTAAAACATATTTAAGCCTTTTGAAAACAGTAAATTATGCCTTGTATGACATCATTCGTTACTAAACAAATTATGTTATGAATAATATTATGATGGATGTCCATTTCTATTAGGCTTCAACTATATATCATTACTCCCTTATTGTAATGGGTTCATAGTGACTCTTCAAGTGTGATCTTTCATTTGACTTTTCTCACCCTATAAATAGGGCTATTGTAACACCCATTTCTCCCGGTAGTTTATTAACGTAAAAATCAGAGTTTTTAACGACAAAATGAATGTCACATTTCTCAAAAACAATTCGAAATACATAGCACCTTTTTAAAATGTCAACGTCAAATAACATTCGATCACGCAGCGGAAAATTCAACAAAAATCAATCATTAACATCGTTGCATTTAGGCACGGCTTCACAATACTAAAAATCCAACAAGATACAAGTCATAAATAAATAAATAATTCTGCGTTCGTCCCCCCCCCCCCCCCGAGTGCTACGTATCACAGCGACGACACCGAACTAATGAAGAACTATGGTCTTCATTCGAGATCACCTGCACGTTACCAACATTTGGGGTAACATTCAAACAGAAGGGGTGAGATATCATTTTATATAATTAGATTAGATACATGAAAAACAATATATAATTCAGGTTACAGCAACAATTCATCATTCGATATCAATCAACATCATTTCAGCATAAATCATCATTTAACATCAGTCAACATCGTCTTCATTACAAAAAAATATGCACGTAATGCGAGATGTGACTCAACTTAGGGCCACCGCCCTATAATGCATGTGGTACCATAATTCTAACCCGTAAATAGGGGTATCAACATCGCAACGTCGTCATCGTGGTTTGAGCATAGCTCCGTCATAAAATATGATATGCATGCGACGCTATGTATATGCACAACAATTATCCATAGTTACACAGCACGCAACAACATCGGAAAAACAGCAGTGGCCACGGGCCTATAACACATCACCTGCCAATAAATAGAGGCAACTTCGTCGTCGCATAACATCGTCGACAACAATTTACAATTTAGCAATTTTCAATATTTTTGGCAACATCACAGCACTTTGGCAACATCACAGTATTTTAGCAACATCGCAACAATCACATGTTCATCATCATTTTAAGCATCAATCATGGACTTCGCATTTGGGCAGCCACCCTTGGCGCCCTTGGCACCCACAGCTCCCAACAACACACTTGGCAGCCAAAACTGGCGCCCATGGCGCCCAGCAGCACAACGGGCAGCCAAACTGGCGCCCTTGGCGCCCAGCACACAATCACAGCACAGGGCAGCCAGATTCTGGCGCCCATGGCGCCCCTGCGCTAGACACAGCAACAGGCGGCCTGATTTAGGCGCCCATGGCACCCCTGCGCCAGAAACACGCACGCAACACAGCAACCGGGAAGCCAATCTTGGCGCCCCTAGCGCCCAGTGCGCTAGGAACAGCAACAACAGCTATACAGGCAGCCACACTTTGGCGCCCATGGCGCCCACAGCGCCAGGATACAACAGCAACAACAACTTTGGGCAGCCACACTTGGCGCCCATGCGCCAGAAACATAGCCAACAGTCGATGCCACCACCGTGGCGCCCATGGCGCCCACGCGCCAGGACAACATGCAAGACAGCAACACGGGGCAGCCACACTTGGCGCCCTTGGCGCCCATGCGCCAGAACCACGTACGAAACATCAACCAGGCAGCCACCACACTGGCGCCCTTGGCGCCCATGCGCCAAAACATCACAGAGACATCACAGATTGGGCAGCCAATAGGGCATGTTTGAGACATCACAGAGACATCACGTACCTCTAATAAGTCCATCTTCTTCGGAAGTCTCTTCCCCTGCCAATGCGAACACTTTTCCACTGGCCCGGTCCTTCTTTGGTTTCTGACACTGACTACTGATATGACCTCCTTCGCCATAGTTGAAACAAACCACCTCCTTATGCTCACACCTGGACGCCTCATGCCCGAACTTACCACAACAGAAACACCTTATCGGCTCAGCCTTGCACGCATTACTCTTATGCCCAGCTTTTCCACATCTGAAGCACACAATACCACCCGGAGCATCTCCCCCACTAGTTCTCTTACCATCAGGGGCTCTCGGTTTACCTTTCCCTGCAGGAGCATCATACGGCTTATCACGACTCGAATTCTTGTTCCTCTTCTCAGTAAGGATCTTATAGTGAGCATTGTTATCTTCTTCGTAGATTCTGCAGCTATCAATCAAATCTGAAAAGACACGAATTTTCTGATACCCGATTGCCTTCTTGATCTCTGGTCGCAACCCGTTTTCAAACTTGATGCACTTCGAGAACTCAGCAGTCGCTTCACTGTAGTGCGGATAAAACTTAGCCAATTCCACAAACTTAGCAGCATACTTAGTAACTGACAGGTTTTCTTGCTTCAGCTCAAGGAACTCAATTTCCTTCTTACCCCGAACATCCTCCGGATAGTACTTCCTCATAAATTCCCTACGGAACACAACCCAAGTGACCTCTTCACCTATAGCCACCAACCTTTGACTAGTCTCTAGCCACCAGTCATCAGCCTCTTCTGCCAACATGTGAGTACCATAACGAACCTTCTGCGCTGGAGTGCAGTCTATCACACGGAAGATTCTCTCCATCTCCTTCAGCCAAGCCAACGCTCCATCAGGATTGTACTTGCCTTTGAAAGTAGGCGGATTCTCTCTCTAAAAGGTCGCCAAACTACGAGATCCAGCATTCTGTTGACCCTCCACGGCCTGAGCCATAGCAGCCAACGCAGCAGCAATAGCAGCATCGTTCCTTCCAGCCAGCTCAACTAGTCACTACAACATGAACAACAGTTAGAACCAATTGACAATACCTGATCGTCAATGACACAATAACTTGATGACTTGGCCGGACAGACCGAAACTGCTCTGATACCACTAATGTAACACCCATTTCTACCCGGTAGTTTATTAACGTAAAAATCAGAGTTTTTAACGACAAAACGGATGTCACATTTCTCAAAAACAATTCGAAATACATAGCACCTTTTTAAAATGTCAACGACAAATAACATTCGATCACGCAGCAGAAAATTCAACAAAAATCAATCATTAACATCGTTGCATTTATGCACGGCTTCACAATACTAAAAATCCAACAAGATACAAGTCATAAATAAATAAATAATTCTGCGTTCGCCCCCCCCCCCCCCCCGAGTGCTACGTATCACAGCGACGACACCGAACTAATGAAGAACTATGGTCTTCATTCGAGATCACCTGCACGTTACCAACATTTGGGGTAACATTCAAACAGAAGGGGTGAGATATCATTCTATATAATTAGATTAGATACATGAAAAACAATATATAATTCAGGTTACAGCAACAATTCATCATTCGATATCAATCAACATCATTTCAGCATAAATCATCATTTAACATCAGTCAACATCATCTTCATTACAAAAAAATATGCACGTAATGCGGGATGTGACTCAACTCAGGGCCACCGCCCTATAATGCATGTGGTACCATAATTCTAACCCGTAAATAGGGGTATCAACATCGCAACGTCGTCGTCGTGGTTTGAGCATAGCTCCGTCATAAAATATGATATGCATGCGACGCTATGTATATGCACAACAGTTATCCATAGTTACACAGCACGCAACAACATCGGAAAAGCAGCAGTGGCCACGAGCCTATAACACATCACCTGCCAATAAATAGAGGCAACATCGTCATCGCATAACATCGTCGTCAACAATTTACAATTTAGCACTTTTCAATATTTTTGGCAACATCACAGCACTTTGGCAACATCACAGTATTTTAGCAACATCGCAACAATCACATGTTCATCATCATTTTAAGCATCAATCATGGACTTCGCATTTGGGCAGCCACCCTTGGCGCCCTTGGCACCCACAGCGCCCAACAACACACTTGGCAGCCAAAACTGGCGCCCATGGCGCCCAGCAGCACAACGGGCAGCCAAACTGGCGCCCTTGGCGCCCAGCACACAATCACAGCACAGGGCAGCCAGATTCTGGCGCCCATGGCGCCCCTGCGCCAGACACAGCAACAGGCGGCCTGATTTAGGCGCCCATGGCGCCCCTGCGCCAGAAACACGCACGCAACACAGCAACCGGGAAGCCAAACTTGGCGCCCCTGGCGCCCAGTGCGCTAGGAACAGCAACAACAGCTATACGGGCAGCCACACTTTGGCGCCCATGGCGCCCACAGCGCCAGGATACAACAGCAACAACAACTTTGGGCAGCCACACTTGGCGCCCATGCGCCAGAAACATAGCCAACAGTAGATGCCACCACCGTGGCGCCCATGGAGCCCACGCGCCAGGACAACATGCAAGACAGCAACACGGGGCAGTCACACTTGGCGCCCTTGGCGCCCATGCGCCAGAACCACGTACCAAACATCAACCAGGCAGCCACCACACTGGCGCCCTTGGCGCCCATGCGCCAAAACATCACAGAGACATCACAGATTGGGCAGCCAATAGGGCATGTTTGAGACATCACAGAGACATCACGTACCTCTAATAAGTCCATCTTCTTCGGAAGTCTCTTCCCCTGCCAATGCGAACACTTTTCCACTGGCCCGGTCCTTCTTTGGTTTCTGACACTGACTACTGATATGACCTCCTTCGCCATAGTTGAAACAAACCACCTCCTTATGCTCACACCCGGACGCCTCATGCCCGAACTTACCACAACAGAAACACCTTATCGGCTCAGCCTTGCACGCATTACTCTTATGCCTAGCTTTTCCACATCTGAAGCACACAATACCCCTCGGAGCATCTCCCCCACTAGTTCTCTTACCATCAGGGGCTCTCGGTTTACCTTTCCCTGCAGGAGCATCATACGGCTTATCACGACTCGAATTCTTGTTCCTCTTCTCAGTAAGGATCTTATAGTGAGCATTGTTATCTTCTTCGTAGATTCTGCAGCTATCAATCAAATCTGAAAAGACACGAATTTTCTGATACCCGATTGCCTTCTTGATCTCTGGTCGCAACCCGTTTTCAAACTTGATGCACTTCGAGAACTCAGCAGTCGCTTCACTGTAGTGCGGATAAAACTTAGCCAATTCCACAAACTTAGCAGCATACTCAGTAACTGACAGGTTTTCTTGCTTCAGCTCAAGGAACTCAATTTCCTTCTTACCCCGAACATCCTCCGGATAGTACTTCCTCATAAATTCCCTACGGAACACAACCCAAGTGACCTCTTCACCTATAGCCACCAACCTTTGACTAGTCTCTAGCCACCAGTCATCAGCCTCTTCTGCCAACATGTGAGTACCATAACGAACCTTCTGCGCTGGAGTGCAGTCTATCACACGGAAGATTCTCTCCATCTCCTTCAGCCAAGCCAACGCTCCATCAGGATTGTACTTGCCTTTGAAAGTAGGCGGATTCTCTCTCTGAAAGGTCGCCAAACTACGAGATCCAGCATTCTGTTGACCCTCCACGGCCTGAGCCATAGCAGCCAACGCAGCAGCAATAGCAGCATCGTTCCTTCCAGCCATCTCAACTAGTCACTACAACATGAACAACAGTTAGAACCAATTGACAATACCTGATCGTCAATGACACAATAACTTGATGACTTGGCCGGACAGACCGAAACTGCTCTGATACCACTAATGTAACACCCATTTCTACCCGGTAGTTTATTAACGTAAAAATCAGAGTTTTTAACGAAAAAACGGATGTCACATTTCTCAAAAACAATTCGAAATACATAGCACCTTTTTAAAATGTCAACGTCAAATAACATTCGATCACGCAGCAGAAAATTCAACAAAAATCAATCATTAACATCGTTGCATTTATGCACGGCTTCACAATACTAAAAATCCAACAAGATACAAGTCATAAATAAATAATTCAGCATTCGCCCCCCGAGTGCTATGTATCAGAGCGACGACACCGAACTAATGAAGAACTATGGTCTTCATTCGAGATCACCTGCACGTTACCAACATTTGGGGTAACATTCAAACAGAAGGGGTGAGATATCATTCTATATAATTAGATTAGATACATGAAAAACAATATATAATTCAGGTTACAGCAACAATTCATCATTTGATATCAATCAACATCATTTCAGCATAAATCATCATTTAACATCAGTCAACATCGTCTTCATTACAAAAAAATATGCACGTAATACGGGATGTGACTCAACTTAGGGCCACCGCCCTATAATGCATGTGGTACCATAATTCTAACCCGTAAATAGGGGTATCAACATCGCAACGTCGTCGTCGTAGTTTGAGCATAGCTCCGTCATAAAATATGATATGCATGCGACGCTATGTATATGCACAACAATTATCAATAGTTACACAGCACGCAATAACATCGGAAAAGCAGCAGTGGCCACAGGCCTATAACACATCACCTGCCAATAAATAGAGGCAACTTCGTCGTCGCATAACATCGTCGTCAACAATTTACAATTTAGCAATTTTCAATATTTTTGGCAACATCACTGCACTTTGGCAACATCACAGAATTTTAGCAACATCGCAACAATCACATGTTCATCATCATTTTAAGCATCAATCATGGACTTCGCATTTGGGCAGCCACCCTTGGCGCCCACAGCGCCCAACAACACACTTGGCAGCCAAAACTGGCGCCCATGGCGCACAGCAGCACAACGGGCAGCCAAACTGGCGCCCTTGGCGCCCCTGGCGCCCAGCACACAATCACTGCACAGGGCAGCCAGATTCTGGCACCCACGGCGCCCCTGCGCCAGACACAGCAACAGGCGGCCTGATTTAGGCGCCCATGGCGCCCCTGCGCCAGAAACACGCACGCAACACAGCAACCTGGCAGCCAATCTTGGCGCCCTTGGCGCCCAGTGCGCCAGGAACAACAACAACAGCTATACGGGCAGCCACACTTTGGCGCCCATGGCGCCCACAGCGCCAGGAAACAACAGCAACAACAACTTTGGGCAGCCACACTTGGCGCCCATGGCGCCCTTGCGCCAGAAACATAGCCAACAGTAGTTGGGCAGCCACCACCGTGGCGCCCATGGCGCCCACGCGCCAGGACAACATGCAAGACAGCAACACGGGGCAGCCACACTTGGCGCCCTTGGCGCCCTTGGCTCCCATGCGCCAGAACCACGTACCAAACATCAACCGGGCAGCCACCACACTGGCGCCCTTGGCGCCCATGCGCCAAAACATCACAGAGACATCACAGATTGGGCAGCCAATACTTGGCGCCCCTGGCGCCCCTGCACCAGAAAACAACACGCGAGTCAGCAACACAGCATCACAGGGTGTGGCGCCCTTGGCGCCCAGGCAACATGGCAGACACAGGTTTGGCGCCCAGGAGGCGTGGAGCAAACAACACAGAATGGCGCCCTTGGCGCCCAGGCAGCAACATGCACAGGACATGGCGCCTAGGGAGGCGCCCATGGCGCCCTATAGACAGGATTTTGCGTTCAATTCATCATCATGTGTATTAAATCAATCACAATCATACTCAATCATTATCAATCATGCTCAAACATCATCAATTCACCTTCACTCATCATCAATCAAATAAACTTCCTACAACTAGGGTTTTCTAACTTAATCACCTAGGGTTCCATAAACCTTTCTACATAGAGCCCTTCATACACCCAACTATAGAGATAGAACCCCACCCTTACCTTAGCCTTTGAAGAACTCGAAATTTTTCGCTTGCCCTAGCTCTCCTATTCTCTTCGCCGCGCCCTCTCTTCTCTTCTCTCTATTTCTAATTTTTGTTCTTCTCAAAATGCGCAAAAAAACCCTAACTAATCCCTTTTTATATTTAGTGAATTTTCATAGGCTTTTTCCTCTTGGATATGCGACTCAAACATGAGCCTTGTCCATGACACTCTAAATTCACTACTACTAACCCTAACCATAGGTCCATATATTCTAACATTATTATTTATTTTTTTATTTCTACCAATTAAATTCCCAAACAATTAATTAAATAATTAATTAAATTTTTGGGGCGTTACAGCTATCTCCTAGGTGTAGTGGCATACTTGAAAAGAATAGAAAAAGCTGTCATCTTATTCATTTTTGTTCTTGTTCTTCATATGAGACTGACACAAGCAACAATAACGTAGATATGTGTCTCACTGATTGGATAAAGAGTATTTCTCCTATTTAGTGAAGCGAGAAACCGATGTTGGTACTATATCTGGCTCTTCAAAGATAATTTAAGGCTTCGGAAGAGCTAATATACTGTTATTTGGAAGAACAGATTTATATATTGAGAACACATTATGTTCCCCTAAGTCTCGTAGAAATTTATTAAGTTTCAAGGATATCGTCTAAATAGATATCATATTGAAACAAGAAATGAAGGTGATATTGAATATTTTTATAGGGTTAAATATGTTTTTGGTCCCTTAAAAATTTGGGTTTTCGTCTTTAGTCCCTACATTAACGAAATAGGCGTTTTGGTCCCTACATTTTTTTTCCGTTTTCATTTATAGTCCTTGTCGTTAAATCCATCTGATCAGTCAACAGAAATGTGACGTGGCTGTTAAAAAGATAGGGACCAAAACACCTATTTCGTTAATGTAGGGACTAAACTTAGAATGACCCAATTTTTTAGGGACCAAAAACATATTTTACCCCAAATAAAAAAAGCCTAATCAGATGGATTTAACGACAGGGACTATTAATGAAAACGGGAAAAAAATGTAGGGACCAAAACGCCTATTTCGTTAATGTAGGGACTAAACTTAGAAGGAGCCGATTTTGTAGGGACTAAAAACATATTTAACCCTATTTTTATATAACGAGACAAACTTTGAATAAAATAAGTGTAGTGGCAAAGTTGCACACCTTATCCTCTGATTTGTATTACACTTATATCAATGCAATTGAAACACACATTGTTGTAAACCAGAAGTTTACAAATCACAATAAATTTGTTGTTTGGCATGATTGGTTGGGCCATCCCTGGTTCATAATGATGCGAAAAATAATTGAAAACTCATGTGGTCATCAATTGAAGAACCAAAAGATTATTCAATCCAATAAGTTCTCAAGTACCTATTGTTCACAAGGGAAGTTGATAATTAGAGCATCACCAACAAAAAATAGAAGTGAATCTCTCACTTTTTTAGAATGCATACATGGTGATATTTGTGGGCCAATACACCCACCATGCAGACCATCTAGATATTTTACGTTTTTAATTGATGCATCATCTAGATGGACACATATATGTGTCGTCAACTTATAACTAGAAGTTTGTGAGATTGTTTGCTACTTTGACTTTACTACGAGCTCATTTTTCTAAATTATATAGAAAACATCTCTAATGAGTATTGTATGTCTATTAGAATTGATATTGGACATCACAAAGCATATGTTCATTCATAAAATTGTCTTGAAGAACCATTCTTTTGACGTCTAAAGAATGGTTATATGTCCAATACTTATGAGATAAGAACTTCTAATTTCTACTTGAGAATATGCAAGTTTGCATGCTACAACATTGATTTGCATCAGGTCAACAAGTTACTACAACTCTTCCCATTTACATTTGGTTTTTGGTCACGAACCTACTATTTCCTTTCTTAGAATTTTTGGATGTGCAGAGTATGTTCCATTTTCTTCACTCACAATGCACTATGATGGGTCATCAAAGAATTTTGGCTATATATATTGGATATAAATCTCCTATAGTAAAGTATCTTGAGCCAACAACTGGAGACTTGTTTATAGTCCAGTTTGTTGATAATCATTTAATGAATTAAATTTCCCAACATTAGGGGGAGGGATTAAGCAGCTGAAAAAGAGATCAGTTGGAATAAATTATCAATGTCTCATCTTGATCCTCGAACTAAATAATGTGAACCATAAGTTTAAAAGATAATTCATTTGCAAATTTAGCAAATCATCTACCAAATGCATTCACTGATCCAGAAGGTGTGACCAGATCATATATATCAGCTGCTAATGCTCCATTAAATTGGATGTCCCTGTTGGACAATCTAATACTGTAAATGAGTCTCAACCGCGCCTGAAGCGTGGTAAACCAATCAGTTCCATAGATAAAAATCTTCGAACAAGAAAAGGAGCTAAAAAGAAATATGGTTCAAGCGAGAATATAGAAACTCTAAAAGAGTCTTCATACATAATTGACATTTCAGTTCTAGAAGAACTGATCCGGTATCTGAAAATTCTGAATTTAAATAGATCTCAATAAATTATGTCAAAAATGAAATACGATGGAACCGAAAAGAAGTAAACGTTGACGATGTTTTTACATATAATATAGCGTTAAATTTGACAAATGACAGTGAGGATCATGAACCAAAGTCTATTAAAATTGTAGACAAAGTGAGAATTGGCCAAAATTGAAATATGAAATTGAAGTATAACTAAACTTGCTTTACGAGTAAAACGTTTTTGGACCTGTAGTCAAAACACCTTAAGGTGTGAGACTAGTTGCTCAAGGGTTTTCGCATAGACTTAAAATTGATTTTGATGAGACACAATCACTTACTGTGGATGCGTGTACTTTTCAATACTTAATTAGCTTTGTAGCACATGAAGAGTTATATTTGCATAAGATGAATGTTGCTACAACTTATTTGTATGAATTATTTGATAGTCAAAATTATTTGAAGATCCCCGAAGGATTTAATAATCTAAGACACACTTTTCGGATTTTCAAGATGATTACTCAAATTGAATTAGTCCCTTCATGATATAATATAATTTGAATGCATGTGGTATAATCATATCAATTCATATTCTAAGGAGGGATATAAAAATGACATCACTTGTCCATATAGTTTTATGAAAAGATCAAGAAATGAATTTTTTGTAGTTGGCTATTATTGGAACTCATGAAGAGCTTTCCAAATTTATAGTTTACTCAAAGAAAGAGTTCTATATGAATAACATCGGATTATATATGATGAATTTTTGAGGTTGAACGTGTGATTAATTGATCTCTAAATGAAAAATCCCAGAAGGATTCAAGATATAAAGAAATATCTTCATATAAATTCTTTTGAAAAACAAAGTCTCGCCTTGATCTAGAGAACAATTAGCTAGTTAAATTTTTGTTTAACAGGTTATAAAGAACTAGTTTTTAATCGACTCGTGATAAATTATTTATATTGAGTACATGAGTTGTGAGGCAAGAAAATAATGAATATCTCATCCCAAAGATAACATAGTGCTATGAAAGCAGACATTCATATTACTAAATGCTACATCGCTTGATATGATAATATTATGTGGAATGCATATTTTACTTTTGGGATCTAGTTAACCCTCTGCAAATATTAATTGTTTCTAGTTACCCCCTGCAAATATTAAGTTGGGGGTAGTTACCCCCTGCAAATATTAAGTGTTTCTAATTACCCCCTGCAAATATTAACGCTGTTAGCCAAAACTAACAGCAGGGGGTTAACTGAATACAGTTATATTTTGTAGGGTTTGTTTTAAAAAAAATTTTTGCAGGGGGGTAAATGGATAAATGTGATATTTGCAGAGGGGTAAATGATATTTAAGCCTTTTATCTATGTTCCGTAAATTAACCATGCTGATACAAAGTATTTTTCTAATCCAGATCAAGTTAGCTATTATCTACATGCGGTGACATAATATCATTACGATCTACAAAATAATCTATGATTCTTGCTTCTTCATTTTATGATCAAATACCAACATTTCAAGGAAGAAGTCCAGAAGATAATACTGACCGCAAAACTCCATTAAAAAAGGACATATTACAAGTGACAGAGCGGAGTAGATTGCTCCATATTCCGAAAGTCGAATTCTTAAGTGATGCTTTAAACAGGGGAGAAATATTGCACTCTTTTTTCTTTTGCCATGGTTTTGTCCAATTGGGTTTTCCTGGAAAGTTTTTTAATGAGGCAGCTCCCACAGAAAGGATATTGTACTTTTTTTCCTTCACTAGATTTTTTCCCACTGGGATTTTTCTAGTAAAGTTTTAATGAGGCATATCCTCGATGGACATCCATGGGGGAGTGTTATGAATAATAATATGATGGATGTCTATTTCTATATATCATTACTCCCTTATCGTAATGGGTTGATAGTGACTCTTTAATTGCCTTTTCTCACCTTATAAATAGGGCTATCTCCTAGGTGTAGTGGCACACTTGAAAAGAATAGAAAAAGCTCTCATACTATTCATATTTGTTCTTGTTCTTCTTATCTTCTTCATCTCTCTTTACCTTTTATCTCTTGTTTTATAACAAATTAGAAATTTTAGCAATAAAATCCATGGTTAAATGCTAAGGGTTATACAATTTATTGAGAAAAATGAACAAATGAATCAAAAACAACAATTGTGTTTCTAAATTTTGGACGAGATTGACATGCCAAAGATGGCCGACTATATCCCACTTGAATGTGATAAATTAGTTACATTTAAAAAATGTTCAACATTTGTTCTTATAAACAGTTAGTTCATTTTTTGTGATGACCATTTAACATATTTTTTGTTATTCTCATAAATCTATATGCCATCAAGAAAGAGATCCAATGGTGCTTGAAAATCATCGATAAGATAAACTTCGTCTTATTCAATAGGTGGGATGGATTTAAAAATATTTCTTTGACACTAATGTCTTTGCAACACCCACTATATAATTGGATGAAACTCAAATGGACTCTACCTCTTTCGACATGCGATCTACTATTTTTGTGGGACACACATGAATTTCACATATTGTGAGTGATTATCAATTAGAGAAATTTCAAGACATTGTTGTAACCACTTCTTATTAAAGGATTCTCTGCGGAGTAGAGTTTTGATCAGCTGTCCATCGTCATTAACTGTAGGATCAATCATTTAACCAACTTTAAAACTCGAGTTGTAAATTATTTTTTATCTATCCCGAAGTTCAATATATATGGTTTGCATGTTTAATTGTTATTGGGTCTTGGATGCAAATCTAGAAACTTTGTAGTATTTTGTAGCTAGGCATTGGAAATGATATTAATTTTGTTAATATTTCATTAACAAAGGGTAAACATACGCCACTTAATGATGGTTACGTATCTGTAGAGGAATGCAACGACGACAAAAGCAAACGGGATAAAAGTAGGGACTGTTGTTGTCACTCTGTTTACCGTGATTTTTGGTAAACACCGCTAGTTACACACACGTGTTGCTTGCGAGATCAACTAGAAACATCTCGGAACATTTGTGGTAAAGTCTTTTACTAAAAATTATTAATGTTTGTGGTTTGTTTAAAAATGGTGATGATAACCGTATACAGTGAAAAGAAAACAAACAGAAACGAAGAACGGAGTGGAGAAGGATTTAAGTTAAGTGCGAAGAAGAAAAAGAAAGTAAATGCAGAGTAAAGCGCATGAATCTTAAATGATTGTAAAAGACATTGCATTGAATTGAAAGATTTGGTTCGCAGATTCATACATTCGTTCTTGATGACTCGTTTTCTCTGTTGTGGAAGTATGAGTTTTTTCAGAACTTGTGTAGAAATGAAATTACGACCTTTGTTCTGTCTGCAGAACTTCTATTTATAAGAAAAGAGTAAAACAATAACTGCCGAGCGGTTTCTAGATACAGTAACTGCTATTTCGACTAGACAACTGCTTCATCCTTCGACCATTTATTGTTATTGCTCCCTTCGACAGCGCTCTTTGACTTGGCCTGTTATCCGGCTAACATTCGTCTTTCTGTCGAAATATTGGCCTCAGCTTTCCAATTTTCGCTAAGTTAGGAACTAAGTTGATTCTTCTTGACTACTACTTCCTGGTGTCGAAATATTGATCTTTCTTCTTGAATTTGTTAAGTCAAACCTTGTTGACTGCATTTAATTCTAGCCTGTCGAAAATACAGGCTAACAAATTACCCCCTAAAAAGACGTTTTCGACTGAATTCTTGAATGAAGATAGAAAATGACTTTTTGAAATATCTTTCGACTTTCCCATAAAATCTTATAATATCTTTTCTCAGAATATGAGGGGACGTCTCTGCGCAAAAGTACAGCTTTGTTAGCGCTTTCTTTCAATGAAAGCGTGCCACGTGCAGAAAAGCAACTGTTTAGATCTTCACGATCCCACGTTTCCCCACTAACACCATGAGTATTCAGAATTTCTTTTCTTTTTAAATTAAATAATCGTGGCCAAAACTGATATAAAAATATCTGCGCCATTTCATTTCTCTCTTTTTAGAAACTTTCATCTTCTTCTTCTCTGCGAATCTCCATTTCTTTGTGAGCTCTATTTCTGCGATAATGGCATCATCTTCCAACGTCGCTCTTGGCACTGTATCTTCTGAAAAACAAATGCTTGTATCTGAACCGGTTCTAAGCAAGGAGCAAACCATAATTTACCAATCTCAGGTATTAATCCCCTCTCCTAAATCTTTCAAATATGCATTTTTAGGACCCCTTCCTCTTCCTGACGACGATTCTGACAAAATTAAGAAAGTTTTTCCTAGCTATAATTTCCATACTTAATGGATTTCATGAGTAACCCGAATAGGGTTTTTAGTTCTTCACCCCCATCTGATAAAAACCACGCTCTTTATCTCACCTGGTTAGAAAAAGTAGAATTGAAGAAGAAAGAAATCTGGAAAGAGCAAGGTATTTTTGACTTGATACAACTATCGAAGTATGGGCCTAGATACCAAAGCCCCATGCTTATTGCAGCATTGCATTTCTGGGAAATAACCACCAACAGTCTGCATTTGAAATGTGGCATGCTCACTCCCACCTTACTAGATGTGGCAGCTATCACTGGATTAACACCATTGGGGGAGATCTTTGACCCTGCTACTACTGGTAATGAGCATGAGTTTGTTTTCAAGCGTGCCACTTGTAAAGGGTACGTCGAAGATAATCATGTCACCGATAGTGAAGAAGTTTCTGATGAAGTTGCTTTTGAGTAGTCATTCGATTTCTTCTTTTATCTTCGACAGAATCTGCGGTGCAGATCTTCTTGGTGTTTGCTTCACTGGTTTCTTATCTGGTCGAATGGGTAATTTCAATTGAACTACTTCTCGATGCAGTCCTGGCATTTCGTTGTAATCCCAGGCGAAGCAATCTTTGTATTCTTTCAATAGTTCTATGGTTCGATCTCTCAAACCTTTGTCAATTTTAGCACTGATAAACGTTGGCCTTTTTATGGGGCCATCTCCTAAATCGACTTCCTCTAAGGGATCCTGAGCTTGAATCTTCTTGGTCGAGCCCATTGGGTCTCTTTCAAAGCCTAAAGGCTCATCATCGTAGATGCAATCGAGCCTTTGGCCTTCGACCATATTATCTTCAAGGTTAACTTCGTGGTTAACTTCAGTGGTTTGATTAACCATCATTTGTTGTATCTCGGCTTCCAAAACTGCATTTTGTTTATTCTCGGCCACGTAGGCCGTAATTCGATCCCATATGTTGGGTTTAGACATCATCAACGTCTAGGGACCATCCCACCCTGTAGGCTTACAGAAACCTCTTGGGCGGCTTGACTCACCAATCAGCTCCCTCTCCCAAATAAAACCATGAGTAGGGTGTAGATCTAGTGAAGCATATACATTGTCTTGAGGGACATATGATGTGTCATAAGGTGTACATGGCGCAATATTCGCCAAGAGCTTGTCGAAGGTTTGCTTGGTGATGTGATCAACTTCAGCCAAAAAATAGCTTTTGTCGCCCTCCACATTTTCGACCAAGCCGTCTTCTCTCCAAATGGATATTCTCTGATGGAGTGTCGAAGGAACTGCCCCCACTCCGTGTATCCATTCTCTACCCAGCAATAAGTTAAAGTTTGCTTTGGTAGGGATAACCATGAACATGGTTAATCTCTTGACACTTCCTACCACCGACTCAACTTCTGTGGCTCCAAGTGAGTAGCCAGATTTGCCTTCATAATTGGTGAGAATTATATTGTGTGGCCTCAGATCGGTGTCTGACCTACCAATCTTCGCCAGCATATGTTGAGGCATTAGATTAACTGCAGTGCCTCCATCAACTACCACTTTGTTGACACCCACATTGTTGATTTTGGCTTGAATGAATAGTGGCTTGAGGTGGTATTTCATACCGCCATCTGGTCTTTCGAAGACAGCACTCTGCGCTTCCATGTGGCCATTGTTTAACACATAGTAACAAATTGGCTTGTGTTTAGCCATGTCTTCATCAAAGTCCTTCTCGATATCATTTATTTCTAATACCACGTCGAACTCAGTAGGAAGAATTGAAACGACACATATGATGTCGAGATCGGGTTCCGAATCTGAGAAGTCAGATCCCATTTCTTCGTCATTCAGGTTAAGGCCTTCTTCAGGATTGAGGCCATGTTTGACAACTGCAAGAGGAGGGAATATCCTCTCTGTGGCAGGCTTTCTTGGAACTTCGACATAATAGCCTATTTGCTTTCCCTTATTTGTGTCTGGGTTTCCACTTCGCTCTACAGCAACAAACTTCATTTGGTGTTGATGTCTCCGCCATTGTGTTTTTGTCATTGGGTTTTTACCCTTGTAATTTTTGTTGTAGACATACTTGTTAGAATCAGATGTCTTATTTTGGTTTATGGCACTGGAGCTTCCTTTTGCCATTTTTGGGTAGTATCCTGTATCTTTTCCTCCAGAATACACCCATCTTTCGACAGGGGATTTTGCAGAAGGCACAAATGTCTTTGCTTGCCCCCTCTGAGGTTGCCTTGTCGAAGGTATGAATTTGTATGGGATACCTCTTTGATTAAAGCTGAACTTGGGCCTATTATCGACCCATGTATTCTTTCTCTTTGGTTGAGGAGTAGAATTTTCAAGGCTTTTTGCAGCCTCCTTATCGAACACTGAACTGCACCGGGGGCAGAACATTACCTCAGTATTATTGATCTTGCACCTATTGAGGAAATCAATCAGTTCCTCCTCAGCTTTTGGGTATACCACCTGCATTTGATCTTCATATTGGTCTTTAGTGACCATCTTGATATTTGCCTCAGACATTTCAGCAATTTTCGACACACTGTTGTTTCCAGCGGCGCCTTGACTAGTTTCGACAACAAGAATGTCGACTTCAGTATAATTCGCCTCTGCTGTTGGCAAAGGGTTGCTGTCAATCTGCATCGAAGGCTTCGACTTATCATCAAACTTCAGTCTTCCTTCGTTTAGTGCTTTCTGAACCAAATCCCTGAAAAGAACACATCGAGAAGTGTTATGGCCTAAAAAATTGTGATATTTGCAATAACCTCTTTTCTTTTGTTGTTCTAATGGTGGTATTTTTAGGCCTTTAGGCAATAAAATCTGGTCATCAGTAACTAACAAATCAAATATTTGGTCACATTTGGTGACGTCGAAGGTATATGTTTTTGCAATATATTTATGATTTTTTGGTTCGACAGGATTTTTCCCATCGGAAGGCCTCAATAATTTACTAGTATATGGAGGTCCAGGCTTTAATTCTGCCACATTAACCTCCTCTTCGACATCTTCATATGATGTGTCGAAGTCTTGGTCACTGTCATTAGTAGTGACGTAAGCGACCTTTTCCTTTTTATTAAATCGACTAGTTCTGGCTTTTTCATCTTTAAACCTTTCGACTTGTCGAACTCTGTCGGCCAATTGGGCCATATCTCTTAGGTGTAAAGTATCTAACTTTTTCCTAATAGAGTAATCTAGGCCACCAGCAACCATTTTGACTAACTCATGTTCAGGTACCTGAGTAAAACATCTCGCTTTGAGAAGTCTAAATCTATTGAGATAATCGTCAATAGATTATGGCATTTTGCGCCAAACACTGGCCAATTCTTTAAGGCTAATCTTGCATTGGCCCATGTAGAATTGCTCATGAAACGCTTTTTCTAACTGATTCCAACTAAACATGGAATGTGGGGGTAACGTAGTGAACCATGTGAAGGCATTTTTTGTTAAAGAATTTGGAAAATACTTCATTCTCAAATTCTCATTTTGAGCTATGTCGCCAACCTCAGTCAAATACCGTGCAATGTGTTCGACAGTAGATTCGCTGGTTTCTCCAGCAAATTTTGTGAATTTAGGGATTTTCCATCCCCTAGGTGTAACATCCTCAAAATAATTAGCCGAATTATTTGGATGTTAACCCAATTAAATTAATTTAGTACTTGACTGGTAAATTTATTGAGTGCTAAAATTATTTATTGGTTGTCATCGGATCGTTAACCGGATAATACGGGCCAAGGAAGTTTTGGAATCAAAATAAGAGATTTAGATCAATATGGTAATTAGACCACGTTACCACTTATATATTAATAAATATATATGTGTGTGTGTGTGTGTTATAAAAGAAAAGAAATAAAAATTAAGAAAGTGAAGAGGAGAAAGAGATACAGAGCCGTGAGTGAGGGAAAGAACGGAAAGAAAGAAAAGAGGAAAAGAGAGAGTTGGCGTGAGGGAGAAGAGGAGAGGTTGAGAGGAGACTTCACCAAAACATCAACCTTCCTACACCAAAAATGATCCCCACATCCTTCTCTTCATTTTGACACCAAAATCATCATCATCCATTCACTATCCTCAAATCCACCATTTTCGAAATTGTGAAGAAAATGAGAGATGTTGGGTTTCTTGTTTCACCTCTTGTCTTGGAAGCCTAGGAAAATACCATAGAGAGGTTGGATTGTCATCTAAGAGGGAAGAATTCAAGCTTGAGTGAGTTAGGGTTTGTAAAATCCAATTTGGGGGTTTTTGTGAATAGTAGCTTTTGGAGGTTAGGGATGATGAATAGTGTTTATGGAGGATTTCGAGGAATTTGGTATTTTGGTCAAAAAGAGGTCTCGTGATCGAGTGGAAAGCTTTAGGAGCGGATTCGGATGTCGCCGGGACGTGGAGTTGATTCGGGGAGCGTTCGTGTGGTTATGTCAGAAAAGCGTTTTCGCGGAAATTCTCGGTGTTTCGTGATTTTCATCACGATAGGTGAGTTTTACTCACGTTTAGGATTTATGTTTTGAATTGATTGATTGAAACGAATTTTACGTTAATTGATTCGACTGTTTGTTTGATGTGATTGTTTCGACTTGAATTGCGTTTAAAATATCGTTTTGGTCAAAAAAAACGTTAGATCGACGATTAACGGATTTTGAGGAAATTGATGTTTGAGTGTTATGGATTGATATGTTTGATTGATTGATGAATATTATTGGATATGTTTTTGGACTGTTTTTATGTTGAGACTGGACTGGAACAGGTATCAGAATTGATCGGAACGACAAAAAAATGCGAAAACGGGATAAAATTTAGTGCTGTCAAAAGCGCACGACCCGTGCGTCCCAGGCGCACGGACCGTGCGTCCCAGGCGCACGGACCGTGCGTCCCAGGCGCACGGACCGTGCGTCCCAGGCGCACGGACCGTGCGTCCCAGGCGCACGGACCGTGCGTCCCAGGCGCACGGACCGTGCGCCCCTTTCGGTTTGTGTTTTGCAAAGATGACTTACAGGGCGCACGACCCGTGCGTGTAGGAGCACGGACCGTGCGCTGTGTTCTGTCCAAATTCTCCAAACTTGCCCGAAACGATCCCGATCGATTCCAATCCTCTTATAATCCTTTCCTAACCCTTCTATAATGATATTAGGCTTATAATGCCATGATTTTGGGTATGTTTCAAAAGGGATTTATAAAATACTTTTGAAGTTGAAATTGTTTTGAAAAGTCGAACCATAGTACACGTGTGCGGACATGTTTTATTAATAATAAAGCGGACTGTGAGTCCTACGTGGTATGGTATAACTGACGCGTGATGGTTATTATTTATTAGTCTAAACCGGTCTACGATTCACGATATATATATTATATAGACTATAGTAAACGGCCCAATGCGGGTATTATGTTCAGTTATCGGTCTAATGTAAATGAACTAAATGTTCATGTGTCTGTAGATATATTTATTGTATCGAGTTGGGTCACGACCCATGTTGACATACTAGGAGGGGCAGTCATGATCCCCTACCCTAGGCTCCGAGGCCAATAGTGAAACTATTATTGGTAAGGGGTTCGCCGGGATTTGTCTTGGGGCAGTCGGTGGTGTGTCAAAGAGTATTGAGTAACGTTCGTTGGGATTAGCCTTGGGGCAGTCGGTGGTACGTTACTGTTGTTTTGTAGTGTGGTTTGCTGGGATTAGTCTTGGGGCAGTCGGTGACGCACTGAGTTATAGCAGATTCGCCGGGATTAGTCTTGGGGCAGTCGGTGGAATGCTATGTGTAAAATAATGCGGTTCATCGGGAGTTAGCGTTCGCGCAGTCGATGCCGTGTTGTGTTATCAATGTTTTAAAACTGAACCGAGAGCGCTGGTAGGGGTCTCGGTAGAACTCACTGAGATTGTATCTCACTGTTTATATGTTGTTGTTTTACAGAGAAGCAGGGAAAGTGGAAATTGAGGAGACACGAGTAGGTGGCACTCGGATGGTTGCTGAAGACTTAGCTTTATGCTTAAGTGTATATCTTTCCTTGTTATCTGTGTATCAAGACATTTTGTCTTTAGCGTTATGTATTTATTTCCGCTTTCTTGTACGATATTGAACACTGTATTTCACTGATTGTTTGTGGTCTTATTTATGTTTAAGACTATCCTGTTGTTATTCAGTGAAAATTTTATAGTGGTGTTCAGTATTTCAACAGGAAATATATCTCTGATGTTTTAAGAATGGTCCACTTGGGTATTTTTACTCGATAAAAATACCGGGGTGTTACAGTTGGTATGAGCAGTTCGACCTAGTCGGACTTAGTGTAGGGTTGAGTCGATTCCTTGTTAGTCCTTGTTGTAATTACACTTGTGATGCTAAGAGACATTGAGCCTGATCAACTTAATACTTAGCGCATCATAAGCGGAATTATACCAGGATGATCAAGACGCAATCCTCGACCAAAGCCGGAATCTCCAACCGGCCCATCCTCAGGAAAGGTGACATGAAGGTGGAAGGATACACCGCTAAGTTTGAGAAGTTGTCTCAGTTTTACCAAGTAGTAAAGTGAGCTCCGGATGACGAATGGAGAATGCAGATGTATAAGAAGGGCCTTAGTGCTTTTATGACTTAGGGTCTCAGTTCTTATACTATTACCAATTTTGTTGCCTTAGTGCAACCGGCCTATGTCGCCGAGGATGATCTCATAGGAAGTATGGGAAAGGAAAGAAGGTAGTTGAGTTATCAACTCCGAATGTAAAGTCCAAAGATAATTTCATCAAAGGAAAAACAAGTGCAATTCTTCGATTTTTCAGAAGTCAGAAGATGTTCTAACCGTGGAAAGCGTCACAGTGGTGGATGTAAGCCAAAATCTAATCGATGCTATTATTATAATGAAGAGGGTCACTATGGTAAAAAGTGCCCTGCAAGGAAGAGTTCCAAGGAGTCACGAGCAGCTCGAAGGCAATGACAAGTCAACACTCTGAATGCTTAGACAGTTACGAATGCTGACGGTATACTTAGAAGGATGGGAGTCCTATTCAATAACTCGATCAGTATATTATATGATTCGGGTACAACCTATTGCTGTATATCTCGATCGCGTGTGAATCGGTTGGGATTAGCCTTATCATCGCTATCCGAGCCGATAACTATTTTTAACTGCTGCTAAGGGTCGTGTCCAGACCTAATCTTTGTATAGAATTGTCTACTTGTCATAGGAGGCAGAAATTTCATTGTAGAATTTATTGTTTGCCTATGAGAAGTGTGGACACCATTTTGGGTATGAATTGGATGACTGCAAATCATGTTGCAATCGACTGTATTAATCAACTATCAGCTTCGCATCAGAATCAGTTGAATTGTCTAGGACAAATTCTGAAGCGGTTACCTAGTTCACCTTAGACGGTCAATCTTCATTCCAAGGTGCGGAAGCACATGTTAGTATATTATCTGCATCCACTAAAACTAGTTTAGATTCGGCGAACATTCAGGTTGTGAATGACTTTCTGGATGTTTTCACGATGAAGTTTCTTCTGAACCTCCAGAGCGAGAGGTAGAGTTTACTGTAGAATTGGTTCCTGGCACAGGACCAATATCTATCGTTTCTTATAGAATGCCTCCTTTAGAATTAAAGGAATTGAAGTATCAACTTGAAAAGTCGATCTCGAAGAGGTTCATTCGACCGAGCGCTTCTCTATGGGGTGCTCCGGTGTTGCTTGTCAAGAAGAAAGATGGAAGTAGGAGATTGTGTATTGATTATCGACAACTCAACAAAGTGAAGATCAAGAACAAATATCCTTTGCCAAGGATACACGAATTGCTGGATCAACTTCAAGGTGTCGTGGTGTTTTCTAAAATTGATCTGAGGTCAGGATATCATCAAAAAAAAAATTAGAGCCTTAAATATTCCGAAAACAACTTTCCGTACTAGGTATGGACATTATGTGTTTGTAGTGATGCCCTTCGGTTTGACTAATGCTCCGGCGGTGTTCATGAATTACATAAACCGAGTGTTCCACACTTATCTGGATCAGTTCGTTGTGGTTTTCATTGATGATATCTTGGTGTACTCTAAGACCATTGAGGAGCATGTCCAACATCTCCGCATTGTTCTGAACGTACTCCGAGAGAAGAAATTGTATGACAAGCCGTCGAAGTGTGACTTCCCAATCGGGAGTTGCGGTGGATCCCAGTAAGGTAGAAGCGGTGTTGAATTGGGAACGACCAACATCAGTCACTGAAATAAGAAGTTTCTTGGGTCTAGCTGGTTACTACGGGAGGTTTATTCAAGGGTTCTCACAGTTAGTTCTTCCACTTACTCGGTTAGCTCGTAAGGGTCATCCGTTTACGTGGGATGCCAATTGCGAAGAATGTTTTCAAGAGTTGAAGATTTTGACTTCTGCTCCAATCCTGATTCTTACGGATCCGTCATTGGAATTTCAAATTTTCGGCGACGCTTCTGGAAAGGGTTTGGGGATGTGTTCTCATGCAGAATCATCAAGTGGTAGCTTATGCATCCAGACAGTTGAAGATCCATGAGGAGAATTATCCAGCTTATGATTTGGAGTTGGCAGCTATTGTGTATGCACTGAAGATTTGGAGACGTTACCTGTATGGGTCTCGTTTCGATGTCTTTAGTGGTCACAAGAGTTTAAAGTATCTGTTTGATCAGAAAGAATTGAATAACAGTCGAAGGAGATGGGTTGAATTCCTGAGGGATTATAAATTTGTGTTGAAGTAGAAATTAAGAGAGGCCAATGTTGTAACGGATGCGCTGAGTAGGGAATCCATTCGGATGGCAGAGTTAATGACGCAAGAAATGGAATTGTTGGAGTCTTTTAGATCTAAGTTGGGGTACATCCATAAGTTTCCACTTTGGTGGCGAAGTATTAGTTTGTTAAACCTCTCCTTGTGAAGATTAACAAAGAGGTTGTATTATGAGATTCCGTTTGACGGGTCAAACGTAAATACGAATATGTAAGTGAGGTAACTGTTGACTGTTTTTCACATTGCGAACAACCATCAAAGGATTAATTGAAGGATCTGCTTGCAAGAGTCCGAAATTTCCGAAGTGAAGCTTGGCGTGCGGTATGGTAGTTTTGAAAAATCATTTTGCGAAAACCCGCATGCTAAAGTTAATTTTGGGAACGAATCAAGAGGCTAATAGAAATCTAATTGAGGAAGAAAATCCAAGGAGGATTACTTAGGTTGAGGGGAAACTCTCAACGCTATTGACTAGTCCAGAAAGGAATCGGGTGCGTCGTTGGTAAAAACCTCGTGATGAAGTTGCAATAGAGGGAAAAGAGCTCTGAGTTCTGTTTGATAGTTGCTTTGAGAACAACTGAGGTGATTTTTATTACGTTCAAATTGATTTAATGTCCCCACGGTTTATTTCTACGTTTAAGGTCAAATTTTTAGTAAAACCCTCATTTCATCTTTTTGAAAAGTCTTATCTCGAAATCATGGGGGCGAGTCAAGAAGTTTCACAGATGACTTTTCCGTCACATTGTCAATGTGTACGAGAACTGTTATGTAATTTTTAGAAAAATTGTTGATAACGTGTTTACACCCTTCGAGAAAATCATGTTTGTACTTATCTCTACCGTGGAGTACCAGTTTGTGGATCTCATTTTCAACCTGTATGTCTATCAAATGTCTTGTATTAAACCCTTTGATTTAGATTAATCAAAGTTGGGGAGTAAACGAGGATAATTGGAATGAGGCTTCGGGAGTGTTTTCAAACGCGGTGCCGAGCCTATGTAGGCGAATGATGAGTTTCTCGTGTAGATTCGTAACCAGAGTGTTCGTATCAAGGTAGTAGTGGATCATACTTGGAGATTGATGTGCCAACTTGGGAAGATTTTCTACACTCACTTCGCTAATTCAAGAATATTTTCCAGCAAATTTGGACCTTTCTGAGAATGTCTGTTCTCGGTTAGTCAATCGTAAGACTTGACGAAATTTTGAGGACAAAATTCTTTCAAGTTGGGGAGAATGTAACATCCTCAAAATAATTAGCCGAATTATTTGGATGTTAACCCAATTAAATTAATTTAGTACTTGACTGGTAAATTTATTGAGTGCTAAAATTATTTATTGGTTGTCATCGGATCGTTAACCGGATAATACGGGCCAAGGAAGTTTTGGAATCGAAATAAGAGATTGAGATCAATATGGTAATTACACCACGTTACCACTTATATATTAATAAATATATATGTGTGTGTGTGTTATAAAAGAAAAGAAATAAAAATTAAGAAAGTGAAGAGGAGAAAGAGATACAGAGCCGTGAGTGAGGGAAAGAAAGGAAAGAAAGAAAAGAGGAAAAGAGAGAGTTGGCGTGAGGGAGAAGAGGAGAGGGAGAGAGGAGACTTCACCAAAACATCAACCTTCCTACACCAAAAATGATCCCCACATCCTTCTCTTCATTTTGACACCAAAATCATCATCATCCATTCACTATCCTCAAATCCACCGTTTTCGAAATTGTGAAGAAAATGAGAGATGTTGGGTTTCTTGTTTCACCTCTTGTCTTGGAAGCCTAGGAAAATACCATAGAGAGGTTGGGTTGTCATCTAAGAGGGAAGAATTCAAGCTTGAGTGAGTTAGGGTTTGTAAAATCCAATTTGGGGGTTTTTGTGAATAGTAGCTTTTGGAGGTTAGGGATGATGAATAGTGTTTATGGAGGATTTCGAGGAATTTGGTATTTTGGTCAAAAAGAGGTCTCGTGATCGAGTGGAAAGCTTTAGGAGCGGATTCGGATGTCGCCGGGACGTGGAGTTGATTCGGGGAGCGTTCGTGTGGTTATGTCAGAAAAGCGTTTTCGCGAAAAGTCTCGGTGTTTCGTGATTTTCATCACGATAGGTGCGTTTTACTCACGTTTAGGATTTATGTTTTGAATTGATTGATTGAAACGAATTTTACGTTAATTGATTCGACTGTTTGTTTGATGTGATTGTTTCGACTTGAATTGCGTGTAAAATATCGTTTTGGTCGAAAAACCGTTAGATCGACGATTAACGGATTTTAAGGAAATTGATGTTTGAGTGTTATGGATTGATATGTTTGATTGATTGATGAATATTATTGGATATGTTTTTGGACTGTTTTTATGTTGAGACTGGACTGGAACAGGTATTAGAATTGATCGGAACGACAAAAAAATGCGAAAACGGGATAAAATTTAGTGCTGTCAAAAGCGCACGACCCGTGCGTCCTAGGCGCACGGACCGTGCGCCCCTTTCGGTTTGTGTTTTGCAAAGATGACTTACAGGGCGCATGACCCGTGCGTGTGGGAGCACGGACCGTGCGCTGTGTTCTGTCCAAATTCTCCAAACTTGCCCGAAACGATCCCGATCGATTCCAATCCTCTTCTAATCCTTTCCTAACCCTTCTATAATGATATTAGGCTTATAATGCCATTATTTTGGGTATGTTTCAAAAGGGATTTATAAAATACTTTTGAAGTTGAAATTGTTTCGAAAAGTCGAACCATAGTACACGTGTGCGGATATGTTTTATTAATAATAAAGCAGACTGTGAGTCCTACGTGGTATGGTATAACTGACGCGTGATGGTTATTATTTATTAGTCTAAACCGGTCTACGATTCACGATATATATATATTATATCGACTATAGGAAACGGTCCAATGCGGGTATTATGTTCAGTTATCGGTCTAATGTAAATGAACTAAATGTTCATGTGTCTGTAGATATATTTATTGTATCGAGTTGGGTGACGACCCATGTTGACATACTAGGAGGGGCAGTCATGATCCCCTACCCTAGGCTCCGAGGCCAATAGTGAAACTATTATTGGTAAGGGGTTCGCCGGGATTAGTCTTGGGGCAGTCGGTGGTGTGTCAAAGAGTATTGAGTAACGTTCGCCGAGATTAGTCTTGGGGCAGTCGGTGGTACGTTACTGTTGTTTTGTAGTGTGGTTCGCCGGGATTAGTCTTGGGGCAGTCGGTGACGCACTGAGTTATAGCAGATTCGCCGGGATTAGTCTTGGGGCAGTCGGTGGAATGCTATGTGTAAAATAATGCGGTTCATCGGGAGTTAGCGTTCGCGCAGTCGATGCCGTGTTGTGTTATCAATGTTTTAAAACTGAACCGAGAGCGCTGGTAGGGGTCTCGGTAGAACTCACTGAGATTGTATCTCACTGTTTATATGTTGTTGTTTTACAGAGAAGCAGGGAAAGTGGAAATTGAGGAGACACGAGTAGGTGGCACTCGGATGGTTGCTGAAGACTTAGCTTTATGCTTAAGTGTATATCTTTCCTTGTTATCTGTGTATCAAGACATTTTGTCTTTAGCGTTATGTATTTATTTCCGCTTTCTTGTACGATATTGAACACTGTATTTCACTGATTGTTTGTGGTCTTATTTATGTTTAAGACTATCCTGTTGTTATTCAGTGAAAATTTTATAGTGGTGTTCAGTATTTCAACAGGAAATATATCTCTGATGTTTTAAGAATGGTCCACTTGGGTATTTTTACTCGATAAAAATACCGGGGTGTAAAGTAAAGTATCTCTGACCTTTTCCTTTTTTTTAAATCGACTAGTTCTGGCTTTTTCATCTTTAAACATTTCGACTTGTCGAACTCTGTCGGCCAATTGGGCCATATCTCTTAGGTGTAAAGTATCTAACTTTTTCCTAATAGAGTAATCTAGGCCACCAGCAACCATTTCGACTAACTCATGTTCAGGTACCTGAGTAAAACATCTCGCTTTGAGAAGTCTAAATCTATTGAGATAATCGTCAATAGATTATGGCATTTTGCGTCAAACACTGGCCAATTCTTTAAGGCTAATCTTGCATTGGCCCATGCCTTAAAGAATTGCTCATGAAACGCTTTTTCTAACTGATTCCAATTAAACATGGAATGTGGGGGTAACGTAGTGAACCATGTGAAGGCATTTTTTGTTAAAGAATTTGGAAAATACTTCATTCTCAAATTCTCATTTTGTGCTATGTCGCCAGCCTCAGTCAAATACCGTGCAATGTGTTCGACAGTAGATTCGCTGGTTTCTCCAGCAAATTTTGTGAATTTAGGGATTTTCCATCCCCTAGGCAAATCTGTTTGTATCACATATTTCGACAGGGGAGATACAAAATTAGGTCTATGTAAGCCGAAGTTAAGACCATTTTGGGCTAAAATTGTTTCGACAAGATTTGCCAATTTATTTTGATTTCCAAAGTTGTTTTGCTGAACTTGTCTTATTACTTCGTCAGCATTTTGGTTCCTATTAACTAATACAATTTCAGGCACAGGTTCTTCGACAGCCATCATTTGTCTTTGATCAATAGGAACTGCGTAGTTGGGCCTTTCGGCAGGGAATTCAACAGACCTAACATTCTGAACTTGGGGAATTCGCTGGTTGTGCACTGGTGGAGTGCCAAAGAAATCAGCAATTCGACCCATTTGTGTTGCTAACATCTGGTAACTGTCATTTGTGTTTTGAATCAATGGGTTAAACACTGTACCAATTTGTTGTGTTAGCATGTTAACCATATCGTGGTTGCTATCATCCAGTTGTTGCCTTAGTGCCAATAAAGATGATGTGGTTATCGAAGGTTGTGCATTTCGACTATAAATATTTTCTGGGGAATTATGTATAGGCAAAAAGCTTGAGGCTAAGTTTCCTGCATACGTAGATGCATTTGTTTGAAGCCCTACCATCATGGCTGTTGGCATGCCCTACGGATAATTTCTGCCATTCATGGGGAAATTAAACAGCGTATTTCCGATCATGGAATTGGCCATTAAGGGACCAGTCGAATTTAAATTTGGTGGTACAGGGACCATCATGTTCGACACTAGGTTAATGGTAGGAGCGGTTATAGCAGTTACACCCATAACTGTCGAAGAAGGCAGTGGAGCGGTTATTCCCGCTATGGTTGAAGAAGTAACAGGAGCAGTTACTCCTGGGGAAGATACAGAAGCGATTACTCCTGAAGTATTTGCAGCATTGGTATCATTAACTGATGCTTGGGAATGTGCATTTGATGTAGAAGCAGTATTCATATTTGAACGTGGCATTTCAGTAAGGCGCCTACCACTTCTTAAACGCATGCAAAGTATAAAATACTGGTTTTGTGTTTGATAACAAACCCAGAATTGTTTAGTAAAAACTTTTAAAAATTTTGCACAAAGGTCCCACTGGGCGTGCCAATTTGTTTACTGTGATTTTTGGTAAACACCACAAGTTACACACACGTGTTGCTTGCGAGATCAACTAGAAACATCTCGAAACATTTGTGGTAAAGTCTTTTACTAAAAATTATTAATGTTTGTGGTTTGTTTAAAACTGGTGATGATAACCGTATACAGTGAAAAGAAAACAAACAGAAACAAAGAACGGAGTGGAGAAGGATTTAAGTTAAGTGCGAAGAAGAAAATGAAAGTAAATGCAGAAACTTAAATGCAGGGTAAAGCGCAGGAATCTTAAATGAATGTAAAAGACATTGCATTGAATTGAAAGATTTGGTTCGCAGATTCATACATTCGTTCTTGATGACTCGTTTTCTCTGTTGCGGAAGTATGAGTTTTTTCAGACCTTCTGCAGAAATGAAATTGCGACCTTTGTTCTGTCTACAGAACTTCTATTTATAAGAAAAGAGTAAAACAATAACTGCCTAGCGGTTTTCTAGATACAGTAACTGCTATTTCGACTAGACAACTGCTTCATCCTTCGACCATTTATTGTTATTGCTCCCTTCGACAGCGCTCTTTGACTTGGCCTGTTATCCGGCTAACATTCTTCTTTCTGTCGAAATATTGGCCTCAGCTTTCCAATTTTCGCTAAGTTAGGAACTAAGTTGATTCTTCTTGACTACTACTTCCTCGTGTCGAAATATTGATCTTTCTTCTTGAATTTGTTAAGTCAAACCTTGTTGACTGCATTTAATTCTAGCATGTCGAAAATGCAGGCTAACACACTCTTACAGACGACACCATCCAAGTCCCGACTCCACAGCCGACCCAAGACCCTGTCCACCCAGAGGATGTTGTGACCATCCGTCAGTTCTTGGACCTTCTCTGCAACCGCACCAAAGCTATGGCGCAGCAAGAGGCGTGCCTTAGGAAGATTGAGAGGCGTGTGGCATCCATGCCTGAACAGCCTCGCCCCCATTGGAGCACTCCTCCCCCAGGGACTGTGAACTCAAGGCGCCAGAGGTCCCCACCAATGCGACATCTCAACCATCGCTCTCCCCCAAGGCGGAAACGGACACGTCGCTTTCCTCCCCGACGCTGCAGGCACCGAGGATCAGGCTCTCCTCCAACTACTCCTCCAACTTCGCCTGATAGAACGTACTGTCCTGAAGACTCTCCTTCCAAAAGGCTCATCGCTAGCGTCCTCTAATTCTCGTGAGAGGTCTCGAAGCCGAGTAGAGTCCTACAAGAGGCATCGCCATATATCCACCTCGAGGAGATCTCCAGCCCGACGTGACCGCCGAGACTTAGAACTACGGGACGGGTCACCTCGCTACTCTCCATGGATCTCCCATGAGGGACCTTTCACTAGGAAGATCGAGGGTTGCCCAATCCCTAAGGCTTTGGAAAAACACCCAATGCTCAACATGTAAAATGGTACCAGGGACCCTGACAGACACCCGGCCTACTTCTCTCTCATGATGCACTACCGGGGGGCAAGGGAACCCGTCCACTACAAGAAAAAACGGATTTTTCTGGCGGAAAAAATCCGCCGTAAATGCACCAAATCCGCCGGAAAAGTGATGTTTCCAGCGGATTTTTTCCGCCGGAAAAACGCTCGTAGGTAATGTTTTTCGGCGGATTTTTTTCCGCCGATAATGCACATTTCCGGTGGAATTTTTTTAAATAAAACATAATTTTTTTTTGAAAAATCCGCCGGAAACGCGCATTACCGACGGATTTTTCCGCCAGTAATTTCTGGCGGATTTTTTCCGCCGATAATGGGCGTTTCCGGCGGATTTTTTAAAAAAATAAAAAATAATTTTTTTTTTTGAAAAATCCACCGGAATGAGATTGAGAAGGAATAAAGGAATGATAATGAAGAAGTGGGAATGAATAAGAAGGAAAAAGAGTATGAGAAGAAATAATATTGGAGAGAATAAAAATGAACCGGTAAGAACGAGTAAGAATGAAGGAGAGTATGAAAAGTAATAATATAGGAAAGAATAAGAATGAAGAAGTAAGAAGAAATAAGAATGAAGGAGTGAGAATGAATGAGAAGGAAGAAGAAAGAGGAAATATAGAAGAGAGATATGTAGAGAAATTTATGGAGATTGGAGAGTATGAGAAAGAAAAAGAAAGATAAGATAGGGAAACTGTAGAAAAGAATGAGAAGGAAATAAAGAGTGAAATGAGAGAATGAGAAGAGTGTAGGAGAAAGTTTTATTTATAGGCATTTTCGAACGGTTCCGACGGATTTACCGGCGGTTTTTTCCGCCGGAAATGTGCAATACGGGCGGATTTTTCCGTCGGAAATTTCATGCGAAAAAAATCCGCCGGTAATGTACATTTCCGGCGGATTTTTTAGAAAATAAATAAATAATTTTTTGAAATGTTCATTTCCGGCAAATTTTTAAAAATAAATAAATAAATAATTTTTTGAAAAATCCACCGGCGGATTTTTTCCGTCGAAAATTTCCGAGAAAAAATCCGCCGGTAATGCATATTTCCGGCCGAATTTTAAGAAAATAATAATTTTAAAAATCCGCCGGAAACGCGCATTACCGGCGGATTTTTCCGCTAGTAATTTTTGGCTGATTTTTTCCGCCGGTAATGCACTTTTCCGGCGGATTTTTTTTTGAAAAAAAATGAAAAAAAAAATTTTAAAAAAATCCGCCGGAAAGTATTTTTTCCGCCGGAAAATTACCGCCGGAAAAAATCCGCCGGAAATGCCAAATTTCAGCCAGAACCGTTCCGGCGGAAAAAATCCGCCGGAAAAACGCGTTTTTCTTGTAGTGGTCCACTGCAAGATCTTCCCCCTCACTCTCGAGAAGTCAGCACTAGCTTGTTTCTAAGAGTTGAAACCAAACACGGTCTCATCCTGGGAACAACTAGCTATGATGTTCACGACTTGTTTTACCGCTTGAAGCCCAAGTCTGAAGAGGTGGTCAGGGAGAGGAAGAAACACTTAGAGAATATCTGGAAAGGTTCAACAAAGAAGCTGCGAATGTTAGAAACATTGAAGACAAGAGGAGGATCTTTTGGATGAATGACGGTCTCGGGAAAGGAAGCTTATTCCAAAGAGAAATCGGGATCAACATGCCCAGCGACTTGGCTGATTTCCTTCAAAGATCTCAGAAACACATGGACTACGAAGAGGAAGTGCTGGCCTATAGGGCCATTGAAGAACCATTGGAGATCCTCGCCGAATGCGCCGACGCAGAGTTTCGGGACATCAAACAACCCGAACCTCTTATGCAAAGGAAAGATCGAACCTCTAAGAAGTACTGTCGGTATCACCAAAGTTATGGACACGGCACCAACAAGTGCAACACCCTAAGAGACGACATTAAAGAGCTAGTTCGCGAAGGGAAGTTCGCCCAGTACGTGAAAGAAGAAGAAGACGGGTGACTATTGAGGCGTGCAAGCATGCGTTGGAAATATAAGAAGCAGACCTACAATTCTTCTGTTGAGCTAGAAACCCAAATCGGATGTTACGAAGGTCAAAAATGCAATATACATGCCAAGACGAGGTCTACTTGTCTCGGGCACCCTCTCCTTTCCTCACTTTTTGAAACGGTACCAGGCGCTGGGGGGACGAGATCTACTTGTCTCGGGTACCCTCTCCTTTCCTCACGTTTTGGAAAAATCTCTACTCTCAATCTCTTTTGAAATGGCTCAAATTTTGCAAAGGGTCAAAATGGTTGGAGGCTCACATATCTATAATGGACAAGAAATTATCAAATAAACTTTTACTTCCCAAGCTGAAGGCAAAAACACAATTACCAAGCGGTAAGAAGACTTAATACGACCTGCCAATGTGATGAGATCTAACATGATCTTTTAGGATTTGGATCTAGAAATATGGCAAATCAAATATTTTCTCACAAAAACACATTCAACAACATTAAAAGGAAGACATAAATACTTACATGAAAGAGGAAGAAAGATCAAAGATGGGGAAGACTTGAAATGGATGTGGAGAAGGATGTCTGCCACTTCTTCCTTGGGAAGATGATAAGGACAACACTATCATTGAGCTCTCCTAGCCTCAAGGTTGTGTGCTCAAGGTTCTCATCTCAATAAACCTTGGAGAATCCATGATGAACCTTCACTAACATTAGCAACTAGCCACTCACCACTCACTTAGGTATTAGGGCACTCTCATACTCAAAATGTAAAAGTGAATTTCATTCATCAAAGTTCTAAGGAATTACAAGGAAGAGAAAACTATTTATATGTTGGACTATTGGATCCTAGGCCCAACATACAATCCACTAAAAGAAAAACAAGGCCCATGGCCACATCAAAGTAACTAAAGGTCATAGTCTCCTAAATGGCCAACAAGGCTCAAAAATAAATGTTCATTACAATTAAAAATGAAATCTTAATTTTATTGAAAAGCAAATACAAAGAAATAGGGAACACTAGAGTTTGATAATTCTAGAAATTCCCTAAGGTATTCTTGGTCACCTTTAGTGTGTCCTTGTCAATTATCAAGGTGGACACACTAAAGTATATTCCTTATAAGTGTTAAATATCTTTTTGGTCTTTTGAATCTTTATCTTTGTGACCGTCATCCAAGCTCCATAATTAGGCTAGACATGCATATGGGCTCTCATCACAAGGCCGACAAGTCGGCAGGGAAAATGTTAGCAAGGACTCTTCAAGCCAAGACCATCCTCCAGAATAATCTCGGCTTGGGGGGCAACTGTTCTGGACTGGGCCATGAGACCCTTTCCAGCAATTGGAGATGGATGAGCCCAATAACTTTGATCCATATCCACAATAAATCAGCCCATTTATGACAATCATGCCTCGACGACTCAGAACCCGATTGATCCAACGGCTCAGAGCTGACACAGATCCCTATAAATACTGATACACATTGTCATAAATAGGTACATTCTCATTCCTTGCTATACTACTCTACAATTCTCAATACTAACTTGAGCGTCGGAGTGGCATCGCAGGTACCCTACTCGGGATCACCTTGGCAGACTACTTGGACAGCAGGAGACCTACCTGTAGCAGTCATCGAACAACCGCTTGGTACAGAACATGTTGTATGGGTTGTTTTGCCTTGATGTTGAGCAGAATATCTATGTTCATTTTTATATAGGCAAACATAGAGCTATAATATATTGTACATTTATGTTCTGTAGTTAAATCTATATTCAACAATGAGTAATAAATTGTTGAAATACACGACTTTGTTGCTTACTTGTGTCATACCCTAATTTTGTCCGTTAGATTAATGCGATTCGTTTTTCTAAAATAATAATAATAATCTTGTAGACATTTGTTTTTTATTGGTTTCTTGTTTCATTTTCAAAAAATCCCAAAAAACATGTTCCATGGTGCACGCGTATTATTTTTAGTCGCGTACACGCGTTAGTCTTAACATTTTTGCATTGTTGCGTGCACATGTTATTTCTAATCACATACGCGTGTCATTCCTAATCGTATGCGTGTCGTTACTCTCTTTGCGCGCGCGTGTTCGCCTCTCGTCGTGTACGCATTTGTCGGTGCCCGTTGTTTATTGTTATCATTATTTTACTACTAATGATACTGTTTTTAAAAAAACAAGTGCAAGGAAATAAAAGAATCTATAGATAATTAGTTGTCCAGTTTTTATATATTTACAATATAACCCAAAAAGTCAAATTTGTTACAAATGAGGACAAAAAAAAAAGTAAAAAAGATACAAAAAAAGATACAAAAAATTAAAACAAAGGTGAAAAAAACAAGAGGCAGCGCTGCTGCCCTTGTTGTTGCTGTGGCAGGAGTTCATTTTGGCTACCAGCTCAAACTTATTTCTCCTTGTTCCTTGCTGTCTTCCCATTTTTGGCACCAACAATACTATCTTCTGCTACAGCAGTACCACCACTTCTGGGCTGTTTTGTTTTGGCTCTGCAGAATTTGTCTCCAAAAGATTTGATACACTGCTTTGCACCCACACCTACACCACACATATTGGACTATAAATACAATAAGCAGCAACAGTAACAAGGGACACTGATACCGAGAACAGAACCCACACAGTCACGACAAAGAGACCAAAACCAAAAATCAGAAACCAGAAAAGAGTGAGGAGCTTGAAGCTCCGACCACCTCATGGTGGTCACCACCTTCGGCCACCCCCACACCACCGTAACAGTACGCCCTTCTTCCACCTTCTTGTCTTGTCAGTTCCCCCCACCGTGAGCTTCCCCTCGTCTAACCGACCATCACCGTCGCCACCCTCTCTCCAGTCGCAAACCAAACACCACACCAACCATCAACAACACCTCGCACCCACCGGCACCACCACGTGACCACCCAACAACCACCGCCGAAAACCACCCATTAGACTAGATCCGAACCCTCTCCCTCACCGTTGCTGTCGCTGGCGCCTAACCATGGCTCTCCCTCCGGCGGTGGCTTTCATCGTGAGCCCATCCACATCTCTCCTTCCTTCGCCCAAAAACACAGCCAAGTCACAGTCGAACTCAACAGAAAATACCACTCTACGGCGGAAACCACTGTCGTAGCACCATCGCGTCAGCCCCCTCATCTCTCTTCGCGAGTCCTTCTTCTTCCTTCCCTCTCATCTCTGCGTTTTTCCTTCTCTCTCTCTCCATAATCTTCGCCGGAAATCACTCTCTCTCTCACCGAAAATCTCTCCACTCTCCTCACAAATCTCTCTTTTTTTTGAAATTTCACATTCTCTCTCAGAGAAGCAAGAGAGAACGGCGCTGGTTAGAGAAGAGGAATTCGGGTTGTTTTTTTTCGCTGCCTTATGTAGTCTCTATAGGTCTTAGTTTATTTTATTTTCTAATTTTTAAGCTCAGTTTGATATTTACACCCCGATGTTTTACTCCATTCAGCCCACTGTTTAAGCCCATAAGTCTAGCCTCTGATCAGTCCTCAAAACGCCAAAACCGAACCAGGCTCGCTATTCGCACTACCTTTTTAAAAAAATACAATATCCTGCTCCTTTTCACATAAATACACACACCATTTTCCTTCTCTTTCCTTTTTAAATTTCTTTTCTACAAATAAACATTTTCTTTCACAAACCTATTTTTTTCCCAAGTAACGAATAAATGTCTTCCCGAACATAAAAAATGGTTTGTTACTAATGGTCACTCTGAGCTTAGCTTGTTTGACCGTTAACAGCTTTAGTTTTCAAAACGACCTATGGGTGACGACCACTCTGAGTTTTACTTGCTTGGTCGTCACGAGTATGTCTCACAATTTCAAAAATTAATGAAAAAACACCAAACACACGAGTATTTTCTACCAAGAACTACGTGTGATTTGATTCTCTACCAGGAGATACGTAGGACCAGGGGGCGGCCGACCTCTTTCAATTGCATTAATAAAAAACCTTTTTTTTTCTCCTTTTAATCCATTTCTCTTCTATTTCTCAAAAAGTACAAAAATAATTAACCGTTTAGCGAGTCTTTTATTATTATTATTATTATTATTATTATTATTATTATTATTATTATTATTATAAGGGTAAAAACATTATTTTTGAATTAATAAACGCTTACACATTTAGTTAAAAGGTAGCCTTCCTTAGGAAGGATGTCGTAGGGTGCTAATACCTTCCCTACGCATAAACGACTCCCGAGCCTAAATCTGGTCCCCAAAACCCCTTTTATCCACTCAATAGGGATTTTCCAATGTTTGCCCTTAAACTAAACTTTGGTGGCGGCTTCATTTTAAGAACTTCGAATAATCCCTCCTCCGGATTTTTCGGTCGCTACACTTGTTATGTTTTGTCATGTTTTCATTTTGAAAACAGAAATTTATGCCTATTAGTACATCATTCATTACTAAACAAATTAGAAATTTTAGCAATAAAATCCACGGTTCAATGCTAAGGGTTTTACAGATTATGGAGAAAAATGAACAAATGAATCAAAAACAACATTAATTTTAGGCAAGACTGACATGCCATAGATGGCTGACTATATCCCACTTGAATGTGATAACTTAGTTACATTTAACAAATGTTCAACATTTGTTCTTATAAACAATTAATTCGTTATTTTTGATGACCATTTAACATATTTTTGTTATTCTCAAACTTCATCATATTCAATAGGTGGGAAGCATTTAAAAATATTTCTTTGACACTGATCTCTTTGCAACACCCACAATATAATTGGATAAAACTCAAATGGACCCACCTCTTTAGAAATGCGATCTACTATTTTTGTGGGACACACATGAATTTCACATATTGTGAGTCATTATCATTCAGGGAATGTTCAAGACATTGTTGTAACCACTTCTTATTAAAGGATTCTCTGCGGAGTAGAGATTTCAATTGTCCATCATCATTATTTGTAGGATCAATCATTTAGCCAACTTTCAAACTCGAGTTGTCACTTTTTTTAACTATCCATAAGTTCAATATATATGGTATGCATGTTCAATTGTTATTGGGTCTTGGATGCAAAACTAGAAACTTTGTAGTATTTTGTAGCTTGGCATTGGAAATGATATTTATTTAGGTAAACATATGCCACTTAATAATGGCCACGTATCTGTATAGGAATGCAACGATGACAAAAGCAAAGGGGATAAAGGCGATGGCTCATAACACGGAAAACCTATCGGGGAAGAGAGAGAGAGAGAGAAGTTGAAACACTAAATGTGATATTTGTTAACTATAACTTCACAAAAATAACTTTAGAATATTATTTATTTTTTGAAAAACAAAATTAATTTTAATTTATTAAAATATATAAAAATAAAATATTATATAAATTAACTAAATATTATTAATTTTTCTCAAAATTTTTAAATACAATAATTTAATATATGAGAGGATTTGAATTTCCTTTGACCAAATAAGGATTGGATTTTGTAAATAAAATAATAAATCTATTCACATTTATTAATTGGTTGTTGTACAATTAAATGCATGGTTGGACTACTATATCAAATGTGTATACAAACATGCTTAGTGGGATCATACTTCTCACAAAATCTATCAATGTTTTATGTTTATTCTTTCCTACTTAAAGGTCGATATGACCATCATGTTTTTTATTGAAATTGTTGCCTTTCGCCCAATCCTTTCCTCTTCCATTTAGAAAGACCTCCTTCAATAACAATATTTGTATACCATCCTATCAAATCAATGAAGCACCAAATGACTAAATATTGACTCTACTTCAGGCAAAGATTTTATTAAAGAAATGCTTGAAGGGTACGCAAAATTTACTTCTTTTTGTACCATCGAGGCATAAAAAAAATTTATATTACTGAACATGTGGTAGGATTTATTTCATATAGGGGAAGCATCGACTCTCAAAATCTTGACTAGTTCATATTTTGTTTGAAAGGACGTCTGATTTTTGTGTGTATTCTACGGTTTTTATAGCCAAGAGGTTGTATGTGCTGGGAAATTCCGAGTATATGGGCAAGAAGTTGAAGAGCTTCCCTTAGTGGCAACTAACAACGAATGGGATTGACAGGTTATTTAGTTTACTTCACTGAAGATACTTTTGTCCTTAATGTTATTAATTTTGAGCAATTGTATGATGTCTAATAAGAAATATTTGTACCTAAAATGTTCTTTTTTTTATTTAGAGATACTTTCGTCGTCTACTTTCCTTCATTGAAAAGGTGCTTGGACCATTAAAAGTGAGACAGCTTATCCTACCAGCTATTGACGAAGCTGAATCCATGTGGACTAGTAATTTCAGGTTTAAAGATCTAGACAAAGATAAGGTGTGTGACTTTTTAAAGTTTGTTATGAAGTTTCATTGGTTACTACTCATTAAACTAACTATCATTCTCATTACAAATAAAAAATTATAGGACATTTTACAATATGATGAAGTTTCACGGGACTTCGTTGTTAAAGAAGCCAGTACATGTCCTCCATACTCTTAACTAGAAGTGTGTGTAATTTTCTTGTGGACCTCTCATTTGAGAAATTGTTGTATGGGTTGTTTTGCCTTGGTGCTGAGCAGAATATTGTAACACCTCCACGTAGTTATTTTAATTACTTTAATGATTCAATGTTATAAAATGATTTGGTGTGATAATTGTGTAGATTGTTTGATTGAATATGAGATTGGTATGCATTGTGTACTTGATTGCAAATTAAGTAGTGGTATTATGCTAAACAGCGAAAGGGGTTGAATTTAGAAAAATTGGTGTCATCAAATAGTGGACTTGGGGCGAAACCCAGCCTATTAAGGAGGGTCAATCCACACAAAACATTTGACCCAACTTACACTCAGCTGAAGGATACTCACACACACTCACTTCCTCTCATTAAAACACTTCCTCACTAATTTTACAAAAAAAACACACACACACTCATAACACTTGGGGTTTTTCAAAGAATAAAAAGAAAAGAGAGGAAAGACAGAGAGATGCGAAGAGAGGGAAGGGAGCAAGAGTGAGACCCAAATGGAAATCACACACAAACACCTCATCTCAGTTCAAATCATTCTTGGATGGTTATCCTTCTCTTCTCCATTCTCAACACAAGCTTAGAATAAAGAGTTCACTTCATTCAATATTCATCCTCATCAATTTCGAATTGCATGAGGGTAAATGGAGTTCAAGGAGCTGGAATTCAACGTGCATGTGGGTTATTTCAGTTCATTGGAGCTCTACAAGGGTTACATTGTTGATTGGAGCCACAAAATAAGAGTTTTGAGAGTAGGGGTCGAGTTTGGGAAAGCATGGGAGCTTGTGTGGTGTTTAAAGGGTTATATTCTAGCTAGCATTTGCATTTTCAGCAACTACAAGTGATTTATGTGCCTTAGGTTGTGTGTTTGTCTGGTGTTTAGAGTAGTCTTGATGTTGAAATGCTTGAATTAAAAAGTGGTATGTGCTGAAAATATGTTTTTGAATTGCTTATTTGGTGGCAGTTTCCTTGAATTAGATGTGCTAATTAACCCATAATTGATGGTCATCAAATGGTGTGTTGAACGTGTTTTAACTTTTATTAGATGGTAGTTTCCTTGAATTAGATGTGGTAATTAACTCAAGATCTTGACTAATTCATATTTTATGTTTTTTGCAGCCAAGAGGTTGTATGTGCTGGGAAATTCCGAGTATTTGGGCAAGAAGTTGCAGAGCTTCCCTTAGTGGCAACTAATAAAGATTGGCAATGACAGGTTATTTAGTTTACTTCACTGAAGATGCTTTTGTCCTTACTGTTATTAAATATGAACAATTATATGATGTCTAGTAAGAAATATTTGTACCTAAAATGTTCTTGTTTTTTTTATTTAAAGATACATTCGTTGTCTGCTTTCCTTCATCGAGAAGGTGCTTGGATCATTAAAAGTGAGACAGCTGGTCCTACCAGCTGCTGACGAAGCTGAATCCATGTGGACTAGTAATTTCGGGTTTAAAGATCTAGACAAAGACAAGGTGTGTGACTTTGACACTGATCTTGTAACACCCAAAGTAATTTTAATTACTTCGATTGTTAAGTGATTGATTTAATTTTTATAACTGGTTGTGTATTTGATTTTGGGACTTGATGATTCCCTATGACCATTAGTTTGATTGAATTATTTTTCTATGATTGGTATTACAGAATTATTAATTCTTAATTGAATTGTTGAATGATTGTTAATTGATTTCAATATATATATATATATATATATATATATATGTACATGCTTGTTTGTGATTTGAAGAGATGATTGTGTGTTTGTGAATTATTAGTAAGAACTATGTGTTATTAGAGCCTATGGGTTAAGAAGTTTGATTAGAAGAGTTGGGGTGTTAGTAAAATAGAATGTGGGAAAAAAGAGGATTTCCTACCATTTAAACCAATTTCACTAGACTTAAAATATCCTTCCCTCCTTAAGTATTCAGCTGACCCACACACTCACTCTTCACCAAAGACACATTCATTTTACAAAATTTGGAAACAAGGGAGTGTTGAGAGAGCTTTCCAGAAAGAGTGGGAAGAGGGACTCCACCTTCTTTACCAAACCCTAAATTCAGCTACTTGAGAACCAAATGTTCACTCCATCTCTTCAACAATGCACATTCCCTTCACTTCATCTCCCTCGTTTTCAAAACTCTTGGAAGTTTGAGCTACCACATTTCAGAAATTTCACCTTTCATACCATAATGACCCCTAGTTCATCATGCATGTGGGTTTTGGAGGTCATAGATGTTCCATTGGAGCTTGCATGTGGGATTAGTCAAGGTATTTGAAGTTAGAAAGCTAGGAGTTTCAGTTTGGGAGCTTTTGAGTGCTGGTGTCAGTGAAGAGGAGCTAGTGGAGCAAATTTTGGGTGTAGTTCAAGTGTTCCACTTGATTATTGAGCAATTTCTTTGTCAATGTTTGTTCCCCACTTCACATTTTCTGGGCTTTGAGTACTAATATACTTGAAACCCACTTGATTGTTAGAGTTTGGACTTGATAATAAGTCACAAACTCTGTTTTCTGAAAATTTGCTATGAGCTTGTTAATGCATGATGATTGGATTATTGTTGGATAATGTTTGGTTTGGAACATGATTTACACTAAAATTGATGTTTAATTATTTGTTAGTCAGTGTATTTTTGGATTAGATTTGTTTTAGGGTGGAATAGGAACCAAAAGGAATGAGAATTTCATGAAAAATCTGGTTTTTAGCAGTCCTGCGAAGTGCACACTGAAAGTGGCACGGACCTTGTGCCAATTTGGTGCCTCATTTCAATTTAGCCTTTTTCTCACTCCTTTGGGTACCAATTACACTCCAAGTCCTTCCCTAACTCTAGTAACATTAATTACCATAGGATTCAACCCTTGTATGACTTGTTTATGATGTGATTGAGTGTCGGAGATATCGTTTCATAAGATGCGTGAGGAAGAACTATATGTCTAAGTATACAATTAGAAATGAATTAACAAGTTATTTATGTACTTGGGATTGGTTTCATGAACCTAAGCTCAAGACCTTGGGAGGAGCTCATTACCTTGTTATTGAGTGGGGGTTCCCCCGCCATCGCGATTTAGTAGCATTTATATTATGTATTACTACGGCGTATTGGGGGATGCATCATAGGTAATATATTAAAAGATATCGTGAGTATATAATGTTAGCCATTTTCGATCTAAATCAGAGTCGCGAACCTACTTAAGGAAGTAGAACATAACATTACTCGATGGAAGAAACCATCAAAAATTTACCCCAAAGGGTATAAAATACCAAAATGCGTATTTAATGACATAACTGAATACGGTTAAACATGAGTCATTACTTAAAAATTGTTCAATTCCGAAAGTACGGTTTGCAAAATACAATAACTTGATTATACAATCAATATGAAAAGCTCGCAATATTACATATTACAAAACTAGAGTAGACTAAGCAGATGAAAACGCAATCCCGTAGGATATTTCAAACTCTTGTAGCCCAGATCAGCAGCTACTCTTCTCTATTTGTTTGGTCGTGCCTTGCTCATCTGTAAAAACACCACAATATATACATACGGGGGAAAATGGAGACAGAGGGAAAAAGGGAGAGACACACCCAACCACAAATCGTACATGGGTTCAAATTCCACTAATTAGGGTTTCAAATAACAATCAGAGGGTTCAAATTGTAGCAAGAGGGTTCAAATCGTACCTGGGTTCAAATCGTTCTAGAAGGTTAGGGTTCAAATCGCAACCACCAAGCAGAATCGTTCTTGGACCAGCGAAGCTAAAAATCGTTCCAAAGAGAAGCACATCGTTAGGGTTCCAATCGTTATGGTTTTTGTGAGTGGTGATGGTCAAGGCTTTGGTGAGTGGCGGTGGTCTTCGTGAGTGACGGTGGTGAGGGTATTTTGAGAGCGGTGGTGAGGGTGAGTGCGAGAGTGAGGAGAGTGAAACGTTGTTTCGCGAATGATGAGGGAATGGGAAATGAACGAGAGTTTTTTTTTTGGTGGAAGGGAAATGAGCAAGATGAAAATTACAATGAGGGAAGCGAGAAAATAAAAGCGGGACTGGGTAATTTTTTTCTCAGTGACGGATTTCACATTCCTCACTATTAGTGATGGACACTTTTTCTCTCAAACTCCGTCTCTAAAGGTCTTTTTGACATTTTGTGACAAATTTAGCTACGAAATTTTTAGAGAGGGATATTTTTTCGTCTCTATATTCGTCACAAATGTAACACAGAGGTACGTGTGACAAATTTCTTTTTATCGTACCTAAATCCCTCACTATTAGTGAGGGATATTTATCCATCTCAAAAATCCCTCTCTAAAACCAATTTTTCTAGTAGTGGATCATTAAATAGCAAAAACCACCTGACTAATAACTTCTATAACCTAGAGATATACTCCAAAGACTCCACACATAATTAGTAGAAGAGACACCATCTGGATTTAGACCTAATCATAAGCCACTTCCTGAATATAGCTTAATTACATAAAAGGTCTCAGAAAAGGTTTAGGATTCTATTAGAGAATATTCTCCCTAGCTTTCCATATACCACTTACTTGTTTCCATATAAAGC
Source organism: Astragalus membranaceus (assembly GCA_039519185.1). Taxonomy (NCBI): domain Eukaryota; kingdom Viridiplantae; phylum Streptophyta; class Magnoliopsida; order Fabales; family Fabaceae; genus Astragalus; species Astragalus membranaceus. Next base: position 100,516,171 of record CM076846.1, on the reverse strand, counting down.
TCCGCAGATGGAATAAATTCTATTATGTCCTGTTTTGTGCCATACAATCCAGTAAGAGACCATGTTGGTTAGAATTTTACACAAACTGACTATCAGGCAACAAATAATTGTACTGTTTATGATTATGGACGACATGTACAAGGCATTTGCTTAACAACGTTCGTTATCGACACATTATGCATTTGCATAAGACAGAATGGTTGTAACATGGTTATCCCCTAAAACAAATAATGCTAAATGGATATCTTGGACTCATTTATTCACACCACGCCACAACCACTTGTCTCATTTTCTTTTCTTTTTTTGCTGAAACACTTGTCTCATTTTCTACATAATTCCCAACACTCGTGTATAGTTGTTACTTGTTATATCTAGAGAGAGAATTTTCATTCTGGATCTAATAGTTATGCAATCAAATGCACCATACTAGATCCCGAATCCGCATTAAATTTGCTTAAAGGTATGTTTGGGAGGGGGTTTTGCGAGGAGAAGGGAGGGGAGGGCTTGAAAAAGATTTGTCTATATTTTAATATGTATTTGAGAATTTAAAAAATTAAAAGAACAATTTGATAGATATCAATATAACATTTTTAATCACATTTGATTTATGTATAGAAACATTTTATAACTTCCTCAATTTAGAATTGAAAAATATGTCCTCTCCTCTCTTCCCCTCCCAAACATACCCTAAATGTTTAGGATGGGTTAATGCAATGTTAATAAATCATTAATTTTTGGTGTACACCCCCGTTAAATTTTATAGTCAAAAGTTTTGGTGTGTTGGGGCCCAGCTCATTAGGGTGGGATAGGCTATGTGAGTCAAAAAACGATTACAGAGATACTTACAAATTACTCATCAATGTTTAAAGTGTAAACACCGGCATTGTGGTTCGAACTCACGTCTTTGTGATATGTGTTGTATCGCCTTACCAACTTGACAATTTCCCTTGGCCAAATATTGGCAAGTGGGCAACCCACTTATAGTTGAGTAGGACCATATTGAGCAGCAAAACTCTCTGAAAAGTTTTAACGTTTTGAGACATCTGATTAAGTTGATTGCGACTCGTGTCATCTTATCCAATCATTCTTGGGTAATCCAATCACTTTATTCATACGAATAGAAAGTGGATCTTTAGGATTCCTAATTACGCAAAAAGGGTAAAAAAAAACCATAGTTATTTTTGAAGTAAATTCTTTTTCACATTAGTTAAAGAAAATCTTAATCATCTATATATGAATCACATGGCAAAATTCTCAGCATAGTAATGTTTGGTCTCACTGAAGTAACGCATGCAAGTGACCAACTTAAAAATATAATAAAACTTTTGTAGACTTAGATTATATCAAGGCAATCTTTTGGATGGTTCTCAGCAAAGCATTGTCTTACATTGAACTGGATAACACTTTTCATACCTAAAAAGTAATAAAAAAGCTATTAATTAGCTACAGGGTCTTGGTTTTATGTGCTGTTGGCAAAAATGAATTTGTTTTATAGTAATGTTATTATCGACATTTCTGTTTCTTTGTTCCAAAAAACAAAACAACAAAAGGACAACATAAGCATGAGACAACTTTTTTGGTAGCTTATAAAAATGAAGTCACGGCTTGAACTATGTACATATATTTTTCTAAGTGAATTGCAGTGTTGTCTATTGGCTTTGGCTGCTTAAAATAACAAGAGTAATCATGGAGCTTGCACTAGTAAAGTCTGAGTTAAGCCCAACTAGAAAGCACAGGTTGCTCATGTTGGATGGTGATGGTGATGTTGCTGCCACTACTAAGTGTGTCAAAAGGCGGCGAAGAGATTCATCTGTAGCAGTCCAACAACAAGGTGAACAGTCAGAAGAACAGCAGCAACTAAGTAGCCAACCAACTGCCACCACTGTAAAGAGAAGCTCAAGGTTCAGGGGTGTTAGCAGGCATGTGATGTTCATAAACATATTGTTCTGTTGATTATCTTTTAAAGGTTTTAAAATTTTGGTTGCGTTGCGATAGTTAGAGCTGTCAAAATGAGCTACCTGGGCCAATGTGAAAAAAGGCAGCTAATCGGCATAGCCTAGTTATCTACTTGACTGTGTTTTTTGTGGCTCAGCCAAGCTCAAAATACTTGGCCAACGGGCCGGCCTGCCCAGTCCAATTTTAACAAAGGAAAGCAAAAAAATGTTCATAAAAGTAAGTTCAGTCTGGCAATGGGCCAACTGAGCTGCGCCAAAATGTCCTGATTCTTTCTAGGCCTCCGTTTTTTGAGTCCAATCTAACCCATTACACTGGGCCATCGGGTTTGCCTATTGAGTTGGGTCAAAATTGACACCTTTAACGATACTTGATATTGTAAAGAATTGTGGTCCAATGCAGCCAATTTGGTCTAAATTGTGATGGCATTGCGGTCACAGCGACATAAAAAAACAATGATATCGCAGTCCAGGTCGCGGTCGCAGATGCTTTTTAAAACCTAGTTTTTGGTAGCTGCTTTCTGATATGAAGCTAATTATATATCTTTCTGTGAAGCAGACATAGGTGGACTGGAAGATATGAAGCTCATCTATGGGATAAAGGGACATGGAATCCAACTCAGAAGAAAAAAGGAAAGCAAGGTAGATTTTGAACACTTCATTTACTTCACTTTCATTGGCTATTATTCTTGTTATAATTTGTTTTTGATTACTAACAACTTGTTCATTGCATTGTGTATCTTTTTGTGAATGTGGATTTGCTGCTTTGCTGATATGGAACAGTATATTTGGGTAAGTACTTCAACTATTTGATTCCAACAGTTTGTTATCTTAATAACAGGATAGATCATAAATTGACCTTTTGGGATTCACTCTTGTTTTCAGGTGCTTATAATGATGAAGAAGCTGCTGCTAGAGCTTATGATTTGGCTGCACTCAAATACTGGGGAACATCAACTTTCACAAATTTCCCAGTATGTCTCTTGAACTCCAGAAGTTTTATTTTTGATGAGTACTAAATACTAACTCATTGATATTCTTACTCATTCACTCATACTTTTACAGGTACCTGATTATGAGAAAGAAATTGAGATAATGAACACCATGACAAAAGAAGAGTATCTTGCTTCATTAAGAAGGTAATTCCATTTCTTGAAGAAAAACTGTAATTATGAGATTTTAATATTTTCCAAGTCCTAAATCCTTCTGTTCTTATTCTAGGAGGAGCAGTGGGTTTTCCAGAGGTGTATCAAAATATAGAGGAGTAGCAAGGTGAAATATTTTCTAACTTGTGCAATCAAACTCTACCTTTTGCCAACAAAGAAAAAAAAAACTTAATGTAAAGTTCTGTGTCTGAAAACTAACTGCAGACACCATCATAATGGAAGATGGGAAGCAAGGATTGGGAGAGTGTTTGGCAACAAGTACCTCTACCTTGGGACTTACAGTGAGTTTTCCATGTCCTTAAATTAATCCCTGTTACTTTTGAAGAACACTTAGAAAACAATTGCCAATCACTCTACACAAGTCTAAAATAAGATGAAATTTTGGGGGGGGGGGGGGGGGGGAAGTGTGTTAAAAAGATTTGAACTTGATAGTAGGCTAACTAGTTAGACTCATTGTCCTAGTATTAGAGTTTGTTTGGGACGAGTGGTAACTAGGTTCGGATCTCACCTCAAGGTCTTAAGTTCGAGTCATGGGTGTGGCAAAAACTCTATTGAGAAGAGACGAGAGAACCACATAGACCGGCAAAGCTGGGTACACGTGATCAGTCAGGTTTCTCGGCGTAGATTAGTCATCGACAAAAGCGGTGGATACAAAGAAGCATATATATATATATATAATATATATAGAGCAAAAATTACCCTCTAAAGTTCTCTCCTAGGTCATTTGTTTAGTTCCGCAAAATTGGACGAATTCAAAAAATGAACGAGTCCAGGAAGTATTAGTCTTAAGTCCTCCTATCACTTCTCCTTCCCTCCAAACTTTCAAACAATCCCTTAAAATCTTGGAACTGCTATCTTATATATGTGCTCATTGTTTTCCTCTATAAAGGTACACAAGAAGAGGCAGCTCGCGCATACGATATTGCAGCAATTGAATACAGAGGCATAAATGCAGTGACAAACTTTGATTTAAGCAGCTACATCAGATGGTTAAGACCAGGACCACATTCTACTCCTTCTCAAGGGCAAAAGATAAACACAGACCTTCAAACCTTTGCAACCTCAAATTCCGTCCAAACAGGAAGAACCATAGAGGTACCAAACTCCAACATCAATCCATTTCCCTCAAGTGAATTGGATAGTACCAAAAAGCAAGACTTTTTCAAGTGTATGACCCCTTTGAGTCCTTCCAATAAACCATCTTCCCCAACAGCATTAGGACTTCTCCTAAAATCATCAGTGTTTAGAGAACTAATGCAGAGAAATCTGAATTCTTCAAATGAAGATACAGAAGAAGTTGAACTTAGATATCCTCAAGATAGTAGTGAGGGGATTGGAGGGATTTTTGGTAATGACAAAACTAGTAACACTTTCTTGTGTTCTAATATCAACAGATTACCTAACTTGGAGTCATCAGAAGAGAGGTCACTGCCAATGTATCATGGAAATGTGCAATCCTTGTGGAATGGCTCTTTCAACATGTCTAATTGATTACTTTTGTTATCTTACTTTGCTGTTAAGAAACATATTCCTAGCATAGTAGTCATTTATGTCAAATAATTGTAATGATGTGAATACTGGCTCTGCAACCTTCTTTGCTCATAAATAAAGAATGTCAAGTACACATTACTTCTATGAAACACCGACTCCAACATCGCCACCGGATACGACATAGACACGGACACTGAGACACCCCAAATGTCTAAAATATAAGACATTGGGATACCGCATATATTTTAAAAATTAAAGTTGATAACTAAATCAATAGAAGTATAAAAACAAAGTTGATAAGTATAAAAATTATAAAAATAACCAAAATCTAAATTGAGAATTGAATTTTATCTCGACTTTTTAAAAACAAAGTTGATAAGTTTTATTGGCTTTGTTGATGATACAAAGTTTTATATCCCAAGAATAAGTATAAAAACTTAAAATTTTCAAGAAGTTGCTTTTTTTTAAAATAAAAAATTATGATAGAAGTGTCCGAGAGGTGTCCGATCGGTTTTTAAGAAGTGTCCAAGTCAAAATAATAATTTTTAAAAATCCGACACATAGAAGGGTGTCTGACACGACACGTGTCGTGTCGGTATCCAACTGCACTCTCAAGAAGTGTCTGTGATTCACAGCATTACTTTTATGTTTAGAGTTAGATATTGATGCATAGCACAGTATTATTGGGTCTTTTTTTAGATGCATCATTTAATAAATCTAAATTCTCAATTAACAGTTACATCAGGTATAAAATTCATTAAGATAGTGCAAACTGTGCAATCACATCATTGGATATGCAAATGTGAAACATTCTAAAAATTAATGATGCATAAAATTTAAATCTATGATTCAGTTCAAATTTAATGCATTGTTAGAGTACAAAATGAAGGAAAGTAAAAATTTCCTTTAACTGAATAAAAGAAAAGAAAATAATGAACATTGATTTGAAAGACATGCGAAAGACATACATTGATTAACAATCGGTTGTTCCCAGAACTCTGCATTTTGTCCCATCCAGCAACCAACCTTAAACCAAGCTGAATTCTGTCAATTACATAAGAGTGAGCAAAAAATATAAATCTTCTCCAATTCTTACTACTGTCCTCAATAGTAAGATTATTACTCTTGAGAAAGTTCAGAAACAACTTCTCTACTAGGACATGTCCTAACATTGTGTCCCTTTTCTTGGCACAAACGACACTTATATGTTCTTCGAGATGCGATGTCCTTTCCTGTATTAGAAACAACTTGAGGGCATGTCTTGCGGTTATGGCCATATTGTCGACATATTTTACATCGACGGTGTTTTATTACCTTCCCATTACTATGACTTATCCTTAACTTGCTACATGTTCTTCTGTTGTGACCTTTTTCACCACATAGTCCACATGTGAACCGCTTATCAAACGAACTATCCTTGAATTCAGGACAGTAGTGTCTCCTATGCCCTTCGCGTCCACAGTTTTGGCAGTAAAATTTCACTCCTGCATAAAAGTGGGATGAAAAAAATGCTAATAAGTGTTTCTGAAGATCAACCATGCCTATTAGAAACAAAGTCATGGGTGCAAGGGTATAAAAATGACCTTTCATTGCAATGCTCCTTTTCTGACGGTTTATTGGATCGCTAAAGAAAGTTTTCATAGTTTTGGAAGCATGCTTTCTTGCTGCAGCGGTTCTCTTGACTCTCTGCATCCATCAAAGCAAATGTTCATTCTCCAGAATTTTCAGTATGTCAAAAATCCAATGCTCCAAATTAACTAGCCTGATAAAAAATCTATGATGCACTGACATGATACAGACAAAAGACACGATACGGACACGGACACATAGACACCGGTTTTAATTTTAAAAATACAAATAATTGAAGTGTCCGACACGAATGTGTTAGACACCGGACAGGTCTTCAATCGAGAGTGTCGGTCCTACAGAGATCAAAATTAGTATTCATAAAACATGTACAAAACAGAAAAGGTAAATGCTCAGGCTTCAGTAGATGTCTTATTCCCTACTCTAATTAAATAGAATTATAGCATTCGATATTGGTTTATCAATGTATCAAAATGGTCTTTCAACTATGATTAAAGAAACTTCACATGGCACGTGTTTTTGGAGGAACAATTTGAAATATTGATAATGGAGTATCAATATAACGACATGTGTATCTTTGGATGACCAAATGAGTGTCTATACTGCATGTCACAGTAAAAATAAACACATAAAAGAATTATTTTGGAGTTTTGTTTTCTTTAATAGATATTACGATCAAATCAAGTCTACTATAATTTCCAATACCTCAAAATATCATAGCTTTCAAAGGAAATAAAAATTATCGCATTTTAAACCTTAATAGCAGCCACTCTTTGTGCTTGAAGCATGGGATCCTGGTGGATGATCTTCATTCGTTTGCTAAATAGACCAGTTTTGGCATTGAGACTCTGCAATCATTCAACTAAACAAAGACATTCACATTTGCAACCTTAGCAACATCTTATATATCCTTTTCTTTAGTTCAACATACTAAATATTAATACACTAGTAAACAAAAGGAAAGAGAAAATGCTGTTTGGACTTTATTAAAATTTATAACCTCATATGATATGCCTTTTAACAATTTGTATCCAAAAGAAGGCTATTAAGGGTAAGCAGCAAACTAACTTTTAATGAACGACTAATCTTTAATCCAACTTCAGGAGGTGGTGATTGGTAAACGCGCTTGGATTTTTTCTTCACATCTAGCTTTATGTCCAATTTGTCAACTTCATCATCTTCCTTTACTTTGAGTGGGGATCTAAAAAAAATTAAAACTGTAAAACCTACGAAGAAATATTATGTATGACCAATAAATAAAACCATTTTGCATAATTCAAAGTCTTCAAGTAAAATAAACAACACATAAAACTTCTATATTTGACAAGCATATTAACTACCATGGTATAGAAATTTTATGACATCGTAATGCTGAGTTCACATCGATATAACTCCAAATCAGATATATGTAATGACAAGAATAAATGCAATAAAAATAAGAACCGGAAGCTCCAAACCCAGGTGCTTGCCCTCCCGTTTAACAATATAACTATGAAAATGTTGATGATCATCATCATATTAGCGATAATGATGACGACGAGACGACGTCGGTAATGATGATGATATTGATATGATTAATGATTTAAAACTACGACATTGATTATTTTCAGCTTTTTAAACATTTAATATAGCACAAGTGCCCCAATGCAGAGTACAACACCAAGTTATAGCAGTTCAACAGCCCACCATGACAAAATGAAAATATGATACAGCAAACAAAGCCTTTTGAATACCGCAGTTGAGTTTTGTGTTCGTATTCTAGATATCAAGGAGTAAGAATTGATCTCTTTTGATAGACTCAAAAGGAATATCATACATAACTATCTGGTCTGTTTCTAAACCATTTTTCGTAGGAACATTTTAGATAATAATGGTTTGATAAAGGGGAAAAACTAAAGACAAGAAGCATGGACAATGGCATGGAAGAGGATATTATGGCACAATATTCGAGTGGTCATATTAGGATGTGAAGTGCTTGTCATATCTAAAGTTGGAAAAGGTTTGCAAATGTATAATGTAAAATTTCTTAACAAACATTGATAAGGAGTTAACAGAAAATGAGATCGGTAAAGAAATGCAATTTGTTTATGAAATGTTACATGGAACGGGCTGTCTCCCATGGTTGTTCGTCAATAGATTCTTCCCATATAACGCAATCTCCAGAGCATTGGTGACAAGTCAATAAACCCTGTTTACATGAAGACCAAAAGGGAAAAAAGGGTGAAACAAATTAAATATCATGCATTGATATTATGGTCTATATCAAAGTGTTTCACAATTGCTACAAAAAGCAAGAATCAAAAAGTTACCTTATATATGAAGTCAAAAACATGTCTGATATAAATGAGAAATGGTGTATTTAACATTTTAACTACTAAATTTGTGTGTCATAAGTGAATCAATGTTTTTCATCGAAGTATCATGCTTGTTGAAGTATGAGAATGTGCATCGATGTGTGCCAGTATGCATATGGGAAATTTTCCTTGTGATTAACTACATGCAGTAATCGTCTTGAATGGCCCAAAGAAATCAGTTGAATTAAAAACAATAGTTTGAATTAGCTTTGAATTGTTTGAGGTATATGGGAGCTTCTCAGAAATTAAAACAATGGTTTCAAACTCAGAAAATTTTGTCCAAATCAGAAATGACTTCAACTCAGTTTGAATAATTTTGAGACATATGAGAGCTTCTCGGATTGGCCCAAGGGTAATGCAACCTCACTCACGCCCTACACAGCCCATAATTTTACCGCTGCACATCTATTTTGGTACCTAATAAAAATTGCACATAGGAGGGCTCTTCCCATGATTTGTTTACTTTGAAGCATCACCTTGCCTTGGGTCGGGCCTAAAGCTCCTCATGAAAAAAAGTTTGTGGTTCTTCACTTACGAAAAAGTACTTAGAAGCGTTTATAGGTGTTTAAAGAGAAGTTAAATGAGAGCTTCAAAGGAAAAAAATTAGATGTGGAAGCTAATTTTAACTTATACAAGAAGTTATTGTTTCAATTTCAAATACTCATTGCATGATTCCTTTAATGGTCGTAGAAGCTAGTTTTTAATAAATACAAGAAGTTATTGTTTCAAATACTCATTGCATGATTCCTTTAATGGTCATTTTTCTATAAGTACTTGATGAAAATTTTATCCAAACCGGCTCTTAATTTCAAGCTATCTTAGAGTGAAATAGTTTAGGAATGACCAATTCATGCATATGCAGAAAATGATTTACTAAGTCTTAAACCCTCCTAATAACACCAAGAAGAAATTCTGCTTTATTCAATGAAGAAATATAGTCAGGAAAAGAGAGTACCTTTCCATTGCATTTAGGACAGTCAGACCTAGATCTTTCAATTCCACATTCTGTACAAGGAGTATAACCCCTTCCTCTGCAACTTGGACAAGGTAGCTCTCTGATATATTGTCCACTTGGACCAAACCATGACCTTGCTTCTCTTGTATGAGAGTTAGCTTTCCTGAAATTAAACAATTTTAAACCTTTCTTCCGACATTCAAATCTTAATTGAAACAATGAGTATCACAATAACAGACATCATACTTCCATTACAATAATTACAATAATAATGCCACTAATTTATGACAATTAATGGAAGAGAAAGCTAAATAAATGTTTAATTACTCTGATGGGCATGAACTATTTGAAAATTTCTAAATAGGCCCCTAAACTCAAATGTTTGTAATTGGGTCCTTGAACTTGTCAATATTTCGTTATTAGGTCACCAAATTACAACCTTTAAATAATTATTAATTTGATCTCTAAATTTTTCACAACTTGTAATTAGTCGTGTGATCATGGACTTGATTATAAATTATTTCAAAATGTATCTAATTACAAATTTATTCATAAGCTTAGGAACCTAATTACAAATTATTTAAGAATTTATGATGAATTACAAATAGGTTTAGTTCAAAGCCTATTTATAAATTTTCTTAACAAATAGTTTATGACATACAGAGTAATTAAACCTTAAATAAATAAAACAAATAAAAATATAAAATTGAGACCTTGGCTTGAGTTCTGCCTCCAGCCCAAACAGATCCTCTGGAGGACTGTAACCAAACTGTGACAAATGAAACAACATCACATTATCCATGAAACAAAATATAAATAAAAACTCAAATTAATTTTTAAAGATGGAAAAAAGAGTTACCTGGGTTGGTTTGTGGGTGGAAAATGAGTCGTCGTTGAGCGAAGAGCAAAGGATGGTTGGGGAAGGGTAGAAGGTGTTTGAACGAAGGGGAAATAAGAGATGAGTGGTTAGTGGTGGAATTATGCATGGAAGTGTGAGAACGCGAAACGTAGTGTGGTACATGAGAATTACTTCTTGCTTGTTGGTTATTGTTCAAATTGTGTTGTGTGTTTGTTTATTTTTCTCAAGCTGAAGATGATGACAGGAAATGGTTATGGATACTGTACGGTTTCGGTTAATGTGTGAGTGAGTGAGTCGTGTGGCCACAAACGGGTTTGATAATGAATTGCTATGCTGAGCTCCTTCGTAAACTGTGTTTTTACGGTCTAGCTGGTTTAAAAAAAAAGTTCAAATAATAGTGTCAGAAACAGCAACTCGGATGCATATTATCATAGTTCATTTAGATATCTAATGGAGGTATGTTAGAAACAGCAACTCGGATTTAAAGAACAGAGAATAACAGCACGCAAAGTACAAATGTGAATTTTAACAATGTTCAGCAAGTGTGCCTAGTTCCCAGAAGCAGAGCAACTGGTTTTCTTATTAGAATCCCGCTCCACTCGAGTGTCTAAGAGACATACACAACAATAAGATGAAATAAAATGACATGGGGTAGACCAAATTTCAGTATAATGCAACAAAATAAAGCTATAATTCCAATGTTTAGATATGTTTACAATGGAATGGAGAAAACACAAGTTCCATCCCATTCCTGCAAAATTGAAGGCGTCAAAAAGTGGGGTATTGAATGAAATGAGATAGAATTCATTCCAATTTACTTCATTTCATTCTATCCTATCTGAATAAAACCAAATAATGTAACCTATCATTATTTATTTCATCCCTTTCCATCAATCCTAGCAATTTATAGACATTTTTTTTATGCTAAATACTCATGCGAACTCAAAGGCATACAACAATTCACGTGATAATCATAAATTAAAATTCATAAAAAAAAAAAAAAGAGATTAACAAAAAGAAAGTGGGTGTGTGTGGGTAGTAAAAGCGAGCACCTTGTCTTCAAACTTGGGGTCAGATTTGTTGTCTCCGACTCTCCGGCGTTGAAGAAGCAAACTGAGGAAAGACCCCTTCTGGAACTCAAACTCAAGAGATTATGCAAATGGGGAGGCAAGTTTCTATGGTTGGTGAGAAGAAATACACGGCTTTGTTTAGAGAAGGTTCTGGAAGTAGAAAGATTTTGGGAATAGAAGAGGGTGCAAGGTGTTGATGTTGAATTTATCTAAAAAAAAAAGGTGTTGATGTTGAATACAGAGAAGAAGTAATTGAAACCATTTTGAAGAGTTAAGAATTCGTAAAATGCTTTGCGATGCTATTACACAGACACTCTCTACCCACAGCAGGGGGATAAGGCTACTCGCTGCTGAAGTCCAATGCAAAAAGGTTTTTTTTTACCCCAATCATATCCTATACACCCCCACTCAATCATATCCTATATACCCACCAACACCCACCCACACCCACAACCCCAACCCCCCCCCCCCCCCCCCCCCCCCCACCCCCCACTAACCCTGTGAAAAGACAAAAATACCCTTAAAATTATTACAAATACCCTTAAAATTATTACAAATTTACAAAATATTTACCATTTTTCACTTGTATCGTTTGACCAGAAAGTTTCGTGAAAGAATCGAATTTACCCTTGAAAGAGCTATTTCCGATTTCCATCGGATTTACCACCGGATCTACATAAATCCGATCTTCCTCAGAAACAGCAGAAAAAGTAAGTCGTATCTACCTATATCCGATTCGAAATCGTATCTACCTATATCCGATTTCGCATCGGATATAGCTAGATCCGATTTGTGTTTTGTGTTTTTTTTAACTAAAAATTTGTTTTTTTTCAGTGTCCAATAGGCATCGAGGAGAGTCCTCAGGTCAGGATTTTATCACTGGTTCCGGATTAGCCCCCCTCGTCTCGACCGGACATTCAAAGGTGGACCATGAGCTGATGTCTGCTTTTCTTGAGAGGTGGCACTCAGAGACATCGTCATTTCACTTACCATTTGGTGAAATGTCGATTACTTTGGATGATGTCTCTTGTTTGCTGCATTTACCCATTACGGGGAACTACTACAGAGCTCCACCTACTTCTGTCACCACTGATCAGGCCATCCACCTAGCACATGTTTATCTAGGTGTCACTATGGAGGAGGCGGGGCTGGAGTGTCAAGCTTCATCTGGCCCATATTATTGTTTTGAGTGGCTGCAAGAGATTGTTAGTAGAGGGTCCATAGAGAATGACATGTGTCCTGCTGTCAGGGGCTTTATCCTTCTGATCCTGAGCTGGTCCATCTTCACAGTCAAGACCGGTGACAGGGCTGAGGTTAAGTGGCTGCTGCTACTTGAGGATGTCAGTGCAGCTGGTGTGGGATCATATGCATGGGGGCAGCAGCACTTGCTTTCATGTATGACCAGTTGAACTACTCCTGCTTGGACCAGACACATCAGTTAAGAGGGTATGCGACCCTCTTACAGGTAATAATTTTAAGTTAATTTTTTCCGAGTTTGGTTAAATTTCTGTTAAACAGTTTTTAATTCACCATCTTGTTTATCTTCTTTTTTCAGAGCTGGATTTTATGGTATTTTCCTTAGCTAGTGGAGAGGAGGAGTGGATTGCGGGCTGGAGCACTGTGTGGGCGTTGGAGGAAGAAGAAGACAGATGGAGTGAACCTGGGGGTATACAAGTAGAGGATTGATGCGCTGACCTCGGATGATGTCTCCCGGCGACCGTTTGAGGAGCACCGGGAGGAGGATAGAGAGTTTGAGCAGGTCTCATTATACAGGGGACACATCAGCTGGGGAGACATCACAGTTCCCTACATGCCCGATAGGTGCCTCAGACAGTTTGGGTACGTGCAGGTCATCCCACGTCACCCTCTTATTGGTCGTCTGAGCCATGCAGACTGCATTTTTCGGATTACACATTATATGCCTGTGGTGGAGGAGATTTTGCGTACTACTTATCCTGCTGAGAAGTTGGGTCAGGTTGCTCCGGACTACATACATTGGTATGTGAGAGCATCTATTCCTAGACTCTTACGGGTTGCATCACCACCACCACCACCACCAGTACAGCCAGTTGCACCACCAGTACAGCCAGCTTTACTAGAGATTGTGGATGACGAGATTCGGAGGGGGCTTCGGAGCGGAGACATTAGGATGGGTAGTCAGACATACGCTCGCCTCACCCGGTTACTGGATATGCTACCGGGGCGTGACTAGGGGTTTTGTGTGATTGTATGCTTGAACTATTTTTTTATGACTCGATTCTTATTATTTCTGGTTTATTATATTTGTGGAGTTTCATTAAAATTTCGATTTTATTCATGCGATAAAAGATAAAACATAACCAACTACAATAACAATAGGCAGATACATTTTCCTAAAATTCTGGTCGTCGAAGACGACGTAAAATCTCATTCACACTCCGTTGAGTTTCCACGTACAGCTCCAACGGCTTACACCGCTGAAGTGTGTCATGGATGTTTAACATGTTCAGCACGTCTTCGTCAATCTTGATTGTTATGGACGAGAAGGAAACGCGGCCATCGTCTCCAAGATAGGGTTGCGATAAGTGATACTAGTGACGTCACAGTCGTCACTAGTCACTTGAACTTTGGACCACACTTTATCCTTCAAACCTTCAAACCCCATGCCGCAGTGGATTCTGCATAACACCGGCTGAGGACTCCAGAAGTGGACACCATCTTCTCTCATCGTGATTTGGCCCCGATGATGTATACCGCAAAGCCTATTGTCATTTGAGCGTTGAGTGGGGCATATCTCCATTTTGGATGACTGAAATAAGCAAGTGAAAGTGAAATTTTGAGTGAAAAGAATGAGGTTGGCAGTGGGTATTTATAGAAATCGTCAATGATTATCAACCGTTGATATTGTCGGTGCAATCTAGACCGTTGATCAACATTGGCAGTCAAATCCCACCCGCCGAATTTAGTACAAATCGGATTTACCTATCAGGGAGGTAAATCCGATTTGCATTTTAACAAAGCGGACATACCCCCACTGATAGGTATATCCGCTTTGTTAATTGCAAAGCGGATTTACCTACCGGATAGGTACACCCGCTTTTATATTTTAACAAAGCGGATCTACCACACTAAAGCTATATCCGATTTCCCTCCACTAATTCTAATCGGATATACGTAAATTCGCTTTTTATTTTTGTGAATCGGATCTACCTCCCCAAAGGTAGATCCGATTTAAGTCAATTTTACAATGGGTATTTTCGTCTTAAAATTTATTGTGGAGGTATAATAGGGATATGATGGGGTAAAAAAAAACCATGTAAAAATGCACAACTTGATTTTTTTTTTACAATAAAATACATATCTTGTATCTTGATTTTTTTTGGGTGAACATCTTGTATCTTGATAAAAAGTACTATATTTACTTCAATTATCACTAAAAAAATCTATTTAATTTAGTCACACTAATACACGTCTCACCTTGGTCTAACATGCTTTTCTTATCTAGGCACACACACATAGTCACGTACCCAAAAATTGAATTGAAATTACAAACTAAATCAGTTATTTTTTTTGTTTTTAATTCAGTTTGCTATATATGATTCGGTACATATAATTAGGGATGGCAATTGGGCGGGGAGTACTCCCCGCCACCGCCTCCCAAGTTGCCCCCTGTCCTCATTCCTGATCGCGGCTTCAGGGAGTTTTCCTCATCCATCCCATCCCCATCCCCACGGACTCTGCGGAGACTGCAAAATTTATTAAAAGTTAGAAAAATATAAATTAAAATATAATAAAATTGAAAAATTATTTAAAAGTAAGACTAAAATACAAAATTTTAACATATAAAAAGTAGAAAAGTTAGTCTTACTTTTATATTTTAATATTTTTTTAGCGCTTATATTTTAATATTCAGAAAGTATAAAAGTTAGAACAATTTAACATTTTAAATTAAAAATACAAATAAATAGACTAAATAATTAATACTTATAATATAACATTATATCTATAATAAAAATATTTATGCAATATATTTGGGGTGGGTCCCCACAGGGCAGGGGGTATGATCCTTGTCTCCATCCCCGCTTTGACTGCGGGGGGATTTTCTCCCCCGTCCCCATGGGGAAAAATCCCCCGCCCATGGGGCGCCAATGAGGCAATCCCCAAAGAGATGACCACATAATATTCTCACCCTACCTATAATATTTATTTTTTTTGACAATACCCTACCTATAATATTTTTTTTGACAAAACCCTACATATAATATTATAAGTTGTTTTTTTTATAAGCAATGTTAACGGGGTGGGGGAATATTATAAGTTGTTGTTTCTTAGCTTTTGCATATTAAGTTTCTACTATTTCTTCGCTTTTTTCTACTTAAATGAAATGAGGTTAATTAAGGCTTTAGACGACGTCAATTCTTATTCTTTTGCCACCTTTTTTATTGGCCGCTGAGAAGAAGAAGCTTACTTTCATTATTAATTGAATTATTTTTCTCATTTTTGTTTTCAGATGCATGTTCATAGAGAACTTGGTACACTTATAAGTGCTTGTTGCACTAGGAATGGAGGGAATTGGGAAAATAGTAATAATTCAGAGTTATTAATGCTTGTGGTATGTCTAAGGCTGTATTTGGTAAAATATAGCGGATAGCGGATGTGTTTATAGCGAATAGTAGACAAGCTAGCTGATAGTGGATAACTTATAATGGATAAACGAGCTGATGGCGAATGAAGTGTTTGGTAAAGCGGACATGTTTAGTTAATGGTTAGATTTTTCAATCAATATAAAATATGACAAATATATATATATATATATATATATATATATATATATATATATATATTACATAAATTAATATTGTTATAAATTCATGATAATGAAACTAACTAGTAAGATATTGATAAATTACATTTTTAAAATCTATATTTTAATAATCTAGTTTATATATTTTCTTGAAATTCTAATTTATTTTTTAATTAAAATTCATGAAAGACTAATTTATTTATTTACTTGATAACTGAACTAATTTTTTATTTATTTCAAATAATTATGTATTTTAATAGTGTAATTTATTTAAAAAAGAAACAAAAGTAAACTCATTCTAATTCCTAATTCCATTTGACAAGATAGCATTTACAGAAAGAAAAAAAAAATTGGTTTTATCCAGGGTATCCACCGCAGACCGCAGTGACTAATCCCTCGCTGAATTGTAGTACAAAATTAAATATTTTTCACCAAACCGGTTATTGAGGAACGAACTTCACGTATTTAAACATCTAAATTTTTTTCCTAAACTCTAAGGTACTTCACAACACACTACTTAATATCGCATTTTACGTATTTTGTCACGAAATTAATTTTTTTCCCACCAAACCGGTTATTGAGGAACGAAGTTCGTGTATTTGAACATCTAAAATTTTTTCTCGACTCTAAAGTACTTCAAAACACACTGCTTAGCATCGCACTTTACGTATTTTGTCACGAAATAAAAAAAATTCACCAAATCAATTATTGAGAAACGAACTTCACGTATTTGATCAACTAAAATTTTGTCCAGACTATAAAGTACCCAAAACACACTGCTTAGCAGCGTAAAGTACAAAAATACATCAATTAAAATATTAATAAAAAAAACAAAGTTACTTAAATTATAAAAGTATAAAAAAAAAAGGAAAACCGAAGTTTTCCCGCGAATGCGGCTACAATCATTATATAAAATAAGATAAGATGAGATAAGATATTCTACATTCTACGTTATACCCATTGAGTTGCACAAAGTAATTCACAATTTCAAGGCAGGTGGAGATCCAGTGCACCCACTTGGCATCAAAGCCAATCTTCAATAACATTTTATAGTTATAAACCCTTATTTTAAAAATAACTAGAAATATACCCGTGCGTGCATACGCACGGATAACATCATATTCTTTGTATACATAGACTTAGACAGATTTCAATTACAATAAATCTTTCAAGTTATTAAGAAATGAATTTTTACAACTTTAGAGTATTTTCTTCATTTGACATTTTTTATCGTTACAAAATACATTTTCAAAGTCATAAAATTATGATAACAACGGGTAACTTTTTCCCGTTGAATCAAATGCATAATATAAAATAATTATTTTGATAATGTGTGTAACATCCCTTATTTTTACTATTTTAATTAATTTGGCATGATATTATGTTGGGTGATTAATTAAGTTTGTTGAAAATAAAATGAAGTGTTTGATTTGTTAATTATTCGAATTATGTGTTGAATTATGAGTAATTGCTTTTAGTTAGCCTAATTAGAGCTAATAGGAGTCATAGAAAATAGAAGGATTAGATGAGGGGTAGGGATGTCTTTTTACCTTGTCATTTAGTTAGCCTAATTAGAGCCAATACCCAGCCATTCATTTCATTTGAAGAATTTCAGAAGTAGAAGAGGAGAGCATGGGTGGGAGAGGGCGCGAGGGAGAAAGGGTGAGAAGAAGGGGGAGGGGGGAGACAGCCCAATCTTTGATGCATGTTTCCCTTTTTGCCACCATAGAAATCACCTCTTCACTCTCTTCATTCTGATTCCTGCAACACCACCATCGCCCCCTCCAAATCAAATTACCATTGACGACCACCGTAAGCTTCACCAAAATACAAAATCTGACCTCTTGCATGTTACATTGGAGATCCATAGGACCAAGTTCAGCACCCATATCACACATTGGAGCAACCATGGGAGCATCTCAGTGACTGGGTTCGGAGTATAAGCTTTAGGGAACCTTGGTTTTCAGTTTAGAGCGCTTGGAGCGAATTCGGGGACCGTTCGTGAAGTCTCGGGATCGTTCGTCTCGCGGGATTGTTGAATTGTGTGATTTTCATCACATTAGGTGAGTTCTATACTCACTAGGGAAATTGATGTTAATATATGTGTTGTTGTTCCTTGATGAATATATGTTTGATGACTGAAATTGGATGCTTATTGTGTTGATAATTTCACTGTGTGGAGACATTCTGGATAGGTTCGGTTTTCTGGTAACTGGGACTGTTTTACTGGTTCAAAAATTATGTGACTTACCTTTTTAGAAACTATATTGAATGCTTGTCATTTTGGCATTTGTTTGGTCGCATTTGGAGTAGTATATCTCTAGTTATAAGTTTCACAAGTTAGGGTAATATTCTGGACATAGGTACTGTCTTTTTGAAACTGGAAATGTTCTGTCCGTCCAAAAATTATGTGGTCTATTTTTTTAGAAACTAGACTTAATTGTGGTCATTTTGGCACTGGTTTCATCAACATTGGAGTTGTCTAGCTCAAATTATAAGTTTCACAAGTTAGAGTAAAATTCTGGGGACAGTCTGGACATAGGGTCAGTGTTTTGATTGTAGTGTCTTCAAACGATCTCCTTTTTGAATGAATCCAATTCCTGTGAAAATTAGACAAAATGTTCTACTGTTTATGCTCAAGTTTCGGGTTATTTGGGTTTGTTTTGGTCATTGTAGAAGAGTTACAACTTAGGACACACTCACTGCCCCATTCTCTGGACCTACTATTGTTTGCGAAAACTGTACTGTTTGACTCATCATTCTGAAATTATAAAAATACAGCCAGAGACTAGACTTCATAAGCTTTCCGTAGAGAGGTCGTTCGCTAAATTCCGATGTCGTCTGGTTTGGTCTTTCGATTGTGAAAACCGGTGTCAAGTCGCTTTGTGAGAATACGTTTTGGACGTCGAGTTATGCGATAATTTAATTGAGATTGTTTTGATTGTTTTCAACTCAATTTTGAGGAAAATGTTATGTGTATATCCACGGTTTTATTAACGGCCCTTGTGGTCCATTGTTTTGCTAACGGCCCTTGTGGTCCACGGTTTTGTTGACGGCCCAATGCGGGTAATGTATGTTGATTTTTGACGGTCCAATGCGGGTACATGGAATGTGTTTGGATTGATTGTAAATATGTATAAGTCAGATTAACAAACTTAGCAACCACGAGTGAGATCACGAAAAGTAATTATAAGATGGACTAAATGTCCCCAAGGCAAATCACTACAAGAATAAGTGCTTTTTCCTGCCATTTTTTCCGACGAACGCTTATTCGTCGCAATTTCCGACGGATTTCCGACGAAAAAGTCGTCGCAAATGTTCAGGAAAAAAAGGCGCTTAATTTCCCGCTTACGTTTCCGACGAAAACGTGTTTCGTCGCAAATTTGCGACGGCTATGTCCGTCGGAAAACGCTAAAATGTCGTCGTAAACTAAATAACCCAATTAAAACTCACAGTCTTCCCTCGAACCCTCATTCACTCACTCTCCTCTGTCGTTCTCTCCCTCCTCCCTCCACCGTTCGCATCCCATTTCCTCTTCTCCAAAACCCTCTCACTCTCTCTCAGTTTTGACCACCACCACACCCTCATGCCTTTCCCTCTGCGCGCACCTCTGTCATTAGCTCCCCTCTGCCGTGAGCTCCACCCTCATTCACTCACTCTCCTCTGTCGTTCTCTCCCTCCTCCCTCCACCGTTCGCATCCCATTTCCTCTTCTCCAAAACCCTCTCACTCTCTCTCAGTTTTGACCACCACCACACCCTCACGCCTTTCCCTCTGCGCGCACCTCTGTCTCTAGCCCCCCTCCGCCGTGAGCTCCACCCTCACGCCTTTCCTTCTGCCGCGCTCCTCTGTCTCAAGCTCCCCTCCGCCGTGAGCTCCACCTCCACGCCTCTCAAGCTCTCAAACTCTCAAGGTTAGAGTTTGATTTTATCTTAAATCCCTAATTCTTTTTTTTGGTACAACCCTTAATCCCTAATTCTGATTCTGGTTTCTGTTGATATTGAACATAGGGTTTTATTCCTATGTTCTAGTTGTTGATGATATTGAATCTGCTCTAGTTTTGTTTAGGGTTTGTTTTGTTACAAGTTTTATTTAGGGTTTTATTCATGTGATTAATGTTGATATTTTTCTGATTTTCTCTTGTGATAAATGTTAATCCCTCGTGATACTCCTTCTCTGATATTGAATCTGTTCTGATTTTTCTGATTTTCATGGAATTTGTATATAGGGATGCCATCGTTTAAGAGGAAGGAGAGCTGGTTCATCTCTCTATCTGGATTTACCTATTTAGAGAGGAAACTGGCCAGCAATTGGTACACACAGGGTCTGTATATTATCAATCCTTCACATGTTTTTTATAATGTTGAACATGAGATTGTGTTTTAAGTGGTACTGTACTCAAACTCTTCTGTTTTGCTGAATGATTTCAGGATGAAGATGCCTTCTTTGCTAGTTATGTTGTGGCTCATCAAAAGCTCTCCGAGCTTGGGTAATTCATTTCTTTGGTTGTTTATTGATAGTGAAGTATTGAATTTAGGAAGCTATCCTTGTTAGTTGAGTTCGGCATTGTCTATTGGGGAGTTGAATTGGGTTTATATATTTTATTTTATAGGTTTACTGAAGGTTAAGCAACAGTTGATTGGTGTTAGATAGGCATTGTGCCTCGAGTCTTTCATAAATTTCATATTACAAAGGAGAGCAGAGAGAAAGTAAAGAGAATTTTACAATTGGAAGAATTGGTAAATGAGAAAGGTGTAAAATGTATTCTATTACAAAGAACAACTGAAACTTCTTTACAATTGTGTTGTCCAGGTATACAGATATATAACCCTTCACAGGACTCAATATGCTTGTTTGCAACTGTTTGTCTTTTTCTCTTAATTAACGTTATTTGTTTGTTGGGTTTAGAGTTATGATGCTTCTTTATTGCTGGCTTCAAAAAGAATGAGCTTGTCTGAGCAGGAGCATGACAGGAGTTTTGGGTTGACGAATTTCAGATACATAGATACCAGCAAACAAGCTTTGGAGAGTGTCCTGGGGTTGTTTCTTGGGTTGAGTGTTGTTTCGGTAAATATATATACCCTCCTCTATAGCTTTCTAAAAAAGTGCCCTTTAGGTTACTAATCCTGTGCATATATCACAAAGTTTTTTTGGTTACTCCCTTTGCATTTCTTTCTTATGACATCACAAAGTTCTGTAACCAATCACCACCAAATCCTTTTTATTTTCCTGAGACCATGCAACTCATCTTCACTGTTATAATGGAAGGTGAATCAATCTATGTTCTTTTTCATTTTTCTCTCTGAAAATGGATTATTTTATTTCTAATTCAATTCATACATGCATAATTTCATCAACCACATTTTCAAATATTAGAATTCTTCCACTGAAAGTGCCGTAGCATTGTTCCATCCCAAATGATTCTCACCTTATTTGACGGTGAGTTGAGTTGCAAAAGAATAATTCTTCATAAAGTTGTTTACGTGTATCCTTTATTTCATTTCAAAGATTTTGGAGATTCTGTTCTATCAAGTCCACTTCTCATTAGAGTGATTGGTACAAAGGATGGAGCCAAAATTGGAATTCTTTGTGTGAAATATGGGACTGCTAAGGTTTTTTTTTCAAACCTGTTTTCTGTAAATAGAAATGTGTAGAGTACTCATGATGATTGAATTTGACATATCATTCATTCTTCTACTGCACATCCCTTTTTAGGAAAGAAAGAAGATTATTAAAGGATCGAAAGGGCATGTAGGCAAAACCGCTTATCATCAATATGGGTGTATGGTAAGAAACTTGACTCTAGCTATGCTTGGCTTCCCAGCCCATCTATTGTTATTTATTGTATCAAAGGCTAAATTTTGCATGCTAACTGAAGCCTCCTTGTCCGTGTTGCGAATAAGAGATTTGGCCTGCTGAAACTAAGTCAAATTGAGCACGTAATTAATAAATTTGAAAATAGTTGATATTTTTGTTTTTACAATACAACCAGGGTTAAGTAAGGTTTACATTCTATATGTAGTTGCTACTATTTTCTTTCTTTCTCTACTTGTTTTAGAATAATTTTCCGAGTTTTAAAAAGAAGCAATAAATTCTGAAGGAGCTTGTTTTGGACTGATTGGTCATCTAGATAGATTGATGGTATAATTTTCTACTTACTATGATGCCCTTCTTGAGGTTTAGTGCTCGAGAGTGCAAGAATTTTGTCTGTGATGATTAATCTGTTCTACCATTCATACAGCTAGATGATATCCTACAGAATGGGGATGTATATCCATACCAAGTCTATAAGGGTTGCCTCAAAATGGATAGTCCAACATTGATAAATCTAGAAATTTTTGGTAATAGCGACGATGGTGGAAAATCAAGCAAGTACTTGTTCTATTTGAGCACTCTTAAACTTCTAAATTATTTTCATTGGATATTTTAGTCTGAATTTTATTATTCTGCTCGAGTTTCAGGTACATTGTACAAGCATCTTGATAACTGTATGACTTCATCTGGAAAGCGGCTTCTTAGGAGCCGGATCTGCTGTCCGTTAAAAGATGTTGAAGGAATTAATAACAGGCTTGATGTGGTAGATAATTTAATAGCTTTCCCAGAGATTGTGTCGCATATTACTTGTGCCTTTTTGACATTTACTAGTCATTTTATTATTGACATTTTATTATTGACATTTACTAGTCATTTCTATTATTGACATTTTACTAGTCATTTGTATTCTGCTACTGTCTTCTTATGTTCCTCATGTAGTCATGTTTCTCAGAGTGTATGATCATATCTATTAGTAATAGGACTTCCAGCTTGTGATGACTTGCAGAATTTCATAAAATATGTAATTTCTTTTTTATTTTTATTTTATCACATGAAGGATGTTTAGTAATAGAACTTCTAGTTTGTGATGACTTGCAGAGTTTCATAAAACACTGATACTTGGGCCTTGTTTTGTCCCTCTAGGTTATTGCTAAATATCTTCATAAAACACTGATACTTGGGCCTTGTGATGACTGCAAAATGTTTGTAGTTTACTTAAACAAGGAATGAAACAAGTTATAATCAGCATAGTTACGTGGTTAAAATTAGTCCAAGCCAAATCTGAGACTCCACTAGGTGTTGTTTCTGTTGTACACTCCATTCAATGCTTGCCTCACTTGGTGCATAATGAGTAGGGCTGGAACATCCAGAAGAAACATTAGATGTTGCTCTAGAAATGAAATGGTTGTGTTGACATTAAACAACTTACATAAAAATATATTTAGTTGCATAATCATTATTTGCTTGGATGGTTTGCCTCATCTTCATTGATGTTTTGCTTTTCATTGGTGACTCCCATCACATACTTCTATCACCAAATTTTGGTTCCATTTAGAACTATGCATAATTATTTTTTTAGTTTTATGTGTGCTTCTTCATGTAAACTTGTTAGCTTTTTAGTGACTCCAATTACATGCTCCCATGTTCACTGAATTTTGCTCTAACGTATGTTTCTTATGAACTTTTTCTATACAACACTTTTCAGTTTTTGTTTTAAATGGGCTCTTATACGTTTTTTGTAGGACCTGTTTGCTGCAATTGAAGGCCTACTCTTATCAATGTGTTCACGCTCTTGAGGAGGTAGGGTAGATGAAACTTTGTATATAACCATGTCAAAGTTATGCAATTAACACTGGGAGGTTTGGCTCAAGGAGACCACCATCATATTGTGTTGGAGAATCACCATGGCCATGCTCCTAGGCCTCCAGACAAGGAAGATCTTAACTGGCACAACCAGCTTCAAACTAGTTCCCAGGATCCCAATTTGAAGCAGGTTTTGGCAGATAATGGGACTGAAATTGAATATGCAACAAGAGATGACTTCGTTATGGAGCAATTGGATGAGCCCTCTTGCCCTACCACGGCTTCAGAAGGTTTGTTTGTGTCTAATTATTCTTTCCTCAGTTTTTATGATTGTACACGCAAATTTATTCGTGTGGAATATTCGTGGTGCTGGTAATCCTGAATTGTTTAGAAACATTAAACAATTTACTGATGTACATAAGCCGGATGTATTGGTTATTGTGGAGCCTAGGGTAGACCCAAGCAAATTCCAAAGGACTTTCCTGCTTCTTGGATACACTGGTTTCTGCTACTCCCATGTTCAAGGTTTTGCAGGTGGTATTATTTTAGCATGGAAACAAGCAAATGTGAGTGTTAAAGTGCTGAAGACAACTTCCCAATTTATCCATGCTGAGATAAGCATCAATAGAGAGCAAGAATGGTTCTTCACAGCTGTGTATGAAAGTCCTCATGAGTGCAGTAGAAGGATTATGTGGGGAGAGCTGTCTAATATAGCTAACAGTATGCAAGGTGACTTGTTATTGGCTGGTGACTTCAATGATATTGCAAGTGCATCTGAGAAGAAAGGTGGAGGCCCTATCCCTTATGCAAAGATCACCAAGTTTGTTGAGAACATCAATAAGTGCCTGTGAATGGACTTAGGTGCTGTTGGATCTAGATTTACTTGGAAAGGACCCATGTTCCATGATGGCTATCATATCTTCAAGAGACTTGACTGAGCTCTTAGTAATGATGGTTGGCGCCTGAGGTTTCATGAGGCATATGTAAAGGTTCTTGCCAGGATTGCCTAATGTGTTTCATATCAATAGTTTCTTATGATTGAATGCTATCCAAGTTTGTCATTCCTTTTAATGTAGAGGACTTATGTGTTTCCAAGTTTGGGTTAGATTGATACTTGTCTATAACACTTGTAGGTTATATCAGATAAATTGTTTAGTTGTTCTTATTAGGGGTAGAAAGCTGACTTTGACACTAATGATTGTTACAAATATGGTTTTTTGTTTATTTCCCTCATTGTACTTTATTGTCAAAGGAAATTAATTGATGTATTGTTATGTAGGAGGTTTGTTGCACAAACCGCTAGCTCAGTATAATTGATAATAGTCAGTATATTTAGATTTAGATTTGTTAGAGTAAAATACTTTTGTATTGTTGTACAAGCTATTAAGCTTGAGTTAATTCAGTTAGCTTTAGCAAAACTGTAAGTGCTCACTATGTTAACACAACCCTTCAGAAGATTTTTTTTATTATTTTTTTAAAAAATTTCCAACGGATTTCCGATGGAAAGTTTCGTCGGAAATGGTTTTTGCGACGAATTTGCGACGAACATTTGTGACAGATTTGGGATGAATTTGCGACGGATTTCTGACGATTTTGCGACGGAGACATTTGCGACGAAAAATTCAGTCGGAAAAAATTTGCGACGACTTTTTGTCCGTCGAAAAGTTCGTCGGAAACGTCAATTTCCGTTGAAAATCGCTGCATTTGAGACGAAAATTGTCGTCAGAAATCGTCAATTTTCTTGTAGTGAATGATAATGATAAGTTCATGTTATGTCATGTTATGTTCATGCCAAGATATATATTTATATACATCATGTTAGGGTGACGACCCTATTTTCAGGATTAGCGTACTAAGGGAGAGGAAGTCATGATTCCTTATGAACTTAGGCCCTGTCATGTTTGTCCCCGCTGTGGTCAGGGAATGGGTTTGCCGGTAGTTTTATATACAATTGCCGGTGATACGTTAGAATCATGTTATGTGTGTGTGTCACTTGTGCGTCGCTTAGAAGGGCCACGAGTACACGATGTATGTTCCACGTAGTCGGCTTAAGGGCTACGATGAATCAAGCATAATGAATCGCGAGCGTTAGTAAGGAGTCTCGGTAGAAATCACTGAGACAAGTTGTCTCACCCTATCATGTGTTGTTGTTTTTCAGAGAAGCAGGGAAAAGTTGAAGGTTCCGGAGCATTGGTTCCGGAGCTGCTTGGAGGAGCCGACGTTATCTTTATTTTGTCATGTCTTGTATTTCCTTTTGATTATCTTAGTATGTTCGATTTGTACGTCTTATTTATGCTTGTAAAAGTTGAAAATCGATTCCGTATACTTTCTATTTTCTTAGAACTTTTACAATTGTGTGGAAGATAACGGAATCTTCCAAAAAATCGATTCCGTATACTTTCAAATTGACTTTTACAGCTCTTTTTACAAATGTGTGGAAGAAACGTAATACGTATGTACCACTTTGGTTTACTCACAAACACTCAAGATCCCAAATATCAATATTGATATTTTTTGGTTTAGTATGTATGGTTGGGGGACGGAGCATCGTGGGTTCATTGCACAATATTTACTTGTGTTTTACTACTTGATTTCTCACAATAATGTTGGAAGACATTTTTGGAATTAGTTCGACACTTCATATCTTGAACACCGAAAAAACATTGCACAATCACAAACTTGTATCTTGCCAAACAATACAAGTTTTCTTTTCTAAAACATTGGAACTCTCCCTTTGTATTTTTTTTCTCACATGCTCGTGTTATAGGGCTTCCTTACATTCTCTCTCTAGAGTGTCTCTATCATTTGCACAACCCCGGCGACTCTTGCCTCTTGCACTATACTCAAACAATTTCAACTCATCGCGTTTATACAAGTTTATTCAAAGCGAATAGATTTACAAAAGTTTTCTTTGTTGTGTTGTCTACAAATAGAAGGAAAATGATCACAATCTGAACATTGAAATCTATTCGCTTTGTTCTTTTCTCTTATTTTCAATTGTTGTAGTTAAGATTTCATATTAGGTTAGATGCATTCTCATTGGAACCTTGTGTAATTTTCTTTTCGATATTTGATATTAGCTGAATTAATAATTTTGATTCTACTATCCTTTCTGAATGCTTTCGTTTGTGTTACATTCATATTTAATTTTTTAATTACAAATTGAGAATTAGGTAAAATTTAAGTTAGAAACCACATGAATGATGCATGTGTCTTGTAAGAATATGACATGTTTTGTTTGTACTCATATAAGTTCATGTACCTAATGGTTCTCTATGTATGAAACACCTAACTAATTGGCGTTTCTATTGAAGAGAACAAGGTTTTAACCAAGGGAATGGATTCGGCCCAGATAAGGTAACACGATTGATGAGTGAGGTAAACCGAACTCAAAATGAAAGAGAACAATATAAGTCCAAAAATATCGGACCTAATCATTTTCTCATATTGTTGTATTTAGTGTTTTGCATCTACCATGTATGTGATTGCGTTGTGCATATGTTGTAGTTGCATATTTGCAACTACAACATAATGTGCAGGTTTTAGGTGGTTATTTTGAGCATGCATACCTCTGTTTTGTAGTTCAGAAAATTAAACTTAGTAAATCGCAATCCATTATTTTCACCTCTACAATGTTGACGACCATGACCAACTATTTCTATACAGGTTTTGCAACATCTGTTTTAGAGAGAGAGAGAGAGAGAGAGAGAGAATTTGCAAAAAGGGGAGGTGCATACCTAAAAAGGAGTAAAGTTGCGAAAGTTTATAGAATTTAGGTTTTATTTATTTAAAGTATTTAAAAAATGATAATGGGCCCGTTTGTTACGAATTAAAATAGTTTTTAGAGATTTTTAAGAAAATGAGAAGTTGTTTTGTGTTTGTGTAACATACTAAAAATCATTTATTTTAAAAAAATCATTCTTTAACTAGTCCGAACATTATCCTGTGAAAATGATGAGGGAGTGAAAAAAGTGAGAAAGTAAGAAAAGTTTCAAAAAATGTGTGAGAGAGTGAAAAAGGGTTTGAAAAGGTGAAAAGTGAAAGAAAAGAAAATGTGTTTTATTTTACGTCTTAAGACGATAATAGAATGCCCAACTGTAACATCCCCTATTTGGCTAATTTCAATTATTGAAAATAGCGAGAGGTCAAGTTATATATATATATATATATATATATATATATATATATATATATGTCATCTTAGTCAAAAATATATTGTGCTTGATAAGTGAATTAGTTGTTTGCTTAAGTGTTAGGAGTTATGTGCCTAAGTTCGGAGTTAATTTCATTGAGTTAAGTCAACTAGAACTAATAGGGAGCCTTAGGAGAGGAGTAACAGCTGAAGGGTAAATGAGTCTTTCCCAACCCACTTAAAACCCCCAGCTGAAACCCAAACAGCAAAAACACTTCACTTCATTTTGAACAAATTGCAGAAACTGAACAAGGGAGAGAAAGGAGAGGAGGTCGCGAGGAGGGAGAGAGAAAGAGAGAACCCAGGATTGTTGATGCATGTCCCTTTCTGATTCCATCACCTAAACCAGAATTCCAACCTCTATCTAATGATATAAAATTCATCACCTATTCACCCTCCAATCTCTTTCCACCATTTTGAGGGCTTGAGGTTCACTTTGACAAAAATGGAGATTCTGTCTTGCATGTGCGTTTGAATAGCTGTAGAGTCAGTTCCAGTACCTATATCCTGAAGTAGAAATAGTTAGAAGGAGATTTGAGCTGCTGGGTTTGAGTCATAGGTGACTGGGGAGTTCGAGTTCAGCTTTGAAGCGAATTTGGAGACCGTTCGTGTGGTTCCCTTGTTCGTGACAAGAGTAGATTTGTGGTTGTGCGATTTTCATCGCAATAGGTGAGTTCTATAACTCGCTAGGGATGTTTTTGATATTGAGTCGTTATGTTTTCTGAACCGATACCCTTTTGAAATCCGTTTTGAGAAAAATAGCGGAAAACTGTTTTATTGAAAATCCGTTATTTTACAAACCGATTGAATTGATTGAATTGTTGATTGATGATATGATTATATGTGTTGTGTAACTGTTATCTAGACTGGAATGATTGTTATTGTGTTAGGATATCGATCGGAACGAAATTGGAATCGAAACAGAATGGAAAAAGTTACACGAAACTGAGAATTTTGCTTCTGTCAAAGACGCACAAATCGTGCTCCTCAGGGGCATGGGTCGTGCGCCTTGCTCGCAGTAGCCAAGAAATGAATTTTTGACACAGCACGGGTCGTGCGCCCCAGGGCACAAACTGTGCGTAACCTTCGCAAACCAGCTTTTAAAATTTTAGGACACGCACGGGTCGTGCGCCTTGGTGGCACGGATCGTGCGCCCTGTAAGTTTTTTCAAAACTGAAATTTTATTGATACGCACGGGTTGTGCGCCTCTGGAGCACGGACCGTGCGGATCCTTCTGATACCCTAGTTCAAAACCCTTTTTAACCCATTCCAAACGATTTCGATTCCCTTCCGATTGATTCCCCAAGGTTTCCCAAGGAAGGAAACACACTGAAGCTATGAAATTAAGAAAATTGAAGAAAAGCTCACAAGTTATAAATGTTAAGGAAAATCGTACATTAGTAAGACGCGAGTGTACACATGTAAAGTTACGCAAGTCAAGACATGATAAAAGATCGTAAATCGATACAAGACAGGTTACTTTCCCAAAAGGAAAAGAGGTTACTTTCTCAAAAGAGAAAGGTAGATGGTATACGAATAAATAAGTATATCGAGGGTGACGACCCTCAAGGATTAGCATACTAGGGGAGGGGAAGTCATGAGCCCCAAAACCTAGGCCCCGTGAGGTTTGCCCACTAGTGATTAGTGGATTGGGTTCACCGAAAGCCAAAAAGAATCACCGCAAAAGGTGGCTCGAGGTGTTGTGCTAAGTTAAAGAAAAGATAAGACATGTTATGTAGTCGCTTATTAGAGCTACATCAAGAAAGAAAGATAATAACGCGTAGTCGCTTATTAGGGCTACAAGTTACAAGAAGAAAAATATATGTCCACATGGTCGCTTATTAGGGCCATGAGTTCAAGTTTAAGCATAACAAACCGCTAGAGTTAGTAAGGGGTCTCGATAGGCAAAGGCGAAGAAGCACGGTTAGCCGGTGCGACTCATGGAGTCATGGGGGATTTGATTTCCTGTTTAGTCCTTTGTACTTTTCTAGTTTATGTTATCGATTGTATGACTATCATTGTATAAGTTGTAAAATTGTTTCCGCTACTTTATGTTTTGAGTATTGAACACCAGGATTGTATAAGTCTTAAGTTATGAAACTTAAACATTTTCAGGAAGTTAATGAGGTTCAGAGAACCATTTGATATTTATTATCAAAATTTTGAGTCTGTGTTCAATATTCATTAACAGGAAGTCACTCTGATGTATGCCATTTAGTGCATTTCGGTAATTCTACATGTTAGAAATTATCGGGGTTTTACACCAACAACATGTAATATTTCCCGTAGAGACTCAAGAATAAAATTGTATTAAAGTTTTTTTGAAGAATAAAATTGTATTAAAATTTCAATTTTTTCAAAGAAGGAAAAAAATCTTATTGATAGAAAAACCTGAATATTAAAATTTTGTCAAAATTTATTAAGAAGAAAGATTGAAAGAAAGATGGGCGAGACAAAGGGGGTGAAAAAAGTAAAAAAAAGTAAGAAAAGTTTCAAAAATGTATGAAATCGAGGGAGTGAAAAAGTGGAAAAAAAGTGTGTTAATTTACATTTTTAAAACGATAAAACTAGTCAGCACATGCAATATTTCCTGTAGAAATTAAAAAAATAATATTGTATTAAACTTTTTTTGAACAACAAAATTGTATTAAAATTTCAAATTTTCCAAATAAAGAAAAAAAACCCTACTAATAGAGAAATGCTGAATATTAAAATTTTGTCAAAATTTGAAAGTTTTTAAAATAGTAAAGAGAAATGAGAGAGTTAGAGGAAGAAAGAGCGGAAAAAAGATAGGGAAAATAGAGAAGAAAGATTGAAAACAATATGGGTGAGAGAGAGAGAGAGGCGTGGAAAAAGTGAACAACATTTGAATAAGTGTGAACAAGACACAGAGAGAGTGTGTGTGAAAAGGTGAAAAAGGTTTGAAAAAGTGAGGAAAAGAAAGTTTGTTAATTTACCTAAATATCCTCAAATTGCTTAGTTGAAAAAATGGTAAGATCGGTATTTTGGTAGTGGGTGATTTGTATAGATAGAGTAAAATTAAAATTTCAAATTTTCCAAAGAAGGAAAAAAACTTATTGATAGAGAAAAATTGAATATTAATACTTTCTCAAAATTTGAAAATTTTCAGTATAGTAAAGAGAAATGAGAGAGTTAGAGAAAGAAAGGAGGAGAAAAAGATAAAGAAAATAAAGAAGAAAGATTGAAAAAAAATGGGTGAGAGAGAGAGAGTGGTGTGGAAAAAGTGAGAAAGATTTGAAAAAGTGTGTGTGTGTGTGTGTGTGAGAGAGAGAGAGAGAGAGAGTAGAAAAGTGAAGAAAAAAAGTGTGCCAATTTACCTAAATATCACCCATTGCTTAGTTGGAAAAATGGTAATACCGATATTTGGTAGTGGGTGATTTGAATTGATAGATAGTAGAAATGTTTTTTTTTAACGAAATGATTTTTCACAAAAGCTGAAACGAACACAATCAGGATCGCTTAAAATGATTTTTTTAGTTCAAAAGGGATTTTCACGTAAAAAAAAAGCTATAACAAACGGTTCAATATAACGTGGCAAAGTAATTAATTCCCATGGGATATATTGTAAAAACTATTTTGTAGACTCTATCTCCATTCAAAATGTAATTTAAAAATGTTTGACTTAGACTATTATACTAATTGTGTTATTTATTGACGCAATAATAAATATAATTCTAAAATATTCAACCTAATATAATCTATTGATTTATTTATTGATATCCATAATTTTAATTTTATTTTTAATAGGCTTAAATAAATTTAACTTTATATCATTAAATAATTCGAAAATTTTCAAAGTACAAGTTTTTAATTTACTTAGCATTAATTATATTTTTACTCATTTATTATATATAACTTCATAGTGATATGTGTAACTGTTTTCATTTAATTATATTTAATTTAAAGAAACCCTTTCAAAAGAACTATTTATTTTTCCCTAAAAAAAGAATTATCTATTTTTTTTTATAAATTTAGTGATTTTAGTTTAGAATTATTTGTCAATTCAAAAAATAATGCATTTAATTAAATATATTTTGGTTTTGAAAGGCAACCATCAATATATATCACTTTTTTATTGATGCATTGTCTTCTTTTCTCTCTTTCTTATCTTGAGGGGCAAAAGACCAATAAGTTACTCTGGCTTCTTTATATATAGACATGGTCGACATTGATGGACATAATTAGGGTTAGTTTTCATTGAAATCTACCATCTAGTGTTTCTTCATATCCTTTCTTAATACTCACTGCCATAGTTCTTGCATCTTATTAGGTACAATTTATCCCTTTGATCATGACATCCATCCCACATTTTTTATCTTGGGAAGTGATTAACGCCCCATTGAGTGATGTTGAAGTGGCATATTTCGAAAGCCTTCAACAAGGGATGCTTGGGGACTTTTTAAATCTTAAGGTTCGTGTTAGACACGAACTATGCGCTGCTCACCCTTATTTTTTTATGCCTATTTCTCATTGTTCATCTCTCATGTCCATGTTTTTATCTGTCCAAGATTTTCTTGAAAATGGTTCATCATATTTACAAATGTATGCTCTTAACCCGGTTATTTCTCCTGAGTTCATCAACTCAGTGATGCCAAATTTAACGTCATATGTGAGGACTCTAGGACAAAATAGTCAGTATGTTTTGCATTATGTTCGTCCTCATTCCCGTTTGTTCTCTTTGGTTTTGGATGTTTTTGTTCAAAATCTATACTATGAGCGTCAAAATGATCACATCACCAACATAATTATGAGTGAGTCAATGGGAGAGGTCCAGATGGTTCCAACGTCAAATGATGCAATTGAGTCACTTGAGACAGTGAACCTAGACAACGATGCTACCTTGGAAAACTGTAGTATTTGTCTAACAGAATTTGAAGGTGGAATGAAGATATCATCAATGCCTTGCAAGCATGTGTATCACCAAGAATGCATCGTTCAATGGCTGAAAACGAGTCACATGTGCCCATTGTGTCGCTATCCCATGCCCACTTCAACGAGCGACTGATTAGGTGTTGTTGTTTATATGCCAAATGGTTGATTAGACATTGTTATTTGATGAAATGTTGTCTTTATTTAAATTCAATTACATTGAATATTTGAGACTATTTTATTTTTTAGTCAATTCTCGTTAGTTATATTATTTGAATTTTTTTGGTAAACCAATGTATCCTCCACTGCGGCTGTGGAGACTAATCATTCGAGGTATCTGAGATCCATTTAAGGGGTTGACATCTCCCAACAAATGTTTTTCCATATGCACCGATCAGGGATCGAACCCAGGACTAAATGGTTATCTACCACTTGTGTCACATCATGTTGGTAGTTATATTATTTAAATGTATCATATAAGAATAATTCTTTTGTTTTTAATTTCTATTTGGACTAAATTTGTTTCATTAAGAAAAAAGTTCTCTCTCTCTCTCTCTCTCTCTCTCTCTCTCTCTCTCTCTCTCCCTCCCTCTCTCTCTCTCTCTCTCTCTCTCTCTCTCTCTCTCTCTCTCTCTCTCTCTCTCTCTCTCTCCCTCCCTCTCCACGTCCCTCTCCATGTGTGTGTATAATTAATAAGTACAATTCTAATAGCAACTTTTCACTTATTTCTTAATCCTAACTAGAAATTGTTTTTTGATTCGTTTTTACCAATGAAGCATGTATACCCATCGCGGCTGTTTAAATTTCTGGTTGGTTGCGTATAAAAGGAATTGTTGCTTGATAATAAAAAATGAATTTAAGATAAATACTGTCTAATAAAAAGTAAATATATTAGATTAGTTTTAAGCGATATGGTACAATAAATACGGTCCAATAGTGAGATAGAACTCAAATTAATTGAAATTGTCAAAAGGAAATTGCAAGATTAAAGATATTCTAATGCCATTATTTGGCCTCTTTTTTTACACATTAGTTGACCTTCCAAACAAGGCATTTTTTTAATATGACTAAAATACTTTTTTGTACTTTATACTTGTATAATTGTATAATTTCAGTTTGGTGATCGAGTAATTTTTAAAAAACATACCAACATTATGTCTTTAGTTTAGGTTTTATTGTGGCCATTTTTATTTAGTATAATCTTTTAAATATAAAATTAGAATACGGAGTCCGCCAAAGAGTTGGCATTTAGGCAGGGAAAAGTCCACCAAAATGGAGGGTAAATTGGTCATTTAAATTTTCTACATAATAATTGTCTATCATGCTTGCATTTATTGCAAAACGACCCTATACTATTCTTAATGCATGTTTTAATAGTTTACATTTCGCTTCCCATTGCAAAATTAGATTGCAATTATTCCACTTTCCAACTAGCTTTTATTGCGACTTTACTTCCATCTTGCAATCCATTTAATTCCTCCCATTACAAATTATTAAAAACTAAAAAGACACAACTGCATTAATTGTAGAACAACCCTATACAATTTCCAATACAAGCTTTAATTATGGTTTTTTCGCTTCTCATTGCAATCTTTAATAACAATCATTGTTATCGATTACTGTATTTACTAATATTTATATCCTCTTTTGGAATTTTATCAATTAAAATTTTTTCAATATAATTTTCTGCCACATTGCATTTATTGGCGAACAACCTTATACAATTTTCAATGAAAGCTTTAACAGTGATCCTTTCGCTTCCCGTTGCAATCTTTAATTTTAAATATCCAACTTCTTTCTCGTTGGAAGTTTAAATTTCGTCATCTTTTATATATAAAAGTAGAAATTTGAGTCGGCCAAAAAAGTGTCATTTACCCGGGGAAAAGTCTGCCAAAACGGATGGTAAATTGGCCATTTAAATTTTTTCCATAATGATTATCTATCACGCTTGCATTTATTGCCGAACGACCCTATACTATTCACAATGCATGATTTAATATTTTACATTTCGCTTCCCGTTGCAAATTTAAATTGCAACTATTCCACTTTCTACTTTCCAAGAAAGTTTTTATTGCAGTTTTACTTCCAACTTGCAATTCATTTAATTCCACCCATTACGCATTATTGAAAAACTAAAAAGACACAACTACATTAATTGTAGAACGACCTTGTACAATTTCCAATACAAGCTTTGATTTTGGTCCTTTCGCTTCCCATTGCAATCTTTAATAACAATAATTGTTATCGAGTACTGTATTTACTAAATATATTTATATCATCTTTTGAAATTTTATCAATTAAACTTTTTTTCAATATAGTTGCCTGCCACATTGCATTTATTGCCGAACAACCTTATACAATTTCCAATGCAAGCTTTAATTGTGATCCTTTCGCTTCCCATTGCAATCTTTAATTGTAAATATTCAATTTCTTTTCCGTTGGAAGTTTAAATTTCGTCATCTTTTATAGACAAAAGTAGAATATGGAGTCCGCAAAAAGTTGGCATTTAGGCGGTGAAAAGTCCGCCAAAACTGCGGGAAAATTGGTCATTTAAATTTTCTCCATAATGATTGTCTATCACACTTGCATTTATTGCAGAACGACACTATATTATTCCCTATGCACGCTTTAATAGTTTATATTTCGCTCCCCATTACAAAATTAAATTGCAACTATTCCACTTTCTATTTTCCAGAGAAGCTTTTATTGCGGCTTTAGTTCCAACTTGCAATTCACTTAATTCCTTCACATACACATTATTGAAAAACTAAAAAGACACAACTGCATTAATTGTACAACGACCCTATATACAATTTTCAATACAAGTTTTAATTGTGGTCCTTTCGCTTCCCATTAAAATCTTTAGGGTAAAATATGTTTTTAGTCCCTACAAAATCGGCTCCTTCTAAGTTTAGTCCCTACATTAACGAAATAGGCATTTTGGTCCCTAAATTTTTTTTCCGTTTTCATTAATAGTCCCTGTCGTTAAATCCATCTGATTAGACAATGGAAATGTGACGTGACTTTTACACGTGGAATTTTTTTATCTACGTGACTTTTTTTATTTAGGGTAAAATATGTTTTTAGTCCCTACAATATTGGGTCATTCTAAGTTTAGTCCCAACATTAACGAAATAGGCGTTTTGGTTCCTACAATCAATTTTTTTTCAATATAATTGTCTGCCACATTGCACTTATTGCCGAACAACCTTATACAATTTCCAATACAAGCTTTAATTGTGATCATTTCGCTTCCCATTGCAATCTTTAATTTTAAATATTCAACTTGTTTCTCGTTGGAAGTTTAAATGTCATCGTCCTTTATATATAAAAGTAGAAAACGGAGTCCGCCAAAAAGTTGGCCTTTAGGCGGGCAAAAGTCCGTCAAAACGGAGGGTAAATTGGCCATTTAAATTTTCTCCATAATGATCGTCTATCACAATTTCATTTATTGCCGAACGACCCTATACTATTCCCAATGCACGCTTTAATAGTTTACATTTCGCTTCTCATTACAAAATTAAATTGCATCTATTCCACTTTATACTTTCCAAGCAAGCTTTTATTACAGCTCTATTTCCAACTTGCAATCCATTTAATTCCTCCCATCACATATTACTGAAAAACTAAAAAGACACAACAGCATTAATTGTAGAATGACCCTATACAATTTCCAATACAAGCTTTAATTGTGATCCTTTCGCTTCCCATTGCAATCTTTAATAACAAGCATTGTTATCGATGACTGTATTTACTAAAATTTATATCATCTTTTAAACTTTGATCAATAAAAATTTTATTACTATAATTGTCTACCACATTGCATATATTGTTGAACAACCTTATACATTTTCTAATGCAAGCTTTAATTGTGATCCTTTCGCTTCCTATTGCAATCTTTGATTGAAAATATTCAACTTCTTTCCCGTTGGAAGTTTAAATTTCGTCATTGGCTTTAGAGGCATCCATTCGTATTCAATTGATGGCATCAAATTCGAAAATTTCATCATTAAATTGTGGGGAATATTAATAGGCGTGTAACATTAAGAATGATTAATTCATGAACATAGAGCATTGAACCAATGGAAGATTAAGGGGCGTGGAAGGTTAAGGGGAAAGACACTCCATGCACATTCACTTTAGGGAATGAAAATCGAAACATTGAGCATTGAACCGTTGGTTGCATTAAGAGGTGTTTAGGGTGAAGGGAGGAGGGAATCATTGCGCATTCAATTGAGTGCATGAAAATCGAAACATTAGGCATTGAACTGTTGGGAAGATTAAGAGGCATTTAGGGTGAATGGGAAAGGGCATCATTGAGTTCCAATTGATTGGAAGATTAAGAGGCATGGGTAATTGAGTTTGAATTTTATGATTTAATCATGATTGTAGTGGAAATTGAAATGTGATATTGTAACATCTTAAATTCACAACTAGGTGAATCAAAAGTATTAACATAATCATAAACAATCAGAGTATAACCTGCTCATAATAATAGACCAAATAAAAAATTCCACTTACATAACTTCGAGATAAAAATTTCTCAATTTCATTTTCGAAATAAGTACTCAAAAGGTACATATTCGATAAAATACACATGACTATGGTTCATCTACAAGACAATGTTATAAAACGCTACATGACCTTGATTACAACTCAAGGATTTAAATCTAATGATACATGAGAAGAGAAAAGAAGTAAATACAATCTAAAGATCACCAAAGGATCTTCCCTCTAACTGAGTAGTTAAGGTATCCGCTACTCCTCCTCTATCTACTTTGCTTTACCCTGCACATCTGAAAACACCACATAAAAACAGTGAGATTAAAAATCTCAGTGCACTCCCTCACAATTCCTCTCTCGGTGTTTTCCTTGTCTATGAACTGTTCTTGTTCATGTGTGTCTTTCAATCTTATCTGTGGCTTAGCATAATCCGAGAAATAATGCCAGGTATTCTAGAATACCCAATTTCAATGGAAACCCCAATTCGTATAGCTATACCGAATAATGCCAGGGCCCTAGCTTCGGGTTCATGACTCCCCTCCGCTAGGTATGCTACATGAAACTCGGGATCGCCATCCCCCTCGATGTCTTTTATTATTATCTCAGACATTAAGCCTGTTACTCGACACAAGGTCGTATTCTTTCTTCTTATACTTGATCTTAGACACTTAGGTCTATTCTTGATACTTAGACACTTAGGTCTATACTTAATACTTTGATTGTTTTTCACACTCGGTACAACAATTACTTGGTTTGTATTCAAACCATAACATGAACTTACTTGAAATGTAACATATCTTTGTTCAATGATCATTGAGAAGGGTTTAGAAATGAATTGGGGGAAGTTTGGAATGTTTTAGTTTTAGAAAATAATCTGGGAATTGATTCCCAACTCTTGGGAATTGATTCACAACTCTTGGGAATTGATTCCCAACTCTTTTGAATTGATTCACAACTCTTGGGAATTGATTCCCAACTCTTGTGAATTGATTCACAACTCTTGGGAATCACAACAACCACTTCAAACAATCAAATTCAAGCCACAATTCATCAAATTGGCAACCAAATCAACTTGTATCATAACCTTCAATCACAACCTTGACTTCCCAATGATTCAAATTGAAGATTGTTCATAATTCAATTAACATCCATCTAAAATCAATTATGAAGAACAACAAGTCACAACCAACACTTCAAACAAAACCTCAATTAATCGAAGAACTCACCTTAATTGCGGATTCCAACACGCAACCCCGCGAGAAATTCTTACTTGAAGCATCCATATGAACTTATGGCACCAACAATAGGCTTCTAGAGCTTCAAAACTCATCCCAAAAACCCTAAACTTGATTCCAAAGCTTTGAACTTTTACTAAGAACTTCACCATATATCATCCACAAACATCTATGAACCTTTCATCACTCTTCCTAAGCTCCAATTTGAGCTTCAACCTTCAAATCCCCAAATTGAACCCTAACCCTTGATTCTCCAAAATAACCCAAACTTTAGTGATTGAACTTCCTAATCAACAACATAACTTCTAGGGAGCACTAATCACCATCCTAAACTTCAAATTTGATCAAAGCTTTCCTTTCTCTCTCTAGGGTTCACCATGGAAGACAAAGTTTGGTGAAGAATTTCATGAAACCAAGAACACCCATGAAAAGAGGAAGATGAGATGACTCCATTAACACAAAACCTCACACAAAACTCAAGCTTTTTCTCTTCCTTTCTCCTCTTCTCTCCCTCGCGACCTTCTCTTTCTCTCTCTCTTCTCCATTTTCTTCTTTTCTTTCCTTTTTCCTCTCTTTTCTCTTCTCTTCGACCTCCTCCTCTCTTTCTCACTTTTTTTTCTTTTCTTTTAAAACAACATAAGTGAGGGTGTGGGGGTGAAAAGAGCTCTATGCCCTCACTCTATTTTAACTTCCTAAAATACCCTTACTATCTATTATTCACTTAAAACCCCACAACACACTACAACAGGAAAGGCCATTAGGGGCATTTTTTATCCATTGGGGCGCTTTCGGGCGCCCCTAAATCTGGCGCTCCTGTTGCCAACCCTTCTACAGGAGCGCACAACAAGCGCCTCTAATTATTAGAAAACAGAAGCGCTCAAAAAAAGGGCCCATGTTGGTCCTAGCGCCTCGGACCATCAGGGGCACTCGCAGTAACAAGCGCCCCTGTTGGTCTTAGCGCACTTTGACAATCAGGGGCGCTTGCAATTAGAAGCCCCCCTGTTGGTCTGACCAACACAAGCGCTTTTTACTGGGAGCGCCCCTGATTCTCAAGTGGGGGTAACACCAACAGGGGCGCTTCTAACTGCAAGCGCCCCTGATTCTATGTTTTCCTTTTAAAATATTTTTTCCTGTTTCTGGTATATCCAATATTTTGCAGCACATCCCTACTCTCATTTTCATCAACCAACAACAACCAATATCAACTCAACAACCAATATGAACCAAATTTCAAATCAACTAACCAATTGCAAATCAAATTCCAACTAACAAACTTATAAATCCATCTAATATACATACATACATATCAACAAAGTACCAACAAAAATGACATAAATCATTAACCAAATTCTGAATTTTAACATAGACAGCAAAAATGACATGACATCCATTGTGGGGAACAAAAAACCAGCTAACCAAAGTTAGATGAATTTCGATTTTCATTAATCAAACGGGCAACATGATGACACCACTCTCCCTTGATCTCAGTAAGTTGGTCATCAGAGAATGGAGCTCCAACCTCATTTCCAGGAAAATACTGCAAAAATAAGCAAAAATAAAATAAACTTAGAATAAAGTGCTAAATGCTAGATATGAAATTACTTGTAAAAAAACAAACTATATAAATTACATACATTTTCTGGAATTTCCATTTGATTGTGAGTGATTATGTCCTTCATAAACTTCATAACGTAATACCCGCAATCATCATTGTTTGGTTGTCTGGGACACTAGAAATCAAAATAACAATTAATTATTAAAATGCGAACAATATTTACATGGATAAGAATATTGATTATAAACTTACCGTTATGACTATCTATTTTGTTTTGTTGTTGACATTCCCATCTCTAGCCCTCCTCTCATTCGATCCCCAATAAGTCATCATACAACTGAAACATCATACATATAAATGTATTAATTAATCGAAATACATACATAATTTAAATAATGAAATATGCGATGTAACTAAATACACACCTTTCAAATTCTCCTTTCACCTTGACGTGGTTGGTATAATGACCATGACACGAATCCACATAGAAATTTCTATTTCTTTTAGGATCAACTACCAACAATATCCAATGTGCCCTACAAAAATTTGAATAACCAAATAAATAACAGATATTTCAAAAACACGTTATATATATATAGATTAAATTTCTTACCTGTTGCGTTAAAAACACACTTAGAGCAAGTGTACTCTTTCGCAGAAGTAGTATAAAAAATTATCGTATACACAGAGATTAATTAACAAGTACCAAACTAATCAAGATTATATATTGTTTAGATGAACCAATAGTAGAGCAGTAATGTAAACTAAATAAAATTAATTAAATAACAAATAGTAAAATACAAGATTGAATCAATGGAGAGAGGCCTAGGGTCACGGTTTCACTTGCAAGATTCGATTCCCCTATGTCTAATTCTACTCGAATTCCTTTATTTTATTTAATTACCAATCCATTTACTAAAGCTATTAATCCGTTTGGTCATTCGCGATTAATATTCTTTTTCCTAAACTAACCATTGTTTGGTCATGCAAGAATTTAAGTTGAGGAAAAGCATAAAGAACAAAAAGGTTGAATGATTGGAAGACTAAATTAAAGTTTGGTCATGCATTAATTATAGCCCCAATTTTCCTATAGGTCCACCAACTAATTGCAGTACGGTCGTTGATCAACTAATTGATTATGAACATGCAAATGGTGATCAATCCTAAGAACGTGATTAAATTACCGGGACAATATTAATTGAAATAAAAATAGGAATTCAGATTAAAAATTAGAACATAAAAAGGTCTCTAATCAAGCAAGATCCACCTAAGACCCTAGAAGAGGATTTAGCTATCCATAGTGTTCAAGAACAATGAAATAAAATTAGGAGTCATAAATTACAGAG
The DNA here is from genome assembly GCA_039519185.1 of Astragalus membranaceus. NCBI lineage: Eukaryota > Viridiplantae > Streptophyta > Magnoliopsida > Fabales > Fabaceae > Astragalus > Astragalus membranaceus. Next base: position 100,474,617 of record CM076846.1, on the reverse strand, counting down.
ATAAAAATAACCCGGAATAGAGAAATTTCCGATCTTGAGAATTTAGTCTCCTTTTTCTGCTCCCGAGCTCTCTCACTGTGTCAAAAATGGTACCCAAAAACTCTTTTTCTCCTCTCCCGTGCGTTGTCGTCACTACCACTTCCTTGTGTTATTGTTACTGTTGCGGCTCTCTTCTTTTTTTCTCCATACGGCTCCTGTTCACCTTTCTTTTAATTCTTTTTCTCCTAGGGTTGCGTGTGGCACTTCTTCTCAAATTGGCCGTATGGCCTTTTTTTTATTTCATGGGCTTAAAGCCCTTTTCTTCTCTTCTCTTATCTCTTATATATATATATATATATATATATATATATATATATATATATATATATATATATATATATATATATTTCTAAGTAGCTTTAAAATGGGCTTTTGTATCTCTTCCATATTTTCTTTCTTCCTGCAAAATAAGTAGTAAATTAAGTTAATGATTTATATAATTAGTATATAATTGCTCTAAAAGTAACCTAAAAATATCTCTAAAAATGCACTAAATTGGAGTTTATCATTACCCTAAGTTGATGGGTGCCAAAAACAAGCTATCACAACTTCTTTCATGTGCCAAAGCCAAGCGTCTATCGATATAGGCTTTTACCGCTTCGTTGTTTTCTTTAATCGCTTTCTTCAAGTCTTTAACCATGGCTTTTGACATGTCTTTATCAAAGCGGACGTTGCGTAGAAAAGTACGTTCGGGGCACAAGAAGATAAATCTATGTGTTTGTTCCATGGGGATCATAATCTCATGGTACAAATACCTACAGTTAAAATGTATACAAATAAATTAACAAATAATAACAATAATAGTAATAATAATAATGATGATAATAATAATAATAATAATAATAATAATAATAATAATACCTGATGTATATATTAAGAGTAGCCCCAGATGCCCACTTGTGATCATATACCTCTTTCAGTACCACATTTGAAAGGCAGATTTTTAAAAGCGCCCCTAAAGGCCCTCCGTAAGTTGGGCATCAGGATCGCTTCTTAAAAAGAGCCTCTAAAGGGTTGATATTCGAATTTCAATGAGTTAATGGAAGATGAAGAGGCAACGAAGGTGGGGGCAAATGGCAGAAGCATTGTTATAAATACCAATGTATTATGCGACCAAACCCACATGTGACTCTACACAACCATCTGGTGCATTATGGTGCATACTTCACAGAGCAAGACTGTAATTTAACCATACTTCACAGAGTTCACAAAAATGGCTCCAAGATACACTCTAAATTCTTATGTACGCCTGAGCAAGACTGATTGAAAGCTTGAGGTTCATGTCCTGCATACATTGAGGGTTCGTGAATTCAAAAATCCAATTGTGTCATATCCAGTATTGACATGTTGTTGCTTGATAAGAAGGTAATGTCAATACCTGTATTTTTGAAATAGTATAGTATGTTAATACATACTCTAACTTTTTAAAGTCGTCACGTATTATTTCAGTGGGAGCAAGATTGAGTGAATGTTGTGGAAAATGTTTTCAGAGGAACACTCGCTTAGAGTTTTATCTCATTCATTTAATTTCATTTTTTGTTGTTAACCAGCTGGGAGTACCGAAGATGTATTCTTAGTAATTTGTATTAGAGTAGTCGAGATGTAATTTGTAATTGATGTTTTAATTTAGAGTTAATTTGTATAAAAAAGGACATTTGTATTATTGTATTCATGAGTAAGTAGAAGCAATGGCGTATCTAGGACCCTGGTCCAGGGTGGTCAAACGATTTAATTTAACAATTAATATATATCGTCGTGTAGAATTTTTTTACAACGGCAGTCAATCACGAAACAACACATCATAAAAAATGTTTGACTTTATCTCACCTACCTTAAAAAGTTTTTACCGCGATGGTGTATACCAAATAAACATATTTTGTTCTTCTAATTTGGTAATTTTGGTCTTTGTGATTTTTCATTGCACTTTTGGTTGCTAAAAATCATGGATTGTGTAATTTTATTCCTTTATTTTTCCAAAATTCAAAATTTTTTAGGACCAAAAGAGCAAATAATATATAATTTTGAGGGGAAAATTGGGGGAAAAAATTGTCAAAGTAAAATAAAAAGATTATAATCACCAAGTTAACAAAAATCACCATATTTATTTGTGATAATAATAGACTTTTTTTGATCAAATGAGACTAATTAGACTAATTGTAGCGACCGAAAAATCCGGAGGAGGGATTCTTCGACGTTTACAATGAAGCCGCCACCAATATTTATTTTTAGGAGAAAATATTGGAAAAAAACCTTTTAAAAGGACAAGGGGGGTTTTGCGGACCAGGTTTAGGCTCGGGAGTCGTTTATGCGTAGGGAAGGTATTAGCACCCTACGACATCCTTCCTAAGGAAGGTTACCTTTTAACTAAATGTGTAAACGTTTATTAATTCAAAAATAATGATTTTACCCTTATAATAATAATAATAAAAAAGAAGACTCGATAAACAATTAGTTATTTTTTGTACTTTTGGAGAAAAATGAGAGAAATGAATTAAAAGAGAAAAAAAAAAGGTTTTTTATTAATGCAATTGAGAGAGGTCGGCCGCCCTCTGGTCCTACGTATCTCCTGGTAGAGAATCAAATCGCACGTAGTTCTTGGGTAGAAAAAGTTTGTGTGTTTGTATTTTTTAGGTATTTTGAAATCGGGATAGACATTCGTAATGACCAAACAAGTGAAACTCAGAGTGGTCATTACTCATAGCCTGTTTGAAAAATATAGTTGTTATTAAGGATCAAACAAGTTAAACTCAAAGTGAGCGTTAATAACAACCTACTTTTATGTTTGGGAAAATATTTATTTGTTATTCGGGAAAAGATAGGTTCGTGAAAGAAAACGTTTATTTGTAGAAAAGAAATTTAAAATAGGAAAAGAAAAATGGGTGCATATTTAAAAAGAGGTGTGAAAAGGAGCAGGAGGTTGTGTTTTGAAAAAAAAAAGGTGCAAACAGCGAGCCCAGATCACTTATTGGTCAGCTGGCCCGTGTTTTCAAAAAGGATTGCATGGGGTATATTATCAAAACAGAGTGGTGTAACTAGAAACAGGGGTGGTTGTATCATAAAAACGGGGTGTGCAACCAACAGAGTCCAAATCAGTTTTTGTTTTTGAAGGCTAGCGAGTCTGGGCTTAAGCTGGGGGGATGTGTGAATTAAAACGCGCGGTGTAGGTAGTAATCTGAAACATTTTAATTTTTAAATGAAGTAAAAAGAGATATAAAGGAAACAGAAGAGAAAAGATGAGAATGGAGAACCCTAATCTCACTCACGCCTTCCTACGACGACGGCGATGGTGGTGGCGGCATGGTGTGTTGAGTCGTCCGATGAGATTCTGGAACCGCAAGGTGGAGGATTGGATCTGGAAATGGGGTGTTCTTTCTTGGGACGGAAAAAGCGTTTTGGGGATGGCTTGAGGTTGGCCGAAGCGCGGACGGTGGTATGCTGCTTGGCCGCGAATCTGACAGGGCTTAGGAGAAAGACATCTGTGCGGGCGAGTAGAGGAACGAGAGCGAGGGTTGCTCACGGTAGTGAAGGGATGTCTGAGGCTGAAAACGATTCAGAGGTAATCGTGGTCTTCTCTTTCAGTATCGTCTTTTGTTGATTTTATTTTTCCTTGAGTAGTTTTGTGATGGTGATGGTTATGATGTTTGAGGATCGGTGAGTGGAGTATGGTCTTCGGTATTTACAAGCCTCCTTTCTCAGAGGAATGAGGTAAGGGTGTGTTTAACAAAATGGGGTCGTGGATCCTGACTCTATGGAGATGGTGATAGGGAATTATATTTTGCTCTCTCTGATTTTTTCCTTCTGTGACTGTGTGTGTGCGTCTGTGTGTATGCTACTGCGTATTTCGTACTCACCCCTTTGCTTGCTGCTTCATGTGTATTTATAATGCTCTTATTGTGGTGTAGGTGTGGTATGTGGAGCACAAAATCAAAACTCCCAGGAGACCAAGACAGGGACAGCAGCGAGAGAGGAGCAGAGTTGCTGCCAAGTTATGGTATTTTTTGCCTAAAATGAAGATCCAACAAAGAGACAAGAAGAAAGGGGGTTTGAGCTCAAAGCTCAAACTGTGGCAGCAACAGCAGCAAGGCGCAGGCTGGCCACATATTTTTTGTTTGACTTTCCTTTATTTTTTTATGTGTAACAAACAGAAATGTAATTTTGTATTATTTTGAAAAATAAAAAAAACAGATTTAAACAAGCTTAACTATTTGACTATCTTTTCTTTTTATTGACAACTACTATTCAACCGATAATAATAATAAACGAAACAAAAAACAACAAGGCTAAATTGCTAACGACTTTTGAATAACACGCACAATTAGCTAACCCTCGTATGACAAACGATATATTTTTGCAAATAGAGAAATATTAATTAGAATCAGATATTCACAAAAATACATTTTTATTTGATTTTCAATTAGTCGGACAAAATTAGGGTATAACAGCTGCCCCTCTTTATTTATATTTTACTAGGAAATATGAAGGGTTTCCAAATTTCTCAAGTAAAATAGAAATGAAGATAAAAAGACACTAATTTTGTCAAGATTATTTTTTAGAAATTATTGAAAGATAATGGGTTGACATAGAATAAAAGTAAATAAGGATCACCGGGGATCTGAAGGAGCACTGGGCTCTGATGGTCTAATTCGCAGTCGATGCTTGGCGCATTGATTGGAGTTAAACTGAAGGACCGACGGGGTCTGAAGGGCATGCCTAAGCCTGATGGACCAATGGGTCTGATGGAGCGCTAACTAGCAATGGTACTAGTAAAACGGTCTGCTTGGGGGTGGCCTTTTTCGAGCGGCCATGGGTGGCAAGGTCAGGTCATTGACCTGATTTGCACACCTCGAAGGACGTGCACTGTGTTTTTTAGGCGGACACAGCTAGCCTGAAGGGCCTGGGGCCGGATGATCCGTCGGTTGCTCGATAACGCGATGTGCGATCTGGATTGAAGGACCATTGATGGTCTGAAGGAGCGCTTGGGCTCTGGAGGACCGCTGGGGGTCTAAAAGGCTGATGCTAGGCTCAGTGCTAACATTATAATTTGAATTTATCTTGACGGATACAAATATCTATATTTGACCGCATTTAAGGATGCAATGGATGATGTATGCGTGCATGCAGTGTAAGCATGTGCAATGATCGATATCTGGTGGTATGATGAATGAAATGTGGCAGATGATGTGAGTTGAAGTTGATGGAACATGGAGGTTGACAACCAACGTATGTGAATGCAGATAAGATATGAATGTGATTGTGCTGATTAATGATGAATGTACTGGAATGAGCAATTTTTCCTTCTTTTTTTCCTTCTTTTTTTTTGCTTTTCTCTTTTTTTCTTGGTATATAATGAGTGTATGAAATGCGAAGTGTGAATGTGATGCAAATATAATGCTTTGATGCGAATGTCATGCACAGTACAAAGATATGATTAGTGATGTAAAAAAAACTCTTTTTGGGGGAAACAATGAGACCGACACTTGACACGTCTATCAAAAAAAAGTTATATGTATGCAATGTGATGAATGTGCAATGCAAAAGTAAATGGACTACAAAAAGCCCGTGAATGATGGATGCTAAAGTTGGTCGGAAACAGAAATTGATAAGCTGTGTATGCGAATGCAAATGTACTGCTGGTTGCACGATGGGATGATTTATGCTTTGGTGGGAGTAACGGGTGCAATGTGGATGATTTTTGCCTTTTTGGCTCTCTCTCTTTTTTTTTCTTTTTTTTTTGCCCCTTTTCATGAATAAATGAATGAATGAATGAATGAATGAACGTGCATACCTAATGCTTAGATGAAGGGTTGTGGTAGCCGCATGAGTTGATGTTGTATGATGCAATGATTGGATGTTTGTTGGGATGTGGGAGTTTTTTTTTTGTCTTTTCGCTTTATTGTCTTTTGGTATTTGATGAATGCATGAAATGAGAATGCGAATGTGATAGGTATGTAATATTTTGACGCAAATGCCATGGTGAATAGGAGGAAGTGCATGAATGCATGGTGCGATGCTATGATATGATTGATTGGGATGCAGACAGACTTTGGGTAATAATGAGACCGACATTCGGCTTTTTATTGAAGCAAATACATGTTACGTACGGGTATGCATGTACGGATATGCAATGCGTAATGCGAAAGAAGAAAAAATTGTGTAGGCAAAAACAAGTCGAATGTGAATGCATGTTCAATACTTGCATGAGAGAGTGGTGACGAGTATGATCATATGCATGGTTTAATTCTAGGACATGTATAATGCATGATTTGTTGGTAACAACACCTTTTTGTTTTGTAAGGATGCAAAAATGTTTGATGTGAAACGAAACTTTTGATGCTGGAAACAGAGAGCTGAACGTTTTGAATTGATCGTTCCTTGGAAGAAAGATTCTTGATGGCTTGGACTTGAACTCTGGTAAGCTCAAGATTGTCATCTTGAAAAGCGTGGCTTGCAGCAATGTATTAGTGCCCTTTCTAGAGATCGAAATGCGTATTTGCAGACGGGTTCTCATTTGGTTATGATGACCCATGATGGCTAAGCTTTCAAGTCTAAGATGTTAACTTAGAGGGATTGTCATTATTGTGTGTCTCTCCCTTTGAAGCATTTGCTTAATAAATATGAAAAAAGTGTGAATGCAAATGAAAGTGTCAGTTGACTTAGGGTTCAAGAAATGCAGGGTATAGTCAAGTGTGACACATGAGTGGAGTGGAGGATGAGGTTTATTGGCTCAAACTTATGAGAGATAAGCTTGCCCCAAGGTAAAAATGTTTGACTGCCCCAATTTTGACTTCAAATAGTGGGGAGTGAAACAGTCTGCCTTTGTCTAGGGAGGAAAATGACAACTAAGGATGTAGACTGGTTGAGGGATTGGGAACTATGCAGGTATTGGGGTGACACGTGGCTAGGAATGAATGGAATGGGAGGCAGAAGGATTCTTTCGGGCCGAGGGATATGAAGCCCCGGTCTACAAGAGGACAAGGTTGCCCCAATCCATGAAAGGTGAAGATTGCCCCATCCGAGTGGGATTGTGACAGGGTGTAAAGTTAGAATGTAGTATATGAACGGGATGAAAGATGAGGGTATTTTGGGGATGCTAAAAAAAATCTCCCTGAGTTTGAGTGGAATGGGGGGGTGAGGTATTGCCCCATTTTGATATGATAAGTCAAGTAACTGCCTTAGTAGGGATTTGTGGTTTTCTTTGGGAAGGAGTCCACAAGCTAAGACAGTCAAGAGTTTTTGGTTCGATGAAAATTCACTTTGTTGATGATCACTGTTATCTTCTCTTGATGAACTTCGAGCGTGCAAGCCCTTTTAAGTTTTTTTCTTATTTTCTTTTGTAATAATATTTTTCTCTTTGTTTTTTTTTTGAGCAAATAAATTATTCTGATTATTTTGTCCTAGAGTATAAGCTTTGAGAAAAATGGAAGCAACCAATCACTGATCAGAATATGCTTTTGGATTGTAATATGGCCAGTGGTTAATGATTCGTGAAGGAAATGATTACTTTGCTCCTGAGAGTGTTCGGGGTTGGTTGAGACAAAGAATCTTTTATGTGCTTCATGATAGAATGTACCTGTTATAGGGTTGTAGCGCATTTGAGGGTTTATGGAGGATAGGATGCTTAGGCCAAAGGAAGTGTTTGAGGGTTTATTTCAGACAATGATCTTTTATATGCTCGATGGTGTGAAGTGTCAGCTCACAAATTCTACCGTTTTGGTTTTCAGGATTTTTCGATCCTCTTTTTTTTTAATTTCACTTTTTTGTGATTTTTCTTTTTTTCTTTCGAGCTGAGCGAGCTGTTAGATATGGGATTGATCCTTGTCTAAGGTGTTTTTTGGCTCAAAGTGGGTAGCAAACGACATTTCTCTTTTTTTGGATTTTTGGATATAGAAAAATGGCCAAACTCCAATTCAAATCATGGTTGCTTATTTTCTTGAAATTGTAACTATGGGACAAAACTTCATTTTAATATATTTGCTTTTCTTTATTTATTATTTTTTTATGCCCTAATTTTTGCTCAGGCTGCTCTCGCGAGTTTTCAACCTAACGGGCTTTTCTTTTTTGGATCTCTTTTGTGTTTTTTTTTTACTCAAAGGACTTGCACGAGTGTTTAGAATGCTAGCAGAAAATCTTAGTGATCATTACTCTGCCCCAGTATGGAGCGTACAAAGTGTTATTCGTGAAATTTCGTCACTGGGGGAAAGCGAATGAAATATTCTTGTGGGGACTGGGCCTTTTATGGATGGTTGGGTCTGGTTTTGGAAGTGGCGGAAAGACGGGGGTAGTATAACTGACTCAAACAACGGTAAACACACATGTCAGGTTAGTTTATTTTGCAAATGCTTCATGGAGAGTTAACACCGCTTAAGATAGAACAATTTTAATTGTCAAAACCACACAAGTTAACAAAATAGACATTTAAGCTTCTTGTCACGGGTGTGAGATATATGTTGGCCAATGCCTTGGGTGGGGTGTGCAGTGGCCAAGGGTCAAGCCTATGATATGGTCAATATTGTAGTGACCATGATGGTGAATGAGTTATTTGTGAATTCCGTTGAATGGTTAAGTGGGTAGGCGGTTTCCATAAATGTGGTGGGTATGAGTAGGATGCATATGGAGTGAAGGGTGAAGAACTTAATGTTGGTGGATCAAGTTAGAGTATGACAACATTTTCCAAGGAAGAGGAATCAATTAAAATATATTTTCAAGAAGGCATCGTCTCTCATCAAACAGTGTGTCAAAAAAATCTTATGAGTTTCGTTTTTTTTTGGAAAAAATTATTTGAATAAAACAGAATGCATGAACATATGGATGTTGTTGTACACAGACAATGATGCAGGTAAATGAAATGCGTAATCATACCTTAAGAAAGTGTGTGATTTTTATTTTTATTTTTTTACTTATTATCTTTTTTTTAAAAGAATTTTCAACTAGAGTGAGAGGCTAACAAAACAACAACAAAAAAACTATTGAATGATGAACAATGCAAGAATAGAAGAAAATGAAGCAAATTCTAATTTTGTTTTAATGCATGTGAGAGGATTAACGCCCTTGAGATGGATGTGGGAGGAATAAATGACTTTTGTTTTTGTTCTTGTTTTTGAGATGTATGAGAATGAATGACTTTTGTTTTTGTTTCTTCATGATGGATGAAGAGGAGTAATGAAATAATGAATGAATGCAATTTTTTTTATAATATCAAGGTGATATTATTTTCTCATTTTTGGCGTGTGGCTTATGCAAGATGAAAAATAAAAAATATGATATTTTGTTATTTTCTAGATGATGAGATGCATGTTGGTACCATGATAATGAAAACGATGACCGTATTCTATTATGAATGCATGATAATTTTTTATTTTCTAGTTGAAAGACTAACTATGCTCACGCAACAAGAATAATCAAGTTAAACGCACCTTGTGTCCTAATGCATGAAGGAACACATGGTGAAGAATGACGAAAAAAATGCAGATGCGAATGCATGAAATGCGTGCATGAATGATCACTTGGAAAGGTCAGTTATTCTAAATGATTTTTGGAGACAATGCGGCACGTGACCGATGCAGAGCCTCCTTCATGTATCGGAATGAAATGCTAAATGTGTATCTATGAATGATGCGAAAATGATGACGTAATGTTGAAACGGTATATAAACGATGTGTGGATGAAATGGCGTGTGGATGATTTAATGAAACAACAGTTTTTGGATGAGTGAAAAGGTGCGTGAATGCTATGCATTTCATGATGTTGCAAATGATGAAATGCCTATATTATTTGATGATGGAAACGCATGCTAAATGAGATATTCAATCACAATTTTTTTTTAAATTGTGATCATGTTTTTTATTCTTTTCTTTTTCGCGAAAAGAAAGAAAAATGCAATGTATGAATGAACGAATAATGTTGCCTGATGCAGAATGAATGATCGCTTGAAAAGATTGACTATCCGAAATGATTTTTCGGACGCAATGCAATATGATGATGAATAATGCAAGAAAGTGGCGTCATTTTATTATTTTTCTTTTATTTTGCATGTGAGATGACTAATGCATTTTTATTTTTCTATGCATGAAGAGGAGTAACGAATATAGTATATTTTTGGGTATGCAAGATGATGAAAGTTGGACAACTATGTAGCGTCTTTATTTTTTTTGGAGGATGATATGCATGTTAGTACCATGAGAACGAGATGTATATGAAAACAAGTTACTCGTTCTATGGTGATTTTTTATTTTCTAGCAAAATATAATACCCATGATAACAGATATGTATGAAAAATGCGAATGCATAAAGAAATAAATGTTTGATTCTAATGCAATTATTTTTGTTTTCCGAGAGGTAGTGCAACATGTATGTAAACTCCTATTTTTTGATTTATTGGATGACAAATGATACAATTATAATGAAATGATTTTTTTGTTTTATTTGGGAAATGACACATGGATATGGAATTGTTGCATTTAACCTAGGATGACCACATGATGTATGAATGTTATGTTTTTTTTAAATGTGATTCAAGACCTTATGAATGATGTGGTACCTACACTGTGTGATCATGACTTTGAATGATTATGAATGAATGTCGGTGCCTATGATGCTATTGCCTTTTTTTGTGTGCGAGGAAACAAAATGCATGACACTCGCAGCGACTTTTTTTTTAATGCGTGAAAAAGAGTAATGAACATAACCTTTACATAATATGGGGGTAATATTCTTTTGGTGTACGGATATGTAAGATGAATGCAATTTTGAAAAAAAATGATACCTTTGCGATGCATGATAGTGCAATAACAATGAAATGCTTATGGAAGAGTGATTTTAGTATGAATGAATGGTGATTTTTTTTGTGTTTTCTTTGAACATATGGACGTTTGTTGTACATGAGCAACAATGGAGATGAATGAAATGCGTGATGGTTTATCCCTTTTTTTTATGCCTCAACTAAAATAAAAAGCTAACAAAATGCTATTGGGTGATGATTGATGCAATAATGAAGAAATTTATAATTTTTGTTTTGACGCATGTTGAAGGATTGATGCATTTGAGATGGATAGGAATGAATGACTTTTGTCCTTGTTTTTTATGATGCATGAAGATGATGCATTTAAAAATAAATTTTTATAATAGCAATGCGATGTATGAGTATGAGAGATGATGCAACTAAGATAAAATGATGCATGTATGGAGAAATTGCGCATTTGGACTATGATGACAACATGAGCGAGATGTTATTGAATGTCTCATGCAATTTGTAATAATGATGTAGCAAATGACAAGATGCCTACACTATTTGATGATTTTTTTTCGATATTTATGAATTATGAATATATGATGAATGGTACGGTAGGGAAATGGCAATGTGATGCATATGATGAAAAAAATGATCATATTTTATGATAATTTTTTTGTACGATGAATGAAAGGAATGATGTCGTCTCGTATGCATGCGAATGAAGGAAGCATGAAATTTTTTTGAGTGATTTTAATTTTGGAGAAAAACTAACCAGATTGATAGAGAGGGTAAGTATAGTGCCCCTGTGTCCTAGGTGGGTCATGTCTAAATTGGGATTTTCAACATGATCTAGGGTCACTTATGTGATCAATCTCTCAGGTGGCTCTATTCACTTCCTCACAAAGGTCCCCAGAGCTAAAATCCCCTTCATGACATGAACCACAACGATAGCGAGCTACCTGGTGTGGGATACCATGAAAGAGCGTACTCTGGTTGAGACTTTCATGAGAGTCAGACAGATAAAATCCAGAATGACTGTCACTAATAATCTCCACTCGTCCTAGGTTATTTGCAGACCCGGGTATAGGGCCCCACTCAAAGGTGTGTGCAAAAGTGTAAGTGAGGTGTGTGATGAGAGCAAAATACCTAAACTAACCAAACTGGACAAGATGTACAACAATAATAACAAAAAAGTCGTCTACCCTAAGGTTCAATAATAAAAGGAAATGCTAATAAATAAATAATATAAGAATAAGGGTAAAAACAAAATATTAATAAAATTAACAAATACTTACACATTTAGTTAATTTGGCTTGACTCTCTTAATTGTCCCTAGTGAAGTCACCAGCTGTAGCGACCGAAAAATCCGGAGGAGGGATTCTTCGACGTTTACAATGAAGCCGCCACCAATATTTATTTTTAGGAGAAAATATTGGAAAAAACCTTTTAAAAGGACAAGGGGGTTTTGCGGACCAGGTTTAGGCTCGGGAGTCGTTTATGCGTAGGGAAGGTATTAGCACCCTACGACATCCTTCCTAAGGAAGGTTGCCTTTTAACTAAATGTGTAAACGTTTATTAATTCAAAAATAATGATTTTACCCTTATAATAGTAATAAAAAAGAAGACTCGATAAACAATTAGTTATTTTTTGTACTTTTGGAGAAAAATGAGAGAAATGAATTAAAAGAGAAAAAAAAAGGTTTTTTATTAATGCAATTGACAGAGGTCGGCCGCCCTCTGGTCCTACGTATCTCCTGGTAGAGAATCAAATCGCACGTAGTTCTTGGGTAGAAAAAGTTTGTGTGTTTGTATTTTTTAGGTATTTTGAAATCGGGATAGACATTCGTAATGACCAAACAAGTGAAACTCAGAGTGGTCATTACTTATAGCCTGTTTGAAAAATATAGTTGTTATTAACGATCAAACAAGTTAAACTCAAAGTGACCGTTAATAACAACCTACTTTTATGTTTGGGAAAATATTTATTTGTTATTCGGGAAAAGATAGGTTCGTGAAAGAAAACGTTTATTTGTAGAAAAGAAATTTAAAATAGGAAAAGAAAAATGGGTGCATATTTAAAAAGAGGTGTGAAAAGGAGCAGGAGGTTGTGTTTTGAAAAAAGAGGTGCAAACAGCGAGCCCAGATCACTTATTGGTCAGCTGGCCCGTGTTTTCAAAAAGGGTTGCATGGGGTATATTATCAAAACAGAGTGGTGTAATTAGAAACAGGGGTGGTTGTATCATAAAAACGGGGTGTGCAACCAACAGAGTCCAAATCAGTTTTTGTTTTTGAAGGCTAGCGAGTCTGGGCTTAAGCTGGGGGGATGTGTGAATTAAAACGCGCGGTGCAGGTAGTAATCTGAAACATTTTAATTTTTAAATGAAGTAAAAAGAGATATAAAGGAAATAGAAGAGAAAAGATGAGAATGGAGAACCCTAATCTCACTCACGCCTTCCACAGCGCCGCAAGCTCTCTTCCGCCGTGAGTGAGAGAGAGAGTCCGTCCACCATGAGAGAGGGAGAGTCCGTCCACCATGAGAGAGGGAGAATGAAAGAGAGAAAGGGAAAGAGCGAGAGAACGCGACGGCGAAGGCCCACACGCCGAAGGGGAACCACGGTGTCGGTGCCCGCGATGGTGACGGAGGTCACGGCGTTGGTGTCGCCATCGGAGCTAGACACACGACGGTGGGCGTAGATGACTCGATGACGGAGCGAGAAGGCGGTGCTGCTACGGAGCTTCGCGCCGTCTCCTGCGACGACGGCGATGGTGGTGGCGGCATGGTGTGTTGAGTCGTCCGATGAGATTCTGGAACCGCAAGGTGGAGGATTAGATTTGGAAATGGGGTGTTCTTTCTTGGGACGGAAAAAGCGTTTTGGGGGTGGCTTGAGGTTGGCCGAAGCGCGGACGGTGGTATGCTGCTTGGCCGCGAATCTGACAGGGCTTTGGAGAAAGACATCTGTGCGGGCGAGTAGAGGAACGAGAGCGAGGGTTGCTCACGGTAGTGAAGGGATGTCTGAGGCTGAAAACGATTCAGAGGTAATCGTGGTCTTCTCTTTCAGTATCGTCTTTTGTTGATTTTATTTTTCCTTGAGTAGTTTTGTGATGGTGATGGTTATGATGTTTGAGGATCGGTGAGTGGAGTATGGTCTTCGGTATTTACAAGCCTCCTTTCTCAGAGGAATGAGGTAAGGGTGTGTTTAACAAAATGGGGTCGTGGATCCTGACTCTATGGAGATGGTGATAGGGAATTATATTTTGCTCTCTCTGATTTTTTCCTTCTGTGACTGTGTGTGTGCGTCTGTGTGTATGCTACTGCGTATTTCGTACTCACCCCTTTTCTTGCTGCTTCATGTGTATTTATAATGCTCTTATTGTGGTGTAGGTGTGGTATGTGGAGCACAAAATCAAAACTCCCAGGAGACCAAGACAGGGACAGCAGCGAGAGAGGAGCAGAGTTGCTGCCAAGTTATGGTATTTTTTGCCTAAAATGAAGATCCAACAAAGAGACAAGAAGAAAGGGGGTTTGAGCTCAAAGCTCAAACTGTGGCAGCAACAGCAGCAAGGCGCAGGCTGGCCACATATTTTTTGTTTGACTTTCCTTTATTTTTTTATGTGTAACAAACAGAAATGTAATTTTGTATTATTTTGAAAAATAAAAAAAACAGATTTAAACAGGCTTAACTATTTGACTATCTTTTCTTTTTATTGACAACTACTATTCAACCGATAATAATAATAATAAACGAAACAAAAAACAACAAGGCTAAATTGCTAACGACTTTTGAATAACACGCACAATTAGCTAACTCTCGTATGACAAATGATATATTTTTGCAAATAGAGAAATATTAATTAGAATCAGATATTCACAAAAATACATTTTTATTTGATTTTCAATTAGTCGGACAAAATTAGGGTATAACACTAATTATCTAAATACATATATTATTTTTTGATAACCAAAACTACCCCATAGTTACACTACCAACTGCTCCTGAAGCTGCAATAGGAAAGAGCAGCTAGGAATGGAAAGAGAAAAATAGTAGTAGGATGTGCAAAAAATAAAACTAGGAGTGTCAAAATATATTTTTCATAGGGATATTGGTGCAAATTTTTAAATTTGAGAGTGTGCAGCTGCACACCCTCACGTATATGTAGATCCGCCACTGAGTAGAAGGTAATTCACGCTACTAGCTAATTAACGCATGGCATTTTAAGATCGGTGATATAATTACTTGAAAATGGTGACTTTTTTAGAAAGTTAAATGTATGTGTTTTTACTTTTTAGACGAACCAAGTGAGATTTCTTTTACAATGAAAAATAAATGAATAACGAGCGTCTAGGATGACTCGTATAAACCACTACAAGTGGAATGGCAAGATCGAGGAGGAAAAATTGAATACCAATGAGTTGGCCAAATTTATGGAACAAACAAATGAAAGGTTTGTTACCTTAGAGAGTATATTGATACCTTGGGGGACATAGCGGTGTTTTAAAAACCGGACCGGACCGGCCGGTTCAACCGGTTGAACCGGGAACCGGACCCCCGGCCGGTTGGTTCAACCCCATTTGAACCGCAGGCCCATTGAACCGCCCAGAACCGGATTGAACCGGGGAAGAACCGGAAGAACCGGGGTTGAACCGCGATTCAACCGCTTTGAACCGGAACCGAACCGGGGTTGAACCGCCCGAAACACTTTTTTTTATTTTTTAATTTGCTTTTTTCTCCAAAATTTAATATTTTTTATTTTTTATTTAATAAATTACTCATCCGGTTCAACCATGGTTGAACCGGTTGAACCGATTGAACCATGAACCGGAGGTCTCACCGGTTCGATCTCCGGTCCGGTTTTAAAAACATTGGGACATAGTTGACACTTGGGGGTACATACTTGATAACTTGGGGAGGAAAAATTGGAGCCATGATTGGTCAAATATCAAGTCTCATTGCATCGTTAACTAAAGAGGTACAACAAGAAACTCATTCACAAACTACGTCTACCCTGACTGAGGAAACTCAGCAATACAAATATAATATTCTTAAGAGTGAAGAAGAGTGCTCTATTGAAGATAATCTAAAGGAAGAAGCTCTCAAGAAAAATGAAGAGACTTCTACTGAAGGGAGTCAAATAGAAATAATAGCTCCTACTGAAGGGAGTGGAATAAAAACAAAAGATTCTGCTGAAGGGAGCATTCGTGAGAAGAATGGGAAAGATCCATTGGTTCTTGATTTCGAGAAAAAGTAGAAAGTCTCAATTTTTGGGTAAATTGTTTTAACCAGTAGTGATGTTGTGATTGAGGTTCACAAGGAAAAGGTAAATTTTAGGAGTGGTAAAGAAGATGATGTTATTAAAGCTTTAAATTCCAATGAAAATCTCTCCTTCTACATCTCATTATTTTGATGATGTGGTTTTTAGTGATTTAAAGATGCATGACCTTTTGAATTTTTTTTCTTTTGCAGGATCCTAGTGTAACATCCCTAATTTTTAAAATAACATTTGAAGTAGGATTTTATATAATCGCTAGTCGAAGGAATTAATAATTCGCAATTCGGAACCGGGCGAGTCGAGAAATTTTATGCCAAATAAATAACCGTAGAGTTAGTGGGGGTCTTGGCCTAAAAACCTTGAGTTAAAGAACTAAGGGCATTATGGTCTTTTCCCAACCATAACACACCTCAGCCCCAAAAAGGGAAAACTCCCTCTCCACCTCACTTAAACTCATTCCAATTCAGCAAACTGAATAGAAGAAAACAGAAGCAAAGAAGGGAGAAAGAAGGAAGAGGGCACGAGAAAGAGGAAAAGGAAGGAAAGGCTTGAGCCAAGTTCACCCATCCTTGCATGTAAGTATTCAGACCTTCTTTCCACTCCATTTTCGATTCTCCTTCTATTGGTATAACTTTCAAAGTCTGATTCACTCTCCTTCCCTCATCTCCATGTTTCGACCATGAAGCCCCAAATGGTGAAGATGGTGATGGTTGTGAGTTAGATGGGCTTGCATGTTCAGTAGAGACTGCTCTAGAGGAAGTTCTGAAGTGACATTTCGAATTGGAAGGGAGTTTGGGACAAATTGAATTGCTGTTTCAGTTTGGTAAGAAGAAGTTACTGTTTTGAAGATCGGTTCGGTTCTAGCAGGGATTGTTCGAGGGTATTTCGTTCGGCGACTTCGTCACTCGGCTCAACTCTCGGGATTTCTACGTATCGGTGAGTTCTACTCACGGATTAGGGAAAATATATTCTTCTGAAATTATAACACATTTTGTTTCTCGATGAAAAACTGATTTCGAAAGATTTTCACACAGATTTTATTTTCACAAAACACACAGATTTTGTTTTCGCAATAACTTTTGATCCGAGAACCCGATTTAGGTGTTCTCAGGTGCGTTGGAAAGATTTTTCAAAGACCTATCTATAATTATATAATTTGGTTTGGAAATTACACTGTTTTTGAAGGTCAAAACTGTTTTCGAAACCGAAACTTAGACCGCGTGTGAGATAATGTTTTTGGCATAACAAACCGGATCGTGGATCCTTCTCGACGCTATGATTATAACGCCGGATGTCTAACTTTGAATTCATCAAAACGGGTTATAGATCGATAATAGATATAGATATCTAAAACTCGAAAGACGGTCCAATGCAGACACGATATGTATTTTATTATATATCACGTTGGGTGACGACCCGACAAGTAGCATACTAGGGAGGGAAGTCATGATCCCTAACCTAGGCCCTATATACATTTTGGCGTGGTCAATTCGTGGGTTATCGGGATTCGTAGTCGTTGTACAGCCGATTTATGCTAAGCTAAGTTAAGAACACGATTTGCCGGGATTCGTAGTCGTTGTACAGTCGGCATTTCGATTTGTAGCTTGTGATAGCTATTATAAATATGTTGTCACGATTTAATAATTGAACCGAGTGTTAGTGAGGGGGCACGGTAGAGCTCACTGAGATATGTTATCTTACCCTATCATTGTTGTTGTTTTTCAGAGAAGCAGGGAAAGAAGAAGACTGTCAGGCACGAGTAGGTGACATGCTCTTGGAGATGTCAAGGACCTAGTCTTAATCCTCTTATGTTTTCTTTTGCTGTATTTGTCATGGTTGTATGACTTGTATTGTTTATGAGTTGTACGAAACATATTTTGTGTTTCCTGTTTTAGTTATTGAACTTGGATGTTGTAATCCTTTCGGTTGTGGACCGAGTAACTTCTATTATATGAAGTCGGGATGTTCCGAATGTTATGTTTAATTTCAGAAAAAGTTTATATGTTCAATAATTAACCAGGAATTGTGTCCTCTGATCATCGCTTAGCTGTGCATTTCAGTGTATCTACATGTTAGAAATACCGGGGTGTTACATTTGGTATCAGAGCAGTTCGACCTAGTCAGACTTAGATGTTAAGAATCTTTTACGTCTTCTAAGTCTGATTCTTCTTAGTATGCTATTAGACATTGAGCCTGATCAACTTAATACTTTGTGCATATTTCGCATAATAATGGCTGGGAGAGGTAGGAGAAACCCACCTGTTGATCCTCATCGGGAATGGATGCAGAATGTCATCGAAACTCAGCAGAAGATGATGAATGACATGATGCTAATGCAACAGCAACAGATGGCTCAGATGGCTCAAATGCAGCAGATGCATCAAGTGCCTCAACCACAACCAACTGAGCCAGTCAATGTACCACAACCTGAGGATCCCAACAGGGTGTATTTTCGGTTTCTGAATATGAAACCCCCAACCTTCAAAGGAGTATCCGATGCAATGAAAGCCCATTTCTGGATGGATGCCATGGAAAGAATCTTTGTGACTTTGCAATGCAATGAAGAAGAGAAAGTAATTTGTGCTGCTAACGCTCTGGATGAAGATTCTCATACATTATGGACTAATGCACGTAGAATGTTGCAAACCCAAGGAACTCCTCTCGAGTGGGGTAATTTCAAGGAACTGTTTTTAAGTCATTATTTTCCGGATACTGAAAGGCTTGCTAAGCAGATGGAGGTCGTCAGTCTGAAACAGGGAGATATGTCGCTTGGTGAGTATGCCGCCAAGTTTGAAAGGCCATCTCATTTTTATGAATTGGGGACTCATGCTCCCGATGACAAATGGAAAATGGTTATGTTCAAGCAAGGTCTTCGAGGCGATGTGAATCAAGGTCTCAGTTCTTATTCCATGACCACTTATCCTGCTTTGGTTCAACAAGCTCATTCAGCTGAAAGTGATCTTAAGAGAATGTATGCTAAGAGGAAAGATTTCTGGAAGGATAAACGAAAGAGTAATGAGTCAACTACATCAAACCCTAGGTATAGGGGGAATTCAAGTAAAGGGAAGCAAGTACACTCAAGCAACGCTGCAGGGTTTGGCAAGTGTGATGTGTGCAAAAAGAATCATCGAGGAAAATGTCAAGTCGGGCCAAATCAATGCTACTTTTTCAAGGAGGTGGGCCATTATGCTAATAATTGCCCGGCAAGTGATGGCAAGCTCGGAGCCGTCCGTGACTATTTCGAGAGTCATGAAGGTGGGAGTGAGGGAGACACCACGATCGGGGATGGAAGACCAATCGATAAGTCGGGAAGACGCCACAACCGGCTATGGAGGTTCCGGTTGATAAGTCGATATGAGTGCCACGGTAAACCGATAAGCTCAGATAACGGCTCACGAAGAACCAAAGAGACACGTCTCTAAATTTACTGAAAATTCAACTTGTTTATTTCATCAAACGAATTACAATTTATAGAGAACCTTAGGCCCAATTGACCCAAAAGAACATCAGGCCCAATTGACTCAATAAAACCCTAGAAATTAAAATATACTAATAAATATCAAATCCTAATTTAAATGAAAATAACTAATTGGCATTAAAGCCATTGATTCAAATCCTAAATTAAAGAAGACAATTAAATGACATTAAAGCCTTAGATATAATCATAAAAGAAAATACTAAAAATGGAAATAAATTGCACTAATTTATTCTACATGATATTGTACTAATTTACTCTTCATGAGATTTTCCTTCAACTTCTACGTGTAGAACTTAGTTGCATGAGTTGATAGGAATTCCTTCGGCCAATGATAATGCAAGATGGCTACTTGGATTCAAAATGGTATAAGTCATTAAAGTCTTGTACTCAATGAAATAGTGGTATCTTTATAAGTTTCTTTCCACATGCTTAGTGAACTTAGGATCACACCATTCTCCCTTTCTTCAAGAAGATTTGTCCTCAAATCTGAATCTGCAAAATAAATTAATGGGTTATTGAAAAAAATTCTCTCTTTTTTTTCTCTTCTTTCTTTTTGAAATTTGGATATTTCATCCAAGTTTCTCACAAAATCATTATTTTTCTCAACAGTGCTCCCATTATTTTCCATTGCCTCGTATTTTCTCTCAATATTCCTCTTCTTCTCCACCACTTCTTTACCATTGCTTTCCTTTTTCTTTTCAGAAGCGCACTCCAAGTCCTCTTGTGCTTTACGGAGATGCTCACATAATATTTCAGAAATATCAACCATCATTCTTTCTATTTTCTCCTCTATTCTTTTCTCTCTCAATTTTTTCTTTTCTCTAATGGCTAACTTTTCTACCCTTTTTGCCTCTTTTATTAGTCAATTTTCATAAAGGTATTCCGCATACGCAGGATCCATCACAAAATCACTAATGTATATTTCATAATCCCTTTGCATTCCCTCCATCATGAACCACACAAAAAAACAAAACTTGCAAACAAACAACAAAAAACGATAATAAAAAAGTGCTTTTTTTGCCTTTTTTTTTCTCCTTTTTTTCCTCTCTTCTTCTTTCTTCTTCTTCTTCTTCTCTTTTTTTTTGAATTTTCGAATTTTTTTCCCTTTTTTTATTTTTTTTCTTTTGCAAAAATAATTTAAAAAAAATAAGATGAACAAAATTTTGAGACTAAAATTGAAAAGGATAGATAACACATTGATAGAACCTAAGCTTTGATACCAGATGATGGCAACCTCGGAGCCGTCGGTGACTATTTCGAGAGTCATGAAGGTGGGAATGATGGAGACACCACGATCGGGGATGGAAGACCAATCGATAAGTTGGGAAGACGCCACAACCGGCTATGGAGGTTCCGGTTGATAAGTCGAGATGAGCGCCACGGTAAACCGATAAGCTCAGATAACGGCTCACGAAGAACCAAAGAGACACGTCTCTAAATTTACTGAAAATTCAACTTGTTTATTTCATCAAACGAATTACAATTTATAGAGAACCTTAGGCCCAATTGACCCAAAAGAACATCAGACCCAATTGACTCAATAAAACCCTAGAAATTAAAATATACTAATAAATATCAAATCCTAATTTAAATGAAAATAACTAATTGGCATTAAAGCCATTGATTCAAATCCTAAATTAAAGAAGACAATTAAATGACATTAAAGCCTTAGATCTAATCATAAAATAAAATACTAAAAATGAAAATAAATTGCACTAATTTATTCTTCATGATATTGTACTAATTTACTCTTCATGAGATTGTCCTTCAACTTCTACGTGTAGAACTTAGTTGCATGAGTTGATAGGAATTCCTTCGGCCAATGATAATGCAAGATGGCTGCTTGGATTCAAAATGGTATAAGTCATTAAAGTCTTGTACTCAATGAAATAGTGGTATCTTTATAAGTTTCTTTCCACATGCTTAGTGAACTTAGGATCACATCAGCAAGGAAAGCTTTCTTGGAGTCTCCTGACGCTCCAAGACAGGCTAGAGTCAACACCTTGGACGCCCAGACCATCACACCAGCTGATAATCTCATAAGGGGTACAGGTTCTCTCTTTAATCAAACTGTTAATATACTGTATGATTCTGGTGCTACTCATTGTTTTATCTCAGAAGCATGTGCTGAACGGTTAGGATTAACAATATCTCCTATATCCGAGCCAATAACTATCCTTACTGCTGCAAAGGGGCGTGTGCGAACCCAGTCATTGTGTCGTAACTGTCTGCTTACCATAGGAGGCAGGGATTTTGTTGTTGATTTTATCTGTTTGCCTATGAGGGGGATGGAGGTTGTCTTGGGAATGAATTGGATGACTACCAACCATGTTACTATTGACTGCTTCAACCGTACCATTGGGTTTCCTTCTTAGGCGGTGGAAAATTTGCAGCCTACAACTGATAGTGTTATTTCTTTCACTTCAGCTAGCCGGTCTTTATTTCAAGGTGCGGAAGCTTTTGTTGTTATATTATCTGCATCAACTGAAGCTGGTTTGGAATTATCGTCTGTTCAAGTTGTTAATGAATTCCTAGATGTTTTTCCCGAGGAAGTTTCCTCTTTGCCTCCGGAACGAGAGGTAGAGTTCTCTATAGATTTGGCGCCTGGTGCAGGGCCAATATCCATAGCACCTTATAGGATGTCTCCTCTCGAACTGAAGGAATTGAAGTCCCAACTTGAAGAGTTAATTTCCAAGAAGTTTATTCGACCGAGTGCTTCTCCATGGGGTGCCCCGGTATTGCTAGTCAAGAAGAGGGACGGAAGTATGAGGTTATGTATCGACTACCGTCAATTGAACAAGATTACCATGAAGAATAAGTATCCGTTACCAAGGATAGATGATATGCTCGATCAACTTCGAGGTGCTAGAATATTCTCCAAAATTGATCTAAGATCGGGATACCATCAAATCAGAGTGAAGGCCTCCAAAAACTTGTTGTGCGAAAAGGTGATGTGCAAGTATACACAATCGCAACAAGTAATATATTGATAAGTAAAGTTCGTTCCCACGAAGATTGTTGAGTTTACTTCTATATTTAAATTAGTAATTTTAGCTAGTGAGAAAAACAAGTAACAAGTACAAGTTGTCAACAAGTATTGTCCTTGTGATTAACATGAATGTAAATAAACAAGTAAAGATGTGAAAACAGTAATGAATTGAAAGTATTTAAGAATGAGTTGGATAGCTCAGTAGTTATGTAAATTCCCAAGAGTAGTGTTCTATAATATTAGATGCTGTAGCGTTAAGCGCTGTAGCGCTTCAGAATCCGTAGACGCTGTAGCGCCTTGGTGGCGTGCCTTTCAGTCACTATCGTTAGGGTTATGTTACAAGACTCCTATGTCTAGGCTCTAAATAAGTTTTACCCCTGTATATTAAGCTTATACAACATTTGCCTTATGAACTATTACTCCCCTATGTCTAGAGTTAAGTAGTACTTCCTTTAAATGTCTTTAAAGGGTTTTCATTCATATCATTCCTTGAGTTCTCTTTGTGAACCATGTCTGTACCCACAAAGCCCCCTTGTTTTAGTTGGCCATTCCCAAAACAAAGTTGAAAGCATTATGACACAAGGAATAAAACGCAAACATCATAATATTACATAAAAGCTACTCAAAGTTCATTACACACTAAGAACAATCCAACTACAACAAAGTTAGCTCATCACAAGTTCCATCAACATAATACAACTAGAGAGTGTGTATTACCGTATGAAGATAAGAGAAGAGTGGTTGCAAAAGATACACTCCAATGATCCCAAGTAGCATACAAAGGATGAAGTTGAGGTGTGAGCAAAACCTTGAATGAAGCCTAGAAAACTATACTAAAAATAAAAGCTTAAGAGTGGAATAACAATGGAGGAAAACTACTATGTCAAGATAGTTTCCTCCATGTTAAAACTCTCTCTACATATGTTACTTCCTATAGAAGCATTCTATTCTAATTTTATCTAACCAAGCCTTAATAAAATAATAATAATAATTCATGATCATAAAACTTAGATATTATTCATAAAGCTACTTTACAAAAAGGTGTGATGATTAAAATCACCAACTATCACATGGGACACATGTAGGAGGCGCCAAGTGTCTTTGGAGCATCCACTTGGGTGCTGAAATGTCATGCTAAGGATAAGAGATAAGGGTGATGACTCATCATTTCAGCAAGTGGCTTTATAAATATCCAAATGTCCCACCGTCATATAGGCGTTGTAGCGTCTACCGCTGGCTTACCGCTGCAGCACTCAAGCAAAACATCAATATATTCACAAAGGCACCAAATGTGTCAAATGATAACAAACAAGCTCCTAACCCTTCTTTCCTCTAAATAACTAATATTTACCTAATATAGCACAAATATTACTTGAGAACTTGTGTTGATTTAAGTATTAAGAGCACAAATAACCTATATAAAATAGAGTTATCACACCCCCAAACTTAAACCATTGCTTGTCCTCAAGTAATGACGCTTTACAAAGAACAAACAACACAACAACAAAGAAACAATTACATAGATTAACTGTACAAACAAGACAACAACAATATCTTTCTAAATAAAAAAAAAATATTATTATTATTATTTCAGAACTCGCATTTGCTTAAGTCTAGAAAGCATAAATAACTCTTATAGATAAGAGTTATCACACCCCCAAACTTAAACTATTGCTTGTCCTCAAGTAATAACACATTATAAAGATAAACAAACTAACTTAAAATAGAATAACAACAACATAGAAAGACAAGGTAAGTTGCATCCCTAAATCAAACAATTTTTCAAAAATGTTCTTAGTGGGCCAAACTTTCAGATTCACACTCTCTGACACACACACACCATTATTTTTCACAACATCTAGAATTATTACTGCTCAATTGTGAGTGTGTGACTACTAGGTTTAGTTTAGTTCCCAGCTAGTTTCAACATTTCTCCTAGCCTTGGAAAGAGTGG
The DNA here is from genome assembly GCA_039519185.1 of Astragalus membranaceus. NCBI lineage: Eukaryota > Viridiplantae > Streptophyta > Magnoliopsida > Fabales > Fabaceae > Astragalus > Astragalus membranaceus. Next base: position 100,450,160 of record CM076846.1, on the reverse strand, counting down.
CCTTCTTTTGGTTTAGCCAAAGAATTTTTCAAAAAGGAGAGTAGACTAACAACTTCACAAAAGACTTGAGGGGCTTCAAAGCACAGCAAAGGGCTTTGATTAGGCAATTTAGATCATTGGTCAGTGCAAAACATTTTGATTTGGTGATTTCTCAGCCGCTGTAGCGTTTAGACGCTGCAGCGTTGGCAATTTGATGAACAAAACTAGTTGCTGCCTTTACTACTGAGCTCCTTATTTGCATTTCTTTTTCTTTTTCTTTTCATGCATTCTTGGAACAGCTCAGCAAATTATTTTAGACATTTTGCAACTTTTTTTTTTCAAGACCACTTGCACACTTTTGTTTCATTTTGCAGTGACCAAACTATCATTTTTGTTCCTAGCCTTAACATAACCGATGCACCCCCAAACTTAGCTTCAAATGCTACTCTCAATTTTTAGTAAAAACTTGACTAAACCCTATCATTCGGAGCTAACTAGGTTCCTTGCTAAGCCTAGAGTTTTGTGTAGAAGCAGCAATAAGACTAGTCATTGTTCAAACAAGGCTACTCTACTCAAAACACATAATCATCATTAAATTTAGCCCAGGAAGAAACATATTCTATTATTGAAAAACTAGGAATTGCAACTGATCATGCTTTTTATTCAACAAACATAACATTAAACACATAACATTAACATTTCACATATAACATTAAACACATTTAAGGTCCTCCCCCCAACTTAAGACCTGGCAGTGTTTCCACTACTCATGCAAATCTAATAGGAGAGGCCTATGACTAAAACTTAACAGAATTAAAAACAACAACAATAAAACTCTAAACATACTGTTAGATGCAAGAACAGATGCTATAGCGCCTAACAGATTTATTGAAAACAAACAAACAACATTTTTTTAAAAGAAGGGTTAGAGTACTGTTTGCTAACCCAGATTTGAGCCTATTGCTTGCTCTGGTGGGCACTGTGGTGGCTCGGCTACTGGACTTTTTTTTTCTTTCCTGCCGCTACAGCGCTAGGCGCTGTAGCATCAGCCGCTACAGCGCTAACTGGCACTTCTTCTTGTGGAGGGTCATTTGCCAACTTGGTCCCAGGGTTTTTCCTTTGGTGGCTTCTTTTCTCACTTCACAAAATTCACACCTGCACAAAAGAAAAATTAAAAACACAAAAGAAGTTAATTTAAGAACCTTGGGTTGCCTCCCAGGAGCGCTTTGTTTAAGAGTCCTCAGCCAGACTAAGTCTTGTGGTAGGTATCTTTGGCTAATGGCGGCTCTCGTGTAGGAGAGGGGACCCAATCATTTGTTACAACAGAATTAGGTTCCTCCACAACAGATTTAGGCACCCTTGGCCTCTTTTTGGCCACCATTTTTGTTCTTACAACTTTCTTTGGTGCTACAGCAGATGCTGCAGCACTGCCTTCTGATACTGATGCTGTAGCGCCACTTCTGACAGCATTCATTCTCTGCACTTTAGTTTCCAATACCATTGGTGGTTGCTTTGTGGCAGACTGGGTTTTTTTGGATTTTGTTCTTTTGTGAGACTGAGATGATTTTTGTTTTGGTGAGGGAAGTTTCTTAGGAGATTGGGACTTGTGTGGAGTGGGTTGTTTTGGAAAGGAGGAAGGTATTTGAATAAGGTTTGATGGTTTGGCTTGAGGTAAGGATAGATTAATGGCTGGAACTGTGAGAATTTGGAGGTGTTACTAGGTGGAGGGGATGGTTCTTTGGTTGGTGATGGTTTAGGTGAAGGTGTGGTGGAAAGGTTTTGGGTGGGTGGTGCGATTTGATGCAAAATGGGGGATACTTCCTTACTTCCCTCTTCTTTCTTATTATGCTCTCCTTCATCTTTCTCATCATCTTCTTTTTAACTATTTTAACCACATTCTCAACACCTCAGCTGCAAGTGCTGTAGCGCATGGTGCTACAGCATCAAAATTCCGCATACTTGACAGCACATACATACCACAAGTCTTCTTATTCATACCTGCAATAGTAAAAACAAAAACACATAGAAAACATAATTAGTCCTAAAAATCTAGGTTGCCTCCCAGTAGCGCTTTGTTTAAGAGTCCTTAGCTAGACTTGACATTCAAAACCCTTGTTAGGGTGGATAATAGGACAAGAAGAAAATATCATCCTTCCGCTTCCTCTTTTTGGTCAGAAATCCCATGTATTTGGCATATGGAAGCAAGTGTTCCCATGCCCCAACTAATAAGCTTTTGGGATAGGAATTCCCCTTTTTTTGAAAAAAATTGAAGCTCATCTTGCGGAGGGATATTTTCTTTAAGTACCAAGGGTCGAGTCTCACTTGTCACATGATTTTTTTCATTCCTCAACCTTGGTGTCTCTTCCTTGTCACTATTTTTGAATTTTTCTTTTTCTACAACTACAAAAAAAAATTGTTTTTCTTCCCCAATTTCCACATGACCATATTCAAGCTCATACTCTACATTCTTTTTTTCTTCCTCTTGCTCAACCAATTCAGTAGATTCAATGGATTGAGCAAAAATTTCTTTAAAATCAGAGTTGCCCAAATGATAACAATCATCTTCAAACTCTACACTTTTTTCTTTCTTTTTGCTCAACCACCTCTTCAACACAACTCTTTTCTTCTAGCTCAACCACTTCTTCAACACAACTCTCTTTTTTTAGATGCTCCATTATTGTCTTAAAGTGAGCATCTATATTCCTACACGAAGCTTCAAAGTTGTCATTATCCACTTTTCTATCTTCAAGGAATTGAGCTAAGAGTTCTTTTAGATCGGAGTTGTTCTCTTGTAATCCTTCGGGTTGAGCTTGAGAATATGAATCTTGTTCACACACAACATTTTCCATTCCATAATCCATATTTTGGGATGTCATGGGCATGAAATTTGTCTCATAACAGCCCCTTTCATATTCACTCCCATGGAAATCATAGTTGACAAATTGTTGTTGAGCATTCCTTGCTTGCATGGAGTAAAAATTCCAATGGTCCATGGCATAAAGCGGATTTTTTTTTTCTTTCAACTAAACACAAATAACAACAAAGAGAAACACACTACAAACACAACACAATACAAAATAAAAATATTGCTGGAAAAACAGAACACACTAAGCAAAAGAATTTAAACTAACTAAACTAACTAACTAAATAATAGAAATTAACTTTCACAATCCCCGGCAACGGCGCCAAAAACTTGTTGTGCGAAAAGGTGATGTGCAAGTATACACAATCGCAACAAGTAATATATTGATAAGTAAAGTTCGTTCCCACGAAGATTGTTGAGTTTACTTCTATATTTAAATTAGTAATTTTAGCTAGTGAGAAAAACAAGTAACAAGTACAAGTTGTCAACAAGTATTGTCCTTGTGATTAACATGAATGTAAATAAACAAGTAAAGATGTGAAAACAGTAATGAATTGAAAGTATTTAAGAATGAGTTGGATAGCTCAGTAGTTATGTAAATTCCCAAGAGTAGTGTTCTATAATATTAGATGCTGTAGCGTTAAGCGCTGTAGCGCTTCAGAATCCGTAGACGCTGTAGCGCCTTGGTGGCGTGCCTTTCAGTCACTATCGTCAGGGTTATGTTACAAGACTCCTATGTCTAGGCTCTAAATAAGTTTTACCCCTGTATATTAAGCTCATACAACATTTGCCTTATGAACTATTACTCCCCTATGTCTAGAGTTAAGTAGTACTTCCTTTAAATGTCTTTAAAGGGTTTTCATTCATATCATTCCTTGAGTTCTCTTTGTGAACCATGTCTGTACCCACAAAGCCCCCTTGTTTTAGTTGGCCATTCCCAAAACAAAGTTGAAAGCATTATGACACAAGGAATAAAACGCAAACATCATAATATTACATAAAAGCTACTCAAAGTTCATTACACACTAAGAACAATCCAACTACAACAAAGTTAGCTCATCACAAGTTCCATCAACATAATACAACTAGAGAGTGTGTATTACCGTATGAAGATAAGAGAAGAGTGGTTGCAAAAGATACACTCCAATGATCCCAAGTAGCATACAAAGGATGAAGTTGAGGTGTGAGCAAAACCTTGAATGAAGCCTAGAAAACTATACTAAAAATAAAAGCTTAAGAGTGGAATAACAATGGAGGAAAACTACTATGTCAAGATAGTTCCCTCCATGTTAAAACTCTCTCTACGTATGTTACTTCCTATAGAAGCATTCTATTCTAATTTTATCTAACCAAGCCTTAATAAAATAATAATAATAATTCATGATCATAAAACTTAGATATTATTCATAAAGCTACTTTACAAAAAGGTGTGATGATTAAAATCACCAACTATCACATGGGACACATGTAGGAGGCGCCAAGTGTCTTTGGAGCATCCACTTGGGTGCTGAAATGTCATGCTAAGGATAAGAGATAAGGGTGATGACTCATCATTTCAGCAAGTGGCTTTATAAATATCCAAATGTCCCACCGTCATATAGGCGCTGTAGCGTCTACCGCTGGCTTACCGCTGCAGCACTCAAGCAAAACATCAATATATTCACAAAGGCACCAAATGTGTCAAATGATAACAAACAAGCTCCTAACCCTTCTTTCCTCTAAATAACTAATATTTACCTAATATAGCACAAATATTACTTGAGAACTTGTGTTGATTTAAGTATTAAGAGCACAAATAACCTATATAAAATAGAGTTATCAGATGTCTCCTCTCGAACTGAAGGAATTGAAGTCCCAACTTGAAGAGTTAATTTCCAAGAAGTTTATTCGACCGAGTGCTTCTCCATGGGGTTCCCCGGTATTGCTAGTCAAGAAGAGGGACAGAAGTATGAGGTTATGTATCGACTACCGTCAATTGAACAAGATTACCATGAAGAATAAGTATCCGTTACCAAGGATAGATGATCTGCTCGATCAACTTCGAGGTGCTAGAATATTCTCCAAAATTGATCTAAGATCGGGATACCATCAAATCAGAGTGAAGGCCTTAGATATTCCGAAAACCGCTTTCTGTACTAGGTATGGACACTACGAGTTTGTAGTGATGCCCTTCGGACTAACTAATGCTCCAGCCGTTTTTATGGATTACATGAACCGAATTTTTCATTCCCACTTGGATCAGTTTGTGGCTGTCTTCATAGACGATATCTTGGTGTATTCAAAGACGATAGAGGAGCATGCTCAACATCTCCGTTTCGTTTTGAACGTACTCCTAGAAAAGAAGTTATATGCAAAGCCGTTGATCAGCGGTCGTACGCGGGTCAAAATAATTAAAAAAAAGGTAAATATAGTATCAAGGTAAGAGACCTTGGTCGTTTCTCGAGGACCTCTAAATACAGAAATTACCAAAATCAGGAACCAAAATAAACAATAAAAAGGGGGATTTTGAAGAAAAGACAATTAAAGATAGACAATCAATCCATTGATTTCAGGTGCGTTTCTTGGATTTCTCATCGGTTCTAAAATAAAGATTTGTGCAATGTTTGATAATTCTTGATTGATCGTAAACTAAGTGAACAAGGGCCAGTCAGTTTATACGAATTCACAGCGTTTTAAAGCAAGCATCAAAACAGTGTGTTCAATCAACCGTGATAGTGAACAAGTGCCAGTATCACAATTAACATCATAACTGAATTCTATCAATCCTATAAACAAGCGTCATAGACTCTATCAATTCCTATCCAAACTAAATTAAACAAGCGATAAAATAGTTTGTATAATGAAAGTTGCAAAACAGAATCATGATTAAGTAATTAAGCAAAATTGAATCATAAAACGAATCACAGAAGCAAATCACAGAGTTTGAGTAATTAAGCAAAACACAAACCGAATTTGCAGCAAGAATTACGGAGATGAAATTGATAGAGAAAGAATTAAAACCATAAAAACAAAATAAACATTAAGCACTGAACCTCAAAATCCTTACAGCAACACCCTTCACCAATAGATTGATCTAGGGCTTTAAGCTTCCATGGAGGTTAGGGCACAAAACGTAAAGTTGAAAGTAGGAATGAGTAAGAGAGCCAAGATGACTCTGAAAAGTGTATCTTATAAGACTAAAAACGAAAACCTAAATCCCTAAATGGGTAACTAGATAAAAGCCCGTTAACAAACTAAAATTCGGCCCAAAACCTGTTTTACACAGTACGACTTCGGTATTTCGCAATTTTCACATTCAAGACTTCAGAATTGGGTTTCGAGCTCAACAAAAGAATTGTAGCTCTGTTCCTTAGCTTTTCAACGCATACTTGCATGCCTCAATCGGATAACCACGGCCAATGTTATGACCTGGAGAGTAGATAGGGGTCAATATGCAATAAAAACAAGAATTAATCAAGAAATTGTTATATTGCTCAATTAAGACCCAAAGTCTAGAAACGTGCTAAGACTTAAATATTAGGCACAAAGAAAAATTAAAATCACCAAGTGAAAAGCTATAAATAGTGCATTAAAATACACTAATCAAATTCCCCCACACTTAAGCTTTTGCACTCCGGGCAAAACACACAAAACAAGACACGAAAACAATGCATGAGTTTCCGATGAACCCAAAGAATGCAAAGTCATAAGAGAAATTCTTTTCCTAGGCTTCAAGGAGAAGGACAATCAAAGATAGCACTTAATTACAATCAAGGCAAACAAGAGAATAGAGCACTAGAGAGTGAATCACAAGTGATGAGTCCTCACAGGATATGTATAAGTAATGCTCTCAATCACTCAAGTGTCTAGGCTTGTGTTTTACTCTCATATATATAATAAGCACATCAATGAAAGTTAGCACTACCATATGCTTGACAAACTTCTAACATCCACACTTAAGAACACATGCACATAAGATCAAAAGGTCTTTATAAGGGTTTTAATGGGGCAAAGGTCAAGGTGGGATAATCCTAAGGGGGAACTAGGCTAAAAAGAATCAAAGAGGATAAAGAAGCCATGAAAATCAATTGTAAAGTGAGCATGAGAGTATCCAACTTCAACAACATATGACTAACTTCTCTATTTTGATACTTCTCCCCATAACTCTATTCACACAACATTCGCTCTTCTTGATACAAAAATAAAAAGATACACCTCTTTTTTTTCTTTTCTTTTTGCTTTTTTTTTTCATTTTTTTTTTCATTTTTTCTTCTTTTTTTTTCTTTTTGGGGAATATTTTTCTATACAAATTTACTTGCCAAACTTTTCATTGAGAACCCAAGAACTAACCCAAGTGAGAACCACAATTTGGACACCCCCACACTTATGGATTTGAGAATTTTCAGATCAAAGCTCCTTCACCCTCTAAGATTGGGTAATAACATTGTTTTTCACTTTTGGGCTTGTAATGAGCTATAAAACAAAGAATGGGATAAAAAGGCTCAAAGGGGCTTACACAAAGGGATAAATTTAGGGTAGGCTTATTTGGCTAGTAGCTAAAAAAACAGAATTGCCTAGATCATTTCAAACATGCATGTGAACAAGTGTTTCAACAAGAATCAAGTCAAGTTCTAGAGTAACTAACAAACATGAGTGAGTCACACACAAGAACGGAGAGAATGGCAAAAGATTAGTCCATCCATTATAAGGCTCAATTCTCAGCAGGGACACTGACAATCACAGATGATGCAAAATCTAGTGCTCACATCCAACTTATTATACCAAGAGCAACAAGAAACCAATCAAGTCATGTCAAAACACCTATGGTCCTAGAATAGTAAAATCACTCACAACTTGTACAAACCAATAACTCATGGAAAAACATGCTAAAATAACAAAAGGACCAATCCACTTAGATCGATGTTTCCCAACCATAATTTTCAGGTGGGGTCTGAACCATAAAACTCTATGCCCAATGGAGAACTCCTTTCTGGAAATCAACTTATCATGCTTAGCTTTCCACACTTTCTTGGCAGGAATTCCCGCCAAGGTTAGACCAATGTTGTTCCTGTGTTTCCTTAGGATTGGTGGCTTCTCTTTTAGTTCAGATTTAAACCCTGCTATATTAGCCTCATGAAGCTTCCCACTCCCCTGTGAATATGCATAATTAAATTTTCTATGGGGTGGTTCAAGCTCTAAAACAAATGGCTGCTCAATGGCAGCATCAGCTACATCCACAACATCAGCTATAGGAAGTGTGTCAACCTGTAAAGTATCAACCAAACCATCAAGCAATTCAATTTTGCAAAGGGAATGCTCTTCCATGGGGTGTTTCTTAGCATTAAAGATGCTAAATTTTTCGGTGGTATCACCAAATTCCATGGAAAGAGTCCCTGCATGTACATCATTTTTAGTTTTTGCAGTCCTCAAGAAAGGCCTGCCTAAAATGATAGGTGATCTGCTGGACTTAGTTTCTTCCTCCATGTCTAGAATGTAAAAATCTGCAGGAAAAATCAAATCATTAACTTTAACAAGAACATCCTCAATCAACCCAGCAGGTCGAGCATTACTCCTATTTGCTAGTTGGATGGTAACACCTGTTTCCTGCAAAGGTCCAAGAGCAAGAGAGTTAAAAATAGATGTGGGCATTACATTGATTGAAGCTCCTAGATCTAGCATGACATTGTCAAATTGACTATTTCCTATGGTACATGGGATGGAGAAAGTTCCTGGATCATTGCACTTTTGAGGCATGGGCAACATGAGGGCTGAAACATTATACCCCACATTGACTTTTTTAGTTCCTTTCAGCCTTCTCCTTCTCTTGTGTGTGCACAACTCCTTCAGAAATCTGGAAAATTTTGGAATCTGCTTGATTGCCTCAAGGAGGGGAATATTGACTTCCACCTTCCTAAAAGTATCTAAGATCTCACTGTCCCTATCCGCCTCATCTTGTTTTTTAGTACTCATTGCTCTATGAGGGAAAGGGAGTGGAATTTCTTGTTCATCTGAAACATGTTCAGGTGCCTTATTATTATTATTCAAAACAGTAGTTTCAGGCCCCTTTGAGGTGTCAACAGCCTTCCCAGATCTCAATGTGATAGCACTAACATTGGGGTTTGATGCATTTGGATTAACCACAACTTGAGCAGACAGTTGGTCTGCCCCCGAGCTTGCATGTGTTTAATTGTGGTAATCATATGTCCCATTTGTGTCTGCAAATTCCGAATTGAGGAATCTGTTCTCTGTTGGAACTCGAGATTTTGGGCAGCCATCTGCTTAACTAGATCCTCTAATGAAGGTTCAGGCCTAACAGCAACTTGTTGTGTAGCTGGATTTCCCCATCTGCCGTCGAAGTGTGACTTCTGGATGTCTGAAATAAAGTTTTTGGGTCATGTGATTTCCCAAGAGGGAGTAGCAGTAGATCCTAGTAAAGTGGAGGTTGTATTGAATTGGGAACGACCAACGTCAGTAACAGAAGTAAGAAGCTTTTTGGGATTGGCAGGTTATTACAGGAGATTTATCGAAGGATTCTCACAGTTGGTTCTCCCACTCACACGGTTAACTCGCAAGGGTCAACCGTTTACATGGGATACCGATTGTGAGGAATGTTTCCTCGATTTGAAGGAACGGTTGACTTCTGCCCCGATCCTGATTCTTCCGGATCCGTCTCTGGGGTTTCAAATCTATAGTGACGCCTCTGGGAAGGGTTTAGGATGTGTTCTCATGCAGAATCAGCATGTTGTGGCATATGCATCAAGGCAACTGAAGACTCATGAACGGAATTACCCAACTCATGACTTAGAGTTGGCGGCTATTGTGTTTGCACTAAAGATTTGGAGACATTACCTTTATGGTTCTCGTTTCGAAGTTTTTAGTGATCACAAGAGCTTGAAATATATGTTCGATCAGAAAGAACTGAATAACAGACAGAGGAGATGGATTGAATTTCTGAAGGATTATGACTTTGAGTTGAAGTATCATCCTGGAAAGGCTAATGTTGTGGCAAATGCGTTAAGCAGGAAGTCTCTCCACGTCGCAGAGCTAATGGTTTATGAAATGGCATTGTTAGAGTCTTTTAGGGACTTAAATCTCAAGGTGACAAGGAAAAGGAACCGATTAGTGTTACGGCATATTCGGGTCACTAGTGTATTGTGAGATCAGATTCGTGTGGCCCAAGAAGTGGATGTGAAACTACAATCTCAGAAGGGATCGCCAAACTTCACCGAAGACAGTGATGGTATTATCTGTTTCAATGGTAGGATTTGTATACCCGACGATGAGGAGGTCAAGAGGCAAGTATTAGAGGAAGCTCATCGGAGTCAGTATTCTGTACATCCTGGATCCACCAAGATGTACCGAGACTTAAAACTGATGTATTGGTGGCCTGGGATGAAAGCCGATGTTGTCGAGTTTGTGTCTCGACGGTTAACCTGTCAGAAGGTTAAGGCAGAGCACCGAAGACCTGTGGTCAGTTGCAACCGCTTGATATACCTGTTTGGAAATGGGAAGATATATCTATGGATTTTGTTATGGGTTTGCCACGGTCGCAAACCGGTAATGAATCCATCTGGGTAGTAGTGGATCGATTGACAAAATCTGCCCACTTCATTCCCATTCGCTCAAATCTGAAAGTTTCCAGATTAGCCGATGAATATGTGAAGAACATTGTCAGACTGCATGGGGTTCCAACTAGTATTATTTCAGATAGAGATCCTAAGTTTACTTCCCGGTTTTGGAAGGCATTGAATGATGCCTCGGGGACAAAGGTGCTAGTTAGCACTGCTTATCATCCTCAGACTGATGGTCAAACAGAGAGGACTATTCAGACTCTTAAGGACTTGCTTAGGGCTTGTGTGCTCGATAGCGGAAGAAACTGGGAGAATCATCTTCCATTAATAGAATTCTCCTACAACAACAGTTACCACTCCAGTATCGGGATGGCACCGTTTGAAGAACTTTATGGGAGAAAGTGTAGAACTCCTTTGTGTTGGTGGGAAATTGGAGAAGATAAATTTTTGGGACCCGATATGGTCCGTGAAACTACCGAGAAGATTAAGTTAATTCGGGAAAGAATGAAGGTTGCTCAGAGTAGGAAAAAGAGCTACGCTGACAACCGAAGGAGGCCATTAGAGTTCGAAGTCGGTGATCATGTATTCTTAAAGGTTTCTCCAACCAAGGCACCGGGAGAGCCTTGCGAGCGAAGAAGCTCAGTCCTCGATATGTTGGACCATTCCAGATCATCGAGCGTATTGGGCCAGTTGCCTACCGTCTCGCATTGTCTTCGGCCTTATCAAATCTCCATGATGTATTCCATGTGTCTCAGTTAAGGAAGTACATCCCCGACCCACATCAGCCGTTGAGTGTTGACACGATCGATCTTAGACCGGATCTATCATTTCAACCATATCCTAGCTATATCTTGGAGCGTGGCGAGAAGACGCTGCAGTCTAGGACTATTCCTATTGTCAAAGTGATCTGGGATGGATTCTCAATCGAGGAGGCTACCTGGGAGTTGGAAGATGACATGCGGACTCGATATCCATATCTCTTCCATTGAGGTACGTCTTTCAATTTTGAGGACAAAATTTTAAAAGTTGGGGTGATTGTAACATCCCTAATTTTTTAAATAACATTTGAAGTAGGATTTTATATAATCGCTAGTCGAATGAATTAATAATTCGCAATTCGGAATCGGGCGAGTCGAGAAATTTTATGCCAAATAAATAACCGTAGAGTTAGTGGGGGTCTTGGCCTAAAAACCTTGAGTTAAAGAACTAAGGGCATTATGGTCTTTTCCCAACCATAACACACCCCAGCCCCAAAAAAGGGAAAACTCCCTCTCCACCTCACTTAAACTCATTCCAATTCAGCAAACTGAATAGAAGAAAACAGAAGCAAAGAAGGGAGAAAGAAGGAAGAGGGACGAGAAAGAGGAAAAGGAAGGAAAGGCTTGAGCCAAGTTCACCCATCCTTGCATGTAAGTATTCAGACCTTCTTTCCACTCCATTTTCGATTCTCCTTCTATTGGTATAAATTTCAAAGTCTGATTCACTCTCCTTCCCTCATCTCCATGTTTCGACCATGAAGCCCCAAATGGTGAAGATGGTGATGGTTGTGAGTTAGATGGGCTTGCATGTTCAGTAGAGACTGCTCTAGAGGAAGTTCTGAAGTGACATTTCGAATTGGAAGGGAGTTTGGAACAAATTGAATTGCTGGTTCAGTTTGGTAAGAAGAAGTTACTGTTTTGGAGATCGGTTCGGTTCTAGCGGGAATTGTTCGAGGGTATTTCGTTCAGCGACTTCGTCACTCGGCTCAACTCTCGGGATTTCTACGTATCGGTGAGTTCTACTCACGGATTAGGGAAAATATATTCTTCTGAAATTATAACACATTTTGTTTCTCGGTGTAAAACTGATTTCGAAAGATTTTCGGGTCGAAAACCGCTTTTGAGAAAAATAGTGTTTTACGGTTTTTATCGAAATATTGAACAATTTATGAATTGTGTATTTAACGCTTTCGCTGGAATATATTCTGGAATGTGTTGCTAAATATCTGTTTTTAAGCTTCGGAAGTCACGGAATGTCTCGGTGACAATTTGGGAGCGAATCGGGAAAAAACTGGGTATTAGAAAAGCTGTTTCCAACCTTTCTGTCATGGGCCGCGTCGCGACCCGTGGTCCATCGCATCGCGACCACAGTGTATTTTGTGACGCAAAAGTTTCTGTCACTTTTCGCGTCGCGATGGTACCCATTCGCGTCGCGACGCTTTGCAGTTTTTCAGCAAAACACACTGATTTTGTTTTCGCAATAACTTTTGATCCGGGAACCCGATTTAGGTGTTCCCAGGTGCGTTGGAAAGCTTTTTCAAAGACCTATCTATAATTATATAATTTGGTTTGGAAAATACACTGTTTTTGAAGGTCAAAACTGTTTTCAAAACCAAAACTTAGACCGCGTGTGAGATAATGTTTTTGGCATAACAAACCGGATCGTGGATCCTTCTAGACGCTATGATTATAACGCCGGATGTCTAACTTTGAATTCATCAAAACGGGTTATAGATCGATAATAGATATAGATATCTAAAACTCGAAAGATGGTCCAATGCGGACACGATATGTATTTTATTATATATCACGTTGGGGGACGACCCGACAAGTAGCATACTAGGGAGGGAAGTCATGGTCCCTTACCTAGGCCCTGTATATGTTTTGACGTGGTCAGTTAGTGGTTTATCGGGATTTGTAGTCGTTGTACATCCGATTTATGCTAAGCTAAGTTAAGAACACGATTTGCCGGGATTCGTAGTCGTTGTACAGTCGGCATTTCGATTTGTAGCTTGTGATAGCTATTATAAATATGTTGTCACGGTTTAATAATTGAAACGAGTGTTAGTGAGGGGGCACGGTAGAGCTCGCTGAGATATGTTATCTCACCCTATCATTGTTGTTGTTTTTCAGAGAAGCAGGGAAAGAAGAAGACTGTCAGGCACGAGTAGGTGACATGCTCTTGGAGATGTCAAGGACCTAGTCTTAATCCTCTTATGTTTTATTTTGCTGTCTTTGTCATGGTTGTATGACTTGTATTGTTTATGAGTTGTATGAACCGTATTTTGTGTTTCCTGTTTTAGTTTTTGAACTTGGATGTTGTAATCCTTTCGGTTGTGGACCGAGTAACTTCTATTATATGAAGTCGGGATGTTCCGAATGTTATGTTTAATTTCGGAAAAAGTTTATATGTTCAATAATTAACCAGGAACTGTGTCCTCTGATCATCGCTTAGCTGTGCATTTCAGTGTATCTACATGTTAGAAATACTGGGGTGTTACACCTAGCATATTAGTGGGTGGAGATACAATAAAAATTTCACAATCCTTTGAAGTTCACCCACCACGTGGAAAAGGAAAAAATAATATGAACCACATGATTAGAAAGCTAAGAAGGGGCGATGTGTTAAAGGTTAAATTTGCTGTTGGAGAGCCCCCTAATTAAGCACTAACTATCGTCGTGCTTAGAACGTTAAACAAGCGCTTTGCAGAAGGCAGACTGTATTTTATTTTCTGTTATTTTTGTTTTTTGCTTTAGTTTCAATTTGTAGGAATAAGCTCAGTCTGCAAGCTCTCTCACATAAGTCGTTCTTATTCTCTTGAACTTATTTATTTTTGTGCATCTTCGAATATTTTGCATTGAGGACCATGTTTCACGCTAGTGTAGGGAGGAGATATATTTTGTTACTTGATTTCTAGTGATGCACATACCCACTGAATTTGTTGGTAGCATTTTTTTTTTTGCTTGTTTTAAATTGAGTTACTCCTTAAATTAAAAAAAATAGAGATTATGCCTTTTGGGGTCCCCATAAAAATATTATTTGACAAATTTGTGTTTAATTGTAATTGTGGGGTGCTCTTTAGGAAGTTGATAATTAGCATTTGTGTTTGTAGAGTAATTTTAGAGAACTTGCTTCTAAATGTGAGATTTGAGCTTTATAATGTGATTTATATTAAATCATAAATTTTTACCCCCTTATCTTTGTGTGAGTATTTTCCCAATTTGAAACATTCTAGAATTTGTCTTTTTCAATGTGAAAATTGATTTGCATCATGTAAAAAGATTTTGGGAAATTTAGGTATTCTTATGACCTATAATTTGATTTTTCAAAATTATCCATTAGTTACCCACTTTCAGCTTATTTGTTATATATTTCCTTGGTACCATGATTTGATTAAATGTTTTTTTTTGTGGTAACCATTTGAAATTAAATGTGGAGCAACTATTGAAAATTAAATCTTTATTTTGTATTTTAATTGTCTATCTTGTCAGGACAGAAAAATAAAATAGGAGTGGCTTATGTGGTTATAAGTTTTTTTCCTCCTAATAAAAATACAAAAAAAAAGAAAAAGAGAGAAAGGAAAAAAAGGAAAATTAAAGAAAAAATAGAGCCTACTGAAAGGGAAAGATATGAAAGTGAAATTATTTCAGAGTTTGACCAAAATTTGTAGAAATAGATAGGAGCTTCATCTTTGCTTTCAAAAGTTACTATTTGTTTCTTGTTTTTACCTCTTTGATTATCCTTTCCTTCTTTTTTCCTACCTTGGTTGAACATACCATGGCCCCACTATCAATCTAAGAATTTACATCCTGAGGAAGTCTCCAAGTGGGCCCTCCATCTCCCTTTCACGCCAAAGTTCCCTCCTTTCCCCCCTTTTGGCGCTAAAATCTTCCCTACCATTCCAATGTGAAGTTGTCAGCTACTTTCTGCTACCCCATGTATTGTGCTTTTTGACTGAAAAGACCAGTACGGAGAGAAAGAGCAAAAACATTTTCCTATCCATTTGCTTTCTTTCTTCCTCTCTCGCTCGCTATTCCTCTCTCACCATCTCTCTTTCTCCTTCCTCCTCTATCAACTCCTTCTCCCTTCTCTTTTCAGTCTCTCTCTCTCTCTCTCTCTCTCTCTCTCTCTCTCTCTCTCTCTCTCTCTCTCTCTCTCTCTCTCTCTCTCTCTCTCTCTCTCTCTCTCTTCTCTCTCTCTCTCTCTCTCTCTCTCTCTCTCTCTCTCTCTCTCTCTCTCTCTCTCTCTCTCTCTCTCTCTCTCTCTCTCTCTCTCTCTCTCTCTCTCTCTCTCTCTCTCTCTCTCTCTCTCTCTCTCTCTCTCTCTCTCTCTCTCTCTCTCTCTCTCTCTCTCTCTCTCTCTCTCTCTCTCTCTCTCTCTCTCTCTCTCTCTCTCTCTCTCTCTCTCTCTCTCTCTCTCTCTCTCTCTCTCTCTCTCTCTCTCTCTCTCTCTCTCTCTCTCTCTCTCTCTCTCTCTCTCTCTCTCTCTCTCTCTCTCTCTCTCTCTCTCTCTCTCTCTCTCTCTCTCTCTCTCTCTCTCTCTCTCTCTCTCTCTCTCTCTCTCTCAGACACAATGTCAAAGCCATTTTTCTCATTTGATCTAAAAAACAAAGAAGATATAACCCCAAAAGTTGCTACCAACAACAACCTAAGAAAAACAGAGAAGAGAAGGGAGAACAATTGCATGCAATGCGACATCCCTCGCTCTCTCTTCCCAACATGTATTTTCAGGACACTCTCTCTTCTTCACACTCTCGATAGTTTCTCTTCTTCTCTCAACTCTCTCACCCTCAATCCTCTCTGTTGTGCACAATTAAGAACACAACTCCAGCCAAAACCTAAACCCCTCATTGAGAAATCGTTGAAGCCCTAAATGGAAGAAGAGAATGATCTATGACAGACATAAAAATCGTCCAAGCCCTCTCATTTATGTTGCTTATTTATGATTTCTTGCTCATCAAAATAATTAAGGTTTCTCTCATTTTTGACTGCTTAACTTTTGTTACATTTACAGATCTCATAATGAAAGGTGATGCTCGAAAATTATAAAGGGAAGAGAACAGAATGAGTAAAAGGAAAGTGAGGATCCGTCCTTATTGATTTTCTGCATTTTTTTCTATTTTGTAGGATGCACTCATGTTATATTTGGAATTCCTCATGTTGTGAGGTTCTTATTTTTCTCCCACTTTTATGAAATAGTAACACATGGATCTCCCCTTCATTCCCACTCAACGTTAGATTATTTATTTAAATTAAAATATATGATATTTTTTCTTAATAGTGAGTCAAAAACAATTTGATGTGTAAAATTACTGTTATTATTATTATAATAATTATTTTGCATTGAGTATAAACACTTTATAGAAATTTCGGTATTACCTGAAAAATTTCCTGCCGAAATTTTCCGCAGGTATTTTCTGAGAATTTTCCTGCCAACTTAAAGATTAGTAGAAAGTTTCCCGCGAATATAGGTTCGCAGGTAAATTCGTAGGAACGTTGTGAGTTTTCTGCAAACTCCTAAGTACCAAAATTCGCAGGAAAGTTTTTTAATTTATTATTATTTAAAAAACCTATTATTTCAAAAAAAACCTTTTTTTTTGAAAAAAAATATCTAAAAAGCTTGTAAATTGTAATAAACAGAACCATCAATTCACCTCAATTTCTTTTTTTCTCCCTTCACGAACCATCCATTCACCGCATGTCTCTATTCACGAACCCTAATCTCATCGACTCTGTTCTCATTTCATCGTCTCTGATCTCACTCTCATTTTCTGCGTTCTTACTCTCATCGTCTTGATCTGTTCTTCTCACCTGATATCGAAGTCGTTTCTCACCTCAAAGTTGAACTTGCTTGAACGTTTGATTTTGGTTTCGGTTTCGGTTTCACTCTAATCGAACCCTAATCGAACGTTTGATTTTGGTTTCGATAAAACGAATTACAGCATTTTCTCAGTGCATGTGCGAGATATCCTTAATCACTAATTTCTAACTCATGAAATCCCTAATCGCATAGCAGCTCTTCTGCGAGAAATCCCTTTCTTCTGTACGAAATCTCTATCTCAGCTTCACTCTCGGTTTCTGCTTCAGCGCGTACCTCACTCATCGCATAGCAGCTTCAGTCTCACTCGGTGCACGCACGATTCCCTACACTTTTCACAGTTCACGTATAAGGTTTTCTTTATCTATGATTTACAAGTTTATTCATCTATGATTGAAAATCAGGTGGCAAAATTCATCAATTCTTCATCTAACAGTGTGAGATTCGTAAGTGAAATGCTGTTGGGATTCTGTAATGGAACGATCAAAGTCTTATTCTAGTTAATATTGTTATGACAAGATATTAAAATGCATCTCAATTGTGGATCTTCTGTGTTATCAGTAAATTCTTCTACCTTCTGTTCTTTTTTTCTATTGGATTTGGAATTTTGGATGGCTTCTTTTGTGTTTTTGGAAACTAATAAGTATTGATCTGTGATAGATTTAGAGAGTTCTAACTAACTCTGATTCAGAGAATTTCATATTCTGTTTCATTGATTTGGAAGTGAGCACAAGACTCTATTTATACAAGTAGTGTTTGGCCTTTCATATTCTATTGATTTAACTGTTGGCCTTTCATATCATATTGAATCAAGTGCCAACCTTTCATATTCTACTTATCTATTAATATTCTTCTTATCTATTACTTCCCCACAGGATCAAGTGGAGAGCTGAACAAAGTTTGAAACATTGAGCTTGTCACGTAGACTGCAGAATGCAGCTTTTGCTAGGGGTTTTGTATGAATATTTGCAATCTGATCCTCTGCTGGGACATGGAAAACAATCAAACTCTTGCTGAGAACCTTCTCCCTTACAAAGAACAAGTCCAGCTCCATATGTTTAGTTCTAGAGTGCAAGACGGGATTATGACTCATTGCAACAGTACTCTGGTTATCACAGAAGATAACACGTTCAAATCAGGGAACAAAATCTGGGTTGAAATTGAATCTTGAATTTGATTGGCTCCGTGGGAGCTATCGGAGGTCCACCAGACCCGTGTGTGGCAGGATCAGCCACAAGCTGCTCCAACCTTGACCTGCGAGAGTTTCCATCACGCGCCTGGAATAATTTTATCCTGATTTGCATGTCGTATAAGAACACAGCAAATTGCACGTCGATCAGAGTCCAACGGCATAGCTTCTTGAATTCTTGTTGATCCAGTGCTTTTCTGCAGATCTTGTTGCATGTCTACTATGCGTAGTGTGTCAATCTTGGCGGGGTCAAGATTCTCCTGAGATAATGAAGCCATCACAGCCATGGAAGGTGAGAGAAAATTTCCTTGTGATTGGCAAGTTTGAGTCAGCATGGCCCGCAGGCAGGACCTGCAAAAGGTCTGCGGTGCTATTAGCCGTGTTGGCCATGACGGCGACAAGTGTAATACCCACATGTTTCACTTTCTACTTGGGTTGTCTTCTTTATTTTGGTCATTTCGCACCAATAGGTATTAGGGTCATACTTATATTGGTGTTTATATTTTTATTTTTCTTTTATATTCGAGTACCGCGTTGCAATATTTACTCCCGCGAGAACTTCAACTTCATTTACAATAGAACCCCCATCATCTTATTTCAACTTTGTATATTTGCTTCTATTTTATTGGTGGTTTTCATCCAACACTGCATGATACCCACGTGTTTCACTTTCTAATTGTGTTCCCTTCTTTTCTTTCTTTTGGTTATCGTGTTATTGGTGCGCAGTATCCACCAAGTTTGCCGGTGACTAATCTACATCGAGGGAACCTGGCTGGCCACGTATATATTCGGCTTTGCCGGTCCAGTGGTTGTCCCCTCCTAACAGAGTTTTAGCCACACCCGAGATTTGAACTCGAGACGTTGGGGTGGGATCCGAACGCAGTGTTCGCTTGGACCAACCATTAATTGTTGGTTTGTCTTCTTTTCTTACTAATTATGGGTCAAGCTTTTATATTTCCATTTGATATATATGGATTAAGTTATTATTAAAGTTTTTTAGATTTTTTCTTCTTATTATCTATGGATATTCAGTTCCAATGTCTTTGTTAATTAAAAATGATATTCTTAACTATAGTTTACATTGTCAAATACTTCTACAAAATATAGTTAATTTTATCTTCATTCAAACAATATTACAATATTTATGTATTAAATAAAGCTTTTGTCCTGTGCATCGCACGGGTAATAGCGCTAGTAACCCACATTACAATATAACATTTTCAAATATTAGAGATTTTTTTGTTATTATCAAGTTATTGGTCGTAGTATCTATTGGCTTTGTTGGTTTGTATGGTTCTCCCTTACAAATAGAGTTTTTGCCACACCTAAGATTCGAACTCGAGACTTTGAGATGAGATCCTAGCCTAGTTAACACTCGAACCAACCATTGTTGGTAAAAATTAGACACTACTTAGTAATATTAAAAAATTTGGGACTAATGTGACTCTCCTTGACTAATAGCTCAAAATAATCTAAGTTGGTAAGAAAATCTTTAAATATTAAATTGGTCATGATATTTCCCCCAAAATAATCACCTCCAATGACTCTGAAGATGCATCTACCCAATCAGCCATACACGGTAGTTTTTAAAATGATAAGGGAGGAGTTATATCGACGATAAGTCATTTCCAAAAGATATCGAGATAAATCTTTTGAATTCTCTCCTACTTGACACATCAAGTACCTGAAGAAAAATCCATTAAAATTTTGGCTTAAAAGTCCTGCGGAATCTTGCAATGTGCTAAAGGTCATGAAATTCCTACAAAGTCTTTTAAAATCCGTTAGACTTTATTCATCTAAAAATGTCCTTTAAAATACGCTGCAATGTATTTAATGTTGTATTCATGAATCTAACAATTATATATTAATAAAAACCACAATATTTACAAATAAACATACATTCCTATAATAGATTCCCCAAAATAATACATTCCTAAAAAGATTCCCCAAAATAATATATTCCTATAAAGATATTTATAAAAGTATTTTAAGAAATTAAATTATAAAATCATAAAATAATAATTAATAAAATTGAAATAGCTAAGTTTTATCTATACACATCTACATTTTATTACAACATTATTAATCTCTAATCTACTTAGATTTCATACGTTAGCAAACCCCATTTGTATCGGTAAAAAAACCATTTTTCCTAAAAAAAAAATCAGTAAAACATTTATTATACTACACACATTGCAATTTAATAAAGGTTTAATTGGTATAAACCGACGTGATAAATTTTTTTTACATCATCAACTAATAAAAGTTCATTATATTTTTTTTGTTACTATGTTTTTGATGCGCAGTTTTTACCGGTTTTGCCGATGACTAATCTACGTCGGAAAACTTGGCTGGCCACGAATACCCTCATGATATGAATGACTTTTAAAGTAGTTAAAAAAATATCAAATAATTTTTATGATGTGTCGTTTCGTTGAGCGAGATCGGAAAATATTTTACAACCACAATATATATAAATTACATCGATTATTTACTAATTAATTTGACAGTATTTTCATCTTTTTTACAAATATTTGACCCTTGGGTTACAGCTTAGTTTACTACTTGAGACCTCACCAAAAGGCAAAGTAGTGTTAAATTTCAAACGCAATCAGAAAAAAAGTGCGAGAGGAAGTAAAGATGTCGTCGCATTTGCAGTTGCAACTACACTCAACACCTTCACTCTTATCATCGTCATCACATTTTTCTTCTTCGTTTTTTTCTTCTTTTTCTTTCAACAAGCTTTCTTTCTCTCCAAAGTCTTTTCCTTTCAAACCAATCAGATGCCGCCAATCTGACCTCTTCGACAACAGAACCGTCGCCTCCTCACCTCAGCCTCCTACAAAACCCAACTCTTCAGGTATCTCTTTCTTTTCTTTTCTCTTTCTCTTTTTTAATTTCTATCTTCCACCTAAAACTTTCTGTTTCTGAGAAACCCCTTTTAAAAAAGCTTCTTTCTTGTTGTTGTTGGAAGCAAAAAAGTCAATTTTTTTTAAAAAAAATAATAAAAGAACTATAAAGTTGGGGGTGACTGTAGAAAATTGCAAAAGGGTTGGTGTTTACTAGTGTAATGTACTCACTTGCTTTCTGGTTTTGTTTGTGTTCCGTTTCTGAGAAATCCCTTTTAAAAAGATTCTTTTTTTTATTGTTGTTGGAAGCAAAAAGATAAAAAAATTATATAACAAACTAGAAGAACTTTGGAGTTGTAGTGAGTTTAGAAATTTGCAAAAGGGGTGGTGTTTCTCTGTGTAATATACTCACTTGCGTTGTGGTTTCGTTGTGTTAAGTTGGAGCTTTGCCACCTAGGGTTTATGTTGGTCACTCAATTTACAAAGGGAAAGCTGCACTCACTTTGACTCCCAGACCACCGGAATTCGCGCCATTGGATGTATGTATGATTATGTATTTTAATTTTTATGGTGGTTCTTGTTATTGATCATTGGATTCTGCCATAATTTTTGTGGACTTGTTTCATGGTTCTTGTGGATTGAATGTTTTTAATTTGGAAGGTTTTGGTGGATTTTTGCAGTCAGGGGCATTCAAGATATCTAGGGAGGGTTATGTGCTGCTTCAGTTTGCGCCTTCTGTTGGTTCTCGCCAATATGATTGGAACAGAAAACAGGTCAGTTATGTATGTCCTTTTTGTAATTTGAGGATGACTTTTATGCTAATAAGAAGACATGGGTACATGGCACAACATAAGCATATATGACAGTTGATTAGCATTGGAATATTATGTAATGGAAATTTGGTTGCATTTTGAACTGTTGAAAGTGTTACTCTTAGAGGATGTAAATGATCTTTCTAACATAGCTTGGTGAGTTTGTAGCTTAAAGTGCGAGGTAATTTTCTGGTTTACTTGAATGCAGGTGTTCTCGTTATCGGTGGATGAAATGGGAAGTGTGATTAGCCTTGGTGCAAGGGAGTCTTGTGAATTTTTTCATGATCCATTCAAGGGAAAAAGGTAGTTTCTACTCTCTATGCTGTGGCTTCAAATTATTGTATAATGTAATTTTGTACTGGGTTTATCATTCTGACCATTGCTTGATTTATCCTGCAATCAGAATTGCCTTTTTTTTTTATACACACTGGCTAAGTTGGTGCGCAAAGTTGCATACTGTTTTAGGTTTTTCATTTTGTGATTGTTATATGGGTAGCACAGGAACAGGTTTCAATGTCATAAACTATGGCTGTTAAGCTTTTATATACTTTTAAATCATTTCTGAAATTGTCTTTCTATGCAGTGATGAAGGTAAAGTCAGAAAGATTTTCAAGTTGGAGCCTTTTCCAGATGGTTCTGGTCACTTCTTTAACCTCAGTAAGTCTCTTTCTTTATGAACCTTTGTTGCAATTTTTGCATTGTATCATCTAAACTGTAAGAAGCTCACTTAGTGATGAATATTTGGAAGCTGATTTGTCTTAATGTTGTCATTTGAAAGAGTAATTGATCTGACCCATTTTTTTTGCCAATGTCTGCAATATAAATGAAGATAGTTAAATTTATAAATATTTGCTTGAGTTCTGACTTTGTTTTGGCGTTTTTGAAGGTGTTCAAAACAAGCTTGTGAACGTAGATGAAAATATCAGTATCCCTGTAACAAAAGCAGAGTTAACAGTTTTGAACTCAATTTTCAAGGTAAATCTCTCTTTCTCTCTTTCCTTCTAATGCCAAAATTTGCATTGCCATTATTCTCCAATACTTTGACGAAAGATCAAAGATTGTCGTGATATAAATAAATGACCATCATTAAAGAGAAGTATCTATCAAAATCTTATAGTAAACTTAGCAGTTATAGTAGCTTAGCCTTCTTTTTTTTAGAAAAATTAATTGCCTGGCCAAACTAGGAACGTCACTTTGCAGTAAGAAATCTGAAGTCTTAAATGTTGATAAATTTTCTGCTTGTCTGTTTGAAAGAGAATATAGAATTTAGAAAGGTGGTAGTGAAGCACACACACCTCTTCAGAATGCCATGCCGATGTGTTTGACACCCCTACACGGTGTCACAATTAAAAATATATATTTTTTGACTTGGAAAACTCTTGGGCAGTTCTATGATATTTTTAAAAAAAAAATTAACTCCCTAAAGTCTTTTGAATACTGGACAAACCATTGTTTGAAGGTCTTATTCTTAGGGTAAAAATCCTTTCATGGTCAACATCACTCCTATACCAGTGTCATTAGTCTTGCCCCTGTCGTGTTCTTCTGTTGTCGGGGTACACCTATGCGTCGGTGGTTGTCGATGATGCTCCTCCGAGTTTTAGTTTCATCCACTTACTCCCTAATTTCCTTCTCTGGTTCGGATTTCATACCTGGTTTCGTCTCCCAAAGTTCTGGTTTTGTCCATGTTTTGTCATCCCATGCAATGACATCATTATTCTTTTTGAGTCTTAAATGTTTATAGATTCTCTGCTTGTCTGCTTGAAAGAGAATTTAGAATTTAGAATAGCTCAACATGTCATTGGAAATGTGGAAATGAAGCAAGGGCACCTTGTCGGAATGTCATGCCAACGAGTCCGACACTGACACGACACATGTTGGACACCCATCTTTGGTGTCACAATGAATAATAAAAATATATTTTTGATCTGGAAACCTCTTGGACACATTTCAGACACTCCTACCTAAGTTTTTTTAAAAAATCAACTTCCTAAAATTTTTTAAATTACTATCCAGGACAGACCTTTTTTTGTTAAAACATATTGTGTTAAAACATTTGTTGAAAGGCTGCCAGCCTTTCAACAAATGTTTTAACACAATATGTTTTGTTTGTTGGTAAATCTAAGTTCTCCTTTATGCAGACAACCTGATTAAAGTTTTGCTGATTTTGATAACATTTTTGTTGTTTTGTGTGTAGTATATCATGCCATATCTTCTAGGATGGCATACCTTTGCAGACTCCATAAATCCAGAGTATTCCAGCATAGCAAACAATGCCAACTCAAAATATGGAGGAGACTATGAATGGAACAGATAGGGAGGGATGACTCTTTACTTTG
Source organism: Astragalus membranaceus (assembly GCA_039519185.1). Taxonomy (NCBI): domain Eukaryota; kingdom Viridiplantae; phylum Streptophyta; class Magnoliopsida; order Fabales; family Fabaceae; genus Astragalus; species Astragalus membranaceus. Next base: position 100,426,006 of record CM076846.1, on the reverse strand, counting down.
CTTTTATTGCACAATTGCACAACCCTCACCCTCTCTGAACTTCTAAACTTGATATTTGTTAAATAACTCCATCTTGTTAGCTTAGTTGTTTTAGAAATTTTGATGACTTTTGAGATGTTGATGTCATCACTACTTAGCAGTGCATGTTATGATTAGTGAGTGTTCAAGAATGATAGTTTAGCTGAAATTACACCAATTTCATTTTGTTTCTCTTTATATATAGATATTGAGAATCTTGCATAATGGATCCATTTAAGTCTCCTCAATCGCTTGCTTCCGACCTATCAACACGTGCTTTTTAATTAAATAGTCCATAATCTGTTTTTTTTTTTTTTGCAAAAATCCATGATCAGTTGAACTAGCAGACTGCGGAAATTAAATATATTTTTAACTAAAGCAAAACATTCTTCGTGACTCATGAGGTAAACATATACAAAATAATCCAACCTTGACCTTATAGCTCACACACTATTGGCCCCACACCAACAATCGATATCCTTGTCAATGTTCTTGTACAAATATTTTCTTTTAATTATTCAACCTGCTAGGGATTATTTTTATTTTAAAAGTAAGTGCTTTTTTTGACAGAAAAATAACGTTTATAATTGTCTTGAGACGCAAACATTAAAACAGAATGATAATTGTCTTGATACATACTTGTGATTTTTAATATGTATTTCTGATAGTTATATTCAAATACAAATTTTAAGAGCAATAGAACTATATATTAAATCAGAATATAAAGGTATTTCAATTTCAACCCACATACAATGAAAAGTGGTGGGTGCACGCAAGAAGTTGCTCCACATCCCTACTAGAAATTACAACCTAGAAATACTAAGTAAATGATTTGAATACCATTCATAAAGGAAGTCTTAGAAACACATTCATGATAACATTTCAATGCGCTCTACTAACATTGCAAAATCCTCCATCCTACCAAAATAGAAATAAATCCATTCATTATTATTTCTTGATGTTTCCTACAAGACCGAATGTCAAATCGAATTTATACCTGTCAACCTTGTCCTCCATGGCTGGAAGGAGCAAAACACCGAAAACATCATACTCAACTTCTAGGGCATTACCATTGCTATACACCACCAATTGAAGACAACATACCATAAATGAAAAGAGAAATCACACAAAGCAAACAAGTGTTGACTAGATTTTAAGTGGTTCCACACATAGAACACAAAGGCGATGGACTTCTTAAAAATCATATTACGCTTTAGCATATTAGCTTTGCGGGAAGTCTGTCAAGCAAAAGCTTCCAAGAGAAGGCACTAACCTTAAGTGGCGCAAAACTCATCCAATTTTGATAAAGGTGGAAATGTAGGAGTATGGGATTCGAACCCCGCTCCCCCGCTCCTCTAACAACTAACTAACACACTAGTTACTAATCACTTTGTCTATCAAAAGAAACTCTCATATGTAGCTACCAAGACATTTCTCTATAAGTCATCTTTATCCATCAGAAGACGACACCTCCACTTAAGCAAAAAAAGCTGAAATTTTAGATTTTATAATACTTCACTTCCAATATTCCTTCATTTTTGGGTTTACAAACCTTCTACCATGTTACGCTACATCAGGCCTATTGTAACAACCCAGTTTTAGGGACCCTAACTTTGGACATTAGACTAAATAAGTAGAAGCTTTGTTTTCTTAGAAAAAAACCTAAGGTTATGATTGTAAATGTATTATAATAGAACCTTGGATGATGATCTGAAAACCAAAACCTTGGAACTTCAGTTTTCACTGCAAAACCAAGTGACAGACTGAAACCCTAGTTTTGTTAATAGATAAGCCCTGACTCCAACCAAACCTTCAATTCCTGATTAACTGAGTCCTTTTGATTAAGCATTTTTTAGGACTTATATGCTTGATCAGGGTCCTAGGTTTTGGGTAGGACTTACATAGAATAGATGAAGGAACAAAAAACAACACCCTAGAAAACACACACTCTAGTGTGGGAGAGTGCACACTGTGACAACCCAATGCTTTGACATTGGGATTTCCAACATTTAAACATCGCATGGTGGCTAATTCACCTTTGCAAATATACTCATGCATAATTTATTTAGTTATTTGAAAAATTGTAAATGTTTTTCATATGATATATATTTTTAACATATATGTGCCATCAAATACGTTGGACCGAACTATTATTGTTAGGGTTGGGCACGGTACACTTTGACTAAACCCAACCCAACCCACAAAATTCGGGTTGGTTCAAGTAACTGGATTTAGTTGGTTTAAAAATACACAACTAATATATGGGTTTGAAAGTTGAGAACCCACCAAACCCAGCCCAACCCAATGCATAAAATATATGATCTTACATATCTCAAGCCAAAGTCTAGGACTATTGCAAGATATATTATACAATTGTTTATAGAAGAGAAAATAATATTGAAGTCTTTGTTATATTTAAATTGTTAAATGGTTTCTCAAACAAGTGATATTTGGACTTAAATCCAAAACCTGAATTATGTGTCACTGCTCATTAAGTTGACGATGAATGAGAATTCAATAAAAGAATACTAAGCTTTGGTTTCAATTTTAAACTCGTTAAGTTGATGTTAGAGTATTGATTTGATGTTGGTTTATTTCTCTTATTTCTAATGTTATTGTTATTTTTTTCTTTTTATTTTCTAAAAAGTGATATTTGAGTAATGAACCATGTATTCAACCCAATCCATTTGAGATCGGGTTGGGTTCGTTCAGATTACATGAAAAATGGGTAAAATTTTACTAAACCCAACTCATAAGTATTATTAACTTAAGTCTTTAAACACATCAAAACTCAGCCAACCCAATCCACGCCCACCCTTAATTATTGTATAGTGACAACCTTCAATTAGTGGTATTACGGCTTCATTGAGAAGGTTTTCTAAATATTAGTGTGACATTCGAAATGGTACCTTGAAAACTTACATGCTAATCAAATCCAAATGGCAAAGTTTCCTTTTTCATATGGGAAACAAAACACAAAAGTCATAGTTAAAGTAAGTTTTTCTTATATATATATAATAAAGTATAATTAGACTACCGTTGGACTACGTTGAAGGTCCATGGACCCAAAATATTTACAGATAGCTTAATTGCCTCATTAGACATAAGTAACACTGTAATAGGAATTAGCAAAACATTATCAAATATAGTCAATAATTAATTTGGTATTTTAACCTGCCATTGCCGGCCCCTTGAAGTTCCCATAGTAGGTGTCCTAATTGATCATTGATAGCTGGGGTATTTTCTCAATAGCATACAATTGCAGCCTGCAGAAATGGCTCTTCAAAGGAAGGAAATAACAATTTGTGACATTTTACTCACAATTTTTCAACTATGTTGCAATTTAAGGTCTACAATAATTAGATGGAAAATGTCTCTGGTCGATAAAAGTTGAAACTTGAAGCCTGAATTCTAATGTTTATATTTTTAATATGAAATATCCACTAATACAGACATAAATTTAAAATATAATTCTGGTTTCCTTTGAGTTTATGAGCTATTGACAATCTGTCATTCTCTGAATTTTAATTTATATTATTGAAGTCAAACTCTCTGGCTTTAGTATATAAAGAAGCCAGACTCATCTGGAGATTGCAACAACAAAAAATTGTACCTTCTTTGCGAGATGGAAAATGATAGCAATAAGGTGATTTTCTTTATATCCCTGAGTTTTATTTATTTATTTTTCAAAGAGATTTTCAGATGTTTAGAAATTAATTCTTTCTTATCCCTTGCATATTCATTTCTGGCATTCCTAGCAGTTTTCAAGCTTTCTCAAGGAAGTGTTAATTACTTTAATCAACTATTTTTATTTTATGCTTGTTAATATATAATACATTAATGAAAGGCCTAATTTTCTCCATTTGAAATGATTATTCTTCCATTCTTAAAAATATATTTAGAAAGACCAATCCACTAGCTTATAACAGATAGTTTATAGTGGATAAGCTCTTTATAAGTGTTTGACACGACTAGCTTATAATGTTTTTTTGAAACGCTATAGCGTTTGAGCTTATAGCTTATAGCGTTTCAGTTTTTCTCTCATTTTTGCCCTTACTACTTTAATTAAATTCCTCATTTCTCCACTATTAAATGAACATTCTCTCTCATTTTTAAGTATTTATTACCATTTCCAATATTTATGTAATTTTATACTTATAAGCTAATTCAACCGCTAATTTAACCAAACACTTAAACTCACTCCATTAATTTATATATCCGCTATCAGCTCATCCACTATATAAGCTAGCTTATCCAATATCTCCTAGCCTATCTAATGCTATTTGTTGCCAAATAGAACCTAAATATCCGAATGAAATTTACATCCTTATTATAATATGTAGGATCAAAAGCTTGAATCAACTAAGGGGGAAATGGGAGAGGCTAGAGGAAAAAATGAGAAGTTGAAATCACCATTGGAAGTAAAGGATTATCAAACAATGCATGAGCACATGGACTTCTTTGACAACACTAAACAAGATAAACAAAAAGAGGTAAGCAAAGCTGCATGTACAATGACTAGTCTTGAAGAAAGTGAACTTGTTTCCCTTTCTCTAGGGATGTCATCTAAAGGCCAAACTATCATGGATGAGAAAAAGAATCTCAAAAGAAAGAAAATGATCAAAGAAGATGAGAATTTTGATGAAGGACTTGTTCTTGGGTTAAATACCACATTTGACCCTTCAAGGTTTGGGGAAGATAAGAAAAAGGAACTCACTAAGAACTGGCCACCTAGTAAAGTTCTTAAGGCAACAAGAACTGACGGTATAAGTGAAACTTCTCAACATACTTCGTTCAAGAAAACTAGAGTTTCTATCAGAGCTAGATGTGACACACAAACGGTTAGTATAAACTTTTATATGAGATTTGACTTTTTTTACGGTCAATATACGCCACAGTATCCTAAATAGAAAGAAACCTAACCCTAGTAGAGAAAATAAAATAGAAAGCATAGAGAATTAAGATGCAACTTTGTTAAAGAATCTGACATTAGATTTTAAATAAATATAAAATTTTAATTTTATAGCAACTCTAAAAATACATGGAGTGTTGCCACACCATTTGATGCCTATGACAAGTCATGTATTTTTAAACTATTTGAATTAGGTGCAAGATATTATATGACCATGTAAAATAGTTTTACACCGACGTTGCATAGAAATAAAATTGTAAATGTAATGTTTAAAATTTGTAGAATTGTTGTTTTCTCCCTCTCTTTTATTGTTGAATTTTATCAAAATTAAGTTTAATTTAGAACTTTATTAAACTTTTATCTAGATGAATGATGGGTGCCAATGGAGAAAATATGGTCAGAAAATGGCAAAAGGAAATCCTTGCCCTCGAGCATACTATAGATGCACGGCCTCTCCATCTTGTCCAGTGAGAAAACAGGTAAGAGCTTTCTGATGAGATTGCTTAGGTAACAAGAGAGAATATGTAATAGAAAAGGAGGATTCAAAATTTCATTAAATTCTTTCACTTTCTTTGCCGCATCTTTCTACTATGTTGAATAGCATTAGTTTTACACATCAACCATTTTGTGTTAATTGATTCTATTACTTGTAAAATCTTAAAAAAACCATATTTTTAGAATTAATTGGGTAACCCCCACACACAACCGTGAGGACTAATACCTCGAGGTGATTAGGATTACATGGGTGACAAAACTTTTCGTCGAAAAAAAGATTGTAAACTTAAAAGAAAATAGAAACTACTTATAATTAAAATCTATTTGCTTATCAATTTTCAGGTTCAAAGATGTGCTGAAGACATGTCAATCTTGATTACCACCTACGAAGGAACCCATAACCACTCCCTTCCTACCTCAGCCACTTCCATAGCTTACACAACTTCTGCAGCCGCTTCCATGCTTCATTGTTCCTCATTAACCTCAAAACAAGGGCTAGCAAGTTCAAATATGTTCCCCATTATCAATTCCAATGTTTCCTATAACCTTAGTGCCCTAAACTACGCATCAACATACCAAAAATTATCAAGACCACAACAGCCATACTTTCAAAATTCTCCTATTTCATCTTCCAACTCTCACCCAACAATCACCCTTGATTTGACTACACCTCAATCTCAATTTCCTATTGGAAACTTTACCCCATCATTCTCTTCCACACCACAACATTCATCAATAAACCCTAATCTTTCATCAAGTATTTCACCTTTGCTTCAATCAACTTGGAGTCCTTATAGTGGGCACATCAACTATGAGGGATTAAGTACCCAAAATAGAAACCAATATGGTTCCCTAATGAACAATGGAAAGCATCCATTTCATGGGTATGACCACCAACCTAATTCCATTATGGCCACAACTAAAGAAATAACAACAAATCCAAAATTCCAATCTGCATTAACAGCTGCTCTTTCAACATATGTTGGTCATAATGGAGCTTCTAGTGATGATAGGGTAAAAGAAGGAAATGTGTCGACATCCAATGCTTCTAATGCTCAAAAAGAAAATGTTTTCAAATTTCGATTATCGAAATAAGCTAAAGGTTCTTTTGCATTGCCTTTTGATGAAAGTAACCAACTCTCAGAGGAAAAGAGGTGGAATATAATATTAATTTTTTCTTAGTTTTCTAGGTTTATTGTTGTACTACAAGGAATGGAAGGGATTAGTAAGCTTCCTAGCTAGCATATTAAGTTAATTTGTTCTTATTAATTCAATTTTTTAGAAACCTCCTGAGAGCACCGGGCAGAAATCACATTGCGTCAACATCCGCAGGGACATCGCAATGCTTTGTTTTTCTAATGTGATATGGACACGCCTACTAAAAAGTTATTGTGTAATTTTCCCTTGTGGTTAAATTGATTTGTTTTAGCAACAACAACAAAAATTGATTTGTTTACTAGATTAGTAGATAGTAGAATTTAGATAGTAGATTTAAGCAATTTTCAAAAATTATAATTATCAATGACAAATATTTATCTCATAATTTTTTATATATCAGTGACAATTATTTCTCTATTAATATATCGGTGCCAAATATATGTTATGTGTTGTTTAAACATGAGTCAAACTGATTGCAGCACATGCTTACTAGCTGTGTGTAGTTTACATAGCAGAAAAAGAGTGTGTGCTACTCTATGATTCCTCTAACTGTGAATATATAGGATAGAACTGCTATTTACTGACGGAATAAGCTAAAGGTTCTTTTGAATATATAGGACAAAATATGAACTTTTATCTTTTGGAATTGTTATCCGCGCAATAAATGTACTGACGGAATAAGCTTGTGCCAATTCCAACGATGGATAAGCCCGTGACCATTTAGCACAAGATAACAATTCCAATTTCCAAGCATTGTGCCAAGGCTTCCCTTCTACTACTAGCTAATTTGTTTCTAGAGAAATATCCATGCTTAACAGAGGCTAAGGCATACGTGTTTTATGTTCTTTAGTGTTTACCTAATTGTTTTATGTTGTTCCTGGATGCAGAATGATGTATTCCATCTCAGTGTCTAAGTCATGACTTTTCCAAATGGCAGGTTACTCTTTGTTTTTGTATTCCATCATCATTCTGCTTCCAGATTTCAGATAAAACATGACTCCCGAACAGTCTTGAATAGCCTTATAGAGCCGGTGTCAATAGATCCTTATACACCGGCTCTCCAATCTCCTGAATACCCTTATCCATAAATATGGTCTATCTACCAGACGAAGTTATAAAACACTAAAGGATCTAAAGATCACTAAAGGATCTATCCTCTAACTGAGTGGCTACATCATCTGCTACTTCTTCTCTATCTGCTTTGCTTTACCCTGCACATTTGAAAACACCACATAAAAACAGTGAGATTACAAATCCCAGTTCTTTCGCACCCCCTCACATTTCCTCTCTCGGTGTTTTCCTTGTTTTATGAGCTGTTCTTGCTCATACCTCATTCTTGTTTGTGAATTACCATGTCTATCTTTTAATCTTGTCTGTGGCTTAGCAAAATCTGAGAAATAATGCCAGATATTCTAGAATACCCAATTTCAATGAAAACCCCAATTCGTATAGCTATACCGAATAATGCTAGGGCCCTAGCTTTGGCTTCATGACTCCCCTCAGCTAGGTATGCTACATGAACTCAGGATCGTCATTTCCCTTAATATTTTTTATCATTATGTCGGACATTAAGACCGTTACTCGACACAAGGTCGTATCATTTATCATTAACTCGGACTCTAGGTCCATTACTCGACACGAAGTCGTATTCTTTCAACTTATTGTGTAAACTTAGACACTTAATCTGTTGTTTGATACTTGGTTGTGTTCTCACTCGATATAACAATTACTCGAGTATAACTCTGTAACCTTGCTCTCTCGTTATAACTATACGGTTTTATTAACAATAATAACCATACGCTTGAAGTTATAACAACTTAATCTTAAACATGAGTCAAATAAAAGATAATGTGCCTACCAATTGTTCTTCAATCTCCCGATAACCCTTAACCCCGGCTCTAAAGTTAGGTAAACACTCAGTGGAAAAGTCATGACTATTCGGGAGTCATGTTTTAACTGGAATCTGGAAGCAGAATGATGATGGAATACAAAAACAAAGAGTCTCTCTCAGTCTCAGTGTCTAAGTCTCTGAGTGTATTGTATTGTAACTTCTTTTTTGAGTAAGTGTCTGAGGTTAAGAGAATAAATAACCTTTTTTTTCTTGAAACAAAATAAGTATAAGAAGATATGTCATAATGTATTTTTATTATATTTATATATTTCCTCCCGAGAGAGAGAGAGTTTATATAAGGAAATATTATATTAATATGATATAATGTAGCTGAATTGAAGGGTTGAGAGCTGGAAGGATCAGATTGGATGAAAATTGGAAGACCTCTCTATATATTTTCTACCTTCCCTTGCACTCATTTGCTCCATACAACTAATTGTTGGAAAGGAAAAAATATTTCAATTATTAAAATTGGATATATTCTTCGAAGCACAATTTTCCTATTTTTGATAAAATAGTCTCAATTAACATAATTATAGTTTTAAAATTAATATATTGAACATGTTTAATGTGGATCATGATTTTCTATAATGATATCAATTAGCGTAAATGATTCTTTTGAAAATTCGACTAAATTAAGAAATTTGTTCTTCTAATCCAGCTAACATTTTTGTAACAACTATTATCGTTTTAAAATCTTTATATTTTTTATAAGCAAAAGACTTTACTAAGGGGAGTACAAGAGGTACTCCAACCTGAATAATTATGGTCTCATTAAAACCTCCTGAGAGCAAAACCCATTAGAAAAAAAATTCAAGAATAAAAAAGAGTACTACCCCGAACAACATGATAAAAACAAACTATAATTACAATTTGTCACTACAAAAAACCACCGCGTATTAGGCTTCTACGTGTTAAGGCATGGTACCAAATGAGTGCATATACTAAATAGGTTCCATTCTATATATTCAAAAGAACCCTTTATATAGTCACGAAGTTCTATGTAGTAAAAATCTCAATAGTAATGGATCTTTTATGATTATCTTATATTTTATCAACAATAAAGCAATGATCTTTGAGTCAAAGAGTCACATTGAATATCTAACATAAAAGCTTTCAAAATCTTTTGATGATAGAGTAATAACGTTTATCTCCTTTCTTAACCTCTGAGTGTATTGTACTGTAACTTCTTTTTTGAGTAAGAGTGTGAGGTTAAGTGAATAAAGAACCTTTTTTTTCTTGAAACAAAAATAAGTATAAGAAGATATATCATAATGTATTTTTATTATATTTATATATTTCATCCCGAGAGAGGGAGTTTATATAAGGAATTATTATATTAATATGATAAAATGTAGCTGAATTGAAGGGTGGAGAGCTGGAAGGATCAGATTGGATGAAAATTGGAAGATCTCTCTATATACTTTCTACCTTCCCTTGCACTCATTTGCTCTATACAACTAATTGTTGGAAATGAAAAAATATTTCAATTATTAAAATTGGATATATTCTTCAAAGCACAATGTTCCTATTTTTGATAAAATAGTCTCAATTATTATATTTTTATAGTTTTAGAATTAATATATTGAACATGTTTAATGTGGATCATGATTTTCTATAATGATATCAATTAGTGTAAATGATTCTTTTGAAAATTCGACTAAATTAGGAAATTTGTTCTTCTAATCCAGCTAACATTTTTGTAACAACTATTATCGTTTTAAAATCTTTATATTTTTTTATAAGCAAAAGACTTTACTAAGGGGAGTACAAGAGGTACTCCAACCAGAATAATTAGGGTCTCATTAAAACCTCCTGAGAGCAAAACCCATTAAAAAAATTCAAGAATAAAAAGAAGTACCACCCCGAACAAGATGATAAAAACAATCTATAATTACAATTTGTCGCTAAAAAAACCACCATGCATTAGGCTTCTACGTGTTAAGGCACTATACCAAATTAGTGCATTTACTAAATAGGTTCTATTCTATAAATTCAAAAGAACCTTTATATAGTCACAATGTTCTATTTAGTAAAAATCTCAACAGTAATGGATCTTTTATGATTATCTTATATTTTATCAACAATAAAGCAATGATCTTTCAGTCAAAGAGTCACATTGAATATCTAACATAAAAGCTTTCTGTAAAGCAAAATCTTTTGAAGATAGAGTAACAACGTTTTATCTCCTTTCTTAACCTTGAGATAAACATTTCTCAACGTCTCACACAAAATACTAAAAGGTTCTGACAGTCAATTGTTTAAGTCCCTAGCTGACTCAATCTATCTAATCTTTTGACCGTTAGGTCTCTAAACCCGATAAGGTCGAACTGCTCTGATTCCAAAAATTTAACACCATAATTTCACAACTAGGTGAAGCTAAAATGCTAACATAATCATAAACAATCAGAGTATAACCTGCTCATAATAATGGACCGAATAAAAACTAAAGCGGATTTAAAACCACTTTCTTAACTTTGTGATAAACATTTCTCAACATAAGTCAGAAATAACTACACAAAGGTACATATTCGATAAAATCTACATAAATATGGTCCATCTACAAGACAAGGTTATAAAACACTACATGACCTTGATTACAATTCAAAGAAAGTAGAAAAGTCATGGCTGTTCGGGAGTCATGTTTTATCTGAAATCTGGAAGCAGAATGATGATGGAATACAAAAATAAAGAGTCTCTCTCAGTCTTAGTGTCTAAGTCTCTGAGTGTATTGTACTGTAACTTCTTTTTTGAGTAAGAGTCCTAGGTTAAGTGAATAAAGAACCTTTTTTTTCTTGAAACAAAATTAAGTATACGAAGATATGTCATAATGTATTTTTATTATATTTATATATTTCTTCCCGAGAGAGGGAGTTTATATAAGGAAATATTATATTAATATGATATAATGTAGCTGAATTGAAGGGTGGAGAGTTGGAAGGATCAGATTGGATGAAAATTGGAAGATCTCTCTGTATACTTTCTACCGTCCCCTGCACTCATTTGCTCTATACAACTAATTGTTGGAAAGGAAAAAATATATCAGTTATTAAAATTGGATATATTCTTCGAAGCACAATGTTCCTATTTTTGAAAAAATAGTCTCAATTTACATAATTATAGTTTTAGAATTAATATATTGAACATGTTTAATGTGGATCATGATTTTCTATAATGATATCAATTAGCGTAAATGATTTTTTTGAAAATTTGACTAAATTAGGAAATTTGTTTTTCTAATCCAGCTAACATTTTTGTAACAACTATTATTGTTTTAGAATATTTATATTTTTTTATAAGCAAAAGACTTTACTAAGGGGAGTACAAGAGGTACTCCAACCTGAATAATTAGGGTCTCATTAAAACCTCCTGAGAGCAAAACCCATTGAAGAAAAATTCAAGAATAAAAATGAGTACTACCCCGAACAACATGACAAAAACAAACTATAATTACAATTTGTCACTACAAAAAACCACTTAGGCTTCTAAGCAGTGTTTTAAAACCCGGCTCGGCCCGGCCGGTCGGACCGGGTGAACCGAAGGAGTCACCGAATCGAACCACGCTGTGGATCAGACATGCATGCAACTCGGTGAAATCCGGTTGGTTCGGTTCTTGTTTTTTTTTTTTGACAATTCGGTTCTTGTTTTTAGAGTGGATTTATTATCTGTTTTATTAAATTTCCATTTTCCAATCAACGTATTAATTTGATTTTTTTATTATTACCATTAATGTATTAATTGCATAGTTACTATTGTGTTTATTAGTGACTGTGTACCAAAAGTGTATACCATGAAGATAGAACCTTCGACTTCTAAGCAAGTCTAGACTTGTTTTACCACTAGACCAACATGTATTTTTTAATATAATTTTACAAATATTGCTAGATATTCTTTAAAAATCGGTTATGCGGCTCAAGTTGAGTACAAACAAACACCATATTTGTTGAGTACATATTAATTTGTGGGATCTAAAATAGATTAATATTATGTATGAATAAATTTAAAAATATTAATACATTAAGATATTAGTTTTAATATTTGTAGTAGATATAAAATAAACATAATTATTAATTTTACAGGTATGAAATTTATATTATATACTATATAGGTCTTGAAAATTCGCGAAATAGAGACCGAGTCCGAGTTAGGCGGTCCCGGTTTTGGTCATGCGGTTCAACTGTCGACCCCTCAGTTCGACCCTTGACCCAGTGACCCGATACCTTCACCGAGTATGCCACCGGTCCGAGTTTTAAAACACTGCGTCTACGTGTTAAGGCATTGTACCAAATTAGTGCATTTACTAAATAGGTTCTATTCTATATATTTAAAAGAACCTTTATATAGTCGCAAGGTTTTATTTAGTAAAAATCTCAACAGTAATGGATCTTTTATGATTATCTTATATTTTATCAACAATAAAGCAACGATCTTTCAGTCAAAGAGTCACATTGAATATCTAAAATAAAAGCTATCTCTAAAGCAAATCTTTTAACGATAGAGTAACAACGTTTTATCTCCTTTATTAACCTTGAGATAAACATTTCTCAACGTCTCACACAAAATACTAAAAGGTTCTGACAGTCAATTGTCTAAGTCCCTAGCTGACTCAATCTTTCTAATATTTTGACCGTTAGGTCTCTAAGCCCGACAAGGCCGAACTACTTTGATACCAAAAATGTAACACCTTAATTTCACAACTAGGTGAACCAAAAATGTTAACATAATCATAAACAATCAGAGTATAACCTGCTCATAATAATGGACCGAATAAAAACCAAAGCGGATTTAAAACCACTTTCTTAACCTTGAGATAAACATTTGTCAACATAAGTCCGAAATAAGTACACAAAGGTACATATTCGATAAAATATTCATAAATATGGTTCATCTACAAGACAAGGTTATAAAACACTACATGACCTTGATTACAAATAAAGGACTTAAATCTAATGATAGAAGAAGGGAAGGGAAAAAAAGAAAACACATCATAAAGATCACCAAAGTATCTATCCTCTAACTGAGCAGCTACATCATCTGCTACTTCTTCTCTATCTGGCTTGCTTTACCCTCCACATCTGAAAACACCACATAAAAACAGTGAGATTACAAATCTCAGTTCTTTCGCACCCCCTCACATTTCCTCTGTCGGTGTTTTCCTCGTTTTATTAGCTGTTCTTGCTCAGACCTCATTCTTGTCTGTGAATTATCTTGTCGATCTTTCAATCTTGTCTGTGGCTTAGCATAATCCGAAAAATAATGCCAGATATTCTAGAATACCCAATTTCAACGAAAACCCCAATTCGTATAGTTATACCGAATAATGCTAGGGCCCTAGCTTTGGGTTCATGACTCCCCTCAGCTAGGTATGCTACATGATCTCGGGATCGTCATCCCCCTCAATATTTTTTATCATTATCTCGAACATTAAGACTGTTACTCGACACAAGGTCGTATCATTTGTCATTAACTCGGACTCTAGGTCCATTACTCGACACGAAGTCGTATTCTTTCAACTTATTACGTAAACTTAGACACTTAGGTCTGTTGTTTGATACTTGGTTGTGTTCTCACTCGATATAACAATTACTCGAGTAACTCTGTAACCTTGCCCTCTCGTTATAACTATACGGTTTTATAAACAATAATAACCATACGCTTGAAGTTATAACAACTTAATCTTAAACATGAGTCAAATAAATGATAATCTGCCTACCAATTGTTCTTCAATCTCGTGATAACCCTTAACACCGGCTCTCAAGTTAGGTAAACACTCAGTGGAAAATTCATGACTGTTTGGGAGTCATGTTTTAACTGAAATCTGGAAGCAGAATAATGATGGAATACTAAAACAAAGAGTCTCTCTCAGTCTCAGTGTCTAAGTCTCTGAGTGTATTGTATTGTAACTTCTTTTTTGAGTAAGTGTCTGAGGTTAAGAGAATAAAAAACCTTTTTTTCTTGACACAAAATAAGTATAAGAAGATATGTCATAATGTATTTTTATTATATTTATATATTTCCTCCCGACAGGGAGTTTATATAAGAAAATATTATATTAATATTAAATAATGTAGCTGAATTGAAGGGTGGAGAGCTGGAAGGATCAGATTGGATGAAAATTGGAAGATCTCTCTATATACTTTCTACCTTCCCTTGCACTCATTTGCTCTATACAACTAATTGTTGGAAAGGAAAAAATATTTCAATTATTAAAATTGGATATATTCTTCGAAGCACAATGTTCCTATTTTTGATAAAATAGTCTCAATTAACATAATTATAGTTTTAGAATTAATATATTGAACATGTTTAATGTGGATCATGATTTTCTATGATGATATCAATTAGCGTAAATGATTCTTTTGAAAATTTGACTAAATTAGGAAATTTGTTTTTCTAATCCAGCTAACATTTTTGTAACAACTATCATCGTTTTAGAATCTTTATATTTTTTTATAAGCAAAAGACTTTACTAAGGGGAGTACAAGAGGTACTCCAACCTGAATAATTAGGGTCTCATTAAAACCTCCTGAGAGCAAAACCCATTGAAAAAAAATTCAAGAATAAAAAAGAGTACTACCCCGAACAACATGACAAAAACAAACTATAATTACAATTTGTCACTACAAAAAACCACCGTGCATTAGGCTTCTACGTGTTAAGGCATTGTACCAAATTAGTGCATTTACTAAATAGGTTCTATTCTATATATTTAAAAAAACCTTTATATAGTCACAAGGTTCTATTTAGTAAAAATCTCAACAGTAATGGATCTTTTATGATTATCTTATAATTTATCAACATTAAAGCAACGATCTTTCAGTCAAAAGAGTCACATTGAATATCTAATATAAAAGCTATCTCTAAAGCAAATATTTTGACGATAGAGTAACAACGTTTTATCTCCTTTCTTAACCTTGAGATAAACATTTCTCAACGTCTCACACAAAATACTAAAAGGCTTTGACAGTCAATTGTCTAAGTCCCGAGCTGACTCAATCTATCTAATCTTTTGACTGTTAGGTCTCTAAGCCCGACAAGGTCGAACTGCTTCGATATCAAAAATGTAACACCTTAATTTCACAACTAGGTGAACCAAAAATGTTAATATATTCATAAACAATCAGAGCATAACATGCTCATAATAATGGACCGAATAAAAACAAAAGCGGATTTAAAACCACTTTCTGGACCTTAAGATACACATTTCTCAACATAAGTCCGAAATAAGTACACAAAGGTACTTATTCGATAAAATATTCATAAATATGGTCCATCTACAAGACAAGGTTATAAAACACTACATGACCTTGATTACAATTCCAGGACATAAATCTAATGAAAGAATAAGGGAAGGGGAAAAAGAAAACACGTCATAAAGATCACCAAAGGATCTATCCTCTAACTGAGCAGCTACATCATCTGCTACTTGTTCTCTATCTGCTTTGCATTACCCTGCACATCTGAAAACACTACATAAAACAGTGAGATTACAAATCTCAGTTCTTTCGCACCCCTCACATTTCTTCTCTCGGTGTTTTCCTTGTTTTATGAGCTGTTCTTGCTCATACCTCATTCTTGTCTGTGAATTATCATGCATATCTTTTAATCTTGTCCGTGGCTTAGCATTATCCTAGAAATAATGCCAGATATTCTAGAATACCCAATTTCAACGAAAACCCCAATTCGTATAGTTATATCGAATAATGCTAGGGCCCTAGCTTTGGGTTCATGACTCCCCTCAGCTAGGTATGCTACATGAACTCGGGATCGTCATCCCGCTCAACATTTTTTATCATTATCTCGAACATTAAGACCGTTACTCGTCACAAGGTCGTATCTTTTGTCATTAACTCGGACACTAGGTCCATTACTCGACACAAAGTCGTATTCTTTCAACTTATTCGATATAAGTACACAAAGGTACTTATTCGATAAAATATTCATAAATATGGTCCATCTGCAAGACAAGGTTATAAAACACTACATGACCTTGATTACAATTCAAGGATTTAAATCTAATGATAGAAGAAGGGAAGGGAAAAAAGAAAACATGTCATAAAGATCACCAAAGGATCTATCGTCTAACATGAGCAGCTACATAATCTGCTACTTCTTCTCTATCTGCTTTGCATTACCCTGCACATCTGAAAACACCACATAAAAACAGTGAGATTACAAATCTCAGTTCTTTCGCACCCCCTCACATTTCCTCTCTCAGTGTTTTCCTTGTTTTTTGAGTCGTTCTTGCTCATACCTCATTCTTGTCTGTGAATTATCATGTCTATCTTTTAATCTTGTCTGTGGCTTAGCATAATCCGAGAAATAATGCCAGATATTCTAGAATACCCAATTTCAACGAAAACCCTAATTCGTATAGCTATACCGAATAATGCTAGGGCCCTAGCTTTGGGTTCATGACTCCCCTCAGCTAGGTATGCTACTTGAACTCGGGATCGTCATCCCCCTCAATATTTTTTATCATTATCTCGGACATTAAGACCATTACTCGACACGAAGTCATGTTCTTTCAACTTATTACGTAAACTTAGACACTTAGGTCTGTTGTTTGATTCTTTGTTGTGTTTTGTAACACCAGAGATAATATTTCCTGCTCAGACACTGAATACCACTATAAAATTTTTGCTGAAATATAACATAACCGTCTTATACACAAATAAGACGATACGGTACTCAGACCATAAACTGTCAGCAACTATGGTAGTCAGAGTCATACAAGAAAGCGGAATGAAAGATAAACATAACACTAATGTCATGGTGTCATAATACAAAGACAACAGAAGGAAAAGTTGAACTTAAACATAGTGCTAAGTCATCAGCCACCAACCGAGTACCACCTACTCGTGCCTCTTGGATTTCCGCTGTCCCTGTTTCTCTGTAAAACAACAACATAAAATCGGTTTATCGAAATACGACATATTTTCAAAATATCGGTTTTCAAGTCAAAATCTCTCGGAAACAAATCACATAAAATTTATCGAGACACAAAAACATCCTAAGCGTGAGTAAAACTCACCCTTGACGCGAGAGTCGATATTGCCGAGACTTCAAAATCCTCAAACTCGGACCGAAAATCACCAATTCGCTTTCAACTTCGATTCGAGCTTCCAACCGCGTTCCACCTTCCTTGGCTTCGATCCTAAACATGATTTCATCATCAATTTCATCACACAACCCAGAATTTCAACCAATTCCTTACTAAAACCCTAGGAATTAGTAGATCACAAAAAGGGGGGAAAATTGGATGAAAACTTACCTAGCTCTTGGGTTTTGGAGAGGGAGGTGAGATGATGAAGATGCTGAAATTTGGAACCTTGGGGATGATTGATGCTTCCTCCTTCTCTTCTTCTTCCTTTCTTCTTTCCTCTTCTTTTTCTCTTCTTCTTTCTCTTCTTTCCTTCGATTCTTTCTTTCTTTTGTTTCTTGACTTCTCTTCTTTCTTTCTTTTATTAAGTGGTAATATGGTTAAATGACAATATTACCCTTAATCTCTTATTTCTTCTCCAAATCACCCGTATTCTGTTTTATCAGTTTATCGTTCCTGAGATATCCAATTAATTAACTCTAGCACTCGACAAATACACCAATCAAGTACTAAAAATAATTAATTTGGGTCAACATCCTAATAATTCCATTAATTATATTTGAGGATGTTACATTCTCCCCAACTTGAAAGAATTTTGTCCTCAAAATTTAACACAACGTACCTCATGAAAACAAATACAAATAGCGAGTCCGCATATCATCCTCCAACTCCCACGTAGCTTCCTCAGCGGAAAAACCATCCCAAACCACCTTGACTATGGGAATTGACTTCGTACGCAGTGTCCTCTCGCCACGTTCCATGATGTAATTCGGATGAGGTTGGAAGGACAAGTCCGGTCGAAGGTCAATCGTTTCAAAATCTAACAGTTGACTTGGATCGGGAATGTACTTCCGTAACTGAGACACATGGAATACATCATGTAGATTTGACAATGGTGGAGGCAAAGCAATATGGTATGCCAGTGGCCCAACACGCTCGATAATTTGGAAAGGTCCAATATACCGATGACTGAGTTTCTTCACCCGTAATGCCCTACCCGTACCAATCGTCGGTGATAATCTAAAAAACACATGATCGCCCGACTCAAACTCTAACGTCCTTCTTCTTTTGTCGGCATAACTCTTTTGCCTACTCTGAGCAGCTTTCATTCTCTCCCTGATCTGTCGGATCTTTTCAGTAGTTTCATGAATCATTTCTGGTCCTAACAATCGGTTCTCACCGACTTCCCACCAACACAATGGAGTTCTGCATTTCCTCCCATACAAAGCTTCAAAAGGTGCCATTCCTATGCTAGAGTGATAACTGTTGTTGTAAGCAAATTCCACCAAAGGAAGATGATCCTCCCATTCCTTTCCGTTATCGAGCACTGAAGCCCGAAGCATATCTTCTAAAGTTTGGATAGTTCTCTCCGTCTGACCATCTGTCTGCGGGTGATAAGCGGTACTCAGAAGTACTTTAGTTCCCAATGCTTCATTCAAAGCTCTCCAAAATCGAAAAGTGAACTTCGGATCTCGATCCGACACAATATTGGTAGGAACCCCATGTAACCTCACTATGTTCTTCAGATACATCTCAGCTAATTTGGATACCTTACTGCTCGAACGAACTGGAATAAAATGAGCTGATTTAGTTAACCGATCCACAACTACCCAAATGGAGTCGTTACCGGCTTGGGACCTTGGCAATGCCATTCCAAAATCCATGGAAATGTCTTCCCACTTCCACACTGGCACGTCTAGTGGCAGTAACAGACCAGCAGGCTTCTGATGTTCTATCTTAACTCTTTGGCAAGTTAAGCATTGAGATACGAATTCAACAATCTCTAACTTCATTCCATGCCACCAATACATCTGCTTTAAATCTCTATATGTAACACCCCGATAATTTCTAACTTGTAGAAATCACCGAAATGCACTACTAGCCTATATCAGAGTAACTTCCTTTTTAAATACTGAACACATACTAATACTCGATGCTAAAAACCCATCAAGTCCGCTTACATAACTTAACATAAATACATAAAGCATTCTTACACCACTCAACTAGTGTTCAGTACCGAAACAGAAAGTCTGCGGAAGCGATTTACAACTTATAATACAAGTCGTACCATGGTACATCTAAGATACTGAATGAAAATACAGAGATACATGACATAACAGATTAAACAGCGTCAACAACTCCTCAAGCGTCTCCATGACCATGCCTCATCGTCTTCAACTTAGCCTGCAACTCTAAAAAAAACAACAACATGGATTGGGTGAGACAACTTGTCTCAGTGAGTTCTATCGAGACCCCTTACTAACTCTCTCGGTTCAATTATGCTTGATTCATTATTCTGATTCTAACTCCTAGTCCTCAAAATTGACTATGTGGCTAACTAACTGAAGTTGTCCTCATAACCCTCAAGCCGGTTACAAGAAACAACACATAAACTGAACTGATCTTTTAGCGTGTCACCAGTCACTTGGCATAATAAGCTTCCGGTGAACCCGTCCCCACTAATCGGCTGGGTCCCTGATGGGGACTAGGTTCATAAGGCTCATGACTGCCCCTCCCCTAGCACACTAAACTGAAATAGGGTCGTCACCCTAACATAATGTATATATTTTAATATACCTGAACAATGAACAGTGAACAATGATCTATGAACATAACAATGAACTTATGCTTAGCATGATCTAAATCTTAACCTAATCTTATACTTAGCATGATCTTGTTATTATGTGATCTCACACGGAATTACTAACGTTGTTAACTTAACCTATAACTATCCATTACCTAGTCTACATCATAATGTATCGCCCATACTCAACATTATGATAACCTAGCTTAGTCATAATCAATCTCATAACGTCAACACGATTCGGAACATTAACTACATCAATCACAGTCAATTTCATGGCAATGGTACTATAACATCAATTCATGAGGTTGGGGAAGGAGTTAGAACGCAATTGGAATCGTTTGGAACGGTTTAAAACACTTTTTAAAAGGGGCTACTCGAAGGCCACGCACGGTCCGTGCCCAGGGGCGCACGACCCGTGCGTGTCTGAAAGACTTAAACAATTTTGAAACCGAACCTAACGTATGATCCGTGCTCCTTAGACGCACGATCCGTGCGAGGTCTAAAAATCAACCCAGGCTCCCTGCGAACAGCCAGCACGGTCCGTGCCCCCATAAGGCACGATCCGTGCGCATTCTACAGTAGCCCAGATTTGCTGTTTTCTTGCACGATACCATTCCGTTCCGATTTCAATATACCTTCCGATCGAAACTCCAACATAACACGCACGCCATCACAATCAAATTCAGTCCAACCAATCATGACATAGCAATCAACAATCATAACATGCAATTTATAATTACCATTCAAACGATATCATGACTCGATAACTCAAACGCGAGGTTTTTCGTAAACGTTTCGATAACGGTTTTCTTTTTATAAAACGCGAGACCAAGTGTAACATCCTCAAAATAATTAGGCGAATTATTTGGATGTTAACCCAATAGGAATAATTTAGTACTAGACCGGTAAATTTATTGGGTACTAAAATTATTTATGGGATAACATTAGATCGTTAACCGGATAATACGAGTCAATGAAGTTTTGGAATCGAAATAAGGGATTAAGATCAATACGGTAATTGGACCACGCTACCACTTATTTATTAATTAAATATGTGTTGTGTGTGTGTTTAAAGAAAAGAAAGAATAAAAGAGAGGAAAGAAGGAAGGAATACGCGCAGAGAAGAAAAGAGGAGAAAAGAAGAGGAAAAGAAGAAGAGGAAAAGAAGAAGAGAAAGGAAGAAGAGGAGTGAAGCCCATCTCCCCAAAATTCATCATCTTCATCATCTCACTCTCCTCATCATAACCCAAGAGCTAGGAACAAAGCTAGGAGCGGATTGAATGCGATTGGAAGCTCGAAACGAAGTTAGGAGCGATTCGGTGTTGTTTGGGTTCGATTCGGTGATTTTGATACATCGGTGATTTCGGCTCGGCAACGGCTCTCGCTTCAAGGGTGAGTTTTACTCACGTTTAGGCTTATTCCGTTTTGAAATGAATTGTGTGATTTAGTTTCGAAAGATTTTGAGTCGAAAACGTTATTTTGAAATATATCGCGTTTTAATGAAATTCGTAATCGTTGAGTTTTTGATTGAATTGCTTGATTGTTTGATGTTGATTGCACTGGTATATTGTCTGGTACTGTCTGTTTGTGAGTTAGGAATCGATCGGGGGAAGTTTCGGATCAATCGGAAAGTAAAATTTCATGAAACAGGGCATTTTTGGCAATGCTGTCAAATGCGCACGACCCGTGCGTCTAGGGCGCACGACCCGTGCGCCTGGTTCGGGTTCAGTGTTCAAAAATGTCAAACAGGGCGCACGACCCGTGCGTCCAGGGGCACGACCTGTGCGCCCAGTTCTGTCCAAAATTTTCAAGTTGCCCAAAATAATTCCGTTTTGATCCCAATCCTTTCCTAATCCCTTCCTAACCCTTATACAATGATATTAGGCTTATGATGCCATGATTTTGGGTGTGTTACAAAGGGTTTTATAAAACGCTTTTGATGTCTAAATCGTTTCGAAAAACCGAATAATAGCATACGTGTGCGGACATGTTTTATTGATAACAAATGGACTATGAGTCCTAGGTGGTAAAGTATAATTTAATGAACTAAATGTTCATATGATTGTAGATATATATTATATCGAGTTTGGGTGACGACCCATGTTGACATACTAGGAGGGGCAGTCATGATCCCCTACCCTAGGCTCTGAGGCCGATAGTGAAACAATTATTGGCAAGGGGTTCGCCGGGATTTAGCCTCGGGGCAGTCGGTGGTGTGTCGAAAAGTATTGAGTAACGTTCGCCGGGATTTAGCCTCGGGGCAGTCGGTGGTACGTTACTGTGTTTTTGTAGTGTGGTTCGCCGGGATTTAGCCTCGGGGCAGTCGGTGACGCACTGAATTATAGCAGATCCGCCGGGATTAGTCTCGGGGCAGTCGGTGGAATGCTATGTGTAAAATAATATGGTTCATCGGGAGTTAGCGTTCGCGCAGTCGATGCCGTGTTGGGTTAACAAATGAATTTCCTAATTGGAACGAGAGCGTTAGTAGGGGTCTCGGTAGAACTCACTGAGATTGTATCTCACTGTTTAAATGTTGTTGTTTTACAGATAAACAGGGACAGAAGAAACCTCAGAGGCACGAGTAGGTGGCCCCGGGTGATGGAGGATGACTTAGTTTTATATTTAAGTTTATTTTCCTTCTGTTGTCCATGTATCACAGCACTATGGCATTAGTGTTATGTTTATCTTCATTCCGCTTTCTTGTATGACTCTGACTACCATAGTTGCTGACAGTTTATGGTCTGAGTACCGTATGGTCTTACTCGTGTATAAGACGGTTATGTTATATTTCAGCAAAAATTTTATAGTGGTATTCAGTGTCTAAGCAGGAATTATTATCTCTGATGTTTTTACATTTGGTGCACTTGGGTATTTTTACATGTTAAATATACCGGGGTGTTACACCAAGTCCAGAACTCATAATACATAAACCATAATTCCCTAGTGAGTATAGAACTCACCTTTTGGCGATGAAAATCGCACCCAACTCTGAAGTTTCGCGAACTCGGACGAACGGCGATCCCACGAATCTTCCGAACCCGCTCCTGCTACTTCCAGCAACAAACCGCCAATTTGCAACGAGCATAGCTAGGTCAATACGTGACCAAAATCCTTAAAATCAGTGCCCATTGTGAAGAGAATTTTGTCTACTCTCTGATGGAGAAAGATTCACATGCATGCAACCAGTAGTTTGGGAGATATCACCGAAACAAGGTGACTGGTCCAGAACGGTACTCGATTCTTTACCGAATATTGTGAACACGATATATCTCTCATTTCTGAATCAAACCCGATGGTTCTTGTGCTCATTTTGAAGAATTTTGAGTCTATTTTCCAGAGGAACAAAAATCACTTTCATCGGAGTCCTGCACAGTGAGATACGATGAAACTACCAAAGGGTGCTAAAACTGTTTTGTTGCAGAATTTGTGACTTGAAGAAACTGATTTCCAAGGCTTTGAACCTCCATCAACTCGACTTTTCCAGCTTCTAGACTCCACTCAAAGGCTTACCAATGACAATGTAGTGATTGAAACTCCCTAATCTTGCTCTAATGATTCGAAATGTGGCTGGTTGATGACTTTAAAACCCCTCTCCAAGCTCAAGATGAACAACAATATGTGAATGAAGCTAAAAGTTCATTCTTTCTCTCTCAAACTCGAAATGGATAGATGATGGAAGGAGAGGATTTGAACTGAATCTTTGAATAAAAGTGGTATCAATGGAAAGAGGAGAAGAAATGAACAAGAATAGTGCAAAGAGTGGCAACATGCATCAAAGGTTTGGCCATGATCTCACCCTCTCTTCCTTCTCTCAAACTCGTGACCTCTCTCCCTCTCTTTCTCAGCCTTTCTTTGTTTCTGAAATACTGATTGTGTGGAAAGTGAGAAGTTTGGTTCAGCTGGAAATGTTTTAATGAGCTGAAGAGAAATAATTGATGTGGAAAGACCCAACTGTCCTTTAGTTATTAACTTGCTCCTAATTCCATTTTTAATCACATAATCAAACAATGATTTACTCAATAATTAAATAATGCTTATGTGTGTGTTTGTAGGAGGATGGGTCATCTGGACTCACTTTAGGGTGGAAAAGACGAAAATACCTCTATCTTAATATTCTCACTTAAAATTCCAATTAGCTCACCAATAAATCAACAATTCAAGTTCCTCATATATTTTAGCACACAAGCAAAATATACTTCACTTAATCAATTATGCTAATTAATTATCTAGATCTCTTGCTAATTTCAATTAATCCACTTAGCTAAAAAAATGGGGATGTTACACTATACATCTTGGTGGATCCAGGATGTACAGAAAATAAACTTCGGTGTGCTTCCTCTAGCACTTGCTTTTTAATATCTTCATTATCGGGCACACAGATCCTACCGTTGAAACAAATAACTCCATCACTATCTTCGGTAAAGTCTGGCAACACTTTCTGTGATTGTAGCTTCACATCAATTTCCCGTGCTAAGCGAATAGAATCCCTTAATGAACTAGAGATCCTCATATGGCTCAACACTAACCGGTTCTTCCTTGATCTTGCATTCAAATTTAAGTCTCTAAAGGACTCCAACAATTTCATTTCATGCATCATAAACTCTGCTATGTGAATGGATTTCCTACTTAGTGCATCGGCTACAACATTAACCTTTCCCGGATGATACTTCAATTCGAAGTCATAATCCTTCAGAAATTCCACCCACCTTCTCTGCCTGTTATTCAACTCCTTCTGATCAAACAAATATTTCAAACTCTTATGATCACTAAAGACTTCAAAACGAGACCCATATAGGTAATGTCTCCAAATCTTCAGTGCGTACACAATAGATGCCAACTCCAAATCATGAGTCGGATAATTCTCTTCATGAGTCTTCAAATGTCTGGAGGCATAAGCTACAACTTGTTGGTTCTGCATGAGAACGCATCCCAAACCCTTTCCAGAAACATCGCTGTAAATTTGGAAATCCAAAGACGGATCTGGAAGAATTAGGATTGGAGCAGAAGTCAACCTGACCTTCAACTCTTGAAAACATTCCTCACAATCGGCATCCCATATAAACGGTTGGGCCTTGCGAGTTAACCGAGTAAGTGGAAGAACCAATTGTGAAAAACCTTGAATAAACCTCCTGTAGTAACCAGCTAGACCCAAGAAACTTCTTATTTCAGTGACTGATGTTGGTCGTTCCCAGTTCAACACCGCTTCCACCTTACTCGGATCCACCGCTTCCGTCCTTCTTTTTATTTTATTTTTTCCTTCACAAGCGCCTCTCTACAAACCCAAATTAGAAACCTAAAACTCTATTCTCTCACTCAACTCTCAAGCGCCTCTCACTCTCTCATGAGCAGCCTCACGCACGCTCTCCCTCAAACTTCACAGAACGCTCACTCATCTTCCTCTTCCAAGCTCACTCTTCTTCCAAGCTTCCTCTTCCGCTCTCAGTCTCAGCGATCTTCCTCTTCCAAGCTCACTCATCTCCTCTCTGTCGCTCTCTCCTCTCCCACTCATCTCCTCTTCACCAAGGCAAGTTCTCTCTCTCTCTTGCACTCTCACTGTCGCTCTTTCCTCTCCCACTCATCTCCTCTTTTCTTGATTGTTAATTAGTGTTTCAACAATTTTAGGGTGTTACTGTTAGGGAGAAGCAATCTTAGGGTTTCAACAATCTTAGGGTGTTGGGGAGAAGCAATTTCGGAGGTAAATGAATGCTGATTTGTTGAAACAATCTTTCAATTATTATCCCTTCAAATCCCCAATGCTGATTTGTTGAAAAGGTGTATGTTCTGTTAGAATTTGTTATTGCAAAGCTGATCCTTTAATCTCTTTGGCTTTTATATAGTTTTTATTTTAGACCACATGTAAATGAATGTGTTTGTATTTGTGAATTGTTTGTGGTTCTGTGTTTTTGCATGTGTGAATGTGATCCACACCCAAATCTTCATATTGCAAGTAACCTGTGTCTGTGTGTGTGTATACAGTGAGTTTAGTTTAAAGGTGAGTTGGTTTTACCTTGCAAACTGTTGAGTTTATTTGTGTAATCTGATGTTCCTAAGGTCTGCATTCTGTATGATATTTATATTCCAATGCTCTAGTTGTATTAGTTTTTTTGACTTGGTAGACTCTGTACTTTGGTTCCTTTATTTTAACTTCGGTTTGACACACTTTAATGAACTCTTTTGAATGTTGAATATTGTTAATTGTTAATGCAATCACTGGATTAAAAATTTGAAGTTCCTATTCAGATCAAATTTATACAATTTTAGACAATTCATAACTTGATTGATACCTAATTATATAGATTTATTTAACATGTAATATATTTTTAAATTATAAATAAATGTTGATTATAGAATTTTCAGCTGTATTAAATGGAGAGCTTCGCCGCTCATTGTGATCCTACTTGGCTCGAAGGATTAGTCTCTGCAGTTGCGCGCAAAGGATATGCGGTTTTAGTGTGATTAACATAATTAAATTCAGAAGTAATTTGGGGAGCTAATTAGTAAATATTAAGCAGCAAATGATATTGTTTATTATATAGTAATTTGCCTTGTATAGCAAACTGTTGTCTAGATCCTAGCAATGAAGCTAAATACGATGATGTGTCTCATACCACTCGTTAGTTATTCTATTTAAATCCCTCTGTTATTTATGTGTGAATGTGTTTTTGTAGTTATGAATCTTCAACCCATTGCTGAGGACGAGGTTATGGAAATCGATTCTGATGATGATTTAAATATTCTAGGGGATTATAGTCACCCTAATGATGAGATTTTGGACGATGTTAAGAAAAATGAAAAGCCTAAAAGAGCCGGGAGAAGACTCTCTGAAGTTTGGAATTATTTTGAAAAGTTGGAGGGAGGGGAAACATGTAAATGTAAGGGTTGTGAAAAAGTGCTTTCTTGCAAATCTACTGGTGTTACCAATCATTTAAAGCGTCATCATGCAAGATGTGGTTTATCTCCTAAATATGATGATGTGGGACTTATGTTGGACAACAAAGCTACATTGTTGAAGCGGTGGAAATTTGACAGTACGACTTATAGAGAGGCACTTTCTAAAGCTATTATCAAACATGATCTTCCATTTAGCTACGCCGAGTATGAGGGGGTTTCGGTGGTCAACAAAGTCTTGAATCCCGACTTTCAACCAGTTTTGTATGATAACAAATTACATATTGTCTACTAACGGTTGCAGCTGTATGAAAGTACAGGTTCAAGCTGAATAAAGTACATGAGGGGAATCAAAAAGCAGGAAGCATTAAAGGGGAGCAGCTTGGAGAAGAAGCCACCTTTGAAGATGAAGACCTAATTGTTTTTCCGCTTTCTTTAGGACACAGTGTAAGGTCCTATCACTTAAGGTCTATGACAGTTTAAATAGCTGAGAGATGATTTTTCAAAACATGCATGGTGCATCAAAATAGTTTTGAAAAATATTTTATAAAATTGCATGCATGCATAAGGTGGAACCTAAAACATAAAACGATTTTGTGGAAAGCAAAAAAACAATTTCTATTTTGTTCCAATGGCTATGAAATCGATTTATACAATTTATATAGGCTATGAAATCGATTTTAGGCTCACCTATAGGCCAAGAATCGATTTCCTTATCCTATGTTTGAAGCATGTAATCGATTACATATTCTCAAGCCAAAGGTAAGAATCGATTTCCTTCTATTTCAAAAGACTATGAAATCGATTTTCAAACAATCCTATAGGCTATGAATCGATTCCTCCTCATTTTAAACAAACTCAAAATCGATTCCTAACCTATTCGGGATGTCCTGAAAATCGATTCCTACCTATTTCCAAAGAAACAAACAATCGATTCCTATGTTCTCCATATGTAAAGAATCGATTTCTCTATTTTTTAACTAGTCATATAATCGATTCTTATGTCTTCTAAAATGATAAGAATCGATTCATCAACATTTTCACTTCATCAAACAATCGATTCTTCACTTTCATTAAATAATTTTTTTCAGATCTACGTTTTCCTAAACCTATAAATAGGGAGGTGCTTCACACTTTTCATTTGACTCATCCACACCTCAAATGACATACACTACATCTTCTCTAGTTCTCACATACATTTTCTAGATCTGAGAAAAGAAAAAAAAAAGAGCTTTTCATTTTCATATCTTTTAAAGCTCTTCTATTTTCCAAATCACTCATCTCTCTCAGTTACTATATTGTCATAATATCTGAAGTGATTGGATCATAGGTTCTCACGTGTAATCTACTATTGTGGGGGTCACTTTGAAATCCTGGGAATTGTTCTTGGGTCTCTCAATCAGGAGATTGAGTTGGTTTGAAATCCTGGGAAGTTTTTCTTGGGTCTCTCAATCAGGAGATTGAGTTGGTTTGAAATCCTGGGAGGTGATCTTGGGTCGTTCAATCGGGGAAGATTGAAGCGGTAGTGAAATCCTGGGAGGTGCTCTTGGGTTGTTCAATCAGGAGATTGAAGCGGTGTTGAAATCCTTAGCTAGGTTCTCGGGTTCTCAGTTCAGGGGAATTGAGATTTGCTATTTTGAAGTTGCCTGTTTGTAAACAATTCTTCAATATAGTGGTTGCCATCAAGTCCAAGGGTTGCAAAGCCTGAGGCCGAGGACGTAGGGCTTTTATCCCGAACCTCGCTAAAATCCTGGTGTATCTCTATCCCTACTCTTTTACTTTATTTGTCATTTCTGTTTGTTTATTGTTATACTGCGCCAAACATAAATATCTGTTTATTGTTAAAACCAATCATAGCGTAATCAACATAATACACATCCCTATCAGTTTATTTATCATCTTCCATATCACTGCAATTGATCTACTCTCTACTATATTCAATATCACTACACTTCTTATAAATAATCTTATTGTGTATATTGAAAATAGTATAACATCTCATTGTGCCTAAATCTGCCTGCTTACACCTTATAAGGTTTAAATCTAAGTTTTCGCATTTGATTTAAAACAAACTTATCATTTATTTTGAAAAGAATCCAAGATTTACACATAACCTTATTCACCCCCCTCTAAGGTTATACTACAGTCTAACAAGTGGTATCAGTAGCTAGAAGTTGCATATAGAGCTTTACATCTCGCAATTTAAATTTTATTTATCTATCTGTGATCATGGGTTCTTTTATGAAAGAGGGGATGTCCTTCAATAGGCCACCCCTGTTTGATGGAACTAACTATGACTATTGGAGTAGTCGAATGAAATGTCATGTGCAGGCTATAGATTTCACCCTTTGGAGGATTATTGTTGATGGACCACTGATTCCTTTGAAGATCAAAATTACAAAACCAGGTGGTACTGATGGAGACACTACAAAAAGTCAAGCCACCGGCAAAGCAGAAGAAGTTCCAATTGAAGACATCTACACCATCGATCTGAGCGAGCTAAGAAAATATGAGCTTGACAAAATATCTCGAAATGCCAAGGCTATGAATATTCTTCACCCATCACTTTGTGAAGAAGAGTATGGAAGAGTAAAAGGGTGTCAAACAGCAAAAGAAATCTGGGATTGTCTGGAAGCTACACATGTCGGTACAAGCCAAGTAAAGGATACAAAAATCAGAATCCTAACTTCTGAGTATGAATCATTCAAAATGAAGGAAGGTGAATCTGTTGCAGCTATGCACCAGAGACTGAATCTGATTATAAACAACCTAAGGGCTCTGGGAAAAAGGTATTCTACAAAAGATATAAATGGGAAGATCCTTGCTTCCCCAACCAGTGAGTTCTTTCCAAAGACATGTGCAATCACTGAAGCTAAGGATATTGGTACTCTGCCTCAAGAAGATCTTATCGGGTCACTTCTAGCCTTTGAGGTTGTATTGGCTGCTAACAAAGATCAAGAAGCAGAAATGGTAAAAGAAAGAAAATCTCTTGCTCTTGCTGCTAAAACACCTAAGGTAGCAAGGAAAGAGGTTGAGTCTGATGATGAAGACATGGCTGAATTATTTGAAGAATTCTTGAGATTCAACAAACTTGAAAAGAGAAATAACTCAAAGAAATCCAAGAAAGCTAAGAAGGCTACATGGAACAACTATACTGACAGTGAAGAAGAGGAGGTTGCAAATGCCATTTGTCTCACGGCATGTGAAACACCTAAGGCTACTATATGGGATTGTCTTGGCACTGATAGTGATACAGACAAAGAAGAGCAAATTGCAAATGGTGTTTGTCATATGGCAAATGACTCATCTAAGTTAAGCCTTAATTATTCCAGTCTTTCTGATTCCTCTATGCATGATGATTTACTTGATGATGGTTGTAGTAGTCAAGATTTGAGTGAGGCTTTTGAAGCTCTTTATTTTGAACATGAAACTCTTTTGTTAAAATCTAAGAAATTGGCAAAGAGTAACAAAAGCATGCTCACTCAAATTGAGACACTTGAAAATGAAGTAGATAGATTAAAGAATGAACTGCATAAATCTGTCAACCTTGAGTTTTGTGAGCTTAAACAAAATTTTGAAAATGCCAAAGTTGAAAATGAACTTTTGAAAGAAACATTGAAAAAGTTTGAGGTTGGTGAAAAGACCTTGACTCAGTTGCTTCACTCTCAACATCAATATGTTGATAGGAGAGGAATTGGGTACAAAGGTAATTCCACCTCCTCCATTTTAAACAAGAAATTAACTTTTGTTGCATCTACTTCAAGTTATAAACCCATTGTTTTCTCATGCACCTACTGTTAAAAGGGAAACCATAGCTCACCTAGATGCCCTATCCGTAAATTATGTGAGCTTGGTACCCTTATACCTGCCTGTAAGAAACCAAGGTGGATTGTGAAAATCCCCTTGATAACTAACCCCAAAGGACCCAAAGAGAAATGGGTACCAAAAGTTCCTACTTGATTCTTTTGTGCAGGCATGCTTCAAGGTATAGGGGATTGGTACCTTGATAGCTGAGACACGAAGCTCATGAATCTGGTAATGCTTCACTACTCTTGAACTTGAGCAACAAAGCTAGTGAATCTGTAATGTATACCAACTTTAAATCTGCTTAATAGGTAAAGGTTGTGTGGGTAAGAAAAACACAACTATATTTATCAAGTATTAAACACTTATGTGAAGTAATTGTTTGTATGCATCAAAGCCTTTTCTCAAGTGCTATTACACTAGATCTTTGATGCAACATATTTTTGATGTTAAAAATGATACCTATATTGTTGAACCAAGGATGATTATCTTGGGTATCATATTTTTAAAACCATGATGATCCACCCTCTTTTTGCTAAGCTTTGCATTCTAATATTAATAAGAGGGATCACCAAGTAAGGGAGAGCATAGCATGAACTACTGTTTTTGATATATCATATGCTATGCAATGCTGCTTATTTATTATGCAAGTTTATAAAGTGCTTATGTTGTATGTATTCACCCCCCTCCTTTTTGATGAAAACAAAGGGGGAGAGAATATTATGCATGTTATATGTGGGAGAGAATATATGCATGGTATATGTGAGGGGAGAAAATAATTGCTGCTATCCTGCTGATGTACTGTTTATTTTATTATGCATATGCTTAGGGGGAGCTTTTTGAAAAAGTTCCATTACTATCAAACCCCCTATGCATAATGTAATTTGTTATCATCAAAAAGGGGAGTTTGTTGAA
Source organism: Astragalus membranaceus (assembly GCA_039519185.1). Taxonomy (NCBI): domain Eukaryota; kingdom Viridiplantae; phylum Streptophyta; class Magnoliopsida; order Fabales; family Fabaceae; genus Astragalus; species Astragalus membranaceus. The sequence goes on along the minus strand of CM076846.1, from coordinate 100,394,235 downwards.
CCAAGGGCAAACACTCTTTGTTTTGTATGATAACAAATTACATCTTGTCTACTAACGGTTGCAGCTGTATGAAAGTACAGGTTCAAGCTGAATAAAGTACAGGAGGGGAATCAAAAAGCAGGAAGCATTAAAGTGGAGCAGCTTGGAGAAGAAGCCACCTTTGAAGATGAAGACCTAATTGTTTTTCCGCTTTCTTTAGGACACAGTGTAAGGTCCTATCACTTAAGGTCTATGACAGTTTAAATAGCTGAGAGATGATTTTTCAAAACATGCTTGGTGCATCAAAATAGTTTTGAAAAATATTTTATAAAATTGCATGCATGCATAAGGTGGCACCTAAACCATAAAACGATTTTGTGGAAAGCAAAAAACAATTTCTATTTTGTTCCAATGGCTATGAAATCGATTTATACAATTTATATAGGCTATGAAATCGATTTTAGGCTCACCTATAGGCCAAGAATCGATTTCCTTATCCTATGTTTGAAGCATGTAATCGATTTCTACATATTCTCAAGCCAAAGGTAAGAATCGATTTCCTTCTATTTCAAAAGACTATGAAATCGATTTTCAAGCAATCCTATAGGCTATGAATCGATTCCTCCTCATTTTAAACAAACTCAAAATCGATTCCTAACCTATTCGGGATGTCCTGAAAATCGATTCCTACCTATTTCCAAAGAAACAAACAATCGATTCCTATGTTCTCCATATGTAAAGAATCGATTCCTCTATTTTTTAACTAGTCATATAATCGATTCTTATGTCTTCTAAAATGATAAGAATCGATTCATCAACATTTTCACTTCATCAAACAATCGATTCTTCACTTTCATTAAATAATTTTTTTCAGATCTACGTTTTCCTAAACCTATAAATAGGGAGGTGCTTCACACTTTTCATTTGACTCATCCACACCTCAAACGACATACACTACATCTTCTCTAGTTCTCACATACATTTTCTAAATCTGAGAAAAGAAAAAAAAAGAGCTTTTCATTTTCATATCTTTTAAAGCTCTTCTATTTTCCAAATCACTCATCTCTCTCAGTTACTATATTGTCATAATATCTGAAGTGATTGGATCATAGGTTCTCACGTGTAATCTACTATTGTGGGGGTCACTTTGAAATCCTGGAAATTGTTCTTGGGTCTCTCAATCAGGAGATTGAGTTGGTTTGAAATCCTGGGAAGTTTTTCTTGGGTCTCTCAATCAGGAGATTGAGTTGGTTTGAAATCCTGGGAGGTGATCTTGGGTCGTTCAATCGGGGAAGATTGAAGCGGTAGTGAAATCCTGGGAGGTGCTCTTGGGTTGTTCAATCAGGAGATTGAAGCGGTGTTGAAATCCTTAGCTTGGTGCTCGGGTTCTCAGTTCGGGGGAATTGAGATTTGCTATTTTGAAGTTGCCTGTTTGTAAACAATTCTTCAATATAGTGGTTGCCATCAACCCATAGCGTAGTCAGCATAATACACATCCCTATCTGTTTATTTATCATCTTCCATATCACTGCAATTAATCTACTCTCTACTATATTCAATATCACTACACTTCTTATAAATAATCTTATTGTGTATATTGAAAATAGTATAACATCTCATTGTGCCTAAATCTGCCTGCTTGCACCTTATAAAGTTTAAATCTAAGTTTCCGCATTTGATTTAAAACAAACTTATCATTTATTTTGAAAAGAATCCAAGATTTACACATAACCTTATTCACCCCCCTCTAAGGTTATACTATAGTCTAACACTAGAAACACTGCAAAAGAGGATTGTATGGGTGTGTTTTTAAGTGAAAAGAGTAAGCTAAAGAGTGTGTTGGCATCCATTCCTAGTAGAATTTGTCTTACTTCTCATGTATGGACAGCTGTAACAACACAAGGTTATATGACTGTGACTACGCATTATATTGATCATGATTGAAAGTCAAATAGCAAATTGCTTTCTTTTTGTCACTTAGAGGCTTCCCATACAGGATTGGAATTATCTGGAAAAGTACTTGAAGCTCTGAAGGATTGGGGGATAGCTACAAAAATATTTTCTATCACATTAGATAATGCCTCGTCTAATGATGGCATGGTAAACATTTTGAAAGATAGGCTTAATTTGCAAGATGCGTTGTTAAGTAAAGGTAAATACTTTCATGTGCGGTGCTGTGCACATATCTTGAATCTCATAGTTCAAGATGGCTTGAAGGCAGTTGGAGATGCTTTGAATAAGATTCGAGAAAGTGTTAAGTATGTGAGGCTCACAGAGGGGAGGTTGAGGGATTTCCGAGCATGTATTAAAGAAGTGCATCTAGATGATGTAAGTGGTGGTTTCTTGAGGATGGATGTCTCCACTAGGTGGAATGCTACATATATAATGCTTCAAAGTGCCATTAAGTATCGACGTGCATTCATTAACTTGAGTTTCAATGATAAGAACTACAAGATTTACCCAAGCCTTGAAGAGTGGGATAGAGCGGATAAGATATGTGCTTTCTTGGCACCATTCTATACTATTACTAACTTAATATCCGGATCATCTTATCCAACCTCAAACTTATACTTCACACAAGTTGCACTTATAGAGATGGGATTGAAAGAAAATCTGAATAGTGAAGATATTGTGATCAAAGGTATGGCTACAAGGATGAAGCTCAAATTTGATAAGTATTGGAGTGAATATTCGGTCAATGTTGCTCTTGGATGTGTTTTTGACCCAACATCAAAGTTTGATTTTATAACTTTTTGTTTTAGAAGACTTTATCGAACTGAGTATGAAGATAAGGTGAACAAATTGAAGAAAAATTTGTATGATCTCTTTATTGAATATGCCAACAACACAAGTGCATCACAATCATCTTTACCCAGTTCATCAAGAAGAGGCACTCAATCCTCAATAAGAAACTCATCACTACTTGAGGTAAATAGCTAGTTATTATCTATTATTATTATTATTCATTATACGTTTCTGGTTAAGTGTAACCCGCTGTTTTGTGAGTGCATTTTGGTTAATGGCTATTGTTTTATGTTCTGCATCTCTGCTTGTTTAGATAATGGACATGTTCACTTGATAACTTTATGTACGTTCTTGTGTTTATCTTATGATGATATGCTATTTATACTCAGCAATTGCTTTGTGTGATGGACAAGTTTAAGCATAGTGAAGTGTGGTGATAGTGAGCAATTATTTGTTATGATATTTCGTTAGATGCTTTTGGTTGTAATTAAATATTTTATTATTTGTTTTTGTAAAGCATGCTTGAACCAAAGAATAAACTAGTTAGCATGTTGAGCTTTTGGCTTTTTATCTGAAGTTCAGTAAGTTCAGTTCAATGCTTTTGGCTTTTTATCTTTTGCTTTTAGTTTACTTTACATATTTTCATGTTGAGCATTTATATGAGTTCATCACACTGTTGGAATTGGTATTTATATTTTCTGTTTTCTAGGAATACCATCAAGAAAGGAGACAAAAGACTTCTAATGTTGGGAAGTCTCAATTGGAAATATATTTGAATGAGCCTTGTCTTGATGAGAATAATATTGACATCCTCCAATATTGGAAGATAAATAAGAGTCGATTTCCTCAACTTGCAATTATGGCTTGTAACTTTCTTAGCATTCCAATCACAACAGTAGCTTCTGAATCTTCGTTTAGTATCGGAGGTCAAATATTGGATAAGTATAGAAACAGGTTACTTCCCGAAACTGTGCAAGGCCTCATTTGCACGCGTAATTGGTTGCACGGCTATACGGAAGTTGGACCGTCTGGTATTAATAAATTAAAAATATCTTTTGTTATTGATTTTTGGTAATTCTTGCATTATTTTTGTCATTGACTTCTTTTATATTATTCATTGTAGATGTGTCGGAACTTGTTGAGGAGATAAAGTTCTCGGATATTTGTTAGATGTTGTTCGTTGTTGGCTTGCTGCTGAATTTGTTGATGTGATCGCTGAATTTGTAGTATATTTTGGTTTTTTTTTGGACTCAGATATATTGCGTAGTTGAGCTATTTTGGATTATGGACAAAATGTTTTGTAAAACCAAGACGAATTTATTTATCTATGCTATTTTGGATTATGGACAAAGATATATTGTGCTGCTGAATTTTGTTTATGTATGTTGTTCATTGGTAGAAAAAATATATAGAAAAAATATGTATGTTGTTCATTGTTCATTGGACAAAGATATATTGGGCTGGCCCATGGGCCAGTGTTGGGCGGGCCTGGGCCTTGAATTTCGCAGCCCATTAGAATATTGGGCCGGCCCGACCCTGCCCATATACACTGTTTGGCCCTATGGGCCGGGCCGGGCCGGCCCGAGCCCGGCCCATTGACATCCCTATCCCCAACTGACAAGTCGCCTTGTTTGAGGTTCACAAACTCTGTTTGCTTGCTTAGCTTCTTCACTGAAGGGAAATATTGTCTCAAATAATTCTTTGAAGTTGTCCCAAGTGAGGGGAGTACCTTGGAGTTCCATCATTTGTCTTGCATTACACCACCAGGTGTGCGCATCTTCATTGAGCACATTTGCTGCACATATTACCTTTTCTTCTTCCCCGCATTACAAGGTTTGAAAAATTTTCTCCATTGAATCAATCCAATAATAGGCAGTCAGTGGATCCGGTCCACCCTTGTAAGTCGGGGGCTTCATCTTTTGAAATTGGAAATATGTCCGGTTAGGATCTTCTTGATGAGGTTGTACATTGGGCTGCTGCAGACCCATTTGATCATGCTGCATTTGCAACATATCCTGCATCATCTTTTGCTGATTCTCAATCACATTTTGCATCCATTCGAAATGTGGATCAGCAGGAGGAGGAACGCCTCTACCTCTTCTGGCCATGATTCTGCGAAATATGCACAAAGTATTAAGTTGATCAAGCTCAATGTCTAATAGCATACTAAGAAAATCACTGCTGAAGAAAGCAAAGACCCTAAAAGCTATGTCCGACTAGGTCGAACCGCTCTGATACCAACTGTAACACCCCGGTATTTTTATTTGTTAAAAATACCCAAGTGCACATTAAAATACATCAGAGATAATATTTCCTGCTCAGACACTCAACAAAAGTCCGAAATAAGTACACAAAGGTACATATTCGATAAAATATTCATAAATATGGTCCATCTACAAGACAAGGTTATAAAACACTACATGACCTTGTTTACAATTCAAGGATTTAAATCTAATGATAGAAGAGGGGAAGGGAAAAAATAAAACACATCATAAAGATCACCAAAGGATCTATCGTCTAACTGAGCAGCTACATCATCTGCTACTTCTTCTCTATCTGCTCTGCTTTACCCTGCACATCTGAAAACACCACATAAAAACAGTGAGATTACAAATCTCAGTTCTTTCGCACCCCCTCACATTTCCTCTCTCGGTGTTTTCCTTGTTTTATGAGCCGTTCTTGCTCATACCTCATTCTTGTCTGTGAATTATCATGTCTATCTTTTAACCTTGTCTGTGGCTTAGCATAATCCGAGAAATAATGCCAGATATTCTAGAATACCCAATTTCAACGAAAACCCCAATTCGTATAGCTATACCGAATAATGCTAGGGCCCTAGCTTTGGGTTCATGACTCCCCTCAGCTAGGTATGCTACTTGAACTCGGGATCGTCATCCCCCTCAATATTTTTTATCATTATCTCGGACATTAAGACCATTACTCGACACGAAGTCGTGTTCTTTCAACGTATTACGTAAACTTAGACACTTAGGTCTGTTGTTTGATACTTTGTTGTGTTCTGTAACACCCCGGTATTTTTATTTGTTAAAAATTCCCAAGTGCACATTAAAATACATCAGAGATAATATTTCCTGCTCAGACACTGAATACCACTATAAAATTTTTGCTGAAATATAACATAACCGTCTTATACACAAATAAGACGATACGGTACTCAGACCATAAACTGTCAGCAACTATGGTAGTCAGAGTCATACAAGAAAGCGGAATGAAAGATAAACATAACACTAATGTCATGGTGTCATAATACATAGACAACAGAAGGAAAATTTGAACTTAAACATAATGCTAAGTCATCAGCCACCAACCGAGTACCACCTACTCGTGCCTCTTGGATTTCCGCTGTCCCTGTTTCTCTGTAAAACAACAACATATAAACAATGAGATACAATCTCAGTGAGTTCTACCGAGACCCCTATCTACACTCTCGGTTTAATTAAGAATTCTATTTCACTTACACGACACCGACTGCGCGAACACTAACCCCGGTATATCGCACAACAAACTTTTAACATAACACCGCCTGCGCGAACGCTGAAACCTGGTGAACCCCCTTACCAATAGTACTTTCCCTAATGGCACAGGGCCTAGGGTAAGGGATCATGACTGCCCCGCCTAGTATGTTTGCATGGGTCGTCACCCAACTCGATATAATAAATATATCTATAGACACAAGAACTCAGGGTTCATTACCTCAGACAATCAATTGAACATTGAATTCACATTACAATTTAAATCCACATTCACTCTCGTATACTAATTCCTCACTTTTCAACACATTTTACGTCTCCAAAAACAGTTCATTTTGCCTTAAAAATAGAATATTCAGTTAGGCCTCTGAATAAGCTTTAAAACGCATCTTAGAACACCTCAATCAGGTTCCCGGATCAAAAGATATCGCGAAAATAAAATCAGTGAATAGATACTGAAATTCTGCAAACCGTCGCGACGCGAAAGGATATCGTCGCGACGCGAAAAGAGTCAGAAACATTTGCGTGACAAAACTGGGCCTGGTCGCGACGCGATGGGGACGGGTCGTGGCGCGACCATCTGCAGAAATGTGCAGTTTTTCCGTTTCCTTGCGAAATTCGCTATTCCGCTCAATTCCGATTCTTGTTCTGATCGAAAACAGATTTATCAACCAGCAAAACAGACCCAATCCAATTCACACAATCAATCAAATCAATCAAAATCTCAATCAAAACGAGGTTTATTGAAATACGACATATTTTCAAAATATCGGTTTTCAAGTCAAAATCTCTCGGAATCAAATCACATAAAATTTATCGAGACACAAAAACATCCAAAGTGTGAGTAAAACTCACCCTTGACGCGAGAGCCGATATTGCCGAGACTTCAAAATCCTCAAACGTGGACCGAAAATCACCAATCCGCTTTCAACTTCGATTCGAGCTTCCAAACGCGTTCCACCTTCCTTGGCTTCGATCCTAAACATGATTTCATCATCAATTTCATCACACAACCCAGAATTTCAACCAATTCCACACTAAAACCCTAGGAATTCGTAGGTCACAAAAAGGGGGAAAAATTGGATGAAAACTTACCTAGCTCTTGGGTTTTGGAGAGGGAGGTGAGATGCTGAAATTTGGAACCTTGGGGATGATTGATGCTTCCTCCTTCTCTTCTTCTTCCTTTCTTCTTTCCTCTTCTTTTTCTCTTCTTCTTTCTCTTCTTTCCTTCGATTCTTTCTTTCTTTTCTTTCTTGACTTCACTTCTTTCTTTCTTTTATTAAGTGGTAATATGGTTAAATGACCATATTACCCTTAATCTCTTATTTCTTCTCCAAATCACCCGTATTCCGTTTTATCAGTTTATCGTTCCTGAGATATCCAATTAATTAACTCTAGCACCCGACAAATACACCAATCAAGTACTAAAAATAATTAATTTGGGTCAACATCCTAATAATTCCATTAATTATTTTTGAGGATGTTACATTCTCCCCAACTTGAAAGAATTTTGTCCTCAAAATTTAACACAATGTACCTCATGAAAACAAATACGGATAGCAAGTCCGCATATCATCCTCCAACTCCCACGTAGCTTCCTCAGCGGAAAAACCATCCCAAAACACCTTGACTATGGGAATTGACTTCGTACGCAGTGTCCTCTCGCCACGTTCCATGATGTAATTCGGATGAGGTTGGAAGGACAAGTCTGGTCGAAGGTCAATCGTTTCAAAATCTAACGGTTGACTTGGATCGGGAATGTACTTCCGTAATTGAGACACATGGAATACATCATGTAGATTTGACAATGCCAAAGGCAAAGAAATACAGTTCTTTCGCACCCCCTCACATTTCCTCTCTCGGTGTTTTCCTTGTTTTATGAGCTATTCTTGCTCATACCTCATTCTTGTCTGTGAATTATCACGTCTATCTTTTAATCTTGTCTGTGGCTTAGCATAATCCGAGAAATAATGCCAGATATTCTAGAATACCCAATTTCAAAGAAAAACCCAATTTGTATAGCTATACCGAATAAGGCTAGGGCCCTTAGCTTTGGGATCATGACTCCCCTCAGCTAGGTATGCTACATGAACTCGGGATCGTCATCCCCCTCAATATTTTTTTTTCATTATCTCGGGCATTAAGACTGTTACTCGACACAAGGTCGTATCATTTATCATTAACTCGGACTCTAGGTCAATTGCTCGACACAAAGTCGTATTTTTTCAACTTATGACGTAAACTTAGACACTTAGGTCTATTGTTTGATAGTTGGTTGTGTTCTCAGTCGATATAACAAATACTCGAGTATAACTCTGTAACCTTGCTCTCACGTTATAACTATACGGTTTTAAAAACAATAATAACCATATGCTTGAAGTTATAACAACTTAATCTTAAACATGAGTCACATAAAAGATAATGTGCCTACCAATTGTTCTTCAATCTCGTGATAACCCTTAACACCGGCTCTAATGTTAGGTAAACACTCAGTGGAAAAGTCATGACTGTTCGAGAGTCATGTTTTATCTGAAATCTGGAAGCAGAATGATGATGGAATACAAAAACAGAGAGTCTCTCTCAGTCTCAGTGTCTAAGTCTCTGAGTGTATTGTACTATAACTTCTTTTTTGAGTAAGAGTCTGAGGTTAAGTGAATAAAGAACCTTTTTTTCTTGAAACAAAAATAAGTATAAGAAGATATGTCATAATGTATTTTTATTATATTTATATATTTCTTCCTGAGAGAGGGAGTTTATATATGGAATTATTATATTAATATGATATAATGTCGCTGAATTGAAGGGAGTAGAGCTGGAAGGATCAGATTGGATGAAAATTGGAAGATCTCTCTATATACTTTCTACCTTCCCTTGCACTCATTTGCTCTATACAACTAATTGTTGGAAAGGAAAAAATATTTCAATTATTAAAATTGGATATATTCTTCGAAGCACAATGTTCCTATTTTTGATAAAATAGTCTCAATTAACATAATTATAGTTTTAGAATTAATATATTGAACATGTTTAATGTGGATCATGATTTTCTATAATGATATCAATTAGCGTAAAAAAAATTAGCGTAAATGATTCTTTTGAAAATTCGACTAAATTAGGAAATTTGTTTTTCTAATCCAGCTAACTTTTTTGTAACAAATATTATTGTTTTAGAATATTTATATTTTTTTATTAGCAAAAGACTTTACTAAGGGGAGTACAAGAGGTACTCCAACCTGAATAATTAGGGTCTCATTAAAACCTCCTGAGAGCATAACCCATTGAAAAAAAATTCAAGAATAAAAAAGAGTACTACCCCGAACAACATGAGAAAAACAAACTATAATTAGAATTTGTACCGAATTGAACCACGCTGTTTTAGAGTGGATTTCCCAAACAAACTATAATTCGGTTTTTGTTTTTTTTTTTTGACAGTTTGGTTCTTGTTTTAGAGTGGATTTCCATTTTTCCCAAGCACATTATGCGCATGAGCTACAGCTACAGTCTATTCGAATTTTTAAATAAGTATAAACTGTGTACCAAAAGCGTACACCGTGAGGATAGAACCTTCGACCTCTAAGCAAGTCTAGACTTGTTTTACCACTAGACCACCATGTATTTTTTAATATAACTTTACAAATGGTGCTAGATATTTTTTAAAAATCGGTTATGACTTATGCGGCTCAAGTTGAGTACAAACAAACAATATATTTGTTGAGTACATATTAATTTGTGGGATCTAAAATAGATTAATATTATGTATGAATAAATTTAAAAATATTAATAAATTACGATATTAATTTTAATATTTGTAGTAGATCTAAAATAAACATAGTTATTAATTTTACAGGTATGAAATTTATATTATATACTATATAGGTCTTGAAAATTCGCGAAATAGAGACTGAGTCCGAGTTGGGCGGTCCCGGTTTTGGTCATGCGGTTCAACTGTCGACCCCTCGGTCCGACCCTTGACCCAGTGACCCGGTACCTTCACCGAATCAGCCACCGGTCCGAGTTTTAAAACACTGCTTCTACGTGTTAAGGCATTGTACCAAATTAGTGCATTTACTAAATAGATTCTATTCTATATATTTAAAAGAACCTTTATATCCTCACAAGGTTCTATTTAGTAAAAATCTCAACAGTAATGGATCTTTTATGATTATCTTATATTTTATCAACAATAAAGCAACGATCTTTCAGTCAAAGAGTCACATTGAATATCTAACACAAAAGCTATCTCTAAAGCAAATCTTTTGACGATAGAGTAACAACGTTTTATCTCCTTTCTTAACCTTGAGATAAACATTTCTCAACGTCTCACACAAAATACTAAAAGGTTCTGACCGTCAATTGTCTAAGTCCCTAGCTGACTCAATCTATCTAATCTTTTGACCGTTAGGTCTCTAAGTCCGACAAGGTCGAACTGCTTTGATACCAAAAATGTAACACCTTAATTTCACAACTAGGTGAAGCAAAAATGTTAACATAATCATAAACAATCAGAGTATAACCTGCTCATAATAATGGACCGAATAAAAACTAAAGCGGATTTAAAACCACTTTCTTAACCTTGAGATAAACATTTCTCAACATAAGTCCGAAATAAGTACACAAAGGTACATATTCGATAAAATATTCATAAATATGGTCCATCTACAAGACAAGGTTATAAAACACTACATGACCTTCATTACAAATCAAGGATTTAAATCTAATGATAGAAGAAGGGAAGGGAAAAAAGAAAACACATCATAAAGATCACCAAAGTATCTATCCTCTAACTGAGCAGCTACATCATCTGCTACTTCTTCTCTATCTGGCTTGCTTTACCCTGCACTTCTGAAAACACCACATAAAAACAGTGAGATTACAAATCTCAGTTCTTTCGCACCCCCTCACATTTCCTCTCTCGGTGTTTTCCTCGTTTTATGAGCTGTTCTTGCTCATACCTAATTCTTGTCTGTGAATTATCATGTCGATCTTTTAATCTTGTCTGTGGCTTAGCATAATCCGAGAAATAATGCCAGATATTCTAGAATACCCAATTTCAACGAAAACCCCAATTCGTATAGTTATACCGAATAATGCTAGGGCCCTAGCTTTGGGTTCATGACTCCCCTCTGCTAGGTATGCTACATGAACTCGGGATCGTCATCCCCCTCAATAATTTTTATCATTATCTCGGACATTAAGACCGTTACTCGACACAAGGTCGTATCATTTGTCATTAACTCGGACTCTAGGTCCATTACTCGACACGAAGTCGTATTCTTTCAACTTATTACGTAAACTTAGACACTTAGGTCTGTTGTTTGATACTTGGTTGTGTTCTCACTCGATATAACAATTACTCGAGTATAACTCTGTAACCTTGCTCCTCGTTATAACTATACGGTTTTATAAACAATAATAACCATACGCTTGAACTTATAACAACTTAATCTTAAACATGAGTCAAATAAAAGATAATGTGCCAACCAATTGTTCTTCAATCTCGTGATAACCCTTAACACCGGCTCTAAAGTTAGGTAAACACTCAGTGGAAAAGTCACGACTGTTCGGGAGTCATGTTTTAACTGAAATCTGGATGCAGAATGATGATGGAATACAAAAACAAAGAGTCTCTCTCAGTGTCAACGTCTAAGTCTCTGAGTGTATTGTATTGTAACTTCTTTTTTGAGTAAGTGTCTGAGGTTAAGAGAATAAATAACCTTTTTTTTCTTGAAACAAAATAAGTATAAGAAGATATGTCATAATGTATTTTTATTATATTTATATATTTCCTCCCGAGAGAGGGAGTTTATATAAGGAAATATTATATTAATATGATATAATGTAGCTGAATTGAATGGTGGAGAGCCGGAAGGATCAGATTGGATGAAAATTGGAAGATCTCTCTATATACTTTCTACCTTCCCTTGCACTCATTTGATCTATACAACTAATTGTCGGAAAGGAAAAAAATTTTCAATTAATAAAATTGGATATATTCTTCGAAGCACAATGTTCCTATTTTTGATAAAATAGTCTCAATTAACATAATTATAGTTTTAGAATTAATATATTGAACATGTTTAATGTGAATCATGATTTTCTATAATGATATCAATTAGCGTAAATGATTCTTTTGAAAATTCGACTAAATTAGGAAATTTGTTTTTCGAATCCAGCTAACATTTTTTGTAACAACTATTATCATTTTAGAATCTCTATATTTTTTTATAAGCAAAAGACTTTACAAAGGGGAGTATAAGAGGTACTCAACTTGAATAATTAGGGTCTCATTAAAACCTCCTGAGAGCAAAACCCATTAGAAAAAAAATTCAAGAATAAAAAAGAGTACTACCCCGAACAACATGATAAAAACAAACTATAATTACAATTTGTCACTAAAAAAACCACCGTGCAATAGGCTTCTACGTGTTAAGGCATTGTTCCAAATTAGTGCATTTACTAAATAGGATCTATTCTATATATTCAAAAGAACCTTTATATAGTCACAAGGTTCTATTTAGTAAAAATTTCAACAGTAATGGATCTTTTATGATTATTTTATATTTTATCAACAATAAAGCAATGATCTTTTAGTCAACGAGTCACAGTGAATATCTAACATAAAAGCTTTCTGTAAAGCAATTTTTTGGACAATAGAGTAACAACGTTTTATCTCCTTTCTTAACCTTGAGATAAACATTTCTCAACGTCTCACACAAAATACTAAGAGGTTCTGATAGTCAATTGTCTAAGTCCTTAGCTGACTCAATCTATCTAATCTTTTGACCGTTAAGTCTCTAAGCCCGACAAGGTTGAACTGCTCTGGAACCAAAAATGTAACACCTTAATTTCACAACTAGGTGAACCAAAAATGTTAACATAATCATAAACAATCATAGTATAACCTGCTCATAATAATGGACCGAATAAAAACTAAAGCGGATTTAAAACCACTTTCTTAACCTTGAGATAAACATTTCTCAACATAAGTCCGAAATAAGTACACAAAGGTACATTAATATGGTCCGAAATAAGTACACAAAGGTACATATTCGATAAAATTTACATTAATATGGTCCATCTACAAGACAGGGTTATAAAACACTACATGACATTGATTACAATTCAAGGATTTAAATCTAATGATAGAAGAAGAGAAGGGAAAAAAGAAAACACATCAAAAAGATCACCAAAGGATCTATCCTCTAACTGAGCAGCTACATCATCTGCTACTTCTTCTCTATCTACTTTGCTTTACCTTTCAAATCTGAAAACACCACATAAAAACAGTGAGATTACAAATCTCAGTTCTTTCGCACCCCCTCACATTTCCTCTCTCGGTGTTTTCCTCGTTTTATGAGCTGTTCTTGCTCATACCTCATTCTTGTCAGTGAATTATCATGTCTATCTTTTAATCTTGCCTGTGGCTTAGCATAATCTGAGGAATAATGCCAGATATTCTAGAATACCCAATTTCAACGAAAACCTCAATTCGTATTGCTATACCGAATAATGCTAGGGCCCTAGCTTTGGGTTTATGACTCCCCTCAGCTAGGTATACTACATGAACTCGGGATCGTCATCCGACTCAATATTTTTTATCACTATCTTGGACATTAATACCGTTACTCGACACAAGGTCGTATCATTTATCATTAACTCGGACTCTAGGTCCATTACTCGACGTGAAGTCGTATTCTTTCAACTTATTACGTAAACTTAGACACTTAGGCCTGTTGTTTGATACTTGGTTGTGTTCGCACTCGATATAAAAATTACTCGAGTATAACTCTGTAACCTTGCTCTCTCGTTATAACTATACAGTTTTATAAACAATCATAACCATACGCTTAAAGTTATAACAACTTAATCTTAAACATGAGTCAAATAAAAGATAATGTGCCTACCAATTATTCTTCTTTCTCGTGATAACCCTTAACACCGGCTCTAAAGTTAGGTAAACACTCAGTGGAAAAGTCATGACTGTTCGGGAGTCATGTTTTATCTGAAATCTGGAAGCAGAATGATGATGAAATACAAAAACAAAGAGTCTCTCTCAGTCTCTGTCTAAGTCTCTGAGTGTATTGTATTGTAACTTCTTTTTTTGAGTAAGAGTCTAAGGTTAAGAGAATAAATAACCTTTCTTTTCTTGAAACAAAATAAGTATAAGAAGATATGTCATAATGAATTTTTATTATATTTATATCAATGTTTTAAAAACCGGACCGGACCGGCCGGTTCAACCGGTGAAACCGGGAACCGGACCTCCGGCCGGTTGGTTCAACCCCTTTTGAACCGCAGTCCTATTGAACCGCCCAGAACCGGATCAAACCGGGGAAGAATCGGGTTGAACCGCGGTTCAACCGCTTTGAACCGGAAATCGAACAGGATTGAACCGCCCGAAATACATTTTTTTTTATTTTTAAATTTACTTTTTTCTCCAAAATTTAATATTTTTTATTTTTTATTTAATAAATTACTCATCCGGTTCAACAATGGTTGAACCGGTTGAACCGATTGAACCATGAACCGGAGGCCTTGCCGGTTCGATCTCCGGTCCGGTTTTAAAAATATTGATTTATATATTTCATCCCGAGAGAGGTAGTGTATATAAGGAAATATTATATTAATATGATATAATGTAGCTGAATTGAAGGGTGGAGAGCTGGAACGATCAGATTGGATGAAAATTGGAAGATCTCTATATACTTTCTACCTTCCCTTGCACTCATTTGCTCTATACAACTAATTGTTGGAAAGGAAAAAATATTTCAATCATTAAAATTGGATATATTCTTCGAAGCACAATGTTCCTATTTTTGATAAAATAGTCTCAATTAACATAATTATAGTTTTAGAATTAATATATTGAACATGTTTAATGTGGATCATGATTTTCTATAATGATATCAATTAGCGTAAATGATTCTTTTGAAAATTCGACTAAATTAGGAAATTTGTTTTTCTAATCCAGCTATCATTTTTGTAACAACTATTATCGTTTTAGAATCTTTATATTTTCTTATAAGCAAAAGACTTTACTAAGGGGAGTACAAGAGGTACTCCAACCTGAATAATTAGGGTCTCATTAAAACCTCTTGAGAGCAAAACCTATTAGAAAATATTAAAAGGTTCTGACAGTCAATCAGAGTATAACCTGCTCATAATAATTGAAAGAATAAAAACTAAAGCGAATTTAAAACCACTTTCTTAACCTTGAGATAAACATTTCTCAACATAAGTCCGCAATATGTAAACAAAGGTACATATTCGATAAAATATACATAAATATGATCCATCTACAAGACAAGGTTACAAAACACTTCATGACCTTGATTACCATTCAAGGATTTAAATCTAATGATAGAAGAAGAGAAGGGTAAAAAAAAACACATCACAAAGATCACCAAATGATCTATCCTCTAACTGGGCTGCTACCTCATCTGCTACTTCTTCTCTATCTGCTTTGCTTTACCCTGCACATCTGAAGACACCACATAAAAACAGTGAGATTACAAATCTCAGTTCTTTCGCACCCCCTCACATTTCCTCTCTCGGTGTTTTCCTTGTTTTATGACCTGTTCTTGCTCATATCTCATTCTTGTCTGAGAATTATCATGTCTATCTTTTAATTTTGTCCGTGGCTTAGCATAATCCAAGAAATAATACCAGATATTTTAGAATACCCAATTTCAACGAAAACTTCAATTCGTATAGCTATACCGAATAATGCTCGGGCCCTAGCTTTGTGTTCATGACTCCCCTCAGCTGGGTATGCTACATGAACTCGGGATCGTCACCCCCCTCAATATTTTTTAACATTATCTCGGACATTAAGACCGTTACTCGACACAAGGTCGTATCATTTATCATTAACTCGGACTCTAGGTCCATTACTCGACATGAAGTCGTATTCTTTCAACTTATTACGTAAACTTAGACACTTAGGTCTGTTGTTTGATACTTGGTTGTGTTCTCACTCGATATAACAATTACTCGAATAAAACTCTGTAACCTTGCTCTCTCGTTATAACTATACAGTTTTATAAACAATAAAAACCATACGCCTGAAGTTATAAACTTAATCTTAAACATGAGTCAAATAAAAGATAATGTGCCTACCAATTGTTCTTCAATCTCGTGATAACCCTTAACACCGGCTCTAAAGGTGGGTAAACACCCAGTGGAAAAGTCATGACTGTTCGGGAGTCATGTTTTATCTGAAATCTGAAAGCAGAATGATGATGGAATACAAAAACAAAGAGTCTCTCTCAGTCTTAGTGTCTAAGTTTCTGAGTGTATTGTATTGTAACTTCTTTTTTGAGTACGAGTCTGAGGTTAAGAGAATAAATAACCTTTTTTTTCTTGAAACAAAATAAGTACAAGAAGATATGTCATAATGTACTTTTATTATATTTATATATTTCTTCCCGAGAGAGGGAGTTTATATAAGGAAATATTATATTAATATGATATAATGTAGCTGAAGTGAAGGGTGGAGAGCTGGAAGGATCAGATTGGATGCAAAATGGTAGATCTCTCTATATACCTTCTACCTTCCCTTGCACTGATTTGCTCTATACAACTAATTGTTGGAAAGGAAAAAATATTTCAATTATTAAAATTGGATATATTCTTTGAAGCACAATGTTCCTATTTTTGATAAAATAGTCTCATTTTACATAATTATAGTTTTAGAATTAATATATTGAACATGTTTAATGTGGATCATGATTTTCTATAATGATATCAATTAGCCTAAATGATCCTATTGAAAATTCGACTAAATTAGGAAATTTTTTTGTCTAATCCAGCTAACATTTTTGTAACAACTATTATCGTTTTAGAATCTTTATATTTTTTTTAACCAAAAGACTTTAGTAAGGGGAGTACAAGAGGCACTCCAACCGGAATAATTAGGGTTTCATTAAAACCTCCTGAGAGCAAAACCCATTAGAAAAAAATTCAAGAATAAAAAAGAGTACAACCCCGAACAACATGATAAAAACAAACTATAATTACAATTTGTCACCACAAAAAACCACCGTGCATTAGGCTTCTACGAGTTAAGGCATTGTACCAAATTAATGCATTTATTAAATAAGTTCTATTCTATATATTCAAAAGAACCTTTATATAGTCACAAAGTTCTATTTAGTAAAAATCTCAACAGTAATGGATCTTTTATGATTATCTTATATTTTATCAACAATAAAGCAATGATCTTTCAGTCAAAGAGTCACATTGAATATCTAACATAAAACCTTTCTGTAAAGCAAAATCTTTTGGGGATAGAGTAACAACGTTTTATCTCCTTTCTTAACCTTGAGATAAACATTTCTCAACGTCTCACACAAAATACTAAAAGGTTCTGACAGTCAATTGTCTAAGTCCCTAGCTAACTCAATATATCTAATCTTTTGACCGTTAGGTCTCTATGCCCGACAATGTCGAACTGCTCTGATACCAAAAATGTAACACCTTAATTTCACAACTAATGGACCGAATAAAAACTAAAATGAATTTAAAACCACTTTCTTAACCTTAAGATAAACATTTCTCAACACAAGTCCGAAATAAGTACACAAAGGTATATATTCGATAAAATATTCATAAAGATCACCAAACGATCTATCCTCTAACTGAGTAGCTACATCATCTGCTACTTCTTCTCTATCTGCTTTGCTTTTACCCTGCACATCTGATTATTGGACATCATAATAGCAACAAAATAATGGGAACAAAAAATTTAAGCTCCATTAAATATATTATTGTTTGACAAGAGCTAAATATACTATTTAGATAGCTTAAAGAATAATTTAAATTGGGTAAAAGTAAATAATTTAAGACCTTTTATTAACCTACATTTGGGCCACCAACACTCTAAATAGTTTTTTTATTGGCTTTTCTTATTTACATGGAAAATTTCGAGGCCAACTGAGCTACATTAAGATGGCATACCCACCACCAACCAACTGAGCTACATGAATTCTTTGTAATATAACGAAATTTACCGTTAATATCACTCAAAACAAAAATTTTGAGGCCCTTTTTTTCATTCAAAAATTTAAGACTCAAGGCCCTTGCTTTAGTAGCTTGGGCCTTGGGTCGGCCCTGCATATCATCATATCAATTTATACATAACAACTATTCCTGCTTCCCCAACATGATAGTCTATTTCCACCACAAGAACTCGAGTCCAACCAATCACTAGAACTCGACTCCAAATTGAGCAAGATCTGCAAATACGATCGTAAAGTCGAAGGGATACACATTAACATGAGAATTTAAGTTGATATGTACTCAAAAGAAATAAAATGATACATTTGAACACTCCTTTCTTCTTTGCCCATGGATTTCTCCTGTTTGGTTTGGACTTCAAATTTGTAGTGTTCCTACTAGTCTCTCTATGTATCTTTGTCAAAAATGGCTGTTTGATATGGTTTGTCCCGAAGATCAGTCCCTGAAACTGGATCCTAATCAGCTAGCTCTCATTTTTATTACCCTATGGTTCTTGTGGAAAGGGAGGAAAACTTGTGTGTTTGAAGGTAAGGGTCCCACTCGTATGGGTACCCTTCTAATGACTAAATCCCTAGCTTCTGATCTAATTATCCCAGAGTGCAAGGCTACAGCTTCTTCTATTCTTATTCCCACTATTACGCAGACAGTGAGTCTGGAGACCTCCAAGAGTGGAGATCCTCAAAGTTAATTCTGATACAAGTTTCATTCAGCACAACAGTAATGTGTCATTTTCGGCGGATTTTGTGTGTTTTCAACGCATTTTTTCCGCCGCTAATACGCGATTTTCTTGTAGTGCATTTTTATATAGGTAAGACAACAACACGTGATTCAGAAGCAAAAAACAGGAAATTATGTCGTAACTACTTTATGAGTCTAAACTGGGCACATGAATCTTCTTAAAACCAAGGTGAAACTAGGAAATACTTATATTACTAAGAAGGAAGAAGCGAGGTTAGGAAATACTATCCATTTTGTTTTATTGTTCACATTCCCATCTCTAGCCCTGCTCTCATTCGATCCCCAATAAGTCATCATACAACTGAAACATCATACATATAAATATATTAATTAATCGAAATACATACATAATTTAAATGATGAAATATGCGATGTAACTAAATACACACCTTTCAAACATTCCTTTCATCTTGGGGTGGTTGGTATAATGACCATGACATGAATCCAAATAGAAAATTCTATTTGTTTTAGGATCAACTACCAACAATATCCAATGTGCCCTACAAAAAAATTTGAATAACCAAATAAATAACAGATATTTCAAAAACACGTTATATATATATATATATAGAGAGAGAGAGAGAGAGAGAGAGAGAGAGAGATTAAATTTCTTACCCTAAGTTGATGGGTGCCAAAAACAAGCCATCACAGCTGCTTTCATGTGCCAAAGCCAAGCGTCTATCGATATAGGCTTTTACCGATTCCTTGTTTTCTTTAATTGCTTTCTTCAAGTCTTTAACCATGGCTTGTGACATGTCTTTATCAAAGCGGACGTTGCGTAGAAAAGTTTGTTCGGGGCACAAGAAGATAAATCTATGTGTTCGTTCCATGGGGATCATAATCTCATGGTACTAATACTTATAGTTAAAATGTATACAAATAAATTAACAAATAATAACAATAATAGTAATAATAATGATGATGATAATAATAATAATAATAATAATAATAATAATAATAAAAGTAATAATACCTGATGTATATATTAATAGTAGCCCCAAATGCCCACTTGTGAGCATATACCTCTCGCAATTCCACATTTGAAAGGCAGATTTGGTGGATATCTCCCAAGATGTCTGGATCAATCATTGCAGTTATCAAATCTGCACCCGTCATTGTTGAGGCATGAATCTTTAGATAACTGATAAATTCCTTAGAAGGGGGTGGGGTTGGGATTGAATCTCCTTCCCTTTATCTACTGGCCGAGACACTGATTTCTTGCTAGAAATAGAAGGGGGGAGGGGTTGGGATTGAATCTCATTCTCGCTTGCTTCTCGCCTAGACACATGCTTCTTGCGACCAATAGAAGGGGAGGGTTGGGATTTGCCAACATGCCCAGAAATCCGAGATGTTGCTTTCTTTACCTAAATTAGAAATATAATCAGTTATTAATATATGACAATAAGTCAATGAGTTATTAACAAATATATTAATCGCTCCATACATTGATAAGATTTGCTGGCCATGCCACAAAGGTGCCAAGTGCATCATTCACAGTCAACAAAGTCATCTGTGTAATGTCAATTGGTACCGGTAATAATGCATCATCCACAACAACAAACTCAACTCTGACTCTCGCGTGATTCGGAGACATGGGTAGATGTAAAAAATAAAAAGACGGACCAACAATAATTACCTCATTGGATGCAATATTGCAACTATCCCTGAAGCTATTTGGGTTAGGAGATGGTACATCATCAGTCCTTGGACCCCATTTATCTTTTAATTCATCAAGTTCTTCCCGTAGCATGAATACCATGGCTTCCAACCGTTTTCTTTCTCTACTTTCTTGTGTCTCTTGTGTTTTTTGCCTCTTTGAACCCCAAAAAGTGGTTGGAGAAATGCCAAATCCGAAACCCCGTGGACGACCTGAATACTCTTCAATTGCTAGTGCACGACCAAGGATGTCATTCAGACCATCACAATCAGTAATCTCTCCTTGTGATACTGATTGTGATATGGATTCCTGATTCACAAAAAATTATTAGACATTATTAATAGACATTATAAGTAATATAAACATTATAAAAAAAAATAATTTTATCATACTTAGAATTTTTTGAGACACCTCTCTCGTTTTTGCGTTGTCAATGACACCATCTTTGTTTTGTTGGGCTTCTAACCACAAAACATGTCGGTCAATAGATTCCTGCGTAGGATCTTTTTGGCCTCCCGCAACTATTAAAATTTACCATTTATTAGTAAATAAATCAGAAGATTAATTTAATAAATGAAAGATAAAATAAAAGATAACGTGCCTACCAATTGTTCTTCAATCTCGTGATAACCCTTAACACCGGCTCTATAAGGGTATTCAGGACTTGCCGCTCTCTCGCGATTTTCATTGCTTAATCTCTATAAAGACAAATCTTTTTACATTAATACTTTATAATTGTCAAATATAGGTATATGTATGATAAGTAATTGTACAAACCTGGAATTCCTCATCTTTGCGTGAAGATACAAATGCATTCCAATCCTCCGATGTTATAATCCAATCATATCGTGGGGGAGGACGGTTTTTGATGTTCCCCTCTTCATCTCTCACCAAAGATGACATTCTTTTTATTATTCCAACTTGTGATTGTAATTGGTATATCCTGCCTTGCTCTGGCCCTAATGAAGCTTTGCAACTCTCTACCATTTTCACCAATCGGTTGGTCTTTAGCATTCCATTCGACCGGCATTATTACTTGTGTAAATTAGATAACAAACAGTTAAAAGTATGTAACAAAGTTAGTTAATTAGTAAGTATCTTACTGTAAGTTTAGGAAGTCCTTTTCTCCCCCGATTGATGATATTCTTCTTAACTGTCATTCCACGGCGAGTGAACTTTTTTTGGGGCTGATGTTCACTCTCATGACCACTGTCATGTGCACTATCATCACTGTCGGAAGTCATCTCACCTGCAACAAAATATAATCATTGTTATTAGGCTAAATGTTATTTTATAATCATGATAAAGTAGTTAATTTTTACAATATGAAAAATGAATAAAAAAGAAACACACATGATATATTACCTTTTCCTTTTCCTCAATCTAATGTTACTAGCTACTTGTTTATTTGCATGATATTTTTCTTTTCGCTTCTTGGTACTTTGTTTTCGATGAAACGTGATTCCATCGTTATGATCATTTCTAACATACAAAATATCCTCTTTAGAAGTACTTTCCCCTATTATTTTTTGGTATCCCGAAGAAATGGTCATCCTCAATATCAACATCTTCGTGCGCTTGATCACCATTGTCATTCACCAATAATTTTC
Source organism: Astragalus membranaceus (assembly GCA_039519185.1). Classification (NCBI taxonomy): domain Eukaryota; kingdom Viridiplantae; phylum Streptophyta; class Magnoliopsida; order Fabales; family Fabaceae; genus Astragalus; species Astragalus membranaceus. Next base: position 100,371,997 of record CM076846.1, on the reverse strand, counting down.
TGTTTGTCAATAAAACAATGCACCAATTGATATCAACTGGATCAGTGACATAAAACACTTTTTGGACTTGCGAGGCTAAAATTAAAGGTTCGTCTTTATACCCTAACTTGTTGAAATTCACTCGCATGAAACCTGAGTCATCCATCTGTACACCATTATTATTGTTAATCCAATTACATTGGAACACAGGCTCCCAAAACATATTGTAATCCAACTCCCATATGTGTTCAATGACACTGAAGTATGACATATTCGCGTAAATGGGATTTCTGTCTTTGCCACTTGATGTATGCATAGATTCAGCTACAAGAGTCACCCCACTATTTTGTATTTTACTCTTATCATCATGGGATTTTGTATAGAGCGTGTACCCGTTTTGTAGATAACTAGTGTAAGAGAAAACATGTATATTTGTACCTTTTGCTAACCATCTCAATCTTTCTGAAATCGAGGTAGGATTCGAAAGAAACTCAATATCAATGTGATGTTTTAGCAATAGTATGAAACTTCTATTGTGTTCTTCTTTTAACCAGACTTGACTCTTAGTTGGGTGATCACTCCTAAAAATCTCCATGTGTTTGGCAACATATGAATCAACCTGACTATCATTGTGCAGAACATATAAGTGTGCTTGCTCTAGTTCTTTCCTAGATACCATCACTATTTTCTTTCCTGTCATCCCTTTACCAACGCTTCCTGTGTGACACACCCTTGGCAGCCCAACAGAATATTCAACACTAGATAGATAGCCGGTGGAGAACTCAATAGCTTCTTCAACTATGTAGCGCTCAGCAATGCAACCCTCGGGTCGTGATCGGTTTTTAACATATCCTTTTAATATCTTCATGTATCGCTCAAACGGGTACATCCATCTCAAAGAAAGAAGGCGGAAAAAACATGTGAAGCTCACATAAAGTGACAGTAATTGATCCTTGTAGAGCTGGCAACTTTCTAGGGTCAATCACTATACTACAAATCGCCTTAAAGAAGAAACAAAGTTTAGTTATGGCCTGTCACACTTTGTTGGGCATAATGGATCGTATACCAATGGGTAGCAAATTTTGCATGAGAACATGACAATTGTGACACCCCTTTCCCAAAAATAATTTAATAAAGAAATTTATGGAATATTATAGGACCTTCTTGAAATAAATAAAATAACGTGAATAAAAATAATATTACAAAAGATTTACATATTGGATCCGCACTTGGGAAAAAGGCACCACGTGCATCATTCTTTCTTTACATCTATAGACACTTATAGATAATTCGCTTTTAATAAAACTACATTCAAATAAACCCCATCATCCCGACATTAGACCTAGTCAGAGCTTGACACCATATAATCAAGAGGACATGAGGACCTGCGTCCCATATCCAAAAACGTCCGACTGAAATGGACTTCCAGGCAAGACACGCAACCCGTCAAAATTATCTGAAAAATGTGGTTGTACGGTGAGAATCACATTCGAGCCACATTAAGACTATAAGATAAACATCAAGGAAGACACTTGTCTCATCCAATCACGCACAACACTAAATTCACTTAATAACATACACGTGAAACATGTATTTAAAAATACATTTAGGTTACACCTTCTGTTCATTTAATAACAAACAGTTGAAATTTATAAACCATTATATAAGGTAAATCCAACAAGTCATTACAAATATCTGTAACATCCTCAAAATAATTAGTAGAATTATTTGGGTGTTAACCCAATTAAATTAATTTAGCACTTGACTGGTAAATTTATTGAGTGCAAAAAATATTTATTGATCGTCATCGGATCGTTAACCGAATAATACGGATCAAGGAAGTTTTGGAATCGAAATAAGAGATTTAAATCAATATGGTAATTGGACCACGTTACTGCGTATATATTAATAAATATATATGTGTAACCGTGTGTGTGTGTAAAAGAAAAAGAAAAGAAAAGAATTGAAAGAAAGAAAGAAAAGAAAGAAAGCAGCGAGAGAAGAGAAACAGAGAGGGAAAGGAGAGAAAAGAAGGGAGAAGAGAAAGAATGGTGAGGAGGAAGAAGAGGAAAAAGGGGGGGATTCGGCTCATCAAAACGACTTCCTTCCAACACGAAAAACGTTCAGCGCTACTTCCTCTTCGTTTTGGTACCAAAATCTTCATCATCAACTCACTCTCCTCAAATCCACCATTTTCGAATTTGAGCTCAAAAGTGAGGTTTCGATGGTTGAAGCTTAAGGATAGCTTAGGATGGTATTTGGCGCGAACCCAAGGATGATGGATCGGTGAAGGATGTTCGATTGAAAGATTGGAAGCTAGTTGGGTGATTTGGGGTTGAAAATCAAAGATTTGGGGTTATGGATGAATAGTAGTTTTGGAGGTTAGGGATGATGAATAGTGTCCATGGAGGATTTCGAGGAATTCGGTATTTCGGTCAAAAAGAGGTTTCGTGATCGAGTGGAAAGCTTTGAAAGCGGATATGAGCGTCGTCGGAACGGAGAGTTTATGCGGGGAGCGTTCGTGTGGTTACTCGGTGATTTCGGCTCGATCGTGGGTCACGCGTCAAGGGTGAGTTCTTCTCACGTTTAGGATTTTACGTTTCGAATTAATTGATTTAATGTATTATCGCTTTCGCTGGACTGGAATATTTCTTGATACTGTCTGATTCGGGTTAGGAATTGATCGGAGCGAGTCTCGGGTTGAGTCGTGTTGAAATGGAATTTTTAGTGATTTGATTTTGACTTAAAAACCGTTAATTGGAAAATATGTCGCGTTTTGATACAATTCGTTTAAAATGAGTTTTTGATTGGATTGATTGATTGTGTGGTTAGTATTGGGTCTATAGTATTGGTTGTCAAATCTGTTTTTAATCGGAACAAGAATCGAAATTGAGCGGGATAGCGAATTTCGCAAGAAAACGGAAAACCTGCACTTTTCTGCAGAAGGTCGCATCGCGACCCGTCCCCTTCGCGTCGCGACCGGGCCCAGTTTTGTCACGCAAATATTTCTGTCGCTTTTCGCGTCGCGACGGTAGCTGTTCGCGTCGCGACGGTTTGCAGATTTTCAACAGTTTTTCACTGATTTTGTTTTCGCGATAACTTTTGATCCGGGAACCCGATTGAGATGTTCTAAAATGCGTTTTAAAGCTTATTCCGAAGCCTAACTAAATATATAATTTAAAAAGGTAAAAAGAACTGTTTTTGAAGTTCAAATTGTTTCGAAAGATCGAATAATAGTACACGTGTGCGAATATGTTTTATTAATAATAAAGCGGACTATGAGTCCTACGTGGTACGGTATGACTGACGCGAATGATTATTATTCATTCGTCTAAACCGGCTAATAATTCACGATATATAAATTATATCGATTAAAGGAGTCGGCCCAATGTGGGTGGTTGTACATGATTGTAGATATATATATTATATCGAGTTTGGGTGACGACCCATGTTGACATACTAGGCGGGGTAGTCATGAACCCTTACCCTAGGCTCCGTGCCGTTAGGAAACACTATTGGTATTGGGGTTCGCCGGAAGATGCAATGGGATTGCGGCCGGTGTTATGTTAAAAGTTATTGTACTATGTTCACCAGAAGATGCAAGCGGATTGCGGCTGGTGGTACATAGAAAGGCCTAGGATGCTAGTTCATCGGGAGACGCAAGTGGATTGCAGCCGGTGTCTTACTAGGTCGAAGCCTTATTGTATGGTTCACCGGGATTAGCAAGCGGATTGCGGTCGGTGTTGTGTCAAATCTTAAAAATGTTTTAAAAGGACCGAGAGTGCTAGTAGGGGTCTCGGTAGAAATCACTGAGATTGTATCTCACTGTTTAAATGTTGTTGTTTTACAGAGAAACAGGGACAGCAGAAATCCAAGAAGCACGAGTTGGTTGAGCTCAGGCGACTGCTGATGACTTAGCTATTATGCTTAAGTTTATATTTCCTTTTGTTGTCTTTGTATTACAACTCATTGTATTGGTATTATATTTTATTCCGCTTTCTTGTATGATATTGAGCACTATAGTTCGCTGAAGATTATGGTCAGAGAACCTGTTCGGTCTTATTTGTATTTAAGACTGTTTTGTTGTTATTCAATGATAACTATATTGTAGTGTTCAGTATCTATGCAGGAATTTTATATCTCTGATAGTTTAGGGATGGTGCACTTGGGTATTTTTACTCGATAAAAATACCGGGGTGTTACAATATCAATCTTTTTCAGAGATAATCACGAGTCATAAATCACCAATCATCACTTGTCACGAAGGTATGATATGCATGTCTAATAATGCCAACACAAAAATGTCTCTCCCTAGACTTAAGAGAAAAAAAAAAGAGAATCATCTTTGCCTCACCCTAGGGCCAGATGACTCGGACTCCATTACACGTAACCAAACACCATAGCAACTGAGCACCATCTACACCTCTCACAGCTAGGTAGCTCAGACTCAAGGAAACTAAGTGAGTTATATTTCACTTAAACACCATTATTGCCTCTCATCACAGGCTAAGTAACTCAAACTTGGAGACTCTATTCGCCTCTCTCAGGCTAGCTAACTAAGACTCAACCACACCGAGTCAATTATGGCATCACTTGAGTACCGAATCGCCTCTCACAGACTTGGTAACTCAGACTCAAAGATACTAGGTTTGCCATAACATGACTTGATTATTATACCCGCTTCTCACATGCTAGGTGACTCAGACTCAAGGATACCTTATCACAACACGCACAACCACATATCACAAACACAATCACAGTGTAGTCACAGTATCACCTGACCACCATTCTCACCTGTTACAGGCTAGGTAGCTCATCACGATGATATCAACTCATAATCATACAACACACAGTATTGGAAGATAGTAACAAGGACACACATGTTTTACCCGCACATTTACTCATTAGAATCCATATAATTCTTTATATATACTCTCAAATCCACCAATTGGATTTCTTATTCAAATATTAAAACATCAGAATATTGATATAAATTTAATTACTAACTCTAATTCTATTGTTTCCACTCTTAATATATAGCCTACAACATTTTTAAACCTTAAATCTTACACTACTTATTGGCTCCCTAAATTCTCCCTTAAGGCAATAACAGGGTTCATATTATATTGATAAAACTATTCTCCATATAAGCCACATAAACCAGAGTCAATCCAATCGAACAAATCAATTTAATCGTTTGGTACCAATATAATATAAAATTAACAGAAAACAGATACAACAAGTGAGAGATACAGTTTACAACAATCAAACACGCATAGATATCATTCTAGCATATCACGTAGAGCATCCTGATACTCAATTGACAACACAATTTCATAAGTAAATTATTAATAATCAAACATGTACAAACAATATTCATAATAAACACACACACACACAATACCTATTATTAATAATTAAATTATTAATCACATGCTTTTAAATAATTTCTTTGATATTAGCCTCGTCGTATGAGGCCATATTCATATTTTAATTAGGTGTTCAAGGGATTAATGAAAATCCCTACAACCTTAATGAAATCCTACAGCCCGAATATAACCCGAAGATCATCCCCCGTACCTGATCTGAGGATCTCACACTACAAGAAAATTGACCTATAGCGACGGCAAATCACTGTGGGTAAAGGGTTAAAAACCGTGGGTATAGCACTGAAAACCTATACCGACGGAACATTTTGTCGTCGTCTTTATTTGGCTATACCCACGGATAAAAGGCGTCGCTATAGCCTATAGTGACAGCTTTTTTTACCGTTGGACAAAACCTTAGAGCTATACCCACGGTTACTTTTCCGTTGGTATAGGTTTTAACAACTCTCTTAATTTTGCTATACCCACAGCTGAATCTCCATCGGTATAGGTTTTATTGACACCTCCTAATTTGCTATATCCACTAGTTCATTTCGTTGGTAAATTTAGAACTTATTAACAACATTTGTAGGTTTTAGTGACACCTCTTGTCATTAAACCAGTTAAAAACTAAATATAATATATATATATATATATATATATATATATATATATATATGAAACAATAAAATAAAATAAAACTCTAATCATATTAAAAATTAATCTCAAGTCTTACAAGCATGCCAACATATTGTAAATTAACATCAAGTCTTACAATAATCTCAAAATTTACAAAAAAATCAAATACATTCTTGTGTTATCTAATCTTTATTAACGCCATTATCTTCATTAGTTTCTTGAGAAGGAGAAAAGAAACAACTGAACATTGTGGACTAATGTAGACTCATATCCTCTATCTGCAACATATGGCGATCTACAATCAACAAATCATACAAGAAAAGGGAATAGAATATTATGAACAATAATCAACAAACCATACAAGAAAAGGGAATACCAGTTCTCATGAACAATAATCAACAAACCAAACAATGCACTTGAAATTGAAGAACAATAGAGCAATATTATAATGAACAAAAAGAGATGAAGACTACATAGGAATTACCTTGCCTCATAAAAATAAATAGTTGAATATTTAGAAAAATAAAGTGATAAAACAAGACTACAAAATCCCAAAATACAAACTGAAGTACACTTAAGCATCAAACATTAATGAGACATAGAAACTCCAAAATAAGACAACAAAGATTGGATAGACTTTAAGAATGGGAAAAACTTGAATAACATTTACCTTACTTGCTGCAAAAGAAATAGAGGAAATTTTAAAGAAGTTATATATTCTGAAAACAGATAAAGATTGGACAACTATAACTAATTTTTGCAAACAATATCTGTCATTGCCTGAAAAAAAGTAATAACAAATGCCACAAGCATTCTTATAAGGAACTTTTAAAACAAGTAAACAAACTCTTAGAATGGACAAGCTTTAAACTCAAGCATAACATCTAACTAGGGGATTTGCAAAGACCACAAACTGGCTACAAAAAGCCCATCAAAGTACTATCATTTCCATCTAAGTCTTAACAGTAGAATTCACACTATGTTTGTGTCTAACTCATTATGTAGTATACTGAGCAGTAGACAAAATAACACATGGTCCCATAATACTGATCTTGATACCTTCTTGTGATCCAACCTGGCCATATGATAGTTTGCATAGAGAAAATAACAGATGAATTGAAATCACATATGCGTAAAAATGTTCACCTTTCATGCCAAGCAAAACTAAATTATTGTTCATGATAGGAAGATGGTAGATGTACCAAGACATCAAGAAATAACCACAGGACAAAACAGAAAGAACAAATATTTAGAAACCTTGTCAGCGTGTCAGAGTCCACATCCCGCCATTCCACATCTTCCATAATTTCCGTAATATGCTTTATCCTCTTCTTAAGCTCTATTGATTCAAGAAGATGCAGATCAGCACTCAAAAATGTGCTTTCAACAATAGGATAAGTTACCTATAAAACATAAATGCAAAGTTGGACATAGACATCAACTATAAGTTCATACTTCAATCATGACAAATATGTCTTCATTCCTAAAAATGCCAACAATAGCAACAGTGGACCTCTTTACTTAGTGGCTTGTGCAAGTTAAGAAATTGAATCAGTCATGGAACGTTAACATAGACCTTTTCAAGAAACTCTCATTTTACAAGCAGAATCATAACAATAACTGAGTTTTCTAAGCAATAGCTTCTCATTTAAGTTAAAATTATCTTTTGAATCTCAATTAGTTTAGAAACTCTCTCATTTTACCTGCAGTAAGTGAACAGAGCCTCGGACAATAAACCATATGTTGAGTTTCCTATTTAAGAGATGAGCAGAATTCTCTTCATCAAACTTGGAGATGACAGTTGCCTAGTAACAAATGAGCAGAATTCTAAGCACAGGGAGATGACAGTTGCTTAGTAACACAATACAACAGTTAAATTCTAAAAACAAACAAAAAATGAATTAAAGCCAATTACTAAACCAAGAAGGTCACACGAGAAAATCAAAGAAGAAATATAGCAAAGTTAGAAGATGGATATTATGAATTCTTAAGACTTGTCAAGTTTATTTACCTTAAAAACAACATCATCACCTTTTAGTCTTGCTTTTTGAACCTAATACAAGCACAATCCAAAACTTTTTTCAGTACTACATCCAATGAAAAAACAGAATTACACTGATAAAGTTCAACATTGGGTATTGGAAATGGTAAACCCGAAGATTCTGCTGTGTAGACCTGTGACTCAATCTCGAGTATGTCCTTAGTCCATTTCCCATGACTTTTTCCTTTCCCCATCAAGGAAAAATTTAATGCTTTGCAAAGCACAATACTCAAGCATCAAAATCTGCAAGAAGCATATGCAACCAAACTCAATTAGATGCTAAAATAAATCAAACATCAAAACAAAAAAATTCAAATAACAAACAAAATTATTTTTATGAATGGCCTAACACATACATTTATCAAATAAGTTTAGTGATGGAAAAATATGGCCATTTTTCATGCAGATAGAAATTCCATAAAGGAATTGAAAAATTCAAAAACCAGACCCCACTTCCTAATTTCCAATAAGACAAGAATCAACCAAGCCCTAGAATTGCAATTTAGTCTACATAGAACTAACCAAGATTCAACTTCACACTCCTTAAAAATAACCTTAAGTACAATCCACAAACTTGCATTCCCATATCAGAGTACAACACAACACAACAAAAGCCAAAATATAAAAATCAACCCGCAGGATCTCAAAAAATTATGATTCAATCAACACACAGCTCAGTTAATGGCATTATTACTAACTTACCTAAGAGTGATTCCCTAAGGATTATTATTGCTCAGGATCTCAAGCTTGGAATTACTACTCAAGCATTTGTTGAGACAAATTCATTTGTCATTGGAGCCAAGGTTAATGGCATTATTATTACTGGCTCAATAACGTTTCTGACTGATTTGTTGAGACTCTGCATACCAAATGCATAAAGAAATTGTCATCAAAGGGATACCAATGTAACAATGCATGAAGAATTGGACAAACATTTTAGCAACAACAAGAGACCGGTCAATAGATATGGGAAATCACTTGTCAGAGAGTATAATAGGCATGATTAACAATTAAACAAACATTTTAAAAGGCAGAAATTCATAATTGAGGAGAAACACGAGATTACTGTTTATTGTCAAGCTCTTGTGAAAGAAGATGAGTACATACAAAGTCTCTTGCAAGGTAGCTGATACATAAGTGAAGGATAAACCGATAAAGTCACTTGCTGCAAAAGAAACACGTCAAAAAAATTGTTAGAATGAACTTCTTGATGTTATAAGTAAAAGTGAAAACACTCTCTCTCTCTCTCTCTCTCGACCATCGGTTGTATGCGACTTGTGCTGTGAACAATCCCCTATCTAGAGGGAGTGGACCCTCGTTCAACTTCAATGGCCTCTCATGAGTGGGTGAAGTCCAAATCCAGCTATTCCATCCCATACATACACACATGCTCTTCAACTTTCTACTTACAGACAAGGCAAAAGAATTACCCCTTATACAAGCCCCACACCCCCTACCCTCCTGCTGGTCTGAAACTGGCTCAATTTAATTCTCCTTAACGTTTCTGAGATCAACATCAACCAGTAACTGAAATTAACATTTTCAAAAACACAAAAGAAAGCACCCACTCCATATCATAACAGATTCCTTTTTCAATTTAGACATTATTCAGTATATACATTCTCCCCTGCCCCAAAACCCCCAAAAGTACACTGAAAATACTTAAACCTAAATCCAAAATTCATTCACTAATTAACGAATTAATGCAATATTGTAAATTAAATTTTAACTGCGTGACTACGAAACGTGCATACCTGAATGCGAACATAATTAGTGCTCCGGCTTGATAAGTCATAGCAGGGTATTAGGACCGGTTTCAACGTCAAACAACGACCGTTCTCCGCAGTAAACGCTTCCTTCACGGTTTTCTCCAGACCGGCCGTCGCAGTCCCCACCGGACCGGAACCTCCACCACCGAATAGCCTCTTGAGGAATCCTCCTTTGCTGGAGCTTCCGGCGCCGAAGCCGTGGCGGTAGAACTTCTTCCCCTGCTCCGCTAGGAATCGCCAGGTATCATCAGCGGCGAAAATCGTTCGTTGTTGGTCCTTGGAAGCGAAGAGCATCGCCGTGAAGATGCCTCCCATGCCGGCACCGGTTGCGACATCAAAGTAATCAGCGATTTTAGTGTTCTGATCGCCAGATTTCTTCTTCAGCATGTTCTGATCGCCGGTGACTCCATCGGTTTTTGGAGGATGGTAAAAGTGTAGGGTTTTGATTTGGGGAAAACTGAAGAAAAGAAAAAGAAAGGAGAAGGCGTAAAATTGAAATGAAAGGGCGTGAAAATGTTGGCTAAGATGGGGAATAAAGAGATGTAAAATGAATGAGCCGGCAAATTAAAATGAAAAACAAAAAATTGAAATGATAAAACATATACCAACGTGATACCTATACCCACGGTCTATTGCATTTGTGTAGGTATATGGTATCTATACCCACTGTTTTTATAACTGTCACTAAAAGTCTCCGTAGGTATATGGCAAAATTCTTGTAGTGTCATATGATGCAGAATGGAATTTCGGTATAGCGATCCAAACAACGAACGAGTCCATATTAAAATGTTTGACGGCGGCTTGACAGAGTGATACAGTAAAGACGTCACTTTGCCGTAATGCACGAGCGGGTAATGCTTCCTAAAAGTTTCGACGAGGTGAACCAAAAAAATGGTATCCAACTTTTGGAACAACAACCGTACCAAACGGTATAAAGAAAAACATCATCTTAACGACTCCGAACTAGACATTGCACTATTGTTAGTTCTGCCCCCAAGTGTCCAAAATGCAGTGATCAGTTAAATCCCATTAGACATTATATGTTTGATTTTAGAAGTGTCAATTGAAATTCAACTCAAGAGTAAGACAAGGATTGATAAGCTTCGAAGGGTGAGAAACAATAATTAGCAGGTAGTATGGACCATCAATGCAGGAGTTTTATTTGTCAATAACTTAGTGCCATGACTTTCCCATACTAAATGAGCTTTATTTCCAAAGAATCCAAGTGGCAGTACTATACCGTGAAGGCTTAATATTAAAGTCCTCAAAGACAAACCAATAAGAATAATGCTTCAGCTATTCAATACAGTGAAACAAAATAATGTTGGCTCAATGCGTGAACTTCAACAAATTGGAGTTAAAGACATATTACAATGATTGCAAAAGAGAAGAAGGAAGCGATTGTACCGAGAGGAATTGAATTGGATGCAAACTAGCATTGGAGAGGGTGTGGTGGCGGTGTGTAAGAGAAATAGGAAGACTTAGGTTTTCTTTAGCATGAAAAGTGATATAGGGTAAAGTGGTAAACAAGAGTTAGGCCCAACACTTTTTTTTCCAATTCTTTAAAAAAATAATTCATTCAATTCATTTCCAGAAGCTGTTTATAATTAAGGGCTAATCTGAATAATTCTCTAACGATAACTTAAATTGTACAAAATTAATAATATAAAAGGTATTTATGTATAAAATAATTTAGTAAATATAAGAAAATAGTTAGAAGTAATTAAAATGTAACAAGTCATATCATATATACTATTTACAAATCGAACCTACACTAGAATACCACAATAGGTACTACGAGACATACACGTAAAATCACTGATATAAATAGGATTGAAATTTTTTTTTGGGGTGTTACAACAATCATGAGCTTTTAGAGACTTTAACTTGAGGTCTTTCATTGATACAAAGTTCCTAATGTTTGAAGAGTACCCCTCTGGAACTTTAAGTCCATGAAGAAACTTACAAAAGACGGTTTTCTCCTTTCTAGATAGAGTATGAGCTGCCAGAGGTAGATATGTACGTGTACCCTTCTTTATCGGACCCAATTCGGGTCTCAACCCCATACTAACCAAATCCAACCATGTGATGATGGTATCTTTAGTCTTCCCTGACATATTGAGTAAGGTACCAATGACATTTTCGAATACATTTTTTTTCAACATGCATCACATCAATGAAATGTCTTACGTGTAATGACTTCCAATAAGGCAACTCAAAGAAAATCGACATTTTATTCCACCCTAGTTTGGCAAGCTCTCCTACAAAAGGCTTCCCAATCTTAATGCTCAAATCTTTCACCTTTTCAAATAGGTGTCCAACGGTCAAAGGCGGGGGAGCTTTACGAGTTTCTGAATTCCCATTGAATGCCTCTCTCCACACCCGATATTGATGAGTTGGAGGCAAAAATCTCTGATGGCCAAGATATATATTCTTCTTACCATGTTCCAACCACATCCAATCTGTATTATCTTCACATATAGGACATGCACACTGACCTTTGTTACTGTACCCAGATAGATTGCCGTATGCTGGAAAGTCATTAATGGTGCTAAAAATCATAGCCTTCAGATTGAAACTTTCATCTCTGAATCCATCATACACCTCTACCCCAATCTCCCACATTTGCTTCAAGTCTTCTACTAAAGGAGCCAAGTATACGTCAATATCATTTCCTGGTTGTTTGGAGCCAGAAATTAAGAAAGACGACATCATATACTTGTGTTTCATGCAAAGCCAAGGAGGTAAGTTATAAATCGCCAAAATCACAGGCCATGTACTGTGGGAGCTACTCTGGATACCGTGCGGGTTAAATCCATCGGCAGACAATGCAAGGTGTAGGTTTCTTGGTTCATGCCCAAAATCAGGATAATCAATATCAATCTTTTTCCATTGTAGAGAATCCGCCGGGTGTCGTAGCATGCTATCTTTAATCCTTTCATCGTCATGCCAAGTCAACTATTTTGCATCTTCCGAACTACGGTACATACGCCTAAATCGAGGAATTATGGGAAAATATCACAATACCTTTTCTGGAGCAGATTCTTTCTTCTTATACCGCGATGCATTACATTTAGGGCACGACTTTAACGATGCAGGTTCATTCCGAAATAAAATGCAATCATTCGGACAAGCATGTAACTTCTCACAGTTCAAACCAATGGTGCCTAACATTTGTTTTGCATCAAACGTCCGAGAAGGGAGCCCATTGTCTTCCGGCAACATAATTTTCAATAGTGCGAGTAATTCCGTAAAGCTCTTATCTGTCCATCTGTGGCAAGTTTTCAAGTTATACAGCTTTATCACAGCCAATAACTTTGTGAATTCAACAGCCCGCATACAACGGTGTCTCCGCGTCGGTTATCAACTTCTCAAACATTTGAGGACAATCATTAAGATCGTCTTCAACCGCCTTCGCCATCTCTTCAAATTGGTCGCCATCAAATGTATGTGTTTTAGGATAATCAACCGGATCACATCTCCGAGTACTATTATCCATATTTGAAGGTTCACCTCTTTCCTCACCGTGCATTGTCCAACAAATATAACTTTGATCGATTCCATTGGCCTTTAAATGTCTTTCCATCTCAACTGCAGTAACTCGATTGGCGTAACAACAACTTAAACAAGGACACTTGAACTTACTAGAAGTTCCTAAACGTTAAACAGCAAAGTTCACAAAATATTCCACTCCATCGGCATATTCTTTCACCAGACGATTGGCAGACATCCACTTTCTATCCATATTAGACCGAAACTTATTATAAATTCCTGATAAGAAAACTTAAATTACCTGAACAAGTGGAAGCAACAATGAACTCGAACGAACTCTCCAACCAGATAAAAACGAACTCTCCAACTAGATAAAAACGAACTCTCGAACCAAGATGAACTCGAACAATGAATGCGAAGCTCCGGCAAAACAAACTCGCAAAACCTAACAAACAATTTGCATATTCGATTTAGGCATATTCGATTTTACTTTGCTAGTTTCATTCACCACACATTGTAAGAAACAATTCGCATAGATATTCAATTTTGATTCCTACAAATTGTATTCAGAAACATAAACCAGATAGAATCAAAACATTGTAACTTAACCCTTTGACTCTTAAGTGAAAACAGAGAATTTATTTATAACTTAACCCTTTGACTCTTAAGTGAAAACGGAGAATTTATTTGAGCTGAAGTACTACTACTTATACACAAGACTAATTCACTCATGCCTATCCTTGTATCCATAAGACTAATTCATTCATGTGTAATTTAAATAATCATAATAAAACTACTACTAATTCTCAAACCAACTACTTTAAAAAGCGTAGAGTTGTTAGGACAATTAGGCTAAATACATAGTATAACTTTGCACTCCTATACAGTCTAAACTCTAAACTTAGCTGTTATGAAATTTGTAATAGTGCAAATTAAACAACTCAGTGGAATTTCAACATGATACCATTTCAGTAAAACTATCAGATACTTATTACCTAAAAATTGTTCTTGCCCTAACTTGTTCAGAATCTCAATGTGGTTATATGAAAATACAAAATTTAACACAAAAAAGAAAATGAAATCCCTAACATAGAGTGGTAATGTTCACAAACCTGATTTGTACCGAGTTCTTGTTTGCTCAATGCTCACAACAAACAAAACGAAATGAGCCTCGCTTGTTTAACGAAATCTATTTGTTGTTTCTCAGAATCGTTACTTGTTCGAAGCTTCTTTATGTCGTCGCGAACTCATTCAAACTGAAAATGGTAGAAATTAAGGGATTCGGTTGAGAGAACGTTGAGAGAGTGAGAGGGTTTCTGGGTTCTGGGTTCGCGAGAGTGAGAACGTTCAGTGAGAGTGATAGTGAGAACGTTGCGAAATGTGTGAGTGTGGAAGTAGAGATGGTGGAGAGAGTGAGAAATCAGTGTTGGACTATATGATAACCTTAGCGAGGGGGGGGAGTGAATAAGGTTATATGCTAAAAATGAAATCTTTTTCTTTATTTTTGTTTTTGAGAATTGAAGATGCTAGTTTAAATCGAATGCGGATAAAAGATTTAAACTATATGCAACTACTATGCAAGCTATAACAATAGGCAAAAACAATTACAGAGAGAGTGATTTCTAAGCACAATAATATCAGATGTAATAATAATTAACAATTATAAGAATTGTAACACCCCGTTTTAGCTATTAATCTATGTGCATATATTAGCAATTGTGTGATAATTTTGTGTGTGCCTATGTTATTATTAGTGTATATTCAAATAATATATTTATTGTGATATATTAATTATAGAAATATATTATCTTAGTGATATATTACTTTTTATTATTATTATTATAAAGTTTAAATATATATATATATATATATATATTATTATTATTATTATTATTATTATTATTATTATTATTATTAACTAACATCACCTCATCAGAGGTGTTGAGGGGTGCGTGAAATTTGGGAAAGAAAGAGGTAGTTAATTAGGAAAAAGGGAGTCCCAATTGGGCTTGGTTTTTTGGTTTAAAGAAAATAATATACTTCAGCCCAATTCATTTAAGGTTATTAGCATGCTAGGTCTCTCTTCATCATCTTTCAATTACTCACTTCCGCCTCACTCTAGTAACTTCGCAGCCATTAGAGTATACAGTATACACCTCAAACTTTCCTTTTTCTTGAACTCGTTGGTTAAGCCATTGTTTGGTCCCAAACTTCACCACCCCACTCGAAATTCCCCTCTGAACCCGTTACCAACCTCCGTTTTATCAAAGGAAGCACCATTTGTTGCGTATTTTAACACTGGGCAAACTGTTTTTCGCGTTTTCCGACCAGCACAGCCTCCGTTTGGAAAAACGGACGTCGTTTTCGGATCCTACACGTCGAAACCTTCGGGAAGCACTAAGCCCTTTTTCGTTTCGGCGAAGTTGACGTCGGACCCCTCGTGACCTGTTGTTCCGGTGAGACGCCCTTCGGTCACTCTTTTTATTTCGTCTTACTTTCGTTTCAGTTTTAATAATTCTCAAAAATTATTTAGAACTAGTTGTATATGCTTTTCAGCTATTTTCCGCTTCCCGAGTGACCCGTAGATTTTCGGTGTGCTCGTTCGGCACTAATTTCTTTACGATTCAGCTCTGCTTTGAGTGTTAATATAATTCTTCCATATCCAGGTAAGAAGATGGGGATGATAACTACGAAACATGGTAGTTTAGGATGCAAAATTGACATAACTGGGATGTCCCATGATCCCTATGTCTTACGCTGACAACATAGTTTGCGTGTAAACCATTGTATGAGCAATGGGTCTTAAATTCTTTATTAATAATGTGTTATGTGTGATTATTCATGTATGATATGCCTACTAGTTGTGGTTGTTTATGACTGTTGTTGATGAGTTGTTAAAGCCTAAGGGCCAACCTCCCAAGAGGAGACATGTTTGTTGTAATCGGGTAATAATTATTGATGAACTCTAGGGTAGTTGACCTTATTGGATATCTGATATAGTTGATGCTGAAAATATATGGTTAGATAGAAGATGAACTCATGATTTAGTTGCCTCTAAGTTAATGAGACAAGTTAGAATGTAGAACAAAAGACTAAATTATTGATTTTGAGGTCCCTAAATATTCTAAAGGTTAAATTTAGATTAAAAATGACTTATAGTGACTTATAGGTATAAACGAGAACGACAATTGGTTAAGTTTATGTTTTTAGTTGATTGGAACGATGGGAAGTATCTAAGATGCAATTTAGAGCCTATTAACTTAACTGATTAAGACTAATTTGTGAATAGATTATAACTATTAAAATTACCTAAGAGACCATCTGAAGCCTATTAGTTGAATAAGACTAAGTTGATAATGGATTAAAACTATTAAAATTACCAAAGAGCCATTTTGAAGCCTATTAGTTGAACAAGACAAAGCCGTTAATGGATTAGGACTATTGTAGGAATGTTTTGCATGATGTTTGACCCTTCCTAAGCTAGTTGCAGGTAACCTTGACCATGGATGATGATTGAGACTATAAGAGTCATAGGAGCCTTAGGAAATATCAAATAACGAGTGAAGTTGGGATTAGAGGCATTGGATCAAAATGACTATGTACAAATATAAGGATGGCGTTATTATATAGAATTAGCGGGGACTTGGGTAATAGTTATGACCAGAGATGATGACTATAGTGACCCTCTAGTTGTTTGGTGATACCCGAGATGACGATTATAGAACAAATGACCCATAGTTGTTGATGATATCCTCAGACTTAGGAGTTTTTAGGGAAGTTGATGATGATGATGTTTATGGAACCTTGTCGCAGCATCTGTAAGGACTCGCTGCAGTATGGGCGAGTCGTACCTTAATAATTTAAGTTGTAGGAGGAACTTTGTCGCAATATGGGCGAGCCGTACCTCAAAGGATGGTCATGATGATAGGTGTTGTTGTTGTTGTTGTTGTTGTTGTTGTTGTTGTCGTTAGTAAGGACATTATCGGGCAAGGTATCCCGTTCGGGCAAGGTATCCTGGTCCTCATAGTCCTCTCCTGGGTGTTCTTCAGGGCATTATCGGGCAAGGTATCATGTTCGAGTGCCTCGGTCCTGTTGTTCTTGTAGGGCATTATCGGGAAAAGTATCCTGATCCTCATAGTCCTCTTCCTGCTGTTCTTCGTAGGGCGTTATCGGGCAAGGTATCCTGTTCGGGCAAAGTATCTCGATCCTATTGTTGTTCTCGTAGGGCATTATCAGGCAAGGTATCCCGGTCCTATTATTATTGTTGTTGTTGTGTTGATGATTGTAAGGCAATATCTGGCAATGTATCCTAATTATGTTGGTGTTGTTGCTGCTTGTTGTCCTAGGACCGTACGTGAGGTCGCGACACTAGGATTAGCTGAAGATAAGTTAAGGATTGTATGTGCATGCGTGTTATGAAAGTTGTATCCACTACTGTTGATTGTTTCCTTATTATGTGATTTCCTCACTCTTCTTTGTGGCTACTCGTGTGCCATTGTACACGTTTAGGTGATGAGCAAGCAGATGGTGACGAGCCTATCGATTTTCAGCTTTAAAACAAATAAGGTTATGATCGAATATGTGCTTTAGGAAAAATGAGACCTTTTAAAAAACAAGTGGATAATCGATTTTGTGCTTCCCACAATCAAGCTCATAATCGATTTTATGCTTGATGAATCAAGTCCAAAATTGATTGTTTGCTTTATAAAACAAGTGAGTAATCGATTTTCCATTAAAAAAACACAAAGTCATCAAATGAATGTTTTCTTTCCAAAACAAGTTCTTTTAAAAACAATTGTAACATCCCCAATTTTAGCTAAGTTGGTTAATAGATGTTATCAAGATGTCAAGTTAATAAATTAGTTAAGATGCGTATGATTAGCATAATTAATTATAATGAGATGGTATCATGAATTGTTTTATTGTATAACTATTAGAATTTTTGTGTTGATCTATGAGTAATTGCATTAACTTAGGCCACATAGAGCTAATAGAAGTAATAAAGAGAGGATGAGTAGCTGAGGGGTAGAAATGCCCTTTCCCCTTTGTCACTTAACCCAGCTGAAACCCTTTCCCCCCAAATCAGATAACACATTTTCAGTTCAGCCAAAAACAGAGAAGAGATAGGGAGAGGGAGAAGAGAGAGTCGCAAGGGAGAAGGGAGAAAGGAGAGAACCAGATTCATCATGCATGTAACATCAAGCTCCACCATTGCTTTCCATTTACTTTCCTCTTCCCATTAGTACCAATTTCGAATTCATCATCCTCTCCATCCAGCATTTTCGAGTTTCAACAAGTTGGAGTAGATTGAAGAGGAGTTCTTAGTTGCATGTGGGTAAGAAAAGTCTAGGAGCTGTTGATTGTCTTGCATGTTAGGGATTCAAGCTGTATAAGCTCATTTCAGTACCACATTGTCTCTTGGTAACTTGAATTTCGAAGTTAGGAACTGGTTGGTGCCATTGGTTAAGGTTTTGGGTTGTTGGATGTAACACCCCGGTATTTTTATCGAGTAAAAATACCCAAGTGTACCATATTTAAAACATCAGAGATATATTTCCTGTTTAGATACTGAACATCACTATAAAATTTTCACTGAATAACCACAGAACAGTCTTAAACATAAATAAGACCATAAACCATCAGTGAAATACAGTGTTCAATATCAAACAAGAAAGCGGAAATAAATACATAACATTAATACATAGAGTTGTAGTACAAAGACAACAAAAGGAAATATAAACTTAAGCGTAATAGCTAAGTCATCAGCAGTCGCCTGAGCTCAACCTACTCATGCTCCTTGGATTTCTGCCGTCCCTGTTTCTCTGTAAAACAACAACATATAAACAATGAGATACAATCTCAGTGAGTTCTACCGAGACCCCTATCTACACTCTCGGTCCATTTAAAACATTTTTATGATTTGACACAACACCGACCGCAATCCGCTTGCTAATCTCGGTGGACCAAACAATAAGGCTTCGACCTAGTAAGACACCGGCTGCAATCCACTTGCGTCTCCCGATGAACTAGCATCCTAGGCCTTTCTACGTGACACCGGCTGCAATCCACTTGCGTCTCCCGGCGCACATAGTACAATACTTTTAACATAACACCGGCTGCAATCCACTTGCGTCTCCCGGCGAACCCCTATCCAATAACAGTTCCGCTATTGGCCTCAGAGCCTAGGGTAAGGGATCATGACTTCCCCGCCTAGTATGTTAACATGGGTCGTCACCCAAACTCGATATAATATATATATCTACAATAATATGAACATTTAGTTCATTTACATCCAGACCTATAACTGAACATAACACCCGCATCAGGCCGTTTCCCATAGTCGATATAATATATATATCGTGAATCGTAAACCGGTTTAGACAATAAATAATAATCGTCCCGCGTCAGTTATACCGTATTACGTAGGACTCATAGTCCACTTTATTATTAATAAACATATTCGCACACGCGTACTATTGTTCGGCTTTTCGAAACAATTTCAACTTCAAAAGTATTTTATAAAAACCCTTTTGAAACACACCCAAAATCACGGCATTATAAGCCTAATATTATTATAGAAGGGTTAGGAAAGGATTAGGAGAGGATTGGAATCGATCGGGATCATTTCGGGCAAGTTTGGAAAATTTGGACAGAACACTGCGCACGGACCGTGCTCCCATACGCACGGGTTGTGCGCCCTGTAATGCATTTTTGAAAACAGAAACAGAATGACACGCACGGTCCGTGCGCCTGGGACGCACGGGTCGTGCGCTTTTGACAGCATTGTATTTTATCCCGTTTTCGCAATTTTCGTCGTTCCGACCAATTCCGATACCTGTTCCAGTCCAGTCCTAACACCAAAATAGTACTAAAACATATCCAACGTCCTCACTCGATCAACCAATCCAATCAAAGACTCAACACATTCGATTTTCATCAAAATTCGACATACTTAAAAATAATGGTTTTTGACTCAAAATCTTTCGAAATTAAATCACTAAAAATTCCATTTCAACACGACTCAACCCGACACTCGCTCTGATCAACTCCTAATCCGAATCAGACAGTATCCAGAAATATTCCAGTCCAGCGAAAGCGATAAAACAGTTAATTAATTAATTCGAAAAACAAAAATCCTAAACGTGAGTAGAACTCACCCTTGACGCGTGAACCACGATCGAGCCGAATTCACCGAGTAGCCACACGAACGCTCCCCGCTTAAACTCTCCGTTCCGACAACGCCAAATCCGCTTTCAAAGCTTTCCACTCGATCGCGAAACCTCATTTTGACCGAAATACCGATTTCCCCGAAATTCTCCACGGACACTATTCATCATCTTCCTCCTCTAACCTCCATGACACTATTCACACATAACCCCAAACATTTTGATTTTTCAACCTAACTCACCCAACTAGCTCCCAATCAACCAATCGAACTCTAATACTCGAGTAATCCACCTTGGGTTCGTTCCTAACCGAACTTAAACCTTCAAAACCAACCCAAAATCGGATTTCCCACAAAACCTCCAAAACACAAAAATGGCCAAGTGAGAGAGAGTGAGTTGATCGTCATGAAATTAGTACCAAGACGAAGAGGAAGGAACGCCGAACATTTTTCGTGTTGGAAGGAAGTCGTTTCGGTGAAGTCTTCACTCTCCCTCTTCTCTTCTCCCTCACGCCACTCTCTCTTCTTTTCTCTCCTTTTCTCTCTTTTTCTCCTCTGTAACTCTCTCTCGTATTCTTTCTCTCTTTCTTTCTTAATTCTTTTCTTTCCTTTCTTATTAACACACCACACTTATATTTATTTATTTAATTAATTCTTTCTCCTCTTCACTCACACACACCCACGTATACATATATATATTTATTTAATATATTTGTTGTAACGCGGTCAAATTACCATATTGATCGAAATCTCCTATTTCGATTCCAAAACTTTCTTGGTCCGTATTATCCGGTTAACGATCCGATGACAACCAATAAATAATTTTAGCGCTCAGTAAATTTACCAGTCAAGTACTAAATTAATTCAATTGGGTTAACATCCAAATAATTCGGTTAATTATTTTGCGGATGTTACATTCTCCCCAACTTAAAAGAATTTTGTCCTCAAAATTTCGCTAAGTCTTTCATCCGACTAACCGAGGGTTGACATTCCCAGAAAGGTCTAAATTTGCGAGAAAACAATCTTGAATTAACGAAATGAGTGTAGAAAATCTTTCTAAAGTTGGCACATCAATCTCCAAGTATGATCCACTACTACCTTGATACGAACTCTCTGGTTACGAATCAACACGAGAAACTCCTCTTTCGCCTACATAGGCTCGGCACCGCGTTCGAAAACACTTCCGAAGCTTCATTTCTCACTTGCTCCCCAACTTGATTAATCCAAATCAAAGTACTCCTCGGTAGAGGAAAAAAAATAAGTACGATTCCCTCAAAGGGGGTGTAGACACGTTCTCCGCAAATTTTCTAAAAATCCATAACAGTTCTCGTACATACCGACAATGTGACGAAAAAGTCACTTGTGACACTTTTTGACTCGCCCCCAAGATTTCGAGATAATAGTTCTCGAAAGAAGATGAAATGAGGATTTACCAGAAACGTTTATCTTAAACGTAGAAATAAACCACGGGGACATCAAATAAATTGAACGTAATGAAAATCACCTCAGTTGTTCTCCAAACAACTATCAGACAGAACTCAGAGCTCCTTTCCGAATTAGTCAATAGCGTTGAGAGTTTCCCCTCAACCTAAGTAATCCTCCTAGGATTTTCCTCCTCAATCATATTCTATTAGCCTCTTAATTCGTTCCCAAAATTAACTTTAGCATGCGGGTTTTCACAAAAATGATTTTTCAAAACTATCACGCCGCACACCAAGCTTCACTTCGGAAATTTCAGTCGCTTGCAAGCAGATCCATCAATTAATCCTTTGATGGTTATTCGCAACGTGAAAACAATCAGCAGTTACCTCACTTACATATTCGTATTCACGTTTGACTTGTCAAACGGAATCACTTATTACAATCTCATTGTTAACCTTCACAAAGAAGAGATTAACAAACTAATACCTTGCCACTCATACATCTGCTTTACATTTCTGTACATCTTGGAACATAATATAAACTTCGGTGTGCTCCCTCTAACACTTGCCTTTTATTGTTCTAATCGTCGGCCGCACAGATTCTACCGTTGAAACAACTGACTCCATCACTATCCATAGTAAAATCTGGAAATACCTTTTGTGATTGCAGCTTCACATCAACTTCCTGTGCTAAGTGTATAGAATCCCTTAGGGAACTAGAGATCCTCATATGGCTCAACACTAACAGGTTCCTCTCGATCTTGAATTCATATTTAAGTCTCTATCAGACTCTAATAATTCCATCTAATGCATCATAATTCTGCCGTGTGGAGCGACTTCCTATTATTCGCATCAGCTACAACATTGGAATCTCCTGGATGATACTTCAACCCGAAGTCATAATCCTTCAGAAATTCTACACGCTCCTCTGCCCGCTTTTCAGTTCTTTGTGATCGAACAGATACCTTAAACTTTTGTGATCACTAAAGGCATCGAAACGAGACCCATACAGGTAACGTCTCCAAATCTTCAGTGCATACACAATAGCTGCCAATTCCAAATCATGAGTCGGATAATTCCCTTCACGAGTCTTCAATTGTCTGGACGCATAAGCTACCACTTGTTGATTTTGCATTAGAATACATCCTAAACCCTTCCCTGAAGCGTCATCGAAAATTTAAAATTCCAATGATGGATCCGGAAGAATCGGGATTGGAGCAGAAGTCAAAATCTTCGACTCTATAAAACATTCTTCACAATCGGCATCCCACGTAAACGGATGACCCTTACGAGTTAACCGAGTAAGTGGAAAACTAACTGTGAGAACCCTTTAACAAATCTCTTATAGTAACCGGCTAGACCCAGAAACTTTTGATCTCTGCGGCTGATGTCGGTCACTCCCATTCAACACCACTTCCTTCTTACTGGGATCTACAGAAACTGCCGACTTGGGGAATCACATGTCCCAAAGACTTTACCTCTGACACCCAAAAATCACACTCCGAAGGCTTCAAGTACAACTTACTTTCTCGGGGTACTTTCAGAACAATGCGGAGATGTTGGACATGCTCCTCAATGGTCTTCGAGTACTTCAAGATACCATCAATGAAAACGACTACAAATTGATCTAGGTACGTGTGGAAAACTCGGTTCACGTATCCACGAATACCGCTGGAGCATTAGTCAAACCGAAGGGCATCACTACGAACTCGTAATGTCCATACCTAGTACAGGAAGCTGTCTTCGGAATATCTAAGGCTCTAACTTGTATTTGATGATATCCTGACTTCAGATCAATTTTAGAAAACACAGCAGCACCTCAAATTGTTCAAGCAATTCGTCTATCCTTGGTAAGGGATATTTATTCTTGATCGTCACTTTGTTGAGTTGTCGATAACCGATGTACAATCTCTTGCTACTAACCTTTCTTTTGACTAATCACACCAGAGCACTCCTTAGAGAAGCACTCGGTCGAATGAATTTCTTTAACATCGACTCTTCAAGTTGAGACTCCATTTCCTTTAATTCTCAAGAAACTTTCAATAAGAAACAATAGATATTGATCCCGTGCCAGGAATCAATTCTATAGAAAACTCTACCTCTCGCTCTGGATGTACAGAAGAAACTTCATCCAGAAAAACATCCAGAGAACCTCCAAAAAGTCATTCACAACTTGTACAGATGATAAATCTAATACTAGTTCCAGTGGATGCAGATAACATACTAACCTGTGCTTCCGCACTTTGGAATGAAGATTGACCGTCTAAGGTGAACTGGGTAACCGCTTCAGAATTTGTCCTAGACAATTCAACTGATTCTGAAGAGGAACTGATAGTTGATTAACACAGTCGATTGCAACATGATTTGCAGTCATCCAATTCATACCCAAAATGGTGTCCACACTTCTCATAGGCAAACAATAAATTCTACAACGAAATTTCTGCCTCCTATGACAAGTAGACAATCCGATACAAAGATTATGTCCGGACACGACCCTTAGCAGCAGTTTAAAACAGTTATCGACTCGGATAGCGATGATAAGGCTAATCCCAACCGATTCACACGCGATCGGGATATACAGCAATAGGTTGCACCCGAATCATATAATATACTGATCGAGTTATTGAAAACTGATCCCATACCCCTCAGTAGATTGTCTGCAGTTGTAACTGTCTAAACATCCCGAGTGTTGACTCGTCCTCATCTTGGAGCTGCTTGTAACCCCTTGGAACTCGTCCTTACAGGGCACTCTATACCATAGTGACCCTCTACATTTCTATAATAACACCGATTAGATCTTCGCTTGCAATCACCGCTGTGAGGCTTTCCACAGTTAGAACATCTTCTGACCTTTGAAGAATCAAAGAATTGCATCTGCTTTTCCTTTGATGAAATTATCTTAGGACTTTGCATTCGGAGTTGATATTTCAACTACCTTCTTTCCTTTCCCATATTTCCTATGAGATCATCCTCGGCGACATTAGATGATTGCACCAAGGCAACATAATTGGTAGCAGTATAAGAACTGAGACCATAAATCATAAAAGCACTTATGCCCGTCTTATACTTCTGCATTCTCCGTTCGTCATCCGAAGCTTACTTTACCACTTGGTAAAACTGAGACAACTTCTCAAACTTAGCGGTGTATACTTCCACCGTTATGTCACCTTTCCTGAGGATGCACCGGTTGGAGATTCCGATTGTGGTCGAGGATTGCATCTTGATCATCCTGTCATGATTCCGCTTATGATGCACTAAGTATTAAGTTGATCAGGCTCAATGTCTCTTAGCATCACAAGTGTAATTACAAAAGGACTAACAAGGAATCGACTCAACCCTAAACTAAGTCCGACTAGGTCGAACTGCTCTGATACCAACTGTAACACCCCGGTATTTTTATCGAGTAAAAATACCCAAGTGTACCATATTTAAAACATCAGAGATATATTTCCTGTTTAGATACTGAACATCACTATAAAATTTTCACTGAATAACCACAGAACAGTCTTAAACATAAATAAGACCATAAACCATCAGTGAAATACAGTGTTCAATATCAAACAAGAAAGCGGAAATAAATACATAACATTAATACATAGAGTTGTAGTACAAAGACAACAAAAGGAAATATAAACTTAAGCGTAATAGCTAAGTCATCAGCAGTCGCCTGAGCTCAACCTACTCGTGCTCCTTGGATTTCTGCCGTCCCTGTTTCTCTGTAAAACAACAACATATAAACAATGAGATACAATCTCAGTGAGTTCTACCGAGACCCCTATCTACACTCTCGGTCCATTTAAAACATTTTTATGATTCGACACAACACCGACCGCAATCCGCTTGCTAATCTCGGTGGACCAAACAATAAGGCTTCGACCTAGTAAGACACCGGCTGCAATCCACTTGCGTCTCCCGATGAACTAGCATCCTAGGCCTTTCTACGTGACACCGGCTGCAATCCACTTGCGTCTCCCGGCGCACATAGTACAATACTTTTAACATAACACCGGCTGCAATCCACTTGCGTCTCCCGGCGAACCCCTATCCAATAACAGTTCCGCTATTGGCCTCAGAGCCTAGGGTAAGGGATCATGACTTCCCCGCCTAGTATGTTAACATGGGTCGTCACCCAAACTCGATATAATATATATATCTACAATAATATGAACATTTAGTTCATTTACATCCAGACCTATAACTGAACATAACACCCGCATCGGGCCGTTTCCCATAGTCGATATAATATATATATCGTGAATCGTAAACCGGTTTAGACAATAAATAATAATCGTCCCGCGTCAGTTATACCGTATTACGTAGGACTCATAGTCCACTTTATTATTAATAAACATATTCGCACACGCGTACTATTGTTCGGCTTTTCGAAACAATTTCAACTTCAAAAGTATTTTATAAAAACCCTTTTGAAACACACCCAAAATCACGGCATTATAAGCCTAATATTATTATAGAAGGGTTAGGAAAGGATTAGGAGAGGATTGGAATCGATCGGGATCATTTCGGGCAAGTTTGGAAAATTTGGACAGAACACTGCGCACGGACCGTGCTCCCATACGCACGGGTTGTGCGCCCTGTAATGCATTTTTGAAAACAGAAACAGAATGACACGCACGGTCCGTGCGCCTGGGACGCACGGGTCGTGCGCTTTTGACAGCATTGTATTTTATCCCGTTTTCGCAATTTTCGTCGTTCCGACCAATTCCGATACCTGTTCCAGTCCAGTCCTAACACCAAAATAGTACTAAAACATATCCAACGTCCTCACTCGATCAACCAATCCAATCAAAGACTCAACACATTCGATTTTCATCAAAATTCGACATACTTAAAAATAATGGTTTTTGACTCAAAATCTTTCGAAATTAAATCACTAAAAATTCCATTTCAACACGACTCAACCCGAGACTCGCTCTGATCAACTCCTAATCCGAATCAGACAGTATCCAGAAATATTCCAGTCCAGCGAAAGCGATAAAACAGTTAATTAATTAATTCGAAAAACAAAAATCCTAAACGTGAGTAGAACTCACCCTTGACGCGTGAACCACGATCGAGCCGAATTCACCGAGTAGCCACACGAACGCTCCCCGCTTAAACTCTCCGTTCCGACAACGCCAAATCCGCTTTCAAAGCTTTCCACTCGATCGCGAAACCTCATTTTGACCGAAATACCGATTTCCCCGAAATTCTCCACGGACACTATTCATCATCTTCCTCCTCTAACCTCCATGACACTATTCACACATAACCCCAAACATTTTGATTTTTCAACATAACTCACCCAACTAGCTCCCAATCAACCAATCGAACTCTAATACTCGAGTAATCCACCTTGGGTTCGTTCGTAACCGAACTTAAACCTTCAAAACCAACCCAAAATCGGATTTCCCACAAAACCTCCAAAACACAAAAATGGCCAAGTGAGAGAGAGTGAGTTGATCGTCATGAAATTGGTACCAAGACGAAGAGGAAGGAACGCCGAACATTTTTCGTGTTGGAAGGAAGTCGTTTCGGTGAAGTCTTCTCTCTCCCTCTTCTCTTCTCCCTCACGCCACTCTCTCTTCTTTTCTCTCCTTTTCTCTCTTTTTCTCCTCTGTAACTCTCTCTCGTATTCTTTCTCTCTTTCTTTCTTAATTCTTTTCTTTCCTTTCTTATTAACACACACACACTTATATTTATTTATTTAATTAATTCTTTCTCCTCTTCACTCACACACACCCACGTATACATATATATATTTATTTAATATATTTGTTGTAACGCGGTCAAATTACCATATTGATCGAAATCTCCTATTTCGATTCCAAAACTTTCTTGGTCCGTATTATCCGGTTAACGATCCGATGACAACCAATAAATAATTTTAGCACTCAGTAAATTTACCAGTCAAGTACTAAATTAATTCAATTGGGTTAACATCCAAATAATTCGGTTAATTATTTTGCGGATGTTACATTGGAGATGTTCTGCAGAAAACCGTTTTGGCACCCTTCAGTGTTTTCTTCGTAATTCCTGGTACTGCCCTCCTATTAAGCTCATTTTTGTTTCATTCGAAACTAGACAGAAAACCCTTCAGTTTAGGCACTTGAAACACTCAATTTGACTGAGCATACTGGGAGATATATGATTTACAAGTTCGGGTTTTGAATCAGTGTTTGTTTCAAGCCAACCTCAATGTTTCATTGATCACTCCTTGGATACTTGTCGGATAAAATCAAAACCTAGACCCTCAGAAACTAGATGAAATTCCCTTCACGATAGGCACTCGTTTCGCTAAGTTTGGTTAAGAATTTACTGAGTTATGATCCTCACAAAATGTCACGTTGTTGCTGGAAACAGCAGGAGCATTCGGGTAGTGGACTCGGAATCGGGGAGCGTTTCGAGGATCGTTCGTACGGTCCGTGCAGATTGTTAAGGCTCGTGGTGATTTTGTGTTCTATTTCATCGCATGAGGTGAGTTCTATACTCAGTAGGGATTTAATTTCAAAATAATGGTCATGCATGTTGGTTCTGTCCTTTTATTTGTGAAATTGTATGTTAAAAACCGTTTTGCGAAAAAGGGTACTTTGAACGAGGAGCTATGCGATTTATTATTCGAGATTATGCATGTTTGATGTGATTGGTTGTTTGAAAGTGTTGGTTATGGATTGTTTATGATGTTTGCTGTGACTGTTTCAATGTATTGTTATGTTCGGGAATTGATCGGAGCGGATATTGGAACAATCGGAATGGACGAATTAACACGAAAAATGCATTTCTGAAAGTCTGGTGATCACGCACGGACCGTGCGGCCCAGTGGCACGGGTCATGCGTGTGGTTCTGTTACTCATACCCAATTTTTTTTAAAAAAAGGCGCACGAGTCGTGCGCCATAGCGCGCGGATTGTGCGTGGCCTTCTGTTACCCCACTTCAAAATACCTTTTAGTCCAGTCCGAATGATTCCAAGTCCCTTCTAATCAACTCCCCAAGGTCTCCCAACGATGGAAACGTATTAGTATTACGATTTTAATTATGATTGAGGTAAACTCCATGGTATGTTTATGTCATTGTTTATGAGACGGCCCAATGCGAGTACATGTTGATTGTTTATGAGACGGCCCAATGCGGGTACATGGTTTGTGTTTGGAATGATAATGATAGGATTGAATTATAAATGTCTATAAGCTAGGTTAATGAACTTAGTAATCACGAGTGAGATCATGCCATGAAAAGATAAGACGGACTAAATGTCCCTAAGGTAAAAGATAAGATCAAGTTATGTTTATGCTATGTTTGTATTATTGTTATGTTCATGTCAGGGTATATTTTGATATACATCATTGTTAGGGTGACGACCCTATTTCATGGATTAGCGTACTAGTGGGAGGGGAAGTCATGAGCCCCAAAACCTAGGCCCCGTCATCGTTTGTCCCTGGTAGAGAATGGCCAGGGAATGGGTTTTCCGGTAGCTTTCAAATAAAGTTGCCGGTGATATGCTAAGAATCATTGTTATGTGTGTGTCTCTCGTATGTTGCTTAGGAGGACTACGAGTTACACGTTTCAGGTTTCCACGTAGTCAACTTTAAGGACTATGATTAATGAATCAAGCATAATGAATCGAGAGAGTTAGTAAGGGGTCTCCATAGAACTCATTGACATAATGTTATCTCACCCTTTATGATTTGTGGTTTTCGGGGAAACTAATGGCAATGAGGCTCGGTTATGAAGCTACCTCAAGGAGATGTAGATGTTTTAGTTTAGTTGTTTATGTTATTTTTCTATTGTCTGATATGTATATTCGATTGTACGACTTATTATTGTATCAAGTTGTAAATCGCTTCCGCAACTTTCTATTTTTGATATTGAACACTAGGCATGAGAAGTTGTAAGGCACGTGTTTCATATTATGTTACGTTATGTGAGCGCGTTCAATAATTTATTATCGAAATTTTTTAGTCGTGTTCAATATCTGAGACAGGAAGTAACTCTGATGTATGCCAAGTGGTGCATTTTGATGTTTCTACAAGTTAGTAAATATCGGGGTGTGACAACAATCAAGCCACAAATCGATTCTTGACTTGTCTAAGTCTCTGAGTGTATTGTATTGGAACTTTTTTTTTGAGTACGGGCTTGAGGTTAAGAGAATAAATAACCTTTTTATTTTCTTGAAACAAAACAAGTACAAGAAGATATGTCATAATGTATTTTTATTATATTTATATATTTCTTCCCGAGAGAGGGAGTTTATATATGGAAATATTATATTAATATGATATAATGTAGCTGAATTGAAGGGTGGGGAGTTGGAAGGATCAGATTGGATGAAAATTGGAAGATCTCTCTATATACTTTCTACCTCCCCTTGCACTCATTTGCTCTATACAACTAATTGTTGGAAAGGAAAAAATATTTCAATTATTAAAATTGGATATATTCTTTGAAGCACAATGTTCCTATTTTTGATAAAATAGTCTCAATTAACATAATTATAGTTTTAGAATTAATATATTGAACATGTTTAATGTGGATCATGATTTTCTATAATGATATCAATTAGCATAAATGATTCTTTTGAAAATTCGACTAAATTAGGAAATTTGTTTTTCTAATCCAGCTAACATTTTTGTAACAACTATTATCGTTTTAGAATCTTTATATTTTTTTATATGCAAAAGATTTTACTCAGGGGAGTACAAGAGGTACTCCAACCTGAATAATTAGGGTCTCATTAAAACCTCCTGAGAGCAAAACCCAATAGAAAAAAAATTCAACAATAAAAAAGAGTACTACCCTGAACAAGATCATAAAAACAAACTATAATTACAATTTGTCACTACAAAAAACCACCGTGCATTAGGCTTCTACGTGTTAAGGCATTGTACCAAATTAGTGCATTTACTAAATAGGTTCTATTCTATATATTCAAAAGAACCTTTATATAGTCACAAGGTTCTATTTAATAAAAATCTCAACAGTAATGGATCTTTTATGATTATCTTATATTTTATCAACAATAAAGCAATGATCTTTCAGTCAAAGAGTCACATTGAATATCTAACATAAAAGCGTTCTGTAAAGCAAAATCTTTTGACGATAGAGTAACAACGTTTTATCTCCTTTCTTAACCTTGACATAAACATTTCTCAACGTCTCACACAAAATACTAAAAGCTTCTGACAGTCAATTGTCTAAGTCCCTAGCTGACTCAATCTATCTAATCTTTTGACTGTTAGGTCTCTAAGCCCGACAAGGACGAACTGCTCTGATACCAAGAATGTAACACCTTAATTTCACATCTAGGTGAACTAAAAATGTTAACCTAATCATAAACAATTAGAGTATAACCTGCTCATAATAATGGACCGAATAAAAACTTAAGTGGATTTAAAACCACTTTCTTAACCCTGAGATAAACATTTCTCAACATGAGTCTGAAATAAGTACACAAAGGTACATATTCAATAAAATATACATAAATATGGTGCATCTACAAGACAAAGTTATAAAACACTACATGACCTTGATTACAATTCAAGGATTTAAATCTAATGATAGAAGAAGAGAAGGGACAAATTTCCCTAAGCGAGTATAGAACTCACCGATTGCGATGAAAATCCCAAATGCCAAGACTTTAACGAATCCGAACGAACCGTGATGCAACGAACTCTCCCGGAATCATTCTAATCACGAACTTAGTCAACCGAAAGTGCTTGGATAGCATCCAAACTCGAACTTCAACACTTTGAGCTGGTGACCTCCTTCCCAAACTATCTCACTCAGCAATGTGACTTCCTCTAAGGTACTATTCTGGTTCTACTGTGACATGCAAGCCATTGGAGACCTCAAAACTCCATTTTTCCTCTACTTGAGCTTGGGACTTGAAAATGGTGGCTGATGCAAGAGGGTGATTCAGTAGTTAAGAATGGTATCAATAGAAAGGTCTTGGAAAGTGGAGGTGAATGAACCAGAATCTACTTACATGCAATGGAGAAAAATGGGGATCCTCAAGCTTCTCTTCTTTCTATCTTCCTCGTGCCCTACCCTCTCTCTCCCTCTATTCTTCCCTTTTCTGTTTTTGAATTTTAGAAATGAGTGTGCTGGTGTGTTTGGGCATGGTTCAGCTAACTTAGATGGATAAAAGACTAAAATACCCCTCCCCACTAATGCTCACCGAAACCACTCCTAATTCCATAATTATTCCTTAACTCCCCAACTTAACATAATATTTCAATTATGCATAAAAATAAATCATAACTCATAATAAACCTCTTGTGATAAAGTATTAGATTTAGCCAATAAATTATCTTAAGCTCTTTTCTAATTTAAATAAATTAAGTTAGCTAATTAGGGGATGTTACAATCACCCCAACTTTTAAAAATTTTGTCCTCAAAATGTACCTCAATCGAAAAGATGGGGATATTTCACCCGCATGTTCTCCTCTACTTCCCATGTCACTTCGTCAGGTTAGGTACCATCCCAAAGCACCTTGACAATAGGAATTGATCTCGTCCGGAGCGCTTTCTCACCACGTTCGATGATCCTGACTAGAGTAGGCTGATAAGATAAGTCCGGTCTGATGTTAATCGTCTCATAACTCAACGGTTGACTCGAATCGGGGTTATATTTCCTCAACTGCGATACATGAAAAACATCTTGCAATCTAGACAATGCTGGAGGTAATGCAATGCGATATGCTACTGGCCCAACTCGCTCGACAATTTGGAAAGGTCCAATATATCGAGGGCTGAGCTTCTTCGCTCACAATGCAATACCGGTACCAATGGTTGGAGATAGTCTCAGAAATTCATGATCCCCTTCTTCAAACTCTAGAGGCCTTCTCCTTTTATCGGTGTAACTCTTTTGCCGACTCTGAGCGGTCTTCATCCTTCCTCTGATCTGTCGGATCTTCTCCGTAGTCTCACGGACTAAATCCGGTCCCAACAATCTCTGCTCACCTATATCCTCCCAACACAATGGTGTTCTAACACTTCCTCCCATATAAAGAGTATGGGAGGGAACCTGAGTGCCTCTAGGACCATTAATTAATTGAAGATCTTCATCCTGCACCAATTTGGAGATGCCTCTGCTTAAAACTTCCTCAGCCAAGCAAAAGAGAAGGGGGAGAGGGGGTCCGCTTGACGCACACCACGCTTGCAGCTAAAGAACCCAGAAGGCTTGCCATTAACTGAAATAGAGAACTTTGCAGAGTGCAAAAGGACATTAACCCAATTGCAGAATTTGTGATTAAAACCAAAAGCCTTAAG
Organism: Astragalus membranaceus; assembly: GCA_039519185.1. Classification (NCBI taxonomy): domain Eukaryota; kingdom Viridiplantae; phylum Streptophyta; class Magnoliopsida; order Fabales; family Fabaceae; genus Astragalus; species Astragalus membranaceus. The sequence continues at coordinate 100,338,860 of CM076846.1, read as the reverse complement.
GACTCTAAGAAGGAACTGCCAGTCCAAAGTATCAAAAGCCTTCGTGATATCAACTTTTAAAGCCATATTACCACCAAAAGAACGATTATGAAGCATATTAATGGCTTCAGATGTTAAGCAAATGCAATCAGATATGTGTCTACCTTGAATGAAACCACGTTGTTGAGAGGAAACAATCCGGGGAGCAATTTTGGCGAGATGGTCAGCAAGCACCTTAGTAATAATCTTGAATTTGAAGTTTGCAAGGGCAATAGGCTGGAACTTTTCAATACTGTCAGCTTCATTGATTTTTGGAATAAGCACCACCAAGTTAGAGTTGAAATTAGGGAGCAGCCAGCCATGCTTGAAGAATTGCTGAACCGCTCTCACCATATCCTCGGAAAGGATGTCCCAGAAATTCTGAAAGAAGAAAGCTCCAAAACCATCCGGGCCAGGGGCACCATTAGAATTAATAGAAAAGATGGATTGTTTGATTTCCTCCATGTTAGGAGTGTTGGTAAGAATTGGATTCTCATCACATGTAACAAGATTAGGAATAATATCTTCCACCATACCATTATCAAGACACTGATTATTAGAGGAGAAAATATTCTCAAAGTAATTCACAACATGAGCTTCAATATCATTAGCAGAAGTAAGCAAAGCATCACCGTGTTTGAGGGCATTAATCTGCTTGGTAAATTGTCTTATCTTGACCATCTGGTGGAAAAATTTAGTGTTACGGTCGCCTTGAGTGTGCCAATTCAGTCTAGCTTTCTCAAGCCAAAAATCCTCTTGGGAAGCTAAAGCTTGTTGTAGCTTAAGTTGATGTATTTTTTCTTGCTCTATCAATATCTCCGAGTAGCCATCATTATCAATTTGCGCTTGAACGTGATCTAGGGATGCAGTTGCCACTTGCACCCTCAGATTAACGTCCCCAAAGACCTCTTTATTCCAAGCCTTAAGCTTTACGTTAAGATTCTTAAGCTTTTGACTAAGGATTACCATAGGGCAACCAACAACCGGAGTTTGCCAAGCCTCCTTAATCAAAGTCAGGCAATCAGGATGACTCGCCCATGTGCGAAGGAATTTAAAAGAAGAAGGGTGAACACCACCTGCAATCTGAAGATCAAGTAATAAAGGGAAGTGATCAGACTTAGATTTAGTAAGGGTAGAGCAAGAAATACCAGTATAAAAGGAAACGCAGGCATCATTGCAGATGGCGCGATCCAGCCTTTTTTCTGTGTAAGCCCTGCCTTTACGACCATTAGACCAAGTGAACTGAGCACCCCTCGTCGGAAGGTGAATTAAGTTATTCAAATTGGTCCAATTCTGAAAATCCTCACAAGCTACTTTTGATGGGGTGCCACTGCCTCGATATTCATGAGTGCCCAAAATAGCGTTCCAATCACCAATAAAACACCAAGAGATTTTATGAATTTGCTGGATATGGTTAAGCTCCTGCCAGAGAGAGCACCTACCAAGATAGCTACAAGAGGCATATATAGCCGAAATACCAACAGAAGTGTTGTTGACCTCCACAGTAAAAGAGACGTGTTGATCAGAGCAAGCGATAACTGTAGGACTAAATTTGTCAGAGCAGGCACACCAAAGATTAGGAAGAAGATTGTTCCTGTCATTTGAAGCGAAGACTTTCATACCAAGCCTAGACCAATACCTGTTGGGGAAATCATCCTGAGAACACCAAGGCTCAGAAACAAAAATGAAATCAGACTTGTTAGAGGTACAAAGCATTTTAAGGGCTAATCTAGTGGGGGAATTAGCCAGACCCCTTGAATTCCAATAAAGACACTTCATTGGGCAAGACTTTGAGATCCTGCCCTTGAACGGGTGATAATTGGAGTAACATCTCTCTTTTTCTGTCTCCGTTTTTTCTTCTGGGACTTTGTGAGCACTATTTCGAAATCCTAGTCCTCAACTGGCTGAGCATTGTCCTTTGCCAAGCTATCCTCCTCCTCCACCAAATCTGCCCATGGCTGCTTAAGGGTGTTCAAATCAGCTATCACCACTTGAGTAGCTTCTTGGTCAGAAACCACTTGAACCTGATTCCTGTCAAACTCAAAGGCTACTCATAGATTATCTTATATTTCCTCAACAATAAAGCAATGATCTTTCTATCAAAGAGTCACATTGAATATCTAACATAAAAGCTATCTCTAAAGCAAAATCTTTTGACGATAGAGTAACAACGTTTTATCTCCTTTCTTAACCTTGAGATAAACATTTCTCAACATCTCACACAAAATACTAAAAGGTTCTGACAGTCAATTGTTTAAGTCCCTAGCTGACTCAATCTATCTAATCTTTTGACCGTTAGGTCTCTAAGCCCGATAAGGTCGAACTGCTTTGATACCAAAAATGTAACACCTTAATTTCACAACTAGGTGAACCAAAAATGTTAACATAATCATAAACAAACAGTGTATAACCTGCTCATAATAATGGACCGAATAAAAACTAAAGCGGATTTAAAACCACTTTCTTAACTTTGAGATAAACATTTCTCAACATAAGTCCGAAATAAGTACACAAAAGTACACAAATGATCTATCCTCTAACTGAGCAGCTACATCATCTGCTACTTCTTCTCTATCTGCTTTGCTTTACCCTGCACATCTGAAAACACCACATAAAAACAGTGAGATTATAAATCTCAGTTCTTTCGCACCCCCTCACAATTCCTCTCTCGGTGTTTTCCTCGTTTTATGAGATGTTCTTGCCCATACCTCATTCTTGTCTGTGAATTATCATGTCGATCTTTTAATCTTGTCTGTGGCTTAGCATAATCTGAGAAATAATGCCAGATATTCTACAATACCCAATTTCAACGAAAACCCCAATTCGTATAGCTATACCGAATAATGCTAGGGCCCTAGCTTTGGGTTCAAGAATCCCCTCAGCAACGTATGCTACATGAACTCGGGATCATCCTCCCCCTCAATATTTTTTATCATTATCTCGGACATTAAGACCGTTACTCCAACCTGAATAATTAGGGTCTCATTAAAACCTCCTGAGAGCAAAACCCATTAGAAAAAATATTCAAGAATAAAAAACAGTGCTACCCCGAACAACATGATAAAAACAAACTATATTTACAATTTGTCACTACAAAAAACAACCGTGCATTAGGCTTCTACGTGTTAAGGCATCGTACCAAGTTAGTGCATTTACTAAATAGGTTCTATTCTATATATTCAACAGAACCTTTATATAGTCACAATGTTGTATTTAGTAAAAATCTCAACAATAATGGATCTTTTATGATTATCTTATAATTTATCAACAAAAAAGCAATGATCTTTCAGTTAAAGATTCACATTGAATATCTAACATAAAAGCTTTCTGTAAAGCAAAATCTTTTGACGATAGAGTAACAATGTTTTTTCTCATTTCTTAACCTTGAGATAAACATTTCTCAACGTCTCACACAAAATACTAAAAGGTTCTGACAGTCAATTGTCTAAGTCCCTAGCTGACTCAATCTATCTAATATTTTGACCGTTAGGTCTCTAAGCGCGACAAAGTCGAATTGCTCTGATACCAAAAATGTAACACCTTAATTTCACAACTAGGTGAACCAAAAATGTTAACATAATCATAAACAATCAGAGTATAACCTGCTCATAATAATGGACGGAATAAAAACTAAAACGGATTTAAAACCACTTTCTTAACCTTGAGATAAACATTTCTCAACATAAGTCCGAAATATGTACACAAAGGTACATATTCGATAAAATATACATAAATATGGTCCATCTACAAGACAAGGTTATAAAACACTACATGACCTTGATTACCATTCAAGGATTTAAATCTAATGATAGAAGAAGAGAAGGGTAAAATAAAACACATCAAAAAAATCACCAAAGGATCTATCCTCTAGCTGAGCAGCTACATCATCAGCTACTTCTTCTCTATCTGCTTTGCTTTACCCTGCACATTTGAAAACACCCCATAAAAATAGGGAGATTACAATTCTCACTTCTTTCGCACCCCCTCACATTTGCTCATACCTCATTCTTGTCTGTGAATTATCATGTCTATCTTTTAATCTTGTTTGTGGCTTAGCATAATCAGAGAAATAATGCCAGATATTCTAGAATACCCAATTTCAACAAAAACCCCAATTCGTATAGCTATACCGAATAATGCTAGGGCCCTAGCTTTGTGTTCATGACTCTCCTCAGCTGGGTATGCTACATGAACTCGGGATCGTCATCCCCCTCAGTATTTTTTATCGTTATCTCGGACATTAAGACCGTTACTCGACACAAGGTCGTATCATTTGTCATTAACTCGGACTCCAGGTTCATTACTCGACACGAAGTCGTATTCTTTCAACTTATTACGTAAACTTAGACACTTAGGTCTGTTGTTTGATACTTGGTTGTGTTCTCACTCGATATAACAATTACTCAAGTATAACTCTGTAAACTTGCTCTCTCGTTATAACTATACGGTTTTACAAACAACAATAACCATACGGTTGAAGTTATAACAACTTAATCTTAAACATGAGTCAAATAAAAGATAATGTGCCTACCAATTGTTCTTCAATCTTGTGATAACCCTTAACACCGGCTCTAAAGTTAGGTAAACACTCAGTGGAAAAGCCATGACTGTTCGGGAGTCATGTTTTAACAGAAATCTGGAAGCAGAATGATGATGGAACACAAAAACAAAGAGTCTCTCTTAGTCTCAGTGTCTAAGTCTCTGAGTGTATTGTACTGTAACTTCTTTTTTGAGTAAGAGTATGAGGTTTAGAGAATAAAGACCCTTTTTTTTTTCTTGAAACAAAAATAAGTATAAGAAGATATGTCAAATGTATTTTTATTAGATTTATATATTTCTTCCCGAGAGAGGGAGTTTATATAAGGAAATATTATATTAATATGATATAATGTAGCTAAATTGAAGGGTGGAGAGCTGGAAGGATCAGATTGGATGAAAATTGGAAGATCTCTCTATATACTTTCTACCGTCCCTTGCACTCATTTGCTCTATACAACTAATTGTTGGATAGGAAAAAATATATCAATTATTAAAATTGGATATATTCTTCGAAGCACAATGTTCCTATTTTTGATAAAATAGTCTCAATTAACATTATTATAGTTTTAGAATTAATATATTGAACATGTTTAATGTGGATCATGATTTTTTATAATGATATCAATTAGCGTAAATAATTCTTTTGAAAATTCGACTAAATTAGGAAATTTGTTTTTCTAGTCTAGCTAACATTTTTGTAACAACTATTATGGTTTTAGAATCTTTATATTTTTTATAAGCAAAATACTTTACTAAGGGGAGTACAAGAGGTACTCCAACCTGAATAATTAGGGTCTCATTAAAACCTCCTGAGAGCACAACCCATTAGAAAAAAAATTCAAAAATAAAAAAGAGTACTACCCTGAACAACCGAATAAAAACAAACTATAATTATGATTTGTCACTACAAAAAACCACCGTGCATTAGGCTTCTACGTGTTAAGGCATTGTACCAAATTAGTGCATCTACTAAATAGGTTCTATTCTATATATTCAAAAGAACCTTGATATAGTCACAAGGTTCTATTTAGTAAAAATCTCAACGGTAATGGATCTTTTATGATTATCTTATATTTCCTCAACAATAAAGCAATGATCATTCTGTCAAAGTGTCACACTGAATATCTAATATAAAAGCTATCTCTAAAGCAAAAACTTTTGACGATTGAGTAACAACGTTTTACCTCCTTTCTTAACCGTGAGATAAACATTTCTCAACGTCTCACACAAAATACTAAAAGGTTCTGGCAGTCAATTGTTTAAGTCCCTAGCTGACTCAATCTATCTAATCTTTTCACCGTTAGGTCTCTAAGCCCGACAAGGTCGAACTGCTCTGGTACCAAAAATGTACACCTTCATTTCACAACTAGGTGAACAAAAAATGTTAACATAATCATAAACAATCAGAGTATAACCTGCTCATAATAATGGACCGAATAAAAACTAAAGCGGATTTAAAACCACTTTCTTAACCTTGAGATAAACATTTCCCAAAATAAGTCCGAAATAAGTACGCAAAGGTACATATTCGATAAAATATACATTAATATGGTCCATCTACAAGACAGGGTTATAAAACACTAGATGACCTTGATTAAAATTCAAGGATTGAAATCTAATGATAGAAGAAGAGAAGGGAAAAAAGAAAACACATCATAAAGATCACCAAAGGATCTATCCTCTAACTGAGTAGCTACATCTTCTGCTACTTCGTCTCTATCTGCTTTGCTTTACCCTGCACATCTGAAAACACCACATAAAAACAGTGAGATTACAAATCTCAGTTCTTTCGCACCCCCTCACATTTCCTCTCTCGGTGTTTTCCTCGTTTTATGAGCTGTTCTTGCTCATACCTCATTCTTGTCCGTGAATTATCATGTCTATCTTTTAATCTTGTCTGTGGCTTAGCATAATCCGAGAAATAATGCCAGATATTCTAGAATACCCAATTTCAACGAAAACCTCAATTCGTATAGCTATACCAAATAATGCTAGGGCCCTAGCTTTGGATTTATGACTCCCCTCAGCTAGGTATACTACATGAACTCGGGATCGTCATCCGACTCAATATTTTTTATCACTATCTTGGACATTAATACCGTTACTCGACACAAGGTGTTGCGCCCGAAAAAGTCCCCGAGGGAGAACCTTCCTCGTTCACAACTTTTCTTAAGACAATGAAGCCGCCACCAATATTTATTTTTTTGGAAAGCGATTGGTCTTGCGAAACTAGAGAATAGGGTTCGGGGGTCGGTTACGCGCTGGGAAGGTGTTAGCACCCCACACGTCCTCTCTACTGAGAGGGAACCTTTAATTAAGTGTGTGGTTTTAGTGTGTTGACTTGAAAATACTTAATTTTGCCTCCCTACTTCTTATTGAAAAAGTCTTAATGAAAATCTTTATTTATTAGGAAAAAAAAGGGGGAAAAATGGGTTTTTAGAAAAAACGCTTGACGGGACATGGCCCGCTCCTACGTATCTCCCGGTGCGATGGAGAACTCAAAGCTACGTAGTTCTTTTGTGTAGAAAATGTTTGTGGGTTGGTGTTTTTTAATGTAGGGGTTTTAAGACTGTGTGATCTGTGTTGGAGGACCACTGGGGGTCTGAAGGAGCACTGGAGCTCTGAAGGGCCACTGAGGGCTGAAGGAGCGCTGGGGCTCTGAGGAACCACAGTTCACTTATCTTAAAACGATGATTAACCCGGCCGTACGACCGACTTAATCCCCTACTTTGAAAATAAGATTTTTGCTTTTGAAATGAAGGAGATCTGTTTGTATATTCTCTAATTTTAGAAATTGTTTATTTTTACGCTTGACGGGGGCGTGGCCTTGCTCCTACGTATCTCCGGGTGGAGAATCAAAGGCGACGTAGTTCTAGGTTCTTTTGAAAATAATTGTTTGAAACTTATTGTGAAAATGATTTTTATTTGTTATGCTTGACGGGATGTGACCCGCTCCTACGTATCTCCCGGTGCGATGGAGAATTCAAAGCTACGTAGTTCTTCTTTGTTTGGAAAACGGTTTTTGTTTTTTATCTTGTTTAATTGTGAGAATTGAGCTTTCATGATTATCAATTGAGCAAAGGCTCCAAGTGACCACCATTAGCACTCCATTGTTAATAATCATGCAAGCAAAGGCTTCGCAAGACTACTAACAAAGTTTTTGATTTAGTGGAAATCTTTAGGAAAATTAGGTTTTCATGATGATCAATTGAGCAAAGGCTCCAAGTGATCGCCACTGGTACCTCATTGTTAATAATCATGCAAGCAAAGGCTTCGCAAGACTACTTAACAAAGTTTGATTTTGAAGAGTTTTCGCAATTGGATTGATTCTCGTTTAGGGAAAAGAAAATCTGTTATTTTGAAAAAAGGTTGGTGAGAAAAAGGTTTACTTAGGGGAAAGAAGTATGTTTGTATTTATTTAAATTTAGAAATTGTTTGTTTTAAATAGGGATTTTAGGACATGATCCGTAACGATTCATTTGTAGTCCTAAAAAGCTGACTAATCCGACTGTACAGTCGACTTAATCCCCTATTTATATTTTTGAAATTTTTATAAAATAATTTGTGTATTTAAAAAAAATAATGACGACACTAACAATTAATAAAGCGTAAAGTTAATAAATAAATAACTATACATATAAATAAATAAATGAATAAATAATAAATAATTATTTACATAGATAAATAAACAATATAAATAATAAATAAGTATGTACATTAATAAAGAGTATACATAATAAATAAATATATACAAAAATAAATAAATAAATTAAATAAATAAATGCAAAACTAACCTCCAGCTGATCAATGCGATCAACGCCGAAACGGACCGAGCAATCTGACCATATCAACCGCGAACCGGACTCCTATCTGGTCCGTTTTCACCCGAAAACCACCAAGTAAAGGACCTCAATGGCCATCCCAAAAATAACTAAAGACGGGCTTTTAATCTAACGGACTGCAAAAGCTAGTCCAAAAAAATTAAAGACAGGCTTTTAATCTAATTGACTGCAAATGCTAGCCCAAAAGATCACTTACCCCATCAATCACCCATGTCCATAGCCTTTGCATCTCCATCTCTTTTATAGCCAAAAGCTAGGTAGTTCTTGTTTCTCCCAAGCAATGTGGGACTAAAACATCATAGAAAAGCAATTTTCGTTTTTCTCAAACCAGCCATATTGACAATGCGATTTCGGATTCGTTAACCGTTGGATCATCGTTGTTTTTTGACACCAGGTTCATGAGACATCCATCTTCACTACTACCGTTCGGATCGTCGAAACGAGGTCTGAGGAGAGAGAAATTGCCTTCGCAAAAGTAGAAAAAAAACTCCCGTTTTTCTCAAACCAGCCACCGTACAAGTGCGATTCTGGATTCGTTAACCGTTGGATCATCGTTGTTTTTTGACACCAAGTTCATGGGACATCCATCTTCACTTTCACCGGTCGGATCGTCGAAATGATGTCCGAAGAGAGAGAAATCACCTTTGCAAAGTAGCTGCAGTTTTAGGTACTTGGTTTATTTTTGTATTTTTGTAACTTTGACATTCTTGGGCCAAGTCATGTACATGGACATTCTCCTTTTTTTTGTAATAATAATCTTTTATTGCACCTCCCTTTTTTTATTTTCTTTTGTAATTTGTATTATTTCTTAACTATTTTATTTTTTATTTTCGTTTTTTTAATTAAAGATATTGTAACAAGAAAAATAAATTAAATCTACTATGTAATTTTTGTGTTGAAAGTTAGGGTTTGGACCTAAGCCGGACAAAATTAGGGTATGACAGCTGCCCCTCTTTATTTGGATTTTACCAAGAAATATGAATTGCGCGAGACATATTTCGAAGGTAAAATAGAAATAAAGAATTCAGAAATTATACCAATTTTGTCCATTTGGAGAAATCCGAATTTTCTTTCTTCTTTTTCTTTTTTTTTGTTTGGAAAGATAGACACTTTCGTGTTGGTACGAAAATAGTAAATGAACACTGACGTGCGGACTGAAAGGTAAAATGGGCACTTGGCGTGCAGACAGAAAAGTAAAATGGGCACTTGGCGTGCAGACAGAAAAGTAAAATGGGCACTTGGCGTGCAGACAGAAAAGTAAAATGGGCATTTGGCGTGCAGACAGAAAAGTAAAATGAGCACTTGGCGTGCAGAAAGCGGTAAATGGGCACTTGGCGTGCAGAAAGCGGTAAATTGCCCAGGCTGCCTAAAACCTGTAATCCTTAAACGGACTTTTGTTGAATCCGAGTTTGCACGTGGCTTTGAGGAGCACGCTTCCTGTTGGCCTTTTCGAGCGACCGGGGGGATCGTCATCAGCTCCGGAACTGATATACAGATCAATGCACGGCGTCCACTGTATCTTAGGCTGATACAACTATTCCGTTGAACCTCACATGGGGCTGCGGTCCATCGCGTTGCTCGTACGCGACGTGAGACCTGGGCAGAAGGGAGCGATGATCTCTGTGCTCCAATCCGCAATGCGCGCTTGAGCGCTCTCTTTTCTTTTCTCTCTTTCTTTTCTATTTCTCTCTTTTCTTTTTTTTTCTCTTTCTGAACTCCCAACTTGGGGAACATTTTCTGGAATCTGGGGGCGAGGGCTAACACCGAAGTGCTCATCCTCTTTTGTACCTGTAGCTGAAAATGAACAAATGCATGCAATGCAAATGCCATGATTGCTGTTTTCTTTTTTCTTATGATGAATGATGAGTTTCTTATTTCCTTTGTCTATGTCGGATGAATGCATGATCTTCTACTGTTCCTATATGCTTGATGGATGCAATGATTTTCCTTTTCTTCTCTTGTCTGTACGCAATGCATGATTTTTCTTTTTTCTTTCGCTTATGAATGCATGATTTTCTACTGTTCTTATATGCTTGATGAATGCAATGGTTTTCCTTTTCTTCTCTTGTCTGTACGCAATGCATGATTTTTCTTTTTCTTTCGCTTATGAATGCATGATTTTCTACTGTTCTTATATGCTTTTTCTCTTTCTCTAGCTTCTCTTCTTTCTTTTTCTTTCTTTTCTTTTCTTTTTGTTGCTCTCTTGGCTCTTTTCTTTTCTCTCTTTTGGCTTCTCTTTTTGCTCTCTTAAGAATGCGAATGCAAAGCTCATGTATTTTGATGCAAAGGAAACTTTCTCTTCCCCCTTTTTTTTTTTGGGAAAAATGATGAATAACATGAAATGATGAATGACATGAGATGTTCTAGCTTTCTTTTCTTCTATGAGATGCAAGTATTAATGTGATGCAACTGTATTGCTTTGATGTTTGATGCAAATGTATGCGGTGATTGATGCTTTGATGAATGAAATGCTCCTGTTCTAACTTCTGTTTATTTCTTTTTGCTTCTTCTATGAAATGCAAACATTAATATGATGCAATGCTCTGATGTTTGATGCAATGATTCTTGTTCTTTTTTCTTTTATGGAAATGCTAACGTTAATATGATGCGTATGCACTGCTTTAATGTTTGATGATTGAATGACAAAGGAATGCTTGTGAAATGATGAATGATATGGAATGCTGGATGACAGGGAATGTTTTTGTGTTGCTTTTGTGGTTTCTTTTCTTTGTTTTCTTTTTGCTTTCTTTGCTTTTTCTATGGAATATCTGATGCAAAATGTAATGCTCTAATGATGCAATGATTTTGTTCTTTTCCTTTTTTATGAAGTGCGAATATGATGCCAATGCAATGAAAAGATTTCTGCTTTTTCTTCTTTACTATTTTCTTCTATGAAATGCAAGTATTAATATGGTGCGACTGATGTGGAACGTTTTTTTCTTTTTACTATGTGATGAATGCACAAAATGTGAAGATGCAAATGTAATGCTTTGATGCATATGCTATAATGCCTAGATGCATGAGGTAACCATTTTTTGTGATGATGAGATGCGAGACTTCGAATGCAAGGAATTGAGATGATTATTGACCATTCTGTTGAAAAATTGAATTTGATTCAAACTCTGGTGTTCTCAAGGTTTTTATTTACAAACAAACTCACTTGTTTTTCTCTTTCTTTCCATGATGACTGAATTTTAGATATCGCGTAAACAACTTGTGTTCTCTCCTTTGAAGCATTATCTAGTAAGCATGCATAGGAGTGCAAATGTGAATGAATGAGTCAGTTAGCTTGGAATTGGTTTAGGGCATGGACTTTTATGGCAAGTGAAGGAATGACAGACATGGTTATTGCCGAAGCTTATGAGGGACCAAGAGATACAAGATTGCCCCAATTCGGGTCTTTGACGAGTGAATAACTCGCCCCTGTCTAGTGGTTACAACAACTAGGGGTGTGGAAGATGATGAATTGGGAACGCTTCGGCTCTTGGGATGAAAGCTGGAATGAAAGGGGTTTTGCTTCAACCCACAGAATTTGATGTTGCCCCAGTCATAACAAGGACAAAGCTGCCCCAATCAGAATGACAAGGTCTTGTTTAGGATAGTGAGTTGAGAGATTGCCCCGGTGAGGTTTTTATGGAAACGAATGAGGTGAAGGAATGGGAATGCACTCGCCCCACTTTGGAATGACATTGACAACTGGAGTGACATGGGATGGGCATTGAACAGACTTTCCCAAAACTAGGGTGTGTGGGTGGTGAAGAGAATGCCCCAACTTTTGGGTCTGAGTGGTATTCTCAGTGCAAATCTTTGGTTCTCTACTGATGTCTTGACTTTTGGTGCGAAAGAATCCTTACCTGGTGATCACTAAACCTTGTTTTAATGCATCTTGAATGTGTTTTGGAGTGCAAGTCCCTCTTTTTTATTTTGTCAGCTTTCTTTTTTCTGACTGTTCGTTTTTGTTTCCTCAGTTCTCTTTTTTCTGAGGGTTTATTCTTTCTTGATCAGCTTTCTTTTTTCTGATCGTTTGTTTTTCTTTTGAGCAAACACATTGTACATAGATAAGCTTGTTCGTCCTAAGATTAGAATTCGAGTGAACAAAAGCAACCGGTCATTGATCGGAATGGACTTTTCGGGATTGTGGTGTTTTGTGGAGGAAAGAGGGTTAGGCTTAATGAAGTGTTTGAGGCTAAAGGGATGATGAGTTTTGTTTGGCGTTGATTGACGGTTAATGGTCTATGAGGAAGATGGTTATTGGGCTTGTTTGGGCTCTGTTAAAGCAAATTCGTGTCTCGTGGTAGAATGACTAAGGGGTTTGATGTTGAGGCCAAAGGAAGTGTTTGAAGGTTTATGGAATCAGGTGTTGGAATGATGAAGTGTTTGAAGGTTTATTTAGACAAGGATCTCTTGTATTTTGTGGTAACATGTACCAGCTCACCACTTACATTTCTTTTGTATTTTCTTTTGTTTTGTTTTGGGATTTTCATTTTTGAATCCCCTTTTTTGATTTTTTTTTTGTTTTTTTTTTACGACTCGGGTGAGCTGATAAAAAGTGATGCACTGTTTTTTTTTATTTGGGGTGATCCTTGTCTAGGGTGGTTTTTGGATTTTGGTTTTTCTTGGCTCAAGGTGGGTAGGAAAGGGGCTTTCTGGGATTTTGGGGTTTTTGAGGAGATGGCCAAACTTCATTTCAAATCCTGATTGCTTATTTCTATAAGACTTAACTTTAGAACAATAACTCATCTATCTTCATGTGTTTGCTCTTTTTTCCTTTTTGTGCCCTAATTTTTGCCTGGACCGCTCTTTGCGAGTTTTCAATCCACCGGGCGCTCTTTTTTGCCTAGGCCGCCCTTTGCGGGTTTTCAACCTAGCGAGCTTGTTTTCTTGTTTATCATATTATTATTATTATTATTATTATTATTATTATTAATGAGAGACTTGCACTGAAGGAATATGATATTAATCAAGGGGAATTTAATGATCACCGACTTGCCCCAGCAGGAGGACTTAATGCATTAGAATGAACCCAAAAGTCAAATACGCACTGATGGGGAGAATATGCACTTTATGGGTGGACGGGGCGGGACTAGACTTGGACGGGAAACTGTGGTAAGGGAGGAAAACCAACGGACTCAAACAAGAGAATGTACTCATAGCATGCACGCTCATTAGAAGAATGCTTCACAGAGAGTTAACATCAGTTAAAAATTTGTTTTTTTTCTTTGATACACTATTTCAGTCTTTTGTCATAGAATGGATGGGATGCAGTGCTTTTGAAAGAAATGCAAATGAGCTATTGATTTGAAAAACTGAGTGCCTTGAAACACCTTGAGTTTGCAACCGAGTAAGGATAAACTTTTTCAAAAAGGATGATTGTTTCGCAAGAACGTCTCGCTTCTCATCACAACTCTTATTTTATGCAATGAATGAATGAACAAATTATGATATGCAAGTATGATGCAAATGCGTGGAGAATGACCACTCGAAGAGTGTGGCTTATTCTAAATAATTTTGTTATTTTTAATGCAAGACAAAACATGGAATGCCAATGCGAATGATGCAAGAATGATGCCCCTTTTTTCAAAATGATTTTTGATTTTGATTTTTTTATTTTTTAGAGGCGAGACAAGGTACGAAATACCAATGCCCCCTTTTTTCTTTTGAATGATGAAAGATGCAGGAATGATGCTTTTCTCTAAATGATGATGATTTTTTTTTTGGTGCAATGAAATGCATGATACTCACAATGATTTTCTTTTTTTGTTTTTTTAGTTTTGGAACATGATTTTGAAAATTATTTGGAGATGCAAATGATTTATTGGAAAAAGGGTTTTAGAAAAATGTGCTTGACGGGGTATGACCCGCTCCTACGTATCCCCATTGTAATGAGGAATCAAAGCTTACGTAGTTCTACTATGTCTTTTTTGAAATAATGCTTATGCATGAATGTCTCATCTTGGATGAACTTGACGAGGATTTTTTTGCATGATTATAAATGAAATGCTTACGCTATGCAGATGATAATTATTTTTTTGTTTTATCTTTATGTAATGAAAGGGAATGCAAGATGAATTTTTTTTTTTTAAACTTTTGTTAGATGCAAATGCAATGGTGCGAAACGATGTGAATGCGAAATGATGTGGATGCGAAATGATGTGTCATTTACATAAAAAGAGGGTAAGAAAATAAGGATATTATTTTCTACGATTTTGAAATAGAGTTTAAGAAAAAGGAATGCCTAAACTAATGCAACAAACAAAGGCGTGCCCCCGTGTCCTACAAAGGGTGGGAATCCTAGGGTCTAAAGTCGACGAAAGGGGTAATCCTCCCATGTAGGTTCTAATCACTTCCTTACAATGGCAACCAAGAGCTAAAGTCTCTCTCATGATGGCACCCACAATCGTAGAAAGCTACCGAGTGTGAGGCATCATGACAAAGCGCACTCTTGGGCGGAACTTTCATGAGAGCCATACAGACAAAGGTCTACGAATGGCAGTCACTAATCGTTCCCACTCTCCTAGGTTTTTGTTCAGACCTTGGGTTTTAGGCCCCACTCAATGCTCACAAGTATAGGAGGTGAATTGTGTGTCGAGGGCACAACACCTAGGAATAACTACCCTTCCCCACCTGCAAATGAAAATCCAGAGCAGTCCAGACAAATAGCATGTTGTTTATCCTAGGGTTCAATATCGATCCAATATAAACTAATCTAGGGTGCCAATAACAATGCACTACTTACCTCAAGAAAGGGAGCAAAGAAGAAGGGGACATGATAAGAAAAGGGAAGTATGCATGTGCTTACCATAGGAAAGGGAGCACAGAGGAAGGGGACATGATAAGAAAGGGGAAGAAATGCATGAGGGAACTAAGCAAAGAAGTAACTATCTATTGCAAAAGCAAACATAGAATAAGAATGCACATGGATGTAACATGCTTATGAAAAAGGAAGAAGAAGAGAGGCAAAGCAAGATATTCAAATCAATCATATAAACCACACATTTAATTAATTAGGCTTGACCCACTTTTGAAAAAAAAAATGTTTTTTTGGTTTCCCCAGTGAAGTCGCCAGCTGTTGCGCCCGAAAAAGTCCCCGAGGGAGAACCTTCCTCGTTCACAACTTTTCTTAAGACAATGAAGCCGCCACCAATATTTATTAAGGAAAATATTAGGAAAACCTTTTTTGGAAAGCGATTGGTCTTGCGAAACTAGAGAATAGGGTTCGGGGGTCGGTTACGCGCTGGGAAGGTGTTAGCACCCCACACGTCCTCTCTATTGAGAGGGAACCTTTAATTAAGTGTGTGGTTTTAGTGTGTTGACTTGAAAATACTTAATTTTGCCTCCCTACTTCTTATTGAAAAAGTCTTAATGAAAATCTTTATTTATTAGGAAAAAAAAGGGGGAAAAATGGGTTTTTAGAAAAAACGCTTGACGGGACATGGCCCGCTCCTACGTATCTCCCGGTGCGATGGAGAACTCAAAGCTACGTAGTTCTTTTGTGTAGAAAATGTTTGTGGGTTGGTGTTTTTTAATGTAGGGGTTTTAAGACTGTGTGATCTGTGTTGGAGGACCACTGGGGGTCTAAAGGATCACTGGAGCTCTGAAGGGCCACTGAGGGCTGAAGGAGCGCTGGGGCTCTGAGGAACCACAGTTCACTTATCTTAAAACGATGATTAACCCGGCCGTACGACCGACTTAATCCCCTACTTTGAAAATAAGATTTTTGCTTTTGAAATGAAGGAGATCTGTTTGTATATTCTCTAATTTTAGAAATTGTTTATTTTTACGCTTGACGGGGGCGTGGCCTTGCTCCTACGTATCTCCGGGTGGAGAATCAAAGGCGACGTAGTTCTAGGTTCTTTTGAAAATAATTGTTTGAAACTTATTGTGAAAATGATTTTTATTTGTTATGCTTGACGGGATGTGACCCGCTCCTACGTATCTCCCGGTGCGATGGAGAATTCAAAGCTACGTAGTTCTTCTTTGTTTGGAAAACGGTTTTTGTTTTTTATCTTGTTTAATTGTGAGAATTGAGCTTTCATGATTATCAATTGAGCAAAGGCTCCAAGTGACCACCATTAGCACTCCATTGTTAATAATCATGCAAGCAAAGGCTTCGCAAGACTACTAACAAAGTTTTTGATTTAGTGGAAATCTTTAGGAAAATTAGGTTTTCATGATGATCAATTGAGCAAAGGCTCCAAGTGATCGCCACTGGTACCTCATTGTTAATAATCATGCAAGCAGAGGCTTCGCAAGACTACTTAACAAAGTTTGATTTTGAAGAGTTTTCGCAATTGGATTGATTCTCGTTTAGGGAAAAGAAAATCTGTTATTTTGAAAAAAGGTTGGTGAGAAAAAGGTTTACTTAGGGGAAAGAAGTATGTTTGTATTTATTTAAATTTAGAAATTGTTTGTTTTAAATAGGGATTTTAGGACATGATCTGTAACGATTCATTTGTAGTCCTAAAAAGCTGACTAATCCGACTGTACAGTCGACTTAATCCCCTATTTATATTTTTGAAATTTTTATAAAATAATTTGTGTATTTAAAAAAAATAATGACGACACTAACAATTAATAAAGCGTAAAGTTAATAAATAAATAAATAACTATACATATAAATAAATAAATGAATAAATAATAAATAATTATTTACATAGATAAATAAACAATATAAATAATAAATAAGTATGTACATTAATAAAGAGTATACATAATAAATAAATATATACAAAAATAAATAAATAAATTAAATAAATAAATGGAAAACTAACCTCCAGCTGATCAATGCGATCAACGCCGAAACGGACCGAGCAATCTGACCATATCAACCGCGAACCGGACTCCTATCTGGTCCGTTTTCACCCGAAAACCACCAAGTAAAGGACCTCAACGGCCATCCCAAAAATAACTAAAGACTGGCTTTTAATCTAACGGACTGCAAAAGCTAGTCCAAAAGAATTAAAGACAGGCTTTTAATCTAATGGACTGCAAATGCTAGCCCAAAAGATCACTTACCCCATCAATCACCCATGTCCATAGCCTTTGCATCTCCATCTCTTTTATAGCCAAAAGCTAGGTAGTTCTTGTTTCTCCCAAGCAATGTGGGACTAAAACAACATAGAAAAGCAATTTTCGTTTTTCTCAAACCAGCCATATTGACAATGCGATTTCGGATTCGTTAACCGTTGGATCATCGTTGTTTTTTGACACCAGGTTCATGAGACATCCATCTTCACTACTACCGTTCGGATCGTCGAAACGAGGTCTGAGGAGAGAGAAATTGCCTTCGCAAAAGTAGAAAAAACAACTCCCGTTTTTCTCAAACCAGCCACCGTACAAGTGCGATTCTGGATTCGTTAACCGTTGGATCATCGTTGTTTTTTGACACCAAGTTCATGGGACATCCATCTTCACTTTCACCGGTCGGATCGTCGAAATGATGTCCGAAGAGAGAGAAATCACCTTTGCAAAGTAGCTGCAGTTTTGGGTACTTGGTTTATTTTTGTATTTTTGTAACTTTGACATTCTTGGGCCAAGTCATGTACATGGACATTCTCCTTTTTTTTGTAATAATAATCTTTTATTGCACCTCCCTTTTTTTATTTTCTTTTGTAATTTGTATTATTTCTTATCTATTTTATTTTTTATTTTCGTTTTTTTAATTAAAGATATTGTAACAAGAAAAATAAATTAAATCTACTATGTAATTTTTGTGTTGAAAGTTAGGGTTTGGACCTAAGCCGGACAAAATTAGGGTATGACACAAGGTCATATCATTTATCATTAACTCGGACTCTAGGTCCATTACTCGACACGAAGTCGTATTCCTTCAACTTATTACGTAAACTTAGACACTTAGGTCTGTTGTATGATACTCGACACTTAGGTCTGTTGTATCGATATAACAATTACTCGAGTATAACTATAACATCCCGAATTTTTAAAGACTCGTACTAAGAGGCCTGGGACCGATTAATTATTTGTGGGAATAATTGGTCGTGTCTCGGGGATTTATAGTCGAGGAAAAAGTCCAAAGAAACCCTATTTATTAATTAATTATGGCTTAGTCATGATTAATTAAAGTATTTAAGCTGAAGGGCAAAATGGTAATTTCGCACCCCTCATATAAATACTTCAACTCTGAAGCCACTCAGCCACACCACCCTCATTCATTCAATTCTGAAATTTCAGAAGAAAGAAAGAAGTTGAGAAAGGAGGGAGAGAGGGCGCAAGTGGAGGAGAAGAGGAGAGGAAGCTTAGAAATCCTTGTTGCATGTAAGTTGTTTTTCTTCCATCCCACTCCATTTTCAATTCTGAATTCAATGAACCTATTTTTGAAGTCTGATTCTTCCCCTACCTCTTGCTCCATTTTCGAAGCTTGAAGCTTCAATGGTGAAGACAATGGAGTTTTGAGCTGCCACTCCTTTTGCATGTTCAGTGTGACTGTCAAAAGTGAAGTCTTGTACCTGTGTTAGAGTTTGGAGGGAGTCCAAATCACTTAGAGTTGTTGCACCAAGCTGTTCAGTCGAGCTAGTTACTGTTCCAGCGTTGTTGGTGATTGTTCGTGCGTTCTAGTGTTCAGCCGTTTCACGTTTCGATCGTGGCTCCTAGAGAAATCGACATCACGGTGAGTTCTAATCACGATAGGGCATTTTGCTATTCTGAACTTGGTTTAGGTATTCGATTCCTTGGTCACATTTTCTGTTTTCAAAAGAATTAGAACCGAAAAACGATTTTTGAGTCTAAACGCTATTTTACGCTTTAACGGGAATTTTGATGAAATCGTGAAATGAAATGTTTTGTATATGTGTTCTAGAATGCCTGGACATTTTCTGAGTTTTAGGAGTGATTGACATTAGGAATCGCATTGGGCGAAAACGGAGAACGAAAATGAGAAAAACTGTGAAATCTGGGACTGTTACAGGACGCACGGGTCGTGCGCCCCTGGGCACGGATCGTGCGCCTGTTTCTGATGCCTGAACGTGCGTGCAATACAGGACGCACGGGTCGTGCGCCCCTGGGCACGGACCGTGCGTACCTTTCTGGTAGGATTGGATTTATAAAGTGTTTCACGCACGGGTCGTGCGCCCCTGGGCACGGACCGTGCGTGAGGATCTGTCCCCCGTTTCCGTTTTCTCCTTTCGTCGTTCCGTTTGATCCCGAAGCTTTCCTAATCTCTTTCTCAATCATTTAAAAAGGAATTCCACTACTGAAAACCTTATTTTGATCTCATTCGACACATGATTTTAAAAAGAACTTTAAAAGCCCATTTGATCGAAAAACCGAAACCCTAGTACGCGTGTGAGTACACCGACTGATGGACTGACCGAATATATATGTTTATATATGTCAAATGAAAATGATTATAATTCCGGATGTCTGACTTATGAATTCCTCAAAACGGGTTATAGATCGATATGGATATTGTTTATCCAATTATTATGTAATTGATCCATTTGGTGATCGAAAAGATATAAATTATCTAACTCTCGAGAATTTGATGCATATTGTCATATGAATTGCGTTGGGTGACGACCCGACAAGTAGCATACTAGGAAGGGAAGTCATGAGCCCTCACCCTAGGCCCTGAATGTGTTTTGGCGTGGTCAATTCACGGGTTACCGGGATTAGCAGGCGTTGTGCAGCCGGTTTGTGCTAAGGTTAAACACGAATTTGCCGGGATTAGCAATCGTTGTGCAGTCGGCAATTCGATAAACTAAGGTTAAACACGAATTTGCCGGGATTAGCAGTCGTTGTGCAGTCGGCAATTCGATTAATAAACTAAGAACACGAATTCGCCGGGATTAGCAGTCGTTGTGCAGTCGGCAATTCGATTAATAAATAAGACATTGTTATGTGAACTTTGGTTGTAACGGTTTAATAATTTTGAACCGAGTGTCAGCGAGGGGGCACGGTAGGACTCACTGAGATAATGTTATCTCACCCAATCCATATTTGTTGTTTTTCAGAGAAGCAGGGAAAAAGGAAGACTATGGTGCACGAGTAGTTGGTATACTCTTGGAGGTGCTGAAGACTTAGTCATTTGATCCTTTGTTCCTTTGTTATCCTATTGGTTGTATAAACTTGTATTGATTATGAGTTATATGAACCGTTTTATGTTTCTGTTTGGTATTTGGACTTGGATATTGTAATCCATTCGGTATGGAACCGATAAACTTCTATTTTATGAAGTAATGTTATTCCGATTATGTTTTTATTTCGGAAAAAGTTTGTATGTCCAATATTTAAACAGGAACTGTGTCCTCTGAACTTCCACATCTGTGCATCTTCGGTCTCTCTACATGTTAGAAATACCGGGGTGTTACAATAACTCTGTAACCTTGCTCTCTCGTTATAACTATACGGTTTGATAAACAATAACAACCATACGCTTGAAGTTATAACAACTTAATCTTAAACATGAGTCAAATAAAAGATAATGTGCCTACCAATTGTTCTTCAATCTCGTGATAACCCTTAACCCCGGCTCTAAAGTTAGGTAAACACTTAGTGGAAAAGTCATGACGGTTCGGGACTCATGTTTTATCTGAAATCTGGAAGCAGAATGATGATGGAATACAAAAACAAAGAGTCTCTCCCAGTCTCAGTGTCTAAGTCTCTGAGTGTATTGTATTGTAACTTATTTTTTTGAGTAAGAGTCTGAGGTTAAGAGAATAAAAAACCTTTTTTTCTTGAAACAAATTAAGTATAAGAAGATATGTCATAATGTATTTTTTTATATTTATATATTTCTTCCCGGGAGAGGGAGTTTATATAAGGAAATATTATATTAATATGATATAATATAGCTGTATTGAAGGGTGGAGAGCTGGAAGGATCAGATTGGATGAAAATTGGAAGATCTCTCTATATACCTTCTACCTTCCCTTCCACTCATTTGCTCTATACAACTAATTGTTGGAAAGGAAAAAGTATTTCAATTATTAAAATTGGATATATTCTTCGAAGCACAATGTTCCTATTTTTGATAAAATAGTGTCAATTAACAAAATTATAGTTTTAGAATTAATATATTGAACATGTTTAATGTGGATCATGATTTTCTATAATGATATCAATTAGCCTAAATGATTCTTTTGAAAATTCGACTAAATTAGGAAATTTGTTTTTCTAATCCATCTAACATTTTTGTAACAACTATTATCGTCTTAGAGTCTTTATATTTTTTTATAAGCAAAAGACTTTACTAAGGGGAGTACAAGAGGTACTCCAATCTGAATAATTAGGGTCTCATTAAAACCTCCTGAGAGGAAAACCCATTAGAAAAAAAATTCAAGAATAAAAAAGAGTGCTACCCCGAACAACATGATAAAAACAAACTATAATTACAATTTGTCACTACAAAAAACCACCGTGCATTAGGCTTCTACGTGTTAAGGCATCGTACCAAGTTAGTGCATTTACTAAATAGGTTCTATTCTATATATTCAAAAGAACCTTTATATAATCACATGCTTGTATTTAGTAAAAATCTCAACAGTATTGGATCTTTTATGATTATCTTATAATTTATCAACAATAAAGCAACGAACTTTCAGTTAAAGAGTCACATTGAATATCTAACATAAAAGCTTTCTGTAAAGCAAAATCTTTGGACGATAGAGTAAGAACGTTTTTTCTCATTTCATAACCTTGAGATAAACATTTCTCAACGTCTCACACAAAATACTAAAAGGTTCTGACAGTCAATTGTCTAAGTCCGTAGCTGACTCAATCTATCTAATCTTTTGACCGTTAGGTCTCTAAGCCCGACAAGGTCGAACTGCTCTGATACCAAAAATGCAACACCTTAATTTCACAACTAGGTGAATCAAAAATGTTAACATAATCATAAAAAATCAGAGTATAACCTGTTCATAATAATTGACAGAATAAAAACTAAAGCGGATTTAAAACCACTTTCTTAACCTTGAGATAAACATTTCTCAACATAAGTCCGAAATATGTACACAAAGCTACATATTCGATAAAATATACATAAATATGGTCCATCTACAAGACAAGGTTATAAAACACTACATGACCTTGATTACCATTCAAGGATTTAAATCTAATGATAGAAGAAGAGAAGGGTAAAAAAAAAACACATCATAAAGATCACCAAAGGATCTATCCTCTAGCTGAGCAGCCACATCATCTGCTACTTATTCTCTATCTGCTTTGCTTTACCCTGCACATCTGAAAACACTACATAAAAACAAGGAGATTACAAATCTCACTTTTTTCACACCCCCTCACATTTCCTCTCTCGGTGTTTTCCTCGTTTTATGAGCTGTTCTTGCTCATACCTCATTCTTGTCTGTGAATTATCATGTCTATCTTTTAATCTTGTCTTTGGCTTAGCATAATCCGAGAAATAATGCCAGATATTCTAGAATACCCAATTTCAACGAAAACCCCAATTCGTATAGCTATACCGAATAATGCTAGGGCCCTAGCTTTGTGTTCATGACTCCCCTCAGCTGGGTATGCTACATGAACTCGAGATCGTCATCCCCCTCAATATTTTTTAACATTATCTCGGACATTAAGACCGTTACTCGACACAAGGTCGTATCATTTATCATTAACTCGGACTCTAGGTCCATTACTCGACACGAAGTCGTATTCTTTCAACTTATTACGTAAACTTAGACACTTAGGTCTGTTGTATGATACTTGGTTGTGTTCTCACTTGATATAACAATTAATCGAGTGTAACTCTGTAACCTTGTTCTCTCGTTATAACTATACAGTTTATAAACAATAATAACCATACGCCTGAAGTTATAAACTTAATCTTAAACTTGAGTCAAATAAAAGATAATGTGCCTACCAATTGTTCTTCAATCTCGTGATAACCCTTAACACCGGCTCTAAAGTTGGATAAACACTCAGTGGAAAAGTCATGACTGTTCGGGAGTCATGTTTTATCTGAAATCTGGAAGCAGAATGATGATGGAATACAAAAACAAAGAGTCTCTCTCAGTCTTAGTGCCTAAGTCTCTGAGTTTATTGTATTGTAACTTCTTTTTTGAGTACGAGTCTGAGGTTAAGAGAATAAACAACCTTTTTTTTCTTGAAACAAAATAAGTACAAGAAGATATGTCATAATGTATTTTTATTATATTTATATATTTTTTCCCGAGAGAGGGAGTTTATATAAGGAAATATGATATTAATATGATGTAATGTTGCTGAATTGAAGGGCGGAGAGCTGGAAGGATCAGATTGGATTAAAAATTGAAGATCTCTCTATATACCTTCTGTTAACTTTTCGGCAAGTGTACCGAATCGTGCAAGTAATAAACCGGTAAGTACCGGGATATCGTCCTCAAGGATCGAAGTTATTTTACTAAAGATGTTAACAACTACTAATAGGAACCAGGTTTAAAAGGGTTTTGGTTTGATAATTGTTGAGCTGTCAAGCTCGAAGTAAAGCAATAAAATATTTTTGTGTTTTTAATAATAATAGCCGAAAAACGAGTTGAAAAGGATACGATGGTAAAGGATGCTAGGGACGAATTCCTATTGATTTCACCCTATTGCCACTGATTTAATTTGAAAGTTAATCTCTCTCTCTAATCTTGCTATCAAACTCACAACATTAACCAATTCCTAGTTCCTTAGGTAACTAGTCCTTTGTCGATAACTAAATCCCTAATCCCTTAGGTGATTCTAATTAACAACAAGCATTAAAGCAAGAGTTTGCAATATACCACAACTCATAGATTATTCCTAAACTACCAATTGAGGGTATCGAATTTCAAACATTCAAGAATAAAACTCCCATTTCATAATTGAACAAAATATCATTGTATGAGTTTTCCAACCATAAAAAGCATTAAGCGTAGAAATTCGATACACAAAATACGAGAGAGTACGATACAAATATGATTCTAAACCAGCGACAATAGAGTTACATCAATATTCCTTCATCCCTAACATAAAGATGTTTAGCTATTCATGATTAATGAAGAGAAACAAAGAAAATTACAAGTGGAAGATGATGATGAACACATATGAAGCTTCAATCCTTGTTCCCAAGTCTTGATTCTTCGGTAGCCGTCAGACGGAATCGCTCCTCTTTTGTTCTAGGGTTCCAAAAACGTCCAAAAGTCCTTTCCAAACGCGTGCTGGGCCTGCTTTAACGTGTTTTCCGGCGTTTTACGCCTCACTGGCGCTTCCAGCGCAACTTAAGCGCAACTCTGCGTGACTGTTCCTGCCAATCCGCGCTCGACTCGCGCTTCCAGCGCCACTTAGGCGCGGATGGAGGACGCTACAGTGGATTTTTGCGCCTGGTTCGCGCTCCCAGCGCAACTTCCGCGCGATTTGGCAGAAACCTTATTTCCTTGTATTTTTGAGTCTGCTTGCTTGCATTTCTTCGTTCTTCTCTTCACCTAGTCCCTGGGCACAAAAACACCACAAAACCCAGCATAAACACTGCAAAGCAATTAAATCCCAAATAGAACAACTTCTTAATTTTCTCCTAACACTTTCCATTCATTCATCAAATTATTAAGTAAAATTCCCCTTTTTTTGCAGTGAAAAACATCATGTGATGGGGATTCATCACAACCCCCAACTTGGACATTTGCTTGTCCTCAAGAAAAGACACGAAAAGACAAAGACCAGACAATCTCAACATCAGATAACATGCAATCAATGGTGAATCCCTTTCTAAACAAGATAATTACGAACAATCAAAAGACAAGTTGAGCGGCAACTTTCAGACTGGTCACTCCATTTCCAACCCACACGTGGTATTCTTACTAGCACGTCTTGCTCAATAGTGTGTGTGTGACACTTAACTCAGTTGGAACATAGCTAGTTTCAAAATGCATTCACCTAAAACTAGAGGGTTTCCTTCCGAGAATGCCAAAGATGGTTCAAAATATAGGGTAGATTAACGTTTCCACATAAGGATCTAGGGGCTTCAAGCACAACAAAGGGTCTTAAATAGGCATTTCAGATTAGACCAGTGCACTAACTATTACCACACACACATTTCACACGCAACACAACTACGCACATTTGTTTTTGGGCTGCAACCCCTTTCATTACATTGGTGATTGGATTTGATCAACATTGGCTTTGGGACATTGCAGCAATTATCAGTTTAAACAACACAACACAACATACACTTTAGCGTTACGGGTAGACGCTACAGTGTTGCACACACGCACCCCGACACACACAGCATACATTATAGCGTTACGGTTAGACGCCACAGTGCTGCACACACACATTAACACACACGGCATACACTATAACGTTACGGATAGACGTTACAGTGCTGCACACATGCACCCAATGCACTGATCATCCTACAATCCTCATGCCCAACCTTAGTACAACTGATGCACCCCCAACTTAGCTTCTACAACTACCCTAAATTTTTAGTGAAATTTTGGCGACTCCCATGGTCCACCACACTAGCTTAGCTGCCCACATCTCTAGGATCACTAAGTTCCACTGGTTAGTGTTTTAAGTGTGGAAGCAAGATTGTACTAATTTGATCACCACAGGGGTATTATTCACTCAGTTCTCCCGAATCATCACTAAGTTTGCTCAACTGTCTTTTTTTTTTAGCAGGAAATTCACCACATGACTGCATTTGTTTTCTGATAGTAAAATTGACAATAGGTCCTCCCCCCCCCCCCACTTAAACATAGCAGTGTCCTCACTGATTAATTTAGGGGAAGACCTATTTACAAAGACTAAGACTAAAACAAAAATAAATCTACAAAACTACAACTACTAGAGGAAACACGAGGTGCACAATCAAATAAAGCAAAAGAGAAGGGAAAGATAAAAAGTAACCTGGCGGTGAGTAGACTACTCAACCGCGTCCAGAGTCTGGAGGATGCGCCTCAAAAATGTTCGCCTCAGGATCCAACTGCTCTCCCCGCTGCACCATGCACATAGCTCTGTACATGTTTCTCATCCCTACTTCCATCCGCTCCTGTCTGGCTGCCATCCGCTGCTGATCCCCTGCTAGCAAATCCATTCTTGCCTGAAGATGCTGAAAGTCCTCAGCATGTGGATCAACCCAAGGTTCATCCATGGAGAAGGTTGGTTCTTCCTCTTGGTGCTGCTCTTGTGGAGGTTCTTCTCTGTGCACTGGCTGCTCAAAATACCCACCCCCTGTTATGGTCTGAATCCAAGACCCGTTGATTGCAGCAGATGGTTCAATAGTCTCTTCATCGGCGTCAGCAACAACTCCTGCTCTCTCACATAGCAAGGCAACGAGGCTGGCATGCCTCCAATAGCTAGGCGGGCTTCCACCCTTAAAGTTGGAAAAACTGCTTATTTCCTCTTTAAGCTCCCATCCTATATTGACTGGCTCTCCTCTCATAATGCACGCAGTGAGGCATGCCCTCTCAATGTTCAGCTCTGATTGGTTAGAGCTAGGGCATCTTTCGTCCCGGCAACGGAACCAAGAAGTTGTCATAATTTTCCATGGTACCCCACTCTTATTCCTCACCCAATCCATTCCCGACTTGCATAGTGCCGCAGAGATCTCAGCTGCTCGCTCAGGGTTGTTCTTTATCCTTTCCCTATCGGCTTTGGTTCTGAGCCGGCTGTCCAAGATGTCCACAGGTCTGATCCCAAACAGCCCATTGATGGTGTTAGAGTCATAAGGGATATTATGACCCCGCACGTAACTTGTGGCCTCGGGGAATGTCAATTTCCCATCAACTGCTTGCTTGGGGAAGATATTCGAGAAGAATTCATATACTAAAGCCTTGCTTGCTCTTCTCGGGTAGGATACAAAATTATTCGACCCCCGGTTGTTAATGTTTTGTCGCATATCATCGAAGTCACCGGGGTGGAGAGTGATCGCCCTTTCTTTCACAAAATTGGGGTTAGCCTCAATTAACTCAAAAAACTTTTCACACCCCAAAGATCGAAACAAGTCGGAGTTATAGGATGGATTGTGTGATTGGGAGGATGAACCCCTGCGGACTGCCTGCCTCTTTCGTGACCTCTCAGCCATTCCTGCAAGGTTGTACAAGTGGGTGAAGGTTAGTGCACATAGAACAAATATTCAAATTGCTCAAGATCATTACCACATTGCTTCCTTGATGGAAACAATGGGTTCACCTGGCCAGTTTACCACACCAATTATAAGCACAAGTTGTTGTTCACCAAACTAAGTCATGTTGTCCATAAATTTGTCACTTAGGCATTTTAGCAAACATGTAGGGTGCATACAACTTTCACATGTGAAAAACAACAATCCAAAACCTTAACATACCCCAACTTGTTTCTTTTTCATTGCTATCAATTAGTTTAACAACATCACAACCAATTAACCAATTCAAAGGTCATATTTTTATCAATTCCAAATTACTCAAAATCTAGTAACAAAGCATATATTTTGGAAAAAGTATTGAATTTACTTACTTGGTTGATGATGTTGAAAAACTAGATGATGCAAACAAGGAATCTTGGCAAGAAATTCTGGTGATTTTGGCCTTGGGTAGCAAAAAAAATCGTGTGACCTAGAGTGGGAAGGAGAGAAAACGCGAAGAAGGAAAGAGAGAAAACGCTGCGTGGCTGCAGCGCGTGTGAGGCGCGACCTTATATACCAGAGTTGCGCTTGGAGCGCAACTTAAGCGCGAGTTCAGCACGAATTGGCAGAAACTCACGCCACATTTCCTATGTGTTCGCGCTTGGA
Organism: Astragalus membranaceus; assembly: GCA_039519185.1. Classification (NCBI taxonomy): domain Eukaryota; kingdom Viridiplantae; phylum Streptophyta; class Magnoliopsida; order Fabales; family Fabaceae; genus Astragalus; species Astragalus membranaceus. The sequence goes on along the minus strand of CM076846.1, from coordinate 100,310,777 downwards.
GCGCAACTTAAGCGCGAGTTCAGCGCGAATTGGCAGAAACTCACGCCACATTTCCTGTGTGTTCGCGCTTGGAGCGCGAGTTCAGCGCGAGTTCAGCGCGACTGGACAGAAACCATTTTTTAACATGCAGAAACACTGTTTGTGACTAAATGTTAAGGGTTAAGAAATGTTGGGTTGCCTCCCAAAAAGCGCTTCTTTAACGTCACTAGCTTGACGTTACCTCCGGTTTTAAGGGTCGCTTAAAACCAATGCCAGCTTCTCTCTATCCAGCACTTCGCCTAGGCATGGCTTCAACCTCTGCCCATTGACCTTGAAAGATCTTTTTGACTCAGGCTCCTCTACTTCAATTGCTCCATAAGGAGTCACTTCCTTGACAACAAAAGGTCCTGACCACTTGGATTTCAGTTTTCCTGGGAATAGCTTAAGTCTCGAATTAAACAACAGCACTTGCTGTCCAGGATGAAACTCTTTCCTTGAAATATTTTTGTCATGGTATGCCTTCATTCTCTGCTTGTAAATCTTATTATTCTCATATGCCTGCAGACGCATCTCATCCAATCCATGCAGTTGTAAGATTCTCTTTTCCCCACAGGCCAAAGTGGTAAAATTCAAAAACTTTAGTGCCCAATATGCTTTGTGCTCAAGTTCAACCGGCAAATGGCAAGCTTTACCATAAACCAATTGATACGGAGACATGCCTAAAGGTGTCTTATAGGCTGTTCTGTATGCCCAAAGTGCATCATCTACCTTCAACGACCAATCCTTTCTTGAGCTTCCAACTGTCTTTTCCAAGATCCTCTTGATTTCTCTGTTTGAGACTTCTGCTTGACCATTGCTCTGAGGGTGGTAGGGAGTTGTCACTTTATGCGTAACACCATACTTGGAAAGTACATTGTTGAGTTGAGCGTTGCAAAAGTGGCTACCCCCATCACTGATTAGGACTCTTGGCACACCGAATCTAGAGAAGATGTTCTTCTTCACAAATTTTACCACAGTTTGGGAATCGCTCTTGGAAGTGGCAGTAGCTTCAACCCACTTGGAGACATAGTCGACTGCCACCAAGATGTACTCACAATTGTAAGAGGGTGGGAATGGTCCCATAAAATCTATGCCCCAACAATCAAACACTTCTACTTCAAGGATGGGATTCAATGGCATCTCCCCCTTACGTGAAATATTGCCAGTCCTCTGGCATTTGTCACAGCTTCTCACGTAGTCATGTGCATCCTTGAAGAGGGATGGCCAGATTGGAGAACCTTAGCAGCTGTGCGTTCCCCATTATAGTGCCCTCCACAGGGAGAGTCATGACAATGCCAGAGAAAGCTTATACTTTCAGCACCAGACACACATCTTCTCAAAAGTCCATCCGCCCCAACCTTGTAGAGATAAGGATCATCCCACAGGTAATGTTTGGCATCATGGAGGAACTTTTCTTTTGTTGCCATGTGAGATCTTCCGGGACCTTTCCGCCTGCCTTGTAATTTGCAATGTCGGCGAACCAAGGTCTTTCTACAATGGCAAGCAACTTTTCATCCGGGAACTCTTCCAGGATTTCTTTTTCTAGAGCAGTCACTTCTTTGTTCTCTAGCCTTGACAAATGATCTGCTACCACGTTCTCGCTCCCTTTTTTGTCCTTGATTTCCAAGTCAAATTCCTGCAAAAGCAAAATCCATCTAAGGAGTCGAGGCTTAGACTCGCCCTTGGTTAGCAGATATTTAATTGCTGCATGGTCAGTAAAAACAATTACTTTCGATCCAACCAAATAGGAACGAAATTTTTCCAATGCAAATACTATGGCTAGCAATTCTTTTTCGGTTGTTGCATAGTTGACTTGATTCTCATTTAAGACCTTGCTAGCATAATAAATGGCATGGAAAAATTTCTCTAATCTCTGCCCCAATACAGCACCCACTGCGTAATCACTAGCATCGCACATGAGCTCAAACGGAGCATCCCACTTTGGGGCTACTATGACTGGAACAGAGACAAGTTTTTCCTTTAGGATATTAAAAGCACACAGACAATCATTTTCAAAAACAAACTCAGCCTCCTTAACAAGTAGATTGCATAAAGGTTTTGCAATCTTGGAGAAGTCTTTTATGAAACGTCGATAAAAACCGGCGTGTCCTAAAAAACTTCTCACTCCTTTTACATTTAGAGGAGGAGGTAGCTTTTCTATCACTTCAATTTTTGCTTGGTCAACCTCGATGCCTTTTGCAGAAATTTTATGGCCAAGCACAATACCTTCCTTGACCATAAAGTGGCACTTCTCCCAATTTAAAACTAAATTGGTTTCAGCGCATCGTTTTAAAACCGCATCAAGGTTAGCCAAGCAAGAATCATAAGTAGGACCAAAAACAGAAAAATCGTCCATAAATACCTCAATTGCATTTTCCATCATATCAGAGAATATAGAAAGCATGCACCTTTGAAAAGTTGCTGGAGCATTGCATAACCCGAAGGGCATCCTCCGATATGCGAACACGCCGAAGGGACACGTGAAAGCTGTCTTCTCTTGATCTTCTGGGTCTACTGCTATCTGGTTATACCCCGAGTATCCATCCAAAAAGCAATAGAAAGCTTGTCCAGCTAGCCTCTCCAGCATCTGATCCATGAACGGCAATGGGAAGTGGTCCTTCCTGGTTGCTTGATTCAACCTTCGGTAGTCAATGCACATCCTCCAACCCGTAACAGTCCGAGTCGGAATCAGCTCGTTCTTATCATTCTTCACTACCGTCATACCACCCTTCTTAGGAACCACATGGACCGGACTTACCCACGAGCTATCTGAGATAGGATAAATCATCCCGGCCTCTAAAAGCTTTAAGACCTCCTTGCGCACCACCTCTTTCATGGTAGGATTTAGTCTCCGCTGAGGTTGGATCACAGGTTTGAACTCTTCTTCCAACTTGATCTTATGCATGCAAAAAGCTGGACTTATCCGCTTCAGATCAGAGATAGTCCAACCCAACGCATTCTTGTTGCTTCTTAGTACCCTCATCAGCTTCTCCTCTTCCAATTTGGTCAAAGAGCTGCTAATGATAGCTGGATGAAGATCATTATCTGCAAGGAACACATACTTCAAATGAGAGGGGAGTTGTTTCAATTCAGGGATCTTTTTCTCGAGACTCTCCCCCCTATCTAGCTCTTCCTTTTTCTTGGAGACATTTTCTATTTGAGAAGCTTCAAACTGCCGGATACAGTCTTCTATTTCACTGCCCAGATTCTCCTCTGCTTCTTCAATAGAATTCACAATGACCTTTTCCAATGGAGGAGATGGTACTTCCTGTCTAAAAGTCTCTTTCACAGAGTTATCAATCATATCCACCCTAAAACACTGTCCCTTGTCATCCGGATGGCGCATAGCTTCAAAAACACTAAAAGTAATCTTCTCATCCTGGAACCTCAAGATCAGCTTCCCTTGTTGCACATCAATCAAAGCTCGCCATGTGGCTAAAAATGGTCTACCCAGGATAAGTGGTACCTCTGCATCCTCCTCCATGTCAAGGATCACAAAGTCTACCGGAAACAGGAATTTATCAACTCTGACTAGAACATCTTCCAACACTCCATAAGGATATTTTACTGATCGATCAGCAAGTGTCAGCGACATTCTAGTAGGCTTTACCTCGCCACCACCCAGTCTCTTCAGCATAGACAATGACATAAGATTAATACTGGCCCCCAGATCACAAAGAGCTTTGCCAATGGCTATGTCGCCAATTGCACACGGAATGGTGAAGTTTCCCGGATCTTTCATTTTCTGAGGGAGCTTCCTCTGGATTATAGCACTGCACTCCTCAGTCAAAGCCACTGTTTCGTCCTCTTTGAGTTTCCTCTTCTTTGTCAAAAGCTCCTTCATGAATTTGGCATATATGGGCATCTGTTCTAGAGCTTCTGCGAAGGGTATATTGATTTGTAGCCGCTTGAAAACCTCCATGAACTTAGAAAACTGCTCATCTTTTTGATTTTTCTTGCTAGCATGAGGATACGGTAACTTCACTTGCGGAGGAGGTGCCTTGAGTTTCTCTTGTACCTGCACATCAAAGAACAAATTGTTTTTATTAGGGTTAGACTTCACACCTTCTTCACTTTCCTTACTCAACTCATTTTCAACTTCCCCATTTTTTTCATTTTCAACTGACACCGTCTTTTCACAATTTACCACAGGAGTTGGCAACTCCCGACCACTTCTTAGAGAGATAGCCTTAGCAGTTTCATCCCTAGGGTTGTCAACTGTATTAGCTGAGAAACCGCTGTTAGATGATCCAGCAAGCTGCTTTGATAATTGCCCAATTTGAGTCTCTAGATTCTTTATGGAAGCTTCATGATTCTTTTCCATGTTCTTCATAGCTTGGTCTTGAGATTGAAAGGTTGTCCTTGTCATTTGCATAAACTGAGTCAACGCTTCCTCCATAGGAGATGGGTTTCTTTGTTCTTGACTAGGTTGCTGCTGATGTGACCCTGCGGTATCATTATTCTTCCAAGAGAAGTTGGGATGATTCTTCCACCCAGGATTGTAGGTGTTAGAATAAGGGTTCCCACCTTGCTTCTGAAAGTTGCCCATATAATTAACCTGTTCACTGTTATCTCCATGAGTTGCACAGTCACCTTCATGAGCATTTCTGCCACAATAATTACATGCCCCCGTTTGCACTGCTTGAACGGTTGCAGGAGTTTGAGATCCACTTGGCAAAGCAGCAGCTAATTGTTTAGTGAGAGCCTCAATTTGAAGTGACATTACCTTTTGTTGAGCCAACACAGCACTATTAGCGTCCAACTCTAAAATTCCTGGCCTCTTTGTTGCCCCTCTATCATTTTGAATCCGGTACTCATTAGAAGCCATATGCTCCACTAACTGTCTTGCTACCGCTTCAGTTTTAGTACCCAAAGACCCTCCAGCTGAGGCATCTAACATCATTCTTGTTTGAGGTCGCAAACCATGACAGAAAGTTTGCAACTGAACAAAGTCATCAATACCATGCCCAGGACATTTTTTTAATAACAGTTTGAACCTTCCCAAGCATCATAAAGAGACTCAGCATCTCCTTGCTCAAAATTTGATATTTCAGTCCTTTTCTTGATGAACTTAGAAATTGGAAAGAATCTTTCTAAGTACTTGCTCTCTAGATCACCCCAATTGTTAATAGTTCCTGCTGGGATAGTGTTTAGCCAATCTTTAGCCCTCCCAGTCAAAGTATATGGAAAGAGACGCAACTTTTTCTGGTCATCAGTCACTCCCACAGGATTTGTGGACCCACAAATTTCATAGAACTGAAATAAGTGTTGATTTGGATCTTCAGCATCAGACCCAGAGAATTGTTCTGCTTTCAAGGCAGTGAGGATCGAAGACTTGATCTCAAATGCCACAGCTCCCACAGGTTGGAAGGTGTATGCTTGAACGCCTTGATTTCTTCTACCAAAGTCGCCAAGAGTGCGAGCAGGTGGTGGATTTTCTCCCATAATTTCAGTCACAGTTTGTTGCACAGAAGATTCTCCGGTTGTTGCTCCTTGCTTCCTTAACCTTGCTTCCTTTCTATTAGCTCTAGCGGTTTTCTCAATCTCCGGATCGAAAAGTAAATCCTTAGGATTAACAGCTCCGCGCATGCACTGAGAACACAAGAAACTCGGACAAGTGTCAAAGCAAACTGTGTAATATATATACAATAGCAAAAATAACAAATAAAACTAAAGTGAATGTAAATATGTACGGGTTCGAATTAGCAGTTGCCTTCGAATTACTAGTAAATGTAATTTCGATCTCCGGCAACGGCGCCAAAAACTTGTTAACTTTTCGGCAAGTGTACCGAATCGTGCAAGTAATAAACCGGTAAGTACCGGGATATCGTCCTCAAGGATCAAAGTTATTTTACTAAAGATGTTAACAACTACTAATAGGAACCAGGTTTAAAAGGGTTTTGGTTTGATAATTGTTGAGCTGTCAAGCTCGAAGTAAAGCAATAAAATATTTTTGTGTTTTTAATAATAATAGCCGAAAAACGAGTTGAAAAGGATACGATGGTAAAGGATGCTAGGGACGAATTCCTATTGATTTCACCCTATTGCCACTGATTTAATTTGAAAGTTAATCTCTCTCTCTAATCTTGCTATCAAACTCACAACATTAACCAATTCCTAGTTCCTTAGGTAACTAGTCCTTTGTCGATAACTAAATCCCTAATTCCTTAGGTGATTCTAATTAACAACAAGCATTAAAGCAAGAGTTTGCAATATACCACAACTCATAGATTATTCCTAAACTACCAATTGAGGGTATCGAATTTCAAACATTCAAGAATAAAACTCCCATTTCATAATTGAACAAAATATCATTGTATGAGTTTTCCAACCATAAAAAGCATTAAGCGTAGAAATTCGATACACAAAATACGAGAGAGTACGATACAAATATGATTCTAAACCAGCGACAATAGAGTTACATCAATATTCCTTCATCCCTAACATTAAGATGTTTAGCTATTCATGATTAATGAAGAGAAACAAAGAAAATTACAAGTGGAAGATGATGATGAACACATATGAAGCTTCAATCCTTGTTCCCAAGTCTTGATTCTTCGGTAGCCGTCAGACGGAATCGCTCCTCTTTTGTTCTAGGGTTCCAAAAACGTCCAAAAGTCCTTTCCAAACGCGTGTTGGGCCTGCTTTAACATGGTTTCCGGCGTTTTGCGCCTCACTGGCGCTTCCAGCGTGTTGCGTTAAAAACACACTTAGAGCAAGTGTACTCTCTCGCAGAAGTAGTATAAAAGATATCGTCTCCACAGGGATTAATTAACAAGTACCAAACTACTTAAGATTAATTATTATTTAGACGAACGAATGTGTGGTTGTTATAGAAACTAAAATAAAAAGAAATAAATAGCAAGAATTAAAATGTGAAGTTTAACCAATGGAGAAAGGCCTAGGGTCACGGTTTCACTTGCAAGTTTCGATTCCTCTATGTCTAATTCTACCTGAATCCCCTTATTTTATTCAATTACCAATCCCTTTACTAAAGCTATTAACCCGTTTGGTCATTCGCGATTAATATTCTTTTCCCTAAATTAACCCTAGTTTGGTCATGCTGGAATTTAAATCGAAGGAAAGCATAAGGTACAAAAAGGTTGAATGATTGGAGGACCAAATTATAGTTTGGTCATTCATTAATTATAGTCTCAATTATCCTATAGGTCCACCAACTAATTGCAGTACGGTCGCTGATCAACTAATTGATTATGAACATGCAAAGGGTTGTCAATCCTAATTATGTGATAAAAGCAATAGGATAATATTAATTGAAATAAAAACCAGGAATTCAAAGTATAAATTAAAACATAAAAAGGTCTCTAATCAAGCAAGATCCACCTAGACCCTAGAAGAGGATTTAGCTATCCATAGTGTTCGAGAACAATAAAATAAAATTAGGAGTCATAAATTACAGAGATAAAAATAACCCGGAATAGAGAAATTTCTGATCCTGCGAATTTTGTCTCCTTTTTCTGCTCCAGAGCTCTCACACGGTGTCAAGAACGAGTACCCGAAACTATCTCCTCTATTTGCCGGCGGTACTGTTCCAGCGCTGTCCTTGTTGTCGTACGCGGCTCCTGTTCTTTTATTAATTATCAAATATCTCTTTTGCTTTCCTTTGGCTACTGTTCCTCCCCAACTCAATTGCTTTGAATTCAATTCTTAAGCTCTCCCTGTGTGCGGCTCCCCTTTCTAATCATGAAAACTCTCCTTCTTTTCTTATTTGTTTACTGTTGCCGTCGGTACCCCTTTCGTCCACTGTTGCAAGCATTTTATAGATAAGCCTTAGGTTTCAACCGTGGGCCTCCTCATGCGATAATGGGCTTTGACAATTGGGTTAATGGGCTGATCTTTTACTTTTTTAATTTAAGCCCATATATATTGAACTTTGAGTGGCATAAAATTGGACTTTTATTCTTTTTATCGTTTTCTATTTTTCTGCAAAACAAGAGCAACTTAAGTTAGTAATTCATATTATTAATAATAACAGCTCTAAAAATGATACAAAAGTGTCTCTAAGAATGCACTAAATTTGAGCTTATCAACTCCCCCACACTTAACTTTTGCTTGTCCTCAAGCAAATTTCCTGGCTCCATAAATTTTTCAAAAAAGTAACAGAGACAGCCAAATAAGGGATCCAAAATTAAAGCACAATGACAGACAATAGACAGTATAGCACAAATGAGGTGTCAAAAGGTTGCCCAATTAGAGGCTCATGTCCCTGAAGAACACATTTCTGTGAACAAAGGCACTCGCTCACAATCTCTCTAAGTGTTTAGGGACTAGTGAAAATATACACTCAAGTTTCAACAAAATGCACATTACCATATGTTTGTAATTTGACCAAATCTCCACTAAATAGTTCACATGCATGCAAAAGATGGGTGTTATGGGTTGTAATGGGGCCAGGGTGAATTCATGCAGGGTAGGAAATAAGAAAGAAGGGATAATCAAAGGGCTAAAAACAAGAAATGAATAGTAACATTTGAGATCAAATATGGAGCTCCTATCTATTTTACAATTTTTGCCCAAACTCTAAATTAATTCCATTTCCTTCTTCACTCTTTTTCTATTGAGTAGACTCTTTCATTTTTTTTTTTTGGATTTGCCCTTTGGCTCTTTCATTCTTTTGATGTGCCTTTTCCTCCTTGTTGCTTTGCTTTTTTTTTTTTTCAAATTTTCTTCCTATTTTTTTTTCCTTTTTTTTTTTGGAGGAAAAGGTAAGTACATGATTCACTCACTTTTTTTTTATCCTGACAAGATAAACAACTAAAATATAGGACAAAATTGTAATTTTCAATAGTTGCTCCACATTTAATTCCAAATGGTTACCACAAACAAAAAAAAGAAAAATTATATCTGGGTACCAAAGAAAATAAAATATAACCATTAAGCTCAAAGGGGCCAACTAAGGGATAAATTCAACAAACAACTTCAAAGGCCAGAAAAATACCTAAATTCCCCAAATCTTTTTACATGATGCAAATCAATTTTCGCCTTGAAATGGTCAAAAGACAAATTCTAGATTGTAGCAAATTGGGAAACACACTCATAGAAAGAAAAGGGGTAAAAGTTTATGATTTAGTATCAATCCCCTTATGAAGGCTCAGATCTCACATTTAGAAGCTAGTTCACAAAAAGTACTCAACAGGGACAAATGCTAATTATCAGCTTCCTAAGGGCATCCTCACAGTTACAATTAAGCATAAGTCTGTCAAGTAAATTAATTATGGGATCCCCTAAAGGAAAAATCTCTATTTTTTTTAACTTTAAGCATAATTCATTCAAAACAAGCCAGAAAATTTGCTATCAACATATATGGTGGGTAGGTGCATTAATAGAGATCAAGTGACAAACAAATAAACTCTCCTCCTGTTCGCGCTCGTGTGTGTTATAGTCGCAATGTCAGTGCAAGTATACACGTCGTACAAGTAATAAAGTGGATAAAAGTAAGAGATCGTTCCCACGAGGATTGATTAACTTTCAGAGTTCAAGTCTTTAAAACACAAGTGAAACAGGTAATAAATCGACACTAAAAGTTGATATTAAGACTAAGAACATAAATAAAGCAAGTAAATGAGAAGTGGGTGTGAATATGGAAGAGTATGAGTTGGATTGCTGCATGCAAGTAAATCTCCTCTAGTCAGACGTTATAACGTTTACACGTTAATACGTACAAATGCTATGTTGTATAGACGTTATAACGTTTGAACGCTGTTGCAAAAGAGCTGTGCTTTTCAGTCACAAAACGTCAGAGCTTCAAGTACTAGAATTCCTATGTCTAGGTTCTAAGTAGGCCTACTCCTGTATTTTAAGTACCCACAGCAATGTCCTATGAACTATTATCTGTTCTATGTCTAGACTTAGATAAAAATGCCTAAATGTCTTTAGTGCACCTTTTCATTCACATAAATCTTTGAGTTCTTTTCATAGACCATGTCTGTACCTATGAATCTACTTATTTTAAGTGATCAGTTCAAAACAAGCTTGGAAATATTAACATGCAAATATTTAAAACGCATAAATATCAATACTTCATAGCATTAGACTAAAGATTCATTACATGCAAAACAACAACCCAACTACAAATGTTTAGCTCATGCTGAGCATCCTTACAGAAATAAGAGGAGTTAAAATCCAAATACCGTACATAGAGAAAAGGAGACTAAACGCAAAAGATACGCCTAAGTGGCCTTCCTTCATGTACGCTGTAAAGACGTTACAACGTTTGAGCTTACAGTAATGGCTGTGGATGGATATGGAAATTGGGGCCTTGAGAGAATTAAAAATGAAGAAGTCTGTGTCCAGAACTTCTCTCAGAAAAACTATCTCTGAAAAATGGGGGAAGGTGGATGATGAATGGAGTCGTGTGTTCCGCATGGTGCACCCTTGCCTTTTTGTAGAGAGAGAATAGCCATGGTCAAAAGAGGGTCACATGTTGCTGATGTCATTCCCCCACCTTCCAAGCTTGCTTGCGAGTTGACTCTGCCCTGAAGTGACACCGCACTGCTACAGTGCGTAAGCCGCGTCAGTGTTGAAGAAAGAGAAGATCTTCTTCATTTCCAGATCTCTGGTCATCATTACATGCGCGCCAAAATGATATATATTATTTTCTTGCTCTGCTGTCCTTCTTCAGACGTGATGAGAGACGCTGCCACGTTTGGATTACTGCACAAACACAAGAAGCATCAAAACGCTCACAAAGGCGCCAATTGGCACCAAAATGCCTAGAACTTGTAATTTAGCCCCTTTCTAACTAAAAGCAATAGACTAACAGAAACTTTACTAGAAACAACCTGCTATTGCCAGAGAACTTGCATGATTTAACTTTGACTAAGCATAAATAACTCATATAAATATGAGTTATCACACCCCCAAACTTAAACCATTGCTTGTCCCCAAGCAATTGAAATACAACATATGAAAAGATGCAAGAAACTAAATACACCAATAGTTTACACCCTACTCATCTATTTTTGATTAAAAATTTTCTTCAAGGGGCTAATTCCTTCAGATTTACACTACACACTCACGCACCAATGCACAATTACATTCTAGATTTATTACTGCTCAAGGTGAGTTTGTGATCTCTGTATCAATTCTTTTCCTAGCTAGGTTCAGAACTACCCTAGCCTATGAAAGAGTGGTTTCCAAATGGTGAGAGTATAACATCTTTCAAAACAAAGAGTAGGCTAACATTTTCACATAAGACATGAGGGTTATTTTAAGCACGACAAAGGGTCTTAATTTGGGTGCTAGGACTAGATTAGTGCAAACTACTTTTCTGACTCACACAACGCAAAACACACACAGCTGCAATCCCTCATTACTGAGCAACTTTTCTCTTTTTCTTCACTTTTGGTTTGGAGCTTTTGTGATTTTCTCCTTTTTGATCTTTTGGATTTGACACTTTTGGATTGAGATATTTGGGGTACTCAGCATTTGTTTCGGGAAATTGCAGCAAACACAGAGGGCATGTGGATTTTTCCACTTATTTGAAACAACACACACTTTTTTTTTTGTCTTTTTGGATTAGACGTTATAACGTGTATATGAGAGACGCTACAACGCTTGATGACACAGAACACAACACACAAACACACACGGCATACGTTATAACGTTACGGGTAGACGTTATAACGCTGCACTCACACTACACATGCACTAATCATCCTGCAGTCTTTGCACCCAGCCTTAGTACATCCTGATATACCCCCAAACTTAGTTTCTACTGCTACTTTAAGTTTTTAATCAAGTTTTACCATCACCATAGTCAACCAAAACTAGCTTTTGCATCACATAGTCCCTAGCTAACTAGGTTTTCCTCAAAACAGAGTTTGTGTGGAAGCAGTAATCAATTCTATTCATCTAAGCATGCATCAGCTACTCACACAAATTCACACATAGTCATTACTAGATTTAGCCCAAAGAGAAACATTTTTGATGATTAATAGAGTAGGAAAGTAAACTGATTTTGCATTTGATTTCATGCAGACAGGAAACATAAAAATGATCCTCCCCCCCCCCCCCCCCCGAACAAAAAGATGAGCAGTGTCCCCACTGCTCACTGATTTTGAAAAATGAGAGAGGAACATTTACACAAAACAGAAACAAAACAACTACTAACTCTCAAGACGTTGTAACGTCTAGACAGCTATTTATTTGTACTGAAATTGTAAACTAAAACTATTCTACTGCTAAAAGAGGGCTACTTACTTGTTCAGAGCACCGGCCCTGAGCCTTCCACTTTGTCTGGCTGGGATGCTTGCTTGCACAGCCTTCTTTTTCTTTTCCTTCTTCTTCTTTTCTCCTTCACCGTCACCAACATCAACTGAGACTTCAGTTTCCTGGGGCCTCTTTACACTGCTCTCAGCAACTCTTTTCTTTGCTTCCTCCCATGCTTTCTGCTTTTCCAGCTCTGCAGGATGAATCTGCTGCTGCTCTTTGGGTTCCCCCTGGGCTTTTTCAACCTCTGGCTCATGAGACGTTGTAACGTCTGCAGCTTCCTCATCAGCAGCAACAGCAGGAGCATTCTCTGAACCACTTGCAGCAACAAATGCTGCGCTGGTGGCTGTTGCTGGCTTGTCTTTAGCAGCTTCAGATCTCTTTTTTACCTGCAACTTTTGCCTTTTGGGTGCAGGAGGATCAACTAGTTGCTCTTCTTCTTCACCATGTCTTGCTTTTTCACTTGCAGCGGCTACTTCACGCCTTTTCTTCTTCCCAAATGGACTCTGGGTGGGTACAATCTTGAATCTTTGCCTTTTGGGTGGGGGAATGAGTTGTGGGTCTGGGTTGGTTTCAACAACAGTTGGTTCAGACGTAGTCACATCTGCACTGGTTACTTCTGGAATGGATGGTTGTGATGGTTCTTTAGTTGGTTCAGGTTGAGTGGGAGTTGGCTTTGAAATGGGTTGATCTTTGAGTGTTTGGGGTTGTTTGTCTTTTGGTGATGGAGGTGTGGGTTGGGCTGGTTCTTTGAGTGTTTGGGCTGGTGGAGAGTCAGCCTCAATATCAGTCTTGTCACTGGAACTTCCTTTCTCTTCTGAATGTGTTTCTTCCTCATCATCACTTAGGATTTCCCTACTCACCTTCTTTGATTCCTCTGCATCACTCTCACTGATGCTATCCATATCAGCTGATTTAAGCTCTTCTTCCTCACTACTTACTTTCTTCTGCTCCTTCTTTGCTGGGCTCTTTCTTTTTGTGGCTGGTTTTCTTGTTTTCTTGACTTTTTCCTTCTTCACTTTCTTGGGGTTCATTGCTGATAGGAGTATGTTGTCTTCATCTTCCTCTTGCATCCAATCTGGAAGTACTGGTTCTTCAATCACCATCTTGCCATTTGTTGTATGTGCATTCACCTTCTTTTGCCACTCAAATTGCTCCTTGACAAACTTGGCTAGGCTGTTTTGCTGGTCTACCAGACGTTGTAACGTCTGCGCATCAACTGACGTGGTAGCATCTGCAGCTCTCTGCCTAGCTTTGAACTTTGTAGAGAATGCCCCCTGGGGTTCCTCTCTTAGCTCAGATGCTTCAATCTCCACTCCAGCCTCCATGCAGAGATCGGTGATTAAACAAGGGAAGTATAGGTATCCGTCCTTCCTGTTCTGCCATTTGTTAATCTCTCTGTTGATGAGCTTACCCACTTCAATCTTATCTCTTGACATAATGGCATCAATAGCAATCAGCCTCTCTTTATCAACCCAGAGAGTGTGGGAAGTGGGTATCAAGCAATGCCTGATGAAATGAAACCAAGCACTGGCCTCATCACAAAGGTATCTCTTCAAAATTTTGAATTCATTCCCATGGTCGCCTCTTCGCTCCCAAACAGCTCCTTCAACACATATCCTTTCTTTGATTTCAGTCATCTCTGCCACTCCGTAAGTCTTTTGCTTCACCTCAATTGCCTTGCCATAGTAACCTAGCCCAAAGTAGTCATTTATGACTCTTACACCAAATTTGACTTCCTCACCTCGTACGATGGAGGTGCTTGAAAGTTCTCCATCGGTTCTTTCAACGATTCCTTTATAAAAGTCATGCACCAGAGTTGCAATGTATTCCTTTCTGTGAACTACAAATTTCTGCCATCCCAATGCTGCCACTGTTGCGATAAAGTCAGGATTTGGGTTTTCCAAGCTAAAACCCCTTTCTGGCAGCAAGGCTTTCTTCTTTGAAGGAATGGGGATTTCTGGGTTTGGAACAGAAGAAGAGCTTGGGTTGACGTTCTTTCCTTTGCCAGATGATTTTACTGCAGCTTGCTTTGTTTTAGTCATGGTGATTGTATGAGTTTTCTGGAGAGTGGGGGATTTGAGATTGAGATTTGCGATTTGGGGTTTGGGAGAAGGGATAAGATTGCGATTTCTGAAAGTGTATGAAGGTGGTTTTGATGATTGTAACTGGTGTGTGTGTATTGGGGAGGTTTTATGGGAAGTTGGGAAGCAGGTGGTGGCGTGGGTTTGGGAAAAAGGGGTAACCGTTGGAAGTGACGTCATGGTCACTTTGGCAGTCACGTCTCAAAAAAAATCATTAAAAATTGTTTCATTTGAAAACTGCTTGACTCATTTTCTTTTCTTTTTCATTTAAAACTTTACCCAGGCAGCGAACGTGACAACATCCTAGACACGTAGAGACGTTATAACGTTTATACTACTTCAGCTCCCATTCCTGCACAAAAATTTAAAGACACAAAATTGCTGGTTAGTTAAAACCATTGGGTTGCCTCCCAAGAGCGCTTGCTTTAAGAGTCTTCAGCCAGACTATCCCCTTTTTTGAATTCAGGGGTTGTTGAGAGTCACTGTGGTCTTGTCCCTAACCACATGTTCTCCATGGTAATGCTTCACTCTTTGGCCATTGACCTTGAAAATGGAATTAGTTTTCTCATCAAACAGGTCCACAGCACCATGACTGTAGACTTTTACTATCTTGAAAGGTCCTGACCATCTTGATTTTAACTTCTCAGGGAACAACTTTAATCTTGAATTAAACAACAAAACTGATTGTCCCTCTACTAGCTCCCTTCTTTGAATTCTCTGATCGTGCCACTTCTTGGTTTTCTCTTTATACATTTTTGAATTCTCATAGGCAGTGTGCCTGAATTCATCTAGCTCATTTAGTTGAAGGAGCCTTGCTTCTCCAGCCTTTGAATGATCTAGGTTCAGTTGCTTCAGTGCCCAGTGAGCTTTGTGTTGGAGCTCAATGGGCAGGTGACAAGCTTTTCCGAAGACTAACTTGTATGGTGACATGCCCAGTGGTGTCTTAAATGCTGTTCTGTACGCCCACAATGCATCATCAAGGTGCAGGGACCAATCCTTCCTGTTTGGACCAACCATCTTCTCAAGTATCCTTTTAATTTCTCTGTTGGAAATTTCTGCTTGACCACTTGTCTGTGGGTGATAAGCTGTAGCAATCTTGTGCTTCACTCCGTACTTAGCCAATAGGTTCTCAATCAGCTTGTTACAAAAGTGAGAGCCTTCATCACTGATTATAGCTCTTGGAGTACCAAATCTTGTGAAGATGTTTTGCTTCAGGAATTTGCTGACTGATTTGGCCTCATTATTGGGTAATGCAATGGCTTCCACCCATTTTGACACATAATCCACAGCTACCAAAATGTATAAATTTCCATGAGACATAGGAAATGGCCCCATGAAGTCCATTCCCCAAACATCAAACAGTTCCACTTCAAGAATATTTGTCAATGGCATTTCTTGCTTGTTGGAGATGTTTCCAGCTCTTTGGCATTTATCACAGCTTTTTACTAATTCATGAGCATCTTTGAAGAGTGTTGGCCAATAGTATCCTGACTGTAACACCTTTGCTGCAGTTCTGGTTCCTCCAAAATGTCCTCCATAAGGTGATGCATGACATTGTTGTAATACCTGGAGTTGTTCCTCTTCAGCCAGGCATCTCCTAAGCAACTGATCTTGACACATCTTATATAGATAGGGCTCATCCCAAAAATAGTGCTTCACGGTGTGGAAGAATTTTTTTCTTTGCTGATGGTTGAAATCCACAGGCACAATCTTGCTGACTAGGAAGTTAACTATATCAGCATACCAGGGAGCAGTAGTATCAGACGTTATAACGTTTGAAGAAATAGTCATAGACGTGGTAACGTCTTCAGCTACTGTGGCTACTGTCAGCAGTTTTTCATCAGGGAAATTTTCTTTTATTTCTTCTGCACCTGTACCTGCATCAACATTCTCAAGCCTAGAAAGATGATCAGCAACTTGGTTCTCCACCCCCTTTTTATCATGAATTTCCAAGTCAAATTCTTGGAGGAGGAGAACCCATCTAATGAGTCGTGGCTTTGCATCTTTTTTTGAAATCAAATACTTGATGGCTGAGTGATCAGTAAAAACAATAACTTTTGCACCCACCAAGTATGATCTAAATTTGTCAAAAGCGAATACAACAGCCAGTAACTCTTTCTCAGTTACAGTATAATTTAATTGGGCATCATCTAAGGTTTTACTAGCATAGTATATAGAGTGAAAAATTTTGCCATACCTTTGACCCAATACGGCCCCCACAGCGTAGTCACTCGCATCACACATTAATTCAAATGGTTTGGACCAGTCAGGAGTGACTATCACAGGAGCTGTTACAAGGGCATTCTTCAATTTCTGGAAGGCTTCATGACAATGCTCATCAAAGTTGAAGACGTTATCACGTTGCAGCAGCAGACACAAAGGTTTGGAAATTTTTGAGAAATCCTTGATAAACCTTCTGTAAAAACCAGCATGCCCTAAGAAACTTCTAATACCTTTGACAGTTGTAGGTGGAGGTAATTTGTCAATAACATCAACTTTCGCTTTATCCACCTCCAACCCTTTCTTTGAAATTTTATGCCCCAAAACAATTCCCTCTTGAACCATGAAGTGGCATTTCTCCCAGTTGAGTACTAAGTTGGTTTCTTCACACCTTATTAAGACTCCTTCTAAGTTATCCAAGCATGCCTTGTATGAGTCTCCATAGACTGAAAAGTCATCCATGAAAACTTCCATGGATTTTTCAATAAAATCTGAGAATAAAGCCATCATACACCTCTGAAATGTTGCAGGCGCATTACACAATCCAAATGGCATCCTTCTGAAGGCAAAGGTACCATAAGGACAAGTGAATGTGGTCTTCTCTTGGTCCTCAGGCACAATAGCTATCTGGTTATATCCTGAGTAACCATCAAGGAAACAATAGAATTCTTTGCCTGCAAGTCTATCCAACATCTGGTCAATAAATGGCAGAGGAAAATGGTCCTTCTTGGTTGCTTTGTTCAGCTTCCTGTAGTCCATACATATCCTCCATCCAGTCACTGTTCTTGTTGGAATTAATTCATTTTTTTCATTGGTTACCACAGTAACTCCACCCTTCTTTGGCACACATTGAACTGGGCTCACCCATGAGCTATCACTAATTGGATAAATGATTCCTGCATCTAACCATTTGATGATTTCCTTCTTGACCACCTCCTTCATTATCGGGTTCAATCGCCTTTGTCCTTCAATGCTGTTCTTTGCATTCTCTTCCAAGACAATTCTGTGCATACAGATTGTGGGACTGATACCTTTGATATCTGCCATTTGCCAACCAATGGCTTTCTTGTGCCTTTTCAAGGTGCTAATGAGATCACTTTCCTGCTCTTGTGAGAGGTTAGAAGAAATGATCACTGGTAAAGAATCATTTTCTTCTAAAAAGGCATACTTCAGGTGATCAGGCAACACTTTCAATTCTAGAGTGGGTGGTTTTTCAATGGATGGTACTATCTTCTTGAGATTGGAGTCTTCTTGCCCCAAGGATTCATACTTCTTTGTCCACGCCCTGGGTACATGGGAATCAGACGTGACAACGTCTGTGGTTGACGTTGTAACGTTTGACGGATCAGCTTCTTCTGATAACAATTCTTGAATCTCATCATTGCCCAGAATCCTTTCCAAGTGGTCATTATCTTTATTGAATTGCTTTTGAACCACATGGTCAAGGGCAACCACAAAGGAACATTCCTCTGTGTTAGGTTCTGGATACTTGAGTGTGTTGAGGACGTTGAATTTGACTTCTTGGTCATTGACCCTCATGATTAATTCTCCTTTCTGCACATCAATGAGTGTCCTTCCAGTGGCTAGAAATGGTCGCCCCAAGATGATAGGAACTTCCTTATCTGCATCAAAATCCAAAATAACAAAGTCCACTGGAAACACGAATTTGTCAACTTTAATCAAAACATCTTCTAATATGCCCTCAGGATAAACTCTACTTTTATCAGCTAATGTAAGGCTTAAAGAAGTAGGTCTGGCAGTTCCTATACCAAGTTTTTCATAAATGGACTTGGGCATCAAGTTAATACTTGCCCCCAAGTCACATAAAGCTTTGCCAAGGTAAAAATCTCCAATGGAGCATGGTATAGTAAAACTGCCAGGATCTTTCAGTTTTCTAGGGAGTTTATTCTGCATGATTAAGCTACATTCTTCAGTTAAAGCAATAGTTTCAAACTCCCCTAGCCTTCTTCTTTTGGTGATGATATCCTTTAGGAACTTGGCATAGTTTGGCATCTGTTGTAGAGCTTCAACCAAGGGAAGGTTTATGTGCAGCTGTTTTAGCATCTCCATGAACCTGCTGAATTGCTTGTCTTCATGAGCTTTCTTGAGTCTTTGAGGGTAGGGTGGAGGAGGATATTCAGGTACAAGCTTAGGAACAGTCTTGATTCCTGGTTCAGAACTAGACGTTGTAACGTCTGGCTTAGACATCACAATATCTGGAATATTCTTCTCTTTTTCTCCACCTTTGTTTTTCTCTTTTTCCTTGTCTGGCACCTCAGATTCCTTAGGCATAGATGGTTCTGGATACTCAGTGCCACTTCTTAATGAGATAGCATTTACCTGTGCATTCACCACATCTTTACCATTTGACTTTGATGAAGATGGTGTTTCAGTTGTGGATGGAAGAGATCCATTCTGTCTTTGAGTAAGAGCTGAGGCTATCTGTCCAATTTGGTTCTCCAAAGTTTTGATTGAAGACTCATGGGTCTGTAAGGTTGCCCTACAATCACTTATGAAAGTTTTCATCAAGGCTTCCAAATTGCTGTTGTTGTTATTCTGCGTATACTGCTTTTGTTGTTGAGGGGGAAATCCTGGGGGTATTGCAGGAGCAGCATTGCTAGCATTCAAAGAATTGTTGTTCTTCCAACTAAAATTTGGGTGATTTCTCCAATTTGAATTGTACAAGTTGGAGAAGGGACTGTTACCTTTGTTATGTGATACAAAGTTTACAGACTGGGGGTTATGGGGACACTCTTCGTAGACATGCCCTCCTTCACAATATACACACACTACTCCCCCAGATGGTGTTGGCTCAATAGCTGCAGCAGTCTGTGTTTCAGACGTGGCCACGTTTGGAGTGCTCAAGTTCTTAATCATGTTGGTCAGAGAAGCAACCTGAGCAGAAAGGGCAGTTACTTCACTTATCTCATGGACACCAGCCTTCTTTCCAGGAGTGAATCTATCAGAAGGCCAATGGGCATTGTGAGTGGCTATGTCTTCAATAAGTCTGCATGCCTCGGAGAAAGACATGTTTAATATGACACCGCCTGATGAAGCATCAAGTATAAGCCTGGTAGGTTGATCTAGACCATTATAAAAAGTCTCCATTTGAATAACTACGGGAATGCCATGGTGTGGGCACATTCTTAGTAATTCCTTCCATCTTTCCCAAGCCTCAAATAATGATTCCCCTTCTCTTTGTTTGAAGGAAGTGATGTCATTTCTTAACTTGGCATTTTTGTTGGGAGGGAAGTATTTTCCAAGAAATTTCTCAGCTAGCTCATCCCAAGTATGAATTGAATTTGGCTCTAAGGAGTTCAACCAATTCTTGGCCTTGTCCTTAAGAGAATATGGAAATAGCTTCAGTTGGAAGGCATCTTCTGAGACTCCAGGGATGACAAAGTTGCTACACACATCCAAAAATTGCCTTAGATGTGCATAAGGATCTTCTTGAGGGAAACCCCCAAATTGCCCTGCAGTCTGCAACATTTGGAACATCATTGGCTTGAATTCAAAGTGACCAGTATGAATAGGTGGTCTTGCAATGCCTGTTTGTAAATGTGCAGGATTGAGCACGGCATAATCACGCATAGGCCTGTCCCTGTCATTGACCATGTCTTGTGGCCCTGCATTGATGAGTTGCTGTCTCTGCCAGTGTTCATCATCAACATAGGTATCTGTATGAGTTTGTGGTCCACGACCACGTCCTCCAGCATCAGAGTGCCTTCCTCCTCTTGGAGTACGTCCACCTCTAGAGCTTCTACCACCAGTACCATGTTCAGACATGATTGGTGGCTGAAATTGCTGTTGTTGTTGCTGCCTTCTTAGCCTTTGTTGTCTCCTTAGTCGCCTGAAGGTTCTTTCAGGTTCTGGGTAGAATTCAGGTTCAGATCCACTCCCTGGTTCTGTTGAACTAGAGCTTGAACTGGAACTAAGCATACGCTGTAACGTTTACCTGTTCACTCATAAAAACAACAAACAACACAGCAGAATTCTTTCACCTAGTGTTTTAATTCTTGTTGAACAATAAAAGTTAAATACAATCCCCGGCAACGGCGCCAAAAACTTGTTCGCGCTCGTGTGTGTTATAGTCGCAATGTCAGTGCAAGTATACACGTCGTACAAGTAATAAAGTGGATAAAAGTAAGAGATCGTTCCCACGAGGATTGATTAACTTTCAGAGTTCAAGTCTTTAAAACACAAGTGAAACAGGTAATAAATCGACACTAAAAGTTGATATTAAGACTAAGAACATAAATAAAGCAAGTAAATGAGAAGTGGGTGTGAATATGGAAGAGTATGAGTTGGATTGCTGCATGCAAGTAAATCTCCTCTAGTCAGACGTTATAACGTTTACACGTTAATACGTACAAATGCTATGTTGTATAGACGTTATAACGTTTGAACGCTGTTGCAAAAGAGCTGTGCTTTTCAGTCACAAAACGTCAGAGCTTCAAGTACTAGAATTCCTATGTCTAGGTTCTAAGTAGGCCTACTCCTGTATTTTAAGTACCCACAGCAATGTCCTATGAACTATTATCTGTTCTATGTCTAGACTTAGATAAAAATGCCTAAATGTCTTTAGTGCACCTTTTCATTCACATAAATCTTTGAGTTCTTTTCATAGACCATGTCTGTACCTATGAATCTACTTATTTTAAGTGATCAGTTCAAAACAAGCTTGGAAATATTAACATGCAAAGATTTAAAACGCATAAATATCAATACTTCATAGCATTAGACTAAAGATTCATTACATGCAAAACAACAACCCAACTACAAATGTTTAGCTCATGCTGAGCATCCTTACAGAAATAAGAGGAGTTAAAATCCAAATACCGTACATAGAGAAAAGGAGACTAAACGCAAAAGATACGCCTAAGTGGCCTTCCTTCATGTACGCTGTAAAGACGTTACAACGTCTGAGCTTACAGTAATGGCTGTGGATGGATATGGAAATTGGGGCCTTGAGAGAATTAAAAATGAAGAAGTCTGTGTCCAGAACTTCTCTCAGAAAAACTATCTCTGAAAAATGGGGGAAGGTGGATGATGAATGGAGTCGTGTGTTCCGCATGGTGCACCCTTGCCTTTTTGTAGAGAGAGAATAGCCATGGTCAAAAGAGGGTCACATGTTGCTGATGTCATTCCCCCACCTTCCAAGCTTGCTTGCGAGTTGACTCTGCCCTGAAGTGACACCGCACTGCTACAGTGCGTAAGCCGCGTCAGTGTTGAAGAAAGAGAAGATCTTCTTCATTTCCAGATCTCTGGTCATCATTACATGCGCGCCAAAATGATATATATTATTTTCTTGCTCTGCTGTCCTTCTTCAGACGTGATGAGAGACGCTGCCACGTTTGGATTACTGCACAAACACAAGAAGCATCAAAACGCTCACAAAGGCGCCAATTGGCACCAAAATGCCTAGAACTTGTAATTTAGCCCCTTTCTAACTAAAAGCAATAGACTAACAGAAACTTTACTAGAAACAACCTGCTATTGCCAGAGAACTTGCATGATTTAACTTTGACTAAGCATAAATAACTCATATAAATATGAGTTATCACCTCCCCCACACTAGCATGAAGCATGGTCCTCAATGCAAAATGATCAAATAGAAACCAAAAGAATTAAATGAGAGAGAGAGAGAGTAATAGTGACTTCCCTGAGAGAGCTTGTAGTCCGAGCTTATACCTAAAAACAAAACAAAATAAAAATGAGAGAAAATAAAACACAGGTTGCCTCCTGCAGAGCGCTTGTTTAACGTCCCGAGCCTGACGGTACTAGAGTCAATCCTTGAGGGCAGTGACATAGCTCACTTGACTTAGCCCTTCCTCAAAATGCTTCACACGCTGCCCATTGACCTTAAAAGTGGTACCATCTTCATGGGATACCTCGAGCACTCCATAAGGAAAAACTTGAGTAACAGTGTAGGGTCCATACCACCTTGAGCGCAACTTTCCTGGAAAAAGACGCAAACGTGAGTTATAAATTAAAACTTTTTCACCAACATGGAATTCACGCTGCTGGATGCGCTTGTCATGCCACTTTTTAGTCCGCTCCTTATATAACTTGGCATTCTCATAAGCTCCCAGACGGAGCTCATCCAATTCATCGAGCTGCAGCAACCTGTTTTCACCTGTAAGCTGAGCATCAAAGTTTAGAAATTTTAAAGCCCAAAGTGCTTTATGCTCTAATTCAACAGGCAAATGACATGATTTTCCAAAAACAAGAGGATAAGGAGACATCCCAATGGGGGTTTTAAAAGCAGTTCTATAGGCCCATAGTGCATCATCAAGTTTCAAAGACCAATCTTTTCTTGATCCACTAACTGTCTTCTCTAAAATCCTTTTCAGCTCTCTATTTGAAATTTCAACCTGGCCACTAGTTTGTGGGTGGTAAGGAGTTGCTACCTTATGAGTGACACCATATTTGCTTAAAAGATTTTCAAATTGTTTATTACAAAAATGAGTGCCACCATCACTAATAATGGCTCGGGGAGTGCCAAATCTGGAGAAAATGTTTTTCTTTAAAAATTTCACCACCACCCGAGCATCATTAGTAGGTAAGGCTACAGCTTCCACCCACTTAGACACATAATCTACAGCAACAAGAATATATTGATTTGAAAAAGATTTAGGGAAGGGCCCCATAAAGTCAATACCCCATACATCAAATATCTCACAAACCAAAATGTTGTTTAAAGGCATCTCTTGACGCCTAGAAATATTTCCACTCCTTTGACAGCTATCACAAGCTTTCACAAATTCATGAGCATCTTTAAATATAGTAGGCCAATAAAAACCACATTGTAAGACTTTATATGCAGTTCTATTTGGGCCAAAGTGGCCACCTACCTCTCTAGCGTGACAATGCTCAAGGATAGAAGTTACCTCATCCATAGGCACACAACGCCTAATAACCTTGTCTCCACATACTTTAAATAGGTAAGGGTCGTCCCACAAGTACTGTCTAGCATCAGAAATTAATTTCTTCTTTTGCTGAGAAAAAAAATCTGGGGGAAAAACCTTACCCACCAAATAGTTGACAATGTCTGCAAACCAAGGAATAGTAGAAATTGCTAGAAGTCTCTCATCAGGGAAAACCTCCTTGATCTCCCCATCATTTGAGGCCTGCATCACACTATGGTCAAGCCTTGAGAGGTGGTCAGCTACAAAGTTCTCTGAGCCTTTCTTGTCTCTAATCTCCAAGTCAAACTCTTGTAGCAACAAAATCCACCTGATTAACCTGGGTTTAGCATCCTGTTTTCCAAGCAAATATCTAATGGCAGCATGGTCAGTGTAAACAATAACTTTAGAAAGAACAAGGTAATGACGAAACTTGTCAAATGCAAATACTACAGCTAGCAACTCTTTCTCTGTGGTAGTATAATTTCTTTGAGCATCATCAAGAGTGCGACTAGCGTAGTAAATGGTATAGAAAACCTTATTCTTCCTTTGCCCCAAAACAGCCCCCACAGCAGTATCGCTAGCATCACACATAATTTCAAAGGGAAGCGACCAATCGGGGGCAACAACAACAGAGGCACTAATTAATTTTTCCTTTAAACAATTAAAAGCCTTCAAACAGGTGTCAGAAAAATCAAAAGTGGTCTCCTTAACCAAGAGGTCAGTCATAGGTTTTGCAATTTTTGAGAAGTCTTTAACAAACCTTCTATAGAAACCAGCATGGCCTAAGAAGCTACGAACCCCTTTAACAGAATTGGGTGGGGGCAACTTTGCAATTACCTCCACCTTTGCGGGATCAACTTCAATGCCTCTAGTGGACACCTTGTGTCCCAAAATAATGCAATCTCGTACCATTAATTGACACTTCTCCCAATTGAGCACTAAATTAGTATCCCTGCATCTCTGCAACACTGAATTCAAGTTATGTAAACAATCCTCATAAGAGGATCCAAAGACAGTAAAATCATCCATAAATATCTCAATGCATTTTTCAACCAAGTCAGAGAAAATAGCCATCATGCATCTTTGGAAAGTGGCAGGGGCATTACATAAGCCGAATGGCATCCTTTTATATGCAAATGTTCCATATGGGCAAGTAAAAGTAGTTTTTTCTTGATCTTCAGAAGCCACTGGTATTTGCAAATAACCGGAATATCCATCCAAACAACAATAATAATCATGACCTGCCACTCTCTTAAGCATTTGATCAATAAAAGGAAGGGGGAAGTGATCTTTTTGGGTGGCATCATTTAATTTTCTATAATCAATGCACATACGCCACCCGGTAGTTTTCCTAACTGCAATTAATTCATTTTTATCATTCTCCATTACAGTAGTACCGCCCTTTTTAGGAACACATTGAACAAGACTTACCCACTTACTATCAGAGATAGGATAGATGATACCTGCATCAAGAAGCTTAATCACTTCCTTTTTGACCACCTCTTTCATGTTAGGATTGAGGCGGCGTTGAGGTAGTACCCGAGGTTGGTAATCATCCTCCATATAAATCTTGTGAGTGCAAATTGAGGGACTAATGCCTTTTATATCATGAATAGACCATCCAAAGGGTTGGCCCTTAATACCCTCAAAAGCTTATCCTCCATGGTATCTGTCAAATCTGCAGAAATAATCACAGGCAAAGAGGAAGGGGGATGCAAGAAAGCATATTTTACATTTGAAGGAAGATGCTTTAATTCAAGCTCAGGAGCCTCTTCAATTGAAGGTTTGGGATTTGGAGTATTACCCCATTCCAATTCCTCAAATCTATAGTTACTCCAGTTTTTCTGAGGGTGGTGAGCCTGCAAAAACATTAAGAACTCTTCTTCCTCACCACCCTGCAATATGCCAAGTCCCTGCAAAGTAAGTACTTTTTCTAGAGGGTCCTGAATTCTAAAATCATCAAAACTTTCAGAGGTAACCACATCATTAATATCCATAGCTTGAATAAAATTACAAGAAGCAAATGAGGAGGGGTTTTTTAATGAGTTCAAGACTTGAAATACAACTTCCTCATCTCCAAATCTCAAAGTCAGTTTTCCCTGTTGAACATCAATTAAGCTTTTTCCTGTAGCTAAGAAAGGACGCCCCGAAATAATTGGGACTTCCTCATCTTCTTCCATATCCAATACAACAAAATCAGCAGGGAAAATAAACTTATCAACTTTAACTAAAACATCTTCCACCACTCCACGGGGGTGGGCAATGGATCTATCAGCTAGCTGCAAAGTGACGTTAGTAGGATGTGGTTCCTGCAAACCAAGCTTTCTAAAAACAGAAAAAGGCATCAAATTTATACTTGCCCCTAAATCACATAAAGCCTTTTCAAAATGAGAATTACCAATTGTACAAGGGATAGTAAAACTACCTGGATCTTTGAGCTTAGGTGGTAACTTTTTTAGAACTATAGCAGAGCATTCCTCATTAAGCCTAACTGTCTCAAAGCCTTCTAACTTCCTTTTGTTAGAAATAATTTCTTTTAAAAATTTGGCATATTTAGGCATTTGAGCAATAGCTTCAGCAAAAGGAATGTTGATATGCAATTTTCTAAATATTTCAAGAAATTTGGCAAATTGCTTATCATGCTGCTCATTTTTAAGTCTTTGAGGATAAGGAACATTTACCTTTGCTTGCTCATATTTCTCCCTTTCCTTTTTGCTTTCTTCAGAAGTGCTCCCCTCAGTAGGAGCTTGTATTTCTTTCTGGGGCGCCTGCCCGTCTTGATTGTTTTCTTGAACCAGCTCCTTGCCACTCCTAAGAGTGATAGCCTTGCAATGCTCATTTCTTGGATTAGGCTCAGTTTGGGTAGGCAGTGAGCCTTGAGGCCTTTGAGACAACACAGTAATGAGATTTGAGATTTGACCCTTCAGGCTTCCAAGTTCTTCATTTGTCTGCTGCATAAACCTTGTCAACACATCATTGGTGTCCAACTTTTTCTCCTCTTGCCTTTGCACATGTGGAGGCTTATAGGAGTTCGAGCTTTGCTCCTTTTGTTGTCCTCCCCAAGAGAAATTAGGGTGATTTCTCCAACCCGGATTGTAAGTGTTTGAATAAGGGTCATTTTGGGTTCGGTTGGAATTCTGAACATAATTGGCCTCTTCAGTTGAAGTTGTTGGCCGACCCTGTGATTTTATCAGTTCTTCAATGGACTGCAACCTCTCATCAGTCCTGTCCATGTAATTGGATAAAACACCCATGCACGGGTGTCCAACTTTTTCCATGTATCTAACTAAAGCCTCTTGCATACCAGGCCTTAACTCACTTTTCTTCTGGCCAAGATAATTGACTTCTTCAGTTAGGCCTCCCCAGAGATCATTTGTGATGTCACTAGTGGAGGTAACTATTGGAGTAGATTGAGCTTGTACCTTCATTATAGATTGCACCTGTTTAGCGAGAGCATCCAGCTTTATGTTAACATTAGTGTCATCTTCAACCCTGTAGATCCCAGCTGATTTCTTGATGTGTCTGTCACTTGTCTCCCATTGGGCATTATCGGCTGCTATCTCTGCAATTAAGTCATATACTGTCGCAGGTTCCCCATTCATTAGAGAGCCCCCACAAGCCATATTAATAATTCCCCTATTTTGAGAAGATAATCCGTTGCAAAAATATTCAAGCAATTGCCACTTCTCAAATCCATGATGTGGACAACTTCGGAGTAAGTCTTGAAATCTTTCCCAAGCTTCATGCAAAGATTCTTGCTCGAGTTGAGCAAAGCTGATTATTGCACCTCGGATCTTAGTAGTCTTACCTGGAGGAAAATATTTGGTCAAGAATTTTTGCTTCAGTTGATCCCAAGTGGTAATGGACTCAGCAGGTTGAGAGTCTAGCCAAGCAGATGCCTTGTCAGCCAATGACCATGGAAACAATCTCACTCTAATGGCATCAGGAGTGACACCATTACAAATTACTGAGTCTGCCACCCTCAAGAGGTTTCTAAGATGGGTGTGCGGGTCTTCTGTTGGTGCACCTCTGAACATAGTTGAATTCTGAACCATTTGAATCAAGCTGGGTTTGAGCTCAAAGTTAGTAGCTTGCACAGGTGGATTGACAATGCTTGTAGTGATATTCGCTGTGGGCGTAAAGTAGTCCCGAAGAGTTCTTCTCGGATTGGCAGCCATCACTCTTGTCTCTTTTCTTATCCTTCGAGCAGTTCTTTCAATTTCTGGATCAAAAACCAAAATAGGCTCCTGGGAGCGGGTGAGCATGCACTAGTAATAGTAATAAAAATAAAACTAACTAATAAAATAAAACTAAATATAATTTTTTTTTTCTTTTTATTAAATTAAAACAAGAATTAAAATAAATGTCTAAAGAAATAAAAAATCTTTTTCGTTTAATATTATTAAATTAATCCCCGGCAACGGCGCCAAAAACTTGTTGCGTTAAAAACACACTTAGAGCAAGTGTACTCTCTCGCAGAAGTAGTATAAAAGATATCGTCTCCACAGAGATTAATTAACAAGTACCAAACTACTTAAGATTAATTATTATTTAGACGAACGAATGTGTGGTTGTTATAGAAACTAAAATAAAAAGAAATAAATAGCAAGAATTAAAATGTGAAGTTTAACCAATGGAGAAAGGCCTAGGGTCACGGTTTCACTTGCAAGTTTCGATTCCTCTATGTCTAATTCTACCTGAATCCCCTTATTTTATTCAATTACCAATCCCTTTACTAAAGCTATTAACCCGTTTGGTCATTCGCGATTAATATTCTTTTCCCTAAATTAACCCTAGTTTGGTCATGCTAGAATTTAAATCGAAGGAAAGCATAAGGTACAAAAAGGTTGAATGATTGGAAGACTAAATTAAAGTTTGGTCATTCATTAATTATAGTCTCAATTATCCTATAGGTCCACCAACTAATTGCAGTACGGTCGCTGATCAACTAATTGATTATGAACATGCAAAGGGTTGTCAATCCTAATTATGTGATAAAAGCAATAGGATAATATTAATTGAAATAAAAACCAGGAATTCAAAGTATAAATTAAAACATAAAAAGGTCTCTAATCAAGCAAGATCCACCTAGACCCTAGAAGAGGATTTAGCTATCCATAGTGTTCGAGAACAATAAAATAAAATTAGGAGTCATAAATTACAGAGATAAAAATAACCCAGAATAGAGAAATTTCTGATCCTGCGAATTTTGTCTCCTTTTTCTGCTCCAGAGCTCTCTCACGGTGTCAAGAACGAGTACCCGAAACTATCTCCTCTATTTTCCGGCGGTACTGTTCCAGCGCTGTCCTTGTTGTCGTACGCGGCTCCTGTTCTTTTATTAATTATCAAATATCTCTTTTGCTTTCCTTTGGCTACTGTTCCTCCCCAACTCAATTGCTTGGAATTCAATTCTTAAGCTCTCCCTGTGTGCGGCTCCCCTTTCTAATCATGAAAACTCTCCTTCTTTTCTTATTTGTCTACTGTTGCCGTCGGTACCCCTTTCGTCCACTGTTGCAAGCATTTTATAGATAAGCCTTAGGTTTCAACCGTGGGCCTCCTCATGCGATAATGGGCTTTGACAATTGGGTTAATGGGCTGATCTTTTACTTTTTTTAATTTAAGCCCATATATATATTGAACTTTGAGTGGCATAAAATTGGACTTTTATTCTTTTTATCGTTTTCTATTTTTCTGCAAAACAAGAGCAACTTAAGTTAGTAATTCATATTATTAATAATAACAGCTCTAAAAATGATACAAAAGTGTCTCTAAGAATGCACTAAATTTGAGCTTATCACAGCGCAACTTAAGCGCAACTCTGCGTGACTGTTCCTGCCAATCCGCGCTCGACTCGCGCTTCCAGCGCCACTTAGGCGCGGATGGAGCGCGATTTGGCAGAAACCTTATTTCCTTGTATTTTTGAGTCTGCTTGCTTGCATTTCTTCGTTCTTCTCTTCACCTAGTCCCTGGGCACAAAAACACCACAAAACCCAGCATAAACACTGCAAAGCAATTAAATCCCAAATAGAACAACTTCTTAATTTTCTCCTAACACTTTCCATTCATTCATCAAATTATTAAGTAAAATTCCCCTTTTTTTGCAGTGAAAAACATCATGTGATGGGGATTCATCACCTTCTACCTTCCCTTCCACTCATTTGCTCTATACAACTAATTGTTGGAAAGGAAAAAATTTTCAATTATTAAAATTGGATATATTCTTTTCAGCACAATGTTCCTATTTTTGATACAATAGTCTCAATTAACATAATTATAGTTTTAGAATTAATATATTGAAGATGTTTAATGTGGATCACGATTTTCTATAATGATATCAGTTAGCCTAAATGATTCTTTTGAAAATTTGCCTAAATTAGGAAATTTGTTTTTCTAATCCAGGTAAGATTTTTGTAACAACTATTATCGTTTTAGAGTCTTTATATTTTTTATAAGCAAAAGACTATACTAAGGGGAGTACAAGAGGTACTCCAACCTGAATAATTAGGGTCTCATTAAAACCTCCTGAGAGCAAAACCCATTAGAAAAAAATTCAAGAATAAAAAAAGTGCTACCCCGAACAACATGATAAAAACAAACTATAATTACAATTTGTCACTACAAAAAACCACCGTGCATTAGGCTTCTACGTGTTAAGACATTGTACCTAGTTCGTGCATTTACTAAATAGGTTCTATTCTATATATTCAAAAGAACCTTTATATAGTCACAAGGTTGTATTTAGTAAAAATCCCAACAGTAATGGATCTTTTATGATTATCATATAATTTATCAACAATAAAGCAATGATCTTTCAGTTAAAGAGTCACATTGAATATCTAACAAAAAAGCTTTCTGTAAAGAAAAATCTTTTGACGATAGAGTAACAACGTTTTTTCTCATTTCATAACCTTGAGATAAACATTTCTCAACATCTCACACAAAATACTAAAAGGTTCTGACAGTCAATTGTCTAAGTCCCTAGCTGACTCAATCTATCTAATCTTTTGACCGTTAGGTCTCTAAGCCCGACAAGGTCGAACTGCTCTGATACCAAAAATGTAACACCTTAATTTCACAACTAGGTGAACCAAAAATGTTAACATAATCATAAACAATCAGAGTATAACCTGCTCATAATAATGGACCGAATAAAAACTAAAGCGGATTTAAAACCACTTTCTTAACCTTGAGGTAAACATTTCTCAACATAAGTCCGAAATATGTACACAAAGGTACATATTCGATAAAATATACATAAATATGGTCCATCTACAAGACAAGGTTATAAAACACTACATGACCTTGATTACCATTCAAGGATTAAATCTAATGATAGAAGAAGAGAATGGTAAAAAAAAACACATCATAAAGATCACCAAAGGATCTATCCTCTAGCTGAGCAGCTACATCATCTGCTACTTCTTCTCTATCTGCTTTGCTTTACCCTGCACATCTGAAAACACCACATAAAAACAGTGAGATTACAAATCTCACTTCTTTCGCACCCCCTCACATTTCCTCTCTCGGTGTTTTCCTCGTTTTATGAGCTGTTCTTGCTCATACCTCATTCTTGTCTGTGAATTATCATGTCAATCTTTTAATCTTGTCTGTGGATTAGCATAATCCGGGAAATAATGTCAGATATTCTATAATACCCAATTTCAACGAAAACCCCAATTCGTATAGCTATACCGAATAATGCTAGGGCCCTAGCTTTGTGTTCATGACTCCCCTCAGCTGGGTATGCTACATGAACTCGGGATCGTCATCCCCCTCAATATTTTTTAACGTTATCTCAGACATTAAGATCGTTACTCGACACAAGGTCGTATCATTTATCATTAACTCGGACTCCAGGCCCATTACTCGACACGAAGTCGTATTCTTTCAACTTATTACGTAAACTTAGACACTTAGGTCTGTTGTTTGATACTTGGTTGTGTTCTCACTCGATATAACAATTACTCGAGTATAACTCTGTAACCTTGTTCTCTCGTTATAACTATACAGTTTTATAAACAATAATAACCATACGACTGAAGTTATAAACTTAATCTTAAACTTGAGTCAAATAAAAGATAATGTGCCTACCAATTGTTCTTCAATCTCGTGATAACCCTTAACACCGGCTCTAAATTTGGGTAAACACTCTGTGGAAAAGTCATGATTGTTCGGGAGTCATGTTTTATCTGAAATCTGGAAGCAGGATGATGATGAAATACAAAACAAAGAGTCTCTCTCTCACTCTCAGTGTCTAAGTCTCTGAGTGTATGGTATTGTAACTTCTTTTTTGAGTACGAGTCTGAGGTTAAGAGAATAAATAACCTTTTTTTTCTTGAAACAAAATAAGTACAATGTAGCTGAGTACGAGTCTCTGAATGTATTTTTATTATATTTATATATTTCTTCCCGAGAGAGGGAGTATATATAAGGAAATATTATATTAATATGATATAATGTAGCTGAATTAAAGGGTGGAGAGCTGGAAGGATCAGATTGGATGAAAAATGGAAGATCTCTCTATATACCTTCTACCTTCCCTTCCACTCATTTGCTCTATACAACTAATTGTTGGAAAGGAAAAAATATTTCAATTATTAAAATTGGATATATTCTTCGAAGCCCAATGTTCCTATTTTTGATAAAATAGTCTCAATTAACATAATTATAGTTTTAGAATTAATATATTGAACATGTTTAATGTGGATCATGATTTTCTATAATGATATCAATTAGCCTAAATGATTCTTTTGAAAATTTGACTCAAATTAGGAAATTTGTTTTTCTAATCCAGCTAACATTTTTGTAACAACTATTATCGTTTTAGAGTCTTTATTTTTTTTTATAAGAAAAAGACTTTACTAAGGGGAGTACAAGAGGTACTCCAACCTGAATAATTAGGGTCTCATTAAAACCTCCTAAGAGCAAAACCCATTAGAAAAAAAATTCAAGAATAAAAAAGAGTACTACCCCGAACAACATGATAAAAACAAACTATAATTACAATTTGTCACTACAAAGAACCAGCGTGCGTTAGGCGTCTACGTGTTAAGGCATCGTACCAAGTTAGTGCATTTACTAAATAGGTTCCATTACCTCCTATCGCTTTTAGTTCGTTGCCAACACACGTTTTGAATCCGCTCATTGAAATAAGTCAATACTTTAAGAATTTGTGTTCTGCAACGCTAAAAGCTGATGATCTTTCAAAAATGGAACAAGACATCCCACTTATCTTATGCAAGTTGGAGAGAGTATTTCCGCCTGATTTCTTTGATTCTATGGAGCATCTACCGGTGCATCTCGCATATGAAGCTAAACATGGCGGACCTGTTCAATACAGATGGATGTATCCGTTTGAAATGTCAGTTAATTTTTATAATATAAGAAAAAAGTTTAAAATATATGATTATTATGTTAATTAATATCATTTTCTCTAGGTTCATGGGTGATTCAAAAAGATCGGTGAAAAACAAAGCTAGAGTTGAAGGATCGATATGTTCTTCTTACTTACATCGTGAAACAACACATTTTTGTTCTTATTATTTCAAGAATGAGTTTGCTCCTGGAAGCAGTCAAAATGAAATGGATACTTAATGGCCTAGACATCATTTAGCTTTGCCTGTCTTTTGTCTACCCGGTCGTCCATCTGGGAAGGAGTCAATTCATTGGCTAACAGATGAAGAGTTAAGTTCAGCACATGTTCATGTGTTGATAAACTGTACTGAGGTGCAACCATTTATTGAGTATGTTCCTCAACATTAACTATCGATCTTAATTAGTTAATATAAAGTAGACAAATGTGTAACAATTAATTATTTCTTTTTAGGGAATTCTTGTCATCAGAGGACGTAAGTGAGCAACAATCTTCTGCTCATATTAATGCACATTTTCCAACATGGTTTAGGTAACATGTTTATGCCCTCCCACCAAATCCTATCAACCAACACTTGAGGAACATATCAGACGGTCCTCGAAGATGTGTTAAAGAATGACACACATACTTTGTCAATGGATACAAATTTCACACCAATGAATGGACACAGGGTAGAGAGACAATCAATAGTGGAGTGTGCATGAAGGGCGTCACTGGAGGAGGTGAAGATGATTTTTATGGTGTGGTTCAACACATATATGAACTTTCGTACCCCCATCTAGATTTTAGTCAGAAGGTAGTGGTTTTTTATTGTAATTGGTTTGATCCGTCTGCTCGAGGAACAAAGGTGAATCCAAAGTCAAATACAGTGGACATTAAAATGAATGGTAGATATCGACTGTATGATTCGTTCGTCATTGCACAAAATGTGAGACAAGTCTATTATGTCCTTATCCATCAACCCGGACTGATAGGCGTGGTTGGTGTGTCGCAATTAAAACAAAACCAAGAGGTCGCATTGAGGCAAATGATGACACGGTGGAAGATGTGCCATATCAAATAGAAGAGATGTCTAATGTAAATGAAGTGATTCAAGTTGAACCCATTAGTCGTTTATGTGATGAGCCAAACACCGGCGATGAAGTTGATGACGAAGAAGATGCTGACGAAGATGCAACAGACCACATTGGTGTATCAAGAATTCACTCCTCTGATGATGATGATGATTTTGAGAATGAATGGGATTCCAATTAGTTATTTATGTTTCAACAATATATGTTAACCTATTTTTAATCAAGGATGTAATTTATGTTTGTTTAATTAGTATGTTTATATATTTTTGTTTAGTATGTTTATATTAACCTTGTTTAGTGTATGCTGTTGTTGCCTTTTATATAACTTATATAATTTGGTGTAATAAAATTCATCTTTTTTTAATGTAGGTTTCTTCCTTCGAAGGCTACAGCTACCGCCATCACAAAAACAATCAAGGAGAATTTCACCAGCAGTTGGAAGAATTGGACGGCTGTTAGAAAAGATGAAGAGGCAATTGGGAGGATGTTAAAATCATTTTTGGTAAGTTGTTCTACGAAATAATTAATTTGGTGTATTATCTTATTGACTTGATTAATTAATTTGTCTTATAATTAACAACATTATCGTAAATTTCTTAAATAGGAAAAATGTACATGGTTACTAGAGCAGCAAAGAGAAGTTGAGAGAGTGTTCCATAAGAGATGTTCCCATCGCTATTCTGAATTACTGCGGGAGGCGCGCGGTAAGAATGCGAAGCCATCTTATATGGGAGACTCAACTTGGGTTGGGTTAAAGGAGTACTGGCAGACACCAGAATTTAGGAATTATTGTGAGAAAGCCAAGAAGAACTGTGCTTCTGAAAAAGGTGACTGCACACACAGGGGGGAGTACTGTTAATACTGCAACGCATCACATGTGTTTGGTAAATTTATTACTTTATTACTTGATTAATTAATTATTTATAATTAACTCGTCATTTTCATGTGTATTAATTAATAATATGTATATATATAGGAGGCGAGGGAACAAAGGACAATCACTTTGCCTGAGTTGCATCGCTACATGCATATGCGGGAGGACACTGGCGAGTTTGCTACAGATCGGGCGAGGAATATTCAGGTAAAACTACTTTTACAATTATATATTAATGTTTATTATTTATATTAATCTTTATATCAGGCGAGGAATATTATATTAAAACTACTTTTGCTATAGTTATTTATTTGTTGGGTTATTTTTTTCAGGAGAGCTTCCAGAGTGGGCTGGCTGAGTACCATCAGTCACAACAGAGCAGTGAGGCAGTTGATATCGATCCAGTGGAGGAGGCTAGAGTAGCTCGTGATATTTGGGAGAGAGCAGTTGGTCTCCAAAAGAGTAATCGTATGGTAGGATCAGGTGGTATTGGACCGGCTGCTTTCCGAACAAGCATTATTCCGAGTCTATCAGCTTCACATTCTGGATCCTTGAGTACTGGTCGCTCTTATGTTCCCAATGCTGGTGAGTTGAATGTTGTTACGCAATTGACGCAGCAACTGAGCGAGGCCCAGCATCAGTTTGCCGAGCGGCAGGAGCAAAATGACCGGGAAGTGCAGGCGCTTCGGGAGAAAGACAGGATAGCTGAGGAGTGCATGGAGGAGAAGGCTAGGGTAGCTGCAGAGCAGGCTAGGCTAAATAAGGAGCACTTTAAGTTTTTGCAGGATCAGCTGATGTCTTAGCACTCGAGGCCATTCTCATCACATATGCCATCCTACCTGCCGCAGTAGCCGCAGCAGCATTACGGCGGTGCATTTCAGTAGTGGCCTCAGCAGCAGTATGCACCCAAGTATTCCCAGCAGTATGCACCTCAGTCGAATCAGCCACACCAGCAGCAGTCACCCCACCAGCCAAACCAGCACCCCCAACAATGGCCACCCCAGCAGCCCCACATCGATCTTAATATTGATGTGATTACTGCTTTTCTTGCAGCTGATGATACCTATTATCATGGTGATGACATAGACCAGCAGCCACCCCAGTAGCTTTGGATTATTTTATTTTGTTGTATGAATATTTTTTTTATTGTATGGATATTTTTTTTGTTGTATGGATATTTATTTAAATTAATTATTAATTTACATTCCTAATTTTTATTTTTTAAATAGTAAATTAATTAATTATTAAATTTTATTTTTTATCAATAATTAAAGTTTTTAATAAAATAATTAATTAAAGTTTTTAATAAAATAATATTAATTTTTTTAATAAAAGGATTTTTAAAAAAAAATATTTATTTTTTTAAAAAAATAATTTAAAAAAAAAAGGTTTTTCCGGCGGATTGGTGGACTTTGCGGTGGATTATCTGCCAGAAATTCCCGGCGGATTTGTGGACGTTCCGGCGGACAAACTCATGCGAATTTTTTTTTGGATTTTCCGGCGGATTATCCACCGGAAATTTCCGGTGGAGTCTGCGCCACGAAATCCGCCATAAATTTCCGGCGGATAATCCGCCGGAAACTGTTTGCTGCGAGCTGGCTACCGGCGCCAAAAATCCGTCGGAAAGTTCACCTTTTCGGCGGATTTTTGGCTTTTCCGGCTGATTTTGCCCGCCGAAAAGTCCAATTTTTCTTGTAGTGACCGTGTCGTCCACCACCAAAGTCAAACTGGGTAAGGACTCTACCATCGGTGTTGGTTAATGTCTCTAGTAGCTTTTGCTTTGGTCCTAGATCCTTTGGTTTCTAGGAATTGCAAGGTGCAGAAACAGACACTAACGGCCGACTCATCTCGACTCATCTACCCTTCCGATCGTTAAGCTGCTAGCGTTAATGTGGCAAGTCTGGACCAACGTGAGACCGCGCATAGTCGATCTGCGCATATCCCAGCCAAAAAAATTATCCGTAACTGGATAGAGTCAAGTACTGTGGATTCTCCTCCTTTGCTGGCCCTTTACCATGTGCGGAAGCTGTTTGCTTGGTTGATTGGATTAGTTGATAAATTTGTTGTGAAATCAATGTTGTCTGTGCTTTATTTGTGTATTGATGTCGATACTTTGTATTGTCTAATAGTTAGGAGCAACTCTAATTTGTGGCTGGGGCATGTCCCAACACTGACCGATCATCTAGTTGTATTGAGGTTTTCATCTACAGAATGAATGCATGTATTTGTCGTCAAAAAAAAGTATTCATGAGATTGTTTGTACTCTGTTTGTGATAATCCGAAGTGTTGTTGAATATTTTTCAACACCACACAAAACTAAAAAGTGATAGCATTCATAAAACCATCCCACACAGTGGTAATAATGTTATTTTCATTTTGTTTGAAAACTCAAACACACCCTTAGCTTCACAAATTATTGGGGGAGCGGTCGGCAATAACTAAATTATTATAATTGAACTGGAACAGATATAAATACCCGATACAACAACACATACACGGTTAGATAGACACCCGTTTTAATTTGAAAAATACAAGTAATTGAGGTGTCAGTGTTAGTGTCCAACACGATGCGTGTCGAACACCATACATGTCTTCATTCGGATGTGTGAACACTACATAGAATTGAATCATTAGTCATTTATTATTATTATTATTATAAAAGCTAATGCTACATTTTTTTGACAAGAAAAGCTAATGCCACTACTCTTTTATTTTTATTTTTTATGCTGGATATAACCTTTTATAATAAGAAGAAAATGCAATAATATTGCTATTGCGCTTTCTTTTAAAGGCACACTACTAGTTTACATAACAAAAAAGGTACACTACCGATTGTAAATCTCATCAAAAATATCTGCAAGTAACTTATGATATTAAGGAATTCTTTAGTAATAATTACTAAGTTTTTTAGTAATCATTTTACAACAATCTAATCGTTAGTACATATTACCCACAATTTAATTTTTATATGGTGAGTGAGCAGGTAAATGAAAACACTGATTAGTACATATTTGCCATTGAAAAAATAATAAAATATCATTGCTTTCCCTTTTTCCTGAATCATCTATATAAATTTTGTGGAGTCTTGAGCTCTAATTACTAAATTTTTGTGATCGTAATAGTATGTTTTTTGCAAAAAAAATCTAAGTATTCAAATATGCAAAATTTGTGCCTCAAAGACCGGTTTGGTGAAAAAAAATATAATTTTGTGACAAAATACATAAAGTGTGATGCTAAACATTGCGTTTTGAGCTACTTTAGTATTTGAAAAAAAATTAATCGTTCAAATACTCAAAGTTCATTACTCAATATCAATTTTTTTAACTATTGGAATACGCAGAGTTTGTTCCTCGGTGATCGGTTTGGTGAAAAAATCTTTTTAAAATGAAATGTATAAAGTACGATACTAAGTAGTGTTTTTTATGTTTCGGTGTTCGTAAAAAAAATTAACTATTCAAAAATTTAACTATTTAAATATGCAAAGTTGGTGTCTCGATAAACGCGATGAGTGACAATTAAATTCAATTAACTTTGATGATGTTTTTGTTGTTTATAACTGGGACATGATGGAAAAGAAACAAAAGAATCTCGCTCTCTCATAAGCCCGTCGCCATGAAAGAATTTCTGTGATAACCAAAGCAAAATTCTGCGTTCACTTTCTTTATTGGGTTCTCCACAGCCACAATTCTTTCCAAACTTCAATCTTCTCTCTCTCCCGGGTCTGCACCAACTCTCTCACGCTTCTTCACTCGCAAGTCAGAACTCTATCTCTTTCTCTCTCCCAATTTCGCTCAAAAATCTCTTTTTTATTTCCTGTGAATCGGTTTTCATGAAATCAATTCCTACCTAGATTAGTTTCCTTGAAGTTTGATTCCAAGAGGCCCCTTATTTGTTTGTTTGTTTGATTGTTTATTAATCTTTGTTTGGTACATGTTAGGTTAGAAATGGAGGGGTCGATCTAGGTTATCTGCTACGAATTGAAACTTGTGATTGTGGGAATAAGATTTTATTGATGTTTGGAAACTCTTGATTCTGCTTTTTCGATGCTTTAAGCTCTTGCAAAACATGGTAAAATATGAAATAGCTTAACCCCTATTTGGTGTTTTAATGAGTGAATATGAAGCCATCTTTTAACTCACTGGTACATACATAGAGGACTATTTGTGGGATGAATACCTCTTGAAATTGGGTTGTTCTTTTGTATGGATATGAAAATTTCTCGAGTTTGCTCATGAAGTATTACTGGCTTGATAATTGTTAAGCTCTCTGGTCTTTTGTGTTTGTATTCTCTGAACCTTTGATTATGTATTCTTTGTTATGTTTTCAAAAATTTGTTCCTTGTTTAATCTCATTCACTTACTCACTTGCTCACTCACTTTCCGTTTTTGAGTGTGTCCCTTGTTTTTTTATGTACATAGGCATGTCAATGATAGATTACTACTGTTTGGTTTGTGCTTGATTGAAATATAGGTGGTGAGGATGTCGACTCCTGCAAGGAAAAGACTGATGAGAGATTTTAAGAGGTTGCAACAAGATCCTCCTGCTGGTATCAGTGGGGCTCCCCAAGATAATAATATCATGCTTTGGAATGCTGTTATCTTTGGGTGCGTTCGAGTTTTCAATTACTAATTTTTTTTATGAGTGTTCCCCTTTATTTTGCGGCTTTACTTTGTGAATAATTAAACATCTAATAACATTCTAATTATGCTTTTCTTGGTGCTTTTCCAGACCAGATGACACCCCTTGGGATGGAGGTACAGTTATATCTTCTGCCTTTTTAAACTAGAAAACTTCATATCATGTTTTAATGTTTTCTCATCTTATAAGTGGGACTTGTATGCTGTCTACCAGTTGGAAATTGCTTCTGCCAATTAAGCATTGTTACAAACAGTACTGATAATATGTTGTGGATGAAAAGTTATTTGTTAAAAAATAATTTATAGTGATGAAAGTTGGAGTGTTAAACTTAATGTTATGAATGTTGGATTCTGGAACCATCTAATGTGATTTTGTTATTTTTTCATTAGTACAGACATGAGTTCAAGTTTTAGGTTTTTCAGTTTTAGGTATTCAGTTTTTGAATTATTGACCAAATT
Source organism: Astragalus membranaceus (assembly GCA_039519185.1). Classification (NCBI taxonomy): domain Eukaryota; kingdom Viridiplantae; phylum Streptophyta; class Magnoliopsida; order Fabales; family Fabaceae; genus Astragalus; species Astragalus membranaceus. Next base: position 100,270,900 of record CM076846.1, on the reverse strand, counting down.
TTATGCCTTGTTTCAGAGTCTTCTTGTTTTTGGATTTTTTAACGGGAATATGTCTTTCAGGTACGTTTAAGTTGACACTTCAGTTCACAGAGGATTATCCTAATAAGCCACCCACTGTGCGCTTTGTTTCTCGAATGTTTCATCCAAATAGTAAGTACAAAAATTTCCTGCAATTTCTTTTTGTAGTTACCATGGCAATTAGTTGAATTATTTGTACCGTCAGTGCCTGGGGGTTAACATTATGCTTAAACTAACACCTTCAAACAGAAAAGGAAGGCAATTGTTTAAATCTACATTTGGCTTTTGAAAGTTATAGTTGAACTTGAAACCATGGCTAAGTAGTCAATGCCGAAAAGCGGAGCAGAGTGGCCGACCCCAAAAATGCTAATGCGCTTTAGCGGGTAGCGGTATGGCCGCTATTTTGACCTCCAAAATGCAATATATATACTAAATCGTCGGCTACATATATAAATACTCTAAAAATAAAAACTACTCAAAAACAAAAGTATAGTAATAAACCCTTACTTAGTAATATAAATTCAATTGTCACTAACATTCAAAACACGTAATCAACACCAACAACAATCAAAATAATTAAATTGATACTCTATAATTCTAAGTAGCATCACTAATTAACTATTCACTATCTTCACTTCCAAAATCTTCCACTACTACAGCATCATCTTGTTCAACTTCACCACCACTTTCATCATGTTCTTCCTCTTCCACCTCCTCCTCTTCATTAGGCACAATTGTGGCTCTAGTATGTCTAGTAACTCTTGCTGGCTCACTAGCTCTAGCCGCTTCATCAACCATTGCCCCAGTCAAGTTATCATCACCAAACACCGTATCAACTTCAGCCCCTTCTCCATCTTCATTCACACCCCCAAGCAACCACTCATTACAATCATCAATATTGTCTAGAGGCTTATGGGATCAATTAAATCCGTGCTATTATAGCGCTCTCCGAACGGTCCCAACAAAGAGCGGGTGCTTTCCACCGCTATCACCAATTTCGCGCTGCAGATAGCGGCCGCTCCAACCGCTTTAGCAAACCTGCTCCGCACCTGACTAAAGTAGCGCGCAAACCTTAAATCCGCTTCGCTAAAATGCGGTCGCAGCGCTATCACGCGCTTTTAACTACATAGAACCAAGGTAGTTAATATCATGTTTTGAATTGTAAAATCATTCTAGTTTACGATATTTCTGAGTATATGAGACTATTCAGAGAATGGTCTGGTCCTGGATAGAAAAAATAGATTTAACGTTGATCATCATTTTAATAGTTTTAAGCAAGCCAAAAGATTTTTTGGAAGGAGAGTGGCAATAGACACTAGGGACAAGAAATATGGTTGGTGACTTTTGGTTATTAAGACTTTTGTTTTGATATAGCTCAATGGTGGGTGAGTTATGGTGGTGGGGACAGGGAATAATAAAAGCTGGCAATGAGAGTTTTAAGTCTCACATGTAGTGTTACTAGTGGGAAAGAAATTGGAGTTGAGTCTCGCTCAAAAGTAATGGTGGTGAGAGGAATTGGAATTTTGAGTCTCACTCAAATGTAATGTTGGTGCGAGTTTTATTTTTTAAGTTGTTTCTTCTCTTAGTATGAACTTGATCATGTCACTCAAAAGTTATGGTGGAGAGTTTTGAGTTTTAAGCAGTTTCTTCGTACTTGATCGAATAACATGAACAAGTAATTGGATTCTTTCTTCTCTTACGTGTGAGACTCAAAATCTCCTTACCAACTTTTGTAATTCTTCGCCCTTGCCATCATAATTTCCCACCACAGAGCTATAAATCAAATGTCCACATAATCAAAATTATATTTTTGCTACAAGGCTCTTTCTAGATCATGAACATTAATGTAAAATAGTAAAGCTCACCAGGTTGTTTCTTGTTCGTAGTATCTATTGCCATGTAGCCTCTTCCAGATAGTCCCCTGGCTGTCTTGAACCTATCAAGTTGATGATCAATGCCAAATTAAGCTATTGCCATGTGGCCTCTTCCAAATAGTCCCTTGACTCTTGAACCTATCAAGTTGATGATCAATGCCAAATTAAGTCTTTATATTGGGGATCGTTTTCTCAATTGTCTCATATAGACCATATAGAACTTCATTATTCGGATTGAAGTGTTTGTTGCAAAGAAAGTAACATGGTTTGATATAAAAAAGTACAAAGTCTAAAATAATAATTATACAAACATTAAAGAATGCATTTACTAACTTAGGATTAATATAGTAAGCAACCACGTGTAGATGCTCATGTAATTGTATATTCCAACAGATTTCAATTTCCACACCTTTTTTACCTTGACTATTGAAGATTGCACCCTTTTGTTTTATCCATAGCTTCATAAATATATGGTATAGCAGGTTTTGCATCTCCATCCACAAGTGGAGTCAGACACTTCAAGCAATTTTGAATAGATTTCCAAAATCTGACATCACTTAAAAGTGTTCACCACTTCTTTTCCCTCATTCTTACTAGTGTAATTACTAGTAGCTCTTTCCTCTTAATCAAGCATAAAACGATTAACATTCTTTTGTCGCATTATACATTGTAGAGTGTGAAAGGCCGTTGCAAACCTTGTGATTACTGGTGTAGCCAATTCTCTTCCTTTGGAAGGCTTCATATATAAGCTTATAATCAAAATGTTGTGAGCATTTTAGCATTCATAATAGTATTACTTATTAAAAATAAAGGTAGTTGCCCAATGTCTTCAATGATCAAATCAAGACCCTTGAGGTCGTACTAGGAGACTATAATCTTCTCTTTTCTAACATCCTTTAAGCAGCCACAAGATTAGAAATGCAATCTGTCGCAACTTGCATTACATTATCCTTCCTCCCTCTTGTATCATCGAGCCCAATAAAGAAAACATTTGTTTCCTTGATCACATCAACTAGTGTCAATCGATATGAAGAAAACAATCTCACGTGGACTATTAACCATGAAATCGGTAAGTGACTTACCACCCGCCACACTTTAAATTGCAGCCCTATTTTTCTCAGTCATTGTTGTATTACTTTATACTTCCTTCTTCCTTTAATACTGTCAATGACTTTTTTGGAAAAAGATACTCTCACCTCATGATAATTAGGAGGTTTTAATCTCCTTTCATATTCACCGAAGATTTAAGCATCTACACAAACAAAGGACTTACTAAATTAAATGGCAAAGCATTACAGTAGATGCATTTGAGTGGATATTGCATCACCAACTCTATTTTTGAGCACCTCATTCAGGTCTTCTGTCTTTCAAATTTTGTTGTTTTTTTCTGTATTATCTTGTTCAGTCCCTTAGTCAAAACATTTGCCTCTTTGGATTTATGTTTCTCTGACTTCACAAATATCTCTCCAACTTCATTAGGTGTTGAAGTACCGTCACTCACATTCTTGTTTGTCCTTGCAAGATGATGTTTCATTCTTTCAATACCACCCCATTAAATATGCGGCAATACTTGCACTTCACCACGAGCCTATTAGGTGGAACATATGCATAGTGACTCCACAACATAATAATAATATCAACCTTATTTGTTTTCTTTGTTTAACTTATTTTACCCTCTACAAAATTTGGAAAAAATGTGGCAAATAAATAAGAGAAAAGCCATAAAAAAGAGAGGTGGAGGACCAAACAAAGTGGTTGGGACCAAGAAAAAAGGAAACAAAAAGTAACCTATAGAATTAAATAGCGGAGGAGGCGCACGCAAGCACGAGGTGAAGCCCCTATTTCTGATTTTGATTACTGAATGAGAAGTGAGTATAATATAAAAAAGGCTATCAAACTGGTCTGTCTAGGTTTGAAAAAATGGAGAAACCCTAAAAACTTAAGTTTTAGAAAAACAGGCTGCGAGATCCGACTTGGTTTAGCAAAACAGAATCCACGAGTTTCAAAGGGATTTGTATCATCAGAATCGCTCCCAAAAGGATAAGATTCACATTGCCATCCATAAATTTCGATTCGTATCGTGATTTGAATTGTACGTTATGTATAGTTTACCACGGTTGTTTAATAAATATTAAATGGATATGATATTTTAACTCTTATCTAAGTATTTGCATACTCGTAAATTTAATTAGAATTTTTTCTTTTTTAGAACAGTCTAACCACTGAATCATGCATTGTTAACAACTTGACATGTTGATCTTATTACACACCAAATTTGTGAAAATTTGCTCGATTATAAGAATGTATGCATTGATATGGAATCTGATTCAATTAGTATGGAATCCGATCCAATTAGCATGATACATTTTGACTACTATGTAAGTATTTGCATGCTTGTAAATTTAATTAGAATTTTTTCTTTTTTAGATCAGTCTAACCACTGAATCATACATAGTTAACAACTTGACATGTTGATCTTATTACACACCAAATTTGTGAAAATTTGCACGATTATAAGAATGTATTCGAGCGTTGATATGGAATCTGATTCGATTAGCATGGAATCCGATCCAATTAGCATGATAATAACTTCAAATGTAGTTCTAATCCACATTTTTCTTGGTAATTTTAGTTTATGCAGATGGCAGCATATGCTTGGACATTTTACAAAATCAGTGGAGCCCAATATATGATGTAGCTGCAATACTTACTTCAATCCAGGTACTTGTGATTCATTTTATATTTCAGAGTGGTTTTAATTTTAGATAATAAATGCTGAAAATGATTTGATTGCTCGCTACCCATCTATTCTTCTACTATACAGTTTCGTCAACGTTGGAAATATTTACTCGACTACAAGTAAAGTTAAAATAAGTCATGCAAATAAGTTGTCTTGTATACTTGATTAATTCAATACGTTTCCAGCCTGCCTTTACCTGCACTGGTCTTCTGAAATTATGAAATAAGAAAAACTTCCTTTTGTTCTTTGATTTGAGTTCATTCTAACAAAATGGTGTTTCATAATTCATACAGTTCTGATACAAAACAGTTGTTAAGCCTACTGATATTTTATATTTTGCTCTACATGAGTCAGCAGTTTCTTTGTGTCAACCATTTCTATTACCCACCTGTGATATCTTAGCTCATTTTGTTGTCGTTAATCGTTAAAATAACTTGTATGGTAATGCAGTAGCATTAAAACTTTTGAGTAAGAGCTTTTCTGCCCACGTGGTCCTACCTGACTTTTGAGGGATTAGTTTCTGCACTTGAGTGCATTTCACTTGGTTTATTCTAAATAAAGTGTGGATTGTTGTTATAATTTTTCATTCAAGTGGCTTTTTATTTTTGCAGTCATTGTTGTGTGATCCAAACCCAAATTCACCAGCAAATTCTGAAGCTGCTCGGATGTTCAGTGAAAACAAGCGTGAATACAACAGAAGAGTACGTGAGATTGTTGAGCAGAGTTGGACTGCTGATTAATCATACAATTATTATTATATAAGGCCATGACTTTACAATGGCTGTTATAAAAAGGTCGTCAAAAGGATCTGATTTAATAACCATCCAGACTTTTAGAAACAACAACTATGTTTTACTTGCCCTCAGATTGACAATGTGTTTGCTTAAACTCAATATCATGAATTAAACATTTTCCATGTTGGGTGTATTCATGCTTTGTTGACACCTTTTTCGTTTGTTTCATCCCCTACACAAAAGGATGAATTTCTACTATTATCAATTGATAGGATCCTAAATTAAATCAGAGGTAGTGGAGGGAAAAGAATGGTTTGTTTAATAATGGGTAAAATATGTTTTTAGTCCCTACAAAATCGGGTCCTTTTAACATTAGTCCTTATATTAACGAAATAGGCGTTTTGGTCCCTACATTTTTTTTCCGTTTTCATTAAGAGTCCCTGTCGTTAACTCCCTCTGATTTGGCTACGGAAAACTGACGTGGCATTTACACGTGTTATTTTTTAAATTACGTGGAATATCACGTAATTACGTGGCATATGACACAGAATTTCGTTTTTTAAAACAACAGTCAATTTTTTTTCTCTTCGTTCAAATCGTTTTTTCGTTCATTTCGTTCATTCTTAAAAAAACCCTAAGAAGCCATTCCTCTGCTGAGACACAAACGCGAAGGTGAAGAAGGAAACGCGGAGGTGAAGAAGGAAACTCGAAAATCGTAGGAAACGCAGACGAAGAACGAAACGCGAAGACGAAGAAGGAAACGCGAAGGTGCTTGAAAACCCTAGACGTTCAGAATCGTGAGGTAAACACTTCGTTTCTTACTTTATTTGCTTCTATCTTGTTCGAATAGTTGTTTGTTGTTGATTATTTGATGTCAGAGCTTTTCGAAAGTTTTGGTTTTTTTATTGAACAAAGTGGGTTATAGTGGGGACATTTTGAAATAGAATCGTGACTCTGTTTTCTTGTTTATTGACAGTTCATGATGTTTCTTTTGTTTGTTTCTGCTTTACAATATTGTGGTGGGACATTGACAGACTGTTTTTTAATGGTTTTGTGTCTTATGGTATTGTGGGGACCTAATGTTTCATGACCTTTTCTTTTGGGTGTGATTTATTGTTGGCAGGTATGGGATTTACTGTATTGTTTAATACTAAGGGTTTTTTTGTAAAAGACCCTCACATAAAGTACATAGGTGGTGAACTGCATGCTTATAAGAACCTAGAGTTAGATTACTGGTCATATTTTGAAGCTCTAGGTCTTGCCAAGGAATTTGATTCTGATATTAGAAATGAGGGTGTGAGGCTATGGTGCAAACCTGCAGACATAGCATTGGACAATAACTTGAAACTGCTTAATGTGGACATAGATGCAGTGGAGATGGGTGGATATGCAATTGAACATAACACTGGAGTTGAATTATTTGTGGAGTACAATGTAAACCGGTTTGAAATTGTTGACTGCCCAGTGTGTGTTGGCAATGTAGACCAGTTAGACCAGTAACAAAAAAAAGGGTATGCACTTTAATTTATAGCATTTTAATTGCTTATTTTTCATGTTAATTGCATTTTATTTGCTTATTTTTTCATGTTAATAGGGGAGACCAAGGGGTGTTGTTTCTTCAGCAACGGCTGCAACTGGTCAAGTAAGTTCTTCAGCAACTGCTTCAGCTGGAAGACCAGTAACAAGGAGTGTAGCTGCTCCCTCAGCAACTGCTGCAACTGGTCAAGTAAGTTCTTCAGCAACTGCTCCAACTGGAAGACCAGTAACAAGAAGTGTAGCCAATGCTAGTGGAAAGGAACCTTGGAGAGCACCTAGAAGAGCAGTAACAAAATCTGCAACTGCTGCAACTTTCAGGAAAAAATTGCCAATTCAAAGATGTGGACAAACTGTGGCACCACCTACTGAGGCACCACCTGTTGAGCCACCACCTACTGAGGCACCACCTGTTGAGCCACCACCTACTGAGGCACCACCTGTTGAGCCACCACCTATTGAGGATCCAATAACTTCTACACCACAAACTGAGGAACCACTAACTGCTGAACCACTAATTGCTGCAACTTTTGTGATGGATCCTGATGAAATGGCTAGCATATTGCTTGGAGATGATGAAATGGCTAGCATAGTGCATGAGGAAGTCATATCAAATGCCATGAAAAATGTGGAGTCACTTAAGAATGTCTCAGTAAGTGTCCTTTAGTAAATATCTGATATTTAACTAAGTATGTCATATTGGTATTTTTTTTGACAGTTATGTTATCTTTTTTTGTAGCCAACTCCTAAGGCAGCTTCTCACATTATTAACTCACTGAAAGGCTTCAATGATGCTGTGGATAAAGCTATAGATTCTATACAGAGTCCAGTGAAGGGTTCTCCATTGACAAAAGAGGCAGTTGATCAAAGTATACAACATTTGATGAGGGGACTAGCAAGCTTTAATAAGAATATGGTGAAGATTGTGGAAGAGGACTCAAATGATGGGGCAGCTCCCTGACATGCCCCTGTTTTATGTATTTTGTTATTTTGTAATGACAATTTGGTAGCTTCTACATGCACCAACAACATTAACTAGTATTTTGTAATGACAAGTTTCTCCTTATTTTGTAATTATGACAATTTGGTAGCTTAAAATGCACCAACAACATTATGCAGTTATTTTGTAATGACAATTCTGCAGTGTAATGACTATTTGGTAGCTTTAAATGCACCAACATATGAATGAATGACTACTTATTTCCTACTACATTCAGATAGATGTTCACCAGATACATTCATTAGCAGATGAAAAACTGAATTAAGATATCACATTTAGAATGAAAAACAACACACTTGGTGAAACTGAATTAAGATGAAAAACTGAATTAGCAGATGAAACTGAATGACTATCTGTTAAGGCATCTGCTGAAACTGAGTTAGCAGATAAAACTGAATTAGCAGATGAAACTGAATGAGTATCTGTTAAGGCATCTGCTGTGGGACATTGAAACTGAAGCGGAATTAGCAGATGAAACTGAATGACTATCTGTTAATGCTTTGTTTCATTATTTGGGTAAACTGAAACTGAATTAGTAGATACATTGTTGATTCATAAACTCATTTGATTCATAATACTCATTTGATTCATAAACTCATTTCATTCACCATACTAGTTAATACATCAACTTGTTACAAAACACAATATTCTGATACTTAATACATCAACTTGTTACACTTCTTACTCCTAGTTAATACATCAACAAAGTACAATTAAAGATACTTAACACAAAGTAACAGATTGACAAATCAAGATACAATAAGGAGAAAAATTGCTATATTCTTCTTCAATCTCTCAGCATCCCCCCTCAATCTCTCTGCATTCAGCTTCTTCTGCAGTTTGCATATCTTCTTCATTCCAGCTTCCATAACTTCCATTGCTATAGCAGATGCCTTAGCTTCAGTTTCAATTTCGTTACCAACAGCAACCACACCAGACTCAACCTGTTCACCAACTCCATCCATGGCTTCAAATTCATCAGTCCATATCAACATATCACGGGTACTTTGCAACTACAAGCATTTGAAAAAAACAGATTCAGGAGATGAATAACAGTCTGAGGGAATAACAGTAACACACTTGCAATTAAGAAATTTAGGAAAAACATAATTTAGGAAATAATACCTTCCAGTTAGCACATCTAAGAAACTCGCGCCCAACATTTCGACCTCTCTTCGCAATAAACGAAATCATAATAGATCCACAGTTGCATCTTGGACGATTCCTGGGTGTTGAAGATGAAGCCATCGAAGCTGTTGCTGTACCGAGCGATGTTTCTTCCTTTTTCAATACACCCCTTCGCATTTTGGACACGATTTCAACAATAGAAGGCGATTGTTTGGGGATGTTTGGGGATTTAGGGTTCTGCCAAGGAATAGAAGGGTTCTGCGAACATATGCGTGAAGGAGATGAAGATTTAGGGTCCAATCGGGTCGGGTTGCTGGAAAACGGGTTGGGCTTGGTCACATAATTAATTACACACGTGTAATTACGTGATATTCCACGTAATTTAAAAAATAACACGTGTAAATGCCACGTCAGTTTTCCGTAGCCAAATCAGAGGGAGTTAACGACAGGGACTCTTAATGAAAACGGAAAAAAAAAATGTAGGGACCAAAACACCTATTTCGTTAATGTAGGGACTAATGTTAAAAGGACCCGATTTTGTAGGGACTAAAAACATATTTTACCCTTTAATAATTAATAATTCAGTAGTAGTGGGGGCATATGAACGTTTTGTTTGTGAGAGAGAATTTAAAGAGTTGAAGAGTAGTAGAGAAGTCAAGTTAGAGAGTAAACTGAGTTAGAGAGTAGTAGAGAGGGCAAGCTGGAATTGGGTTTGGGACTTGGCAATACTTTATTGCCATTTTACAGTTTTATCTCATCTCTGTAATATGTTTTTATACAATTCTAAGAGATCTTTAGGATTGTTGAATTAATACAATGAGTTTATTCATTTTGTTTTTCATATTTCATGGGTTCTCATCATCAATTAAGTTCCTTATTTAATAAAAAAACATATGTTTAATATTGAGAAATGATTACAATCTTTTAAAATAGATGAATGTTATCCAAAATAATTTGTTTAATTACAGTTGAGTTCTTAATACTATTTCACATATAAAAGTTTTTCTTTTATTAGTGTTTTAAAATTGATGTCTTTGTTTTGTTTTTAAAAGATTATGTCGTTATTATTGAAATCAAGATCTATATTAATTCAATTCAGTAGTGGTCAGTTGTGAGCCTAGTGTTGAATAAGAATTTTATTGACTTTGAACCCTCGTATCATTAATAGATAAGAAAGAAAGAAAAATAACAATTATTGTACGAAATTATAAACAACAGAAGTTGATAGGGGACTAAATTAGTTTTTTAAAACTCAAAATAAATTTGGATTACACCATTATCTATAAAAATAGAACCACAAAACTTTAAATTACAAAATATTGATATGGTATTAAATTAGTTGTCAAAAACTCAAAATAAATTTAGATTATACCATTGTTTATAAAAATAGAACAACACAGAGAATTACATTTTATGCAATCAAAAATCACAACACGAAATGAAATAGAAGAGATTTCCAATTTAGCTTTTGACTCAAAGTGTGTAAGTCAAGTTCTTCTTAGGAGGGATGTGGTTTCTACAAAAATAGTAATAAAAGAAGGGAAATCTTTAACTCAAGAGTCATTAAAAAGGTAGGCATGTGTGTTGCATGTTATGTTGGTCTTTATACTTTATGGAGAAGAGAGTACAAATTTTATAGAGTGAAAAATATTAATAAAAATTTGTCTAAGTTAAAATGTTTGTAAAAAATATAATATAAACTAAAAAATTGAAAAAAGAATTTATTTTCAAATAATGTTAAATAGAATGTTATTTTAATTATCAATAAATATAGAGAATTCGACATAAAAATATTGCAGTTGTGTATAATGAGTTGAAAGAAAACTATATCTTGACATACGCAGGAGCTGATAAAGATATTAACGTGTAAAATGTAACATCCTAACCTTTAGACATCATAAAGATTAGAATATTAACAGTTTATACAATTAGAGATGCAAACTCACTTAAAAATTTGGACCAATTAAAAACTTTGAGGGAATAAGCCACCTCAAAAGGGTTCCTTGAAATAAAACTATCCAAAATCCGCATAACTACATGACGGAAATTATATTCTTTCAGTCAACAAACAGTCGGTGTCCAAATATTCAAGTTAGAGTTTACATGACAAACTAACTTTGATTATAATATCAAAGATTCAGTCTAAGTTGTACAACAAAACATGGCTAGGGAAAGCTAAGCAAACATAACATAAATTGATCCAAAATGATCCCTCGATAACTAAGCAGCTGCTGCAGCAACTACTTCTCCTCGGTGTGCTTTGTTTTGCCCTGTACATCTGAAAACACACAAACATAAACATTGAGGTTACAAATCTCAATAAGTTCCTCCGAGACCCCTCACATTTCCTCTCGGTGTTTTCTAAATTCAGTCACTTTCTTTTAATTTATCTTTTCTCTTGTTGCCTCGAAGCAGTGGCGGAGCATCATAGGGGCCGGAGGGAGCCGTGGTACCCCCCAGAAAAAAAAGAATTTTTTTTACTATACTTCTACCCCAAAACGACGTCAGTAGCGGAGCATGGTGGGAGCGGAAGGATACCATGGTACATAGGTTCATTTGTGTACATAGGTACCATTATGTTCATTTGTGTACATAGGTACCATTATGTTCTTCCTCGCTTCTCTCATTAAACGGAATATTCGATGTTCCGTAAACGTATATCCAATCATGCATTTCAAGCAAACACAAGCATGTGCAGTGCATAAAATTCTCTTGATTAGCTTTGAATCTCGCTGCATGTGCAGTGCATTCCATATTCTTTTCTCTGGGATTATATTTGTCAAAAAAATTATATGCAAAGACTTTTGGTCTACTTCATTGATATCAATGTCTTTAGAGGCAACAACTTTAAAAGTAGACATAAGTCATCACCATCTTCAATTTTCTCCTCCAATATCCCAGCTGAAAATACAAAAGTCCACATCCTTCCAGCCCTATGTGAATCATTAACAGTTTCAGGTTTAAAATCAGCCAAAATAAAAACATCCCCAAACAATGCTTTGTACAACTCTTTTCCATGACCAGAAAACCTGTTTTTCCATGTGTCAGTTTCCACATTATATAGTCTCTTTTTATCATATGATTTAGCTTCCTCTAGAGAAATCACTTCAGCAAAAGATGAACTTGATAAGATTTCCATACTTGAGCATAGTCTAGCTCTTGATACTTCCAACAAGGGATTCACAAAAGAACGGAAATAATCGCCTACAGACTCGAACGATAAATCAATTTTAACAACCTATACAAAGAAAATCAATTAAAAAACGGGGCATGAGACCAAAAAGCAATTACACGAGAATTAGACGAGTAGTAGAAACTCCAATAACATCATCAACAATAAATTACTTAACACTCTCAGGAGGAGTATCGAATAACACATATGGGTTGTCCTCTAACAAGTTACAACCAACATATGGGTTGCTTGGGGGATTAAAGTGATTAATAAAGAAAACTGTAAGAATGATTTTTTGGAGTTATAGAATTAATTTCGTATTTCATAATTTTTTTAAAGAGGAAATAAACTATCACTCTATCAGTATCAATGTGAGCTTAAAAAATGTTTGGAATAAATTTAAATGAAGAGTAAACCCTCAATTTAATCTCTAAAGTATCATTCTCTCCTATTTAGTCTTTAAACTATACAAGTCTATCACAAATCTATATGGTTGGAATCAATTTTTCATACTTAAGAAAATCCAAAAGACTATTCCAATCATCATCACTGTAACTTTATAGCACAGTGGGAAACTTTTTGTAATCTTAGGTTCATGGTCATTTTAAGATACCTCATGACCTTCGTTATTTGCACATTTGTGCTTGTTCATTACCAGAACTGCTAGTAAACTTCCATAATAACCCCCAACATAAGTTATATCAGGTACTGCAATTAGTAGTAGGGGTGTTCGCGGTGTGGGTTGGTTCGGTTTTGAGCAAAAAAGTGAACCGAGCCGCAAGGTTAAAATAGTTGCGATTTGGTTTGGTTCGGTTGGCTTTTAAAAAAAACAAACCAAACTAATGCGATTTGGATTGGTTCGCTTAGTTCGGTTTTTTACGAGAAAAACACAACTTATAAATCTGCCAAAAGAAGAAAAAGATTGTGTTGTTGCATATAATTACTAATTAGCATCAAAACACTTTCATACAAAATAAATATCATTCCAAACAAGAAAAATAAACGGAAAAAAGAAGAAAAACATTCTTTATGAGGTTCCCTCATATATTTACATGTGTTCTAAAGCATTCTTGTAGTAGGAAAAAATGATTTGGACCTGCACCAGATGTGCTAAAACATTAGAGCATAGTTGAAGCTACATATCAGATTCATATCAAAAATAGATTGATATCAGATTGATATCAAAAATTAGATTTTATATACATTGCATTTCATATAAAAAGCTGTATTGTATATAGGATTTTGCGGTTTGGTTTTGTTTGGTTCTGTAGTCAAAACCGCAAACCGAACCGCGCGGATCACTAATAATAAAAACCGAACAGAACCAAAAAGAAGTGGTTTTTTGTGATTTTCGATTTGTTTTGATTCGATTTGCGGTTTTCTATTGGTTTGGTTCGGTATTGAACACCCCTAATTAGCAGCATAAACCGAAGGCTGCCAATTATGTTCGCATACTCATCTTCATTAACATTGTTCTCAGTGTTCTTGAACAACTTGGCACTAAGATCAAAAGGGGTGCATGTTGGTTTACTATCAAGATAATTATATTTATTTAAAAACTTCTCAATATAGTGAGATTGATACAAAGAATTGGCCTTTCAATTCTAATAATTGTAGTTCCAAAAAGTTAAATTTACTTGGGTCTTTCATGTCAAAATTTTCACAAAGCATATTTTTGACATTTTTTTCAAAACATGAATATTGGAACCAAAAAATGAGTAAATTATACATGATTATCATATTTATAAGGCTTAAATATTTGTTACCCCTGCAAATGTTACCATTATCCATTTACCCCCCGGGAAAAAAAAAGTCAAAAATACCTTGCAAAATGTAAAATTATCCAGTTACCCCACTACTGTTAGTTTTACCCCCCTGCTGTTAGTTTTGACTGCCATTTGTAGGGGATAACTAGAGACACTTAATATTTGCAGGGGGTAACTAGATCCCAGTTAATATTTGTAGGGGGTAACTAGATCCAAAATAGCAGCAAAGTCAGCATAGACTTAACGTTGTTAGCTAAAAATAACAGCAGGGGGGTAAATGGATAATTTTACATTTTGCAAGGTATTTTTTGACAGTTTTTTTTTGTAGGAGGGTAAATGGATAATGACAACATTTGCAGGGGTAACAAATATTTAAGCCTATTTACAATATATGCACTATTAAAAAAAGAACCCCACTATTTTCTCATTTAAGTGGAAAACCATTTTTTTCAACAAAAATTAGCATTATTAGTTTCAATAATAATTTCATCACTTAAATAAAAACTCTAAAAGTTTCATAGTTAACCATATATACCAGGAAAAATCTCTACGTATTCGAAAAAAATAAAAAATCAGTATAAAGAACTATTTTTGTTCACGTGTTTATTTTTATAGGAAAAAATCAAAGCCTTTTTATATTAACTTACAACAAAAATTTATTTAAAATATTACTAAACAAATAAATTTCATAGGGTCATCTTTTCTAAATAAAAATTACTTTAAATCTATTTAATATACTGATATTAATAAAACAATGTCAAAAAAAAGCAAGAACGTATTGATCAAATAATAAAATATAAATTTAACAAATCATTCATCAATTAAATCAAACCAAAATACATAATTTAATCAACTTTAATAGTCCATTAGAACCATAGTTCTTCCCTAGCCTACAAAAATATCGATTTTTGTTAGGGTATACAAATGAGTTCTAATATTTTGAGTGAATCTACTTTGTTAAGAACTCAAAACTGAATTCTTCGTCATCTTTGGGGTATACATTACATCTTTGAGAACCGGTCTTTTCAGAGGTAAACATCCATTTTAAATAATCTGTCTCAGCAACAACATTGGAGTGAGAACATTCCAATAACACTTTATAATTTTCAACAATAGAATAAGTCTTCAAATTTTTATCACTGTAAACATGACATATTGCGCCAGTGTCTATCCACCTCCCCTCAAATCTATAAACAATCTATATTTCAGAAATCATAACAACGATCCCGATCGGGTTTCTTTTTGCTAATTCTTATTCTAATTACCAATTTTGTTGTTGCTCTATTTATTTATTTTTTCAAATTTCTGAGTTTTCAAATAAAATTCTTTTGATTTGAGAACAATAAAGGTGAAATTGACAATAGTATTTTCCTGGAAGGAAGAATTTTTCGTTAAAAATATATTATATTATAATGAATCAATCCTTTAAGACTTTAAGTAAGATTTTCAATAAAATAATTAAATGAATAGATATGTAGCTCACTACAACATTTTAACATTATTGATAGCAAACACAAATGATAACAGTAACCCCAAATTAGAACTGGATTTCAAGAATCTCAAATTGCATTTTCATGATCGGAACTTCCAAAGAAGCAAATTCTCAAAACAGGTCAAATTTATATCAATTGTAATATATGCAACATTAAGTTTCAAAAAGAAGTAATCCAGCGCTACTTTGGAAACAAAAAGGTTCATATTCGAACCTGGTTATGAAGCTGAAGAGAGAAGCAGGAAAACCCTAATTCAAACAAAATGAGCAAACAATACTGACAGAAAAAGCAAGGCACACACCTGAACAACATGGTGGCAGTAACGATTTTGGCTGCCGTGGACGGTGGTGACCATCGTGCTCTTCCTCTACGTGTGCCAGATCTAAAATCGCAACCACTGTGATGTTCCATCTCCTCTACCGAAGACCACCACAATACCGCCATAAGACGACGCCAGATCCTTCTTCTCCGGCGACCATCGCGTGCAGCCTGCAAAGCACCGAGTCCTCCACGCATCCTCTCTCTCTCTCACCTCCGTCCCTTTTCTCAAACTCTTCTCTCAATCTGTTAGTTTCTTTCTCCATCTCTCTGTGTACAGGCTTTTGATCAACGGGTGGTGGTGTGACGGTGGAGTGGGCAAGAGAGCAGAGAAAGCGAAGTTGAGAGAGGAGATTTGAGAGAAGGGTTTCTAATTATGAATGCAGAAAAGGGTTTCTTATTTTTGATCAAAACGTAGAAGGTTTTTTTTATCAAAGAGGGTTTATAAGTGTGGGTTGACAAATTTTGGAATCAAAAAATAATTTTTTATAATAATTTAATTATAGGACAACGGTTTCAAACCGTTGCGTAAGAGTATAAGTAAAAAACCGTTGCCACTGAGTTTTTGAGAACGGTTTTTAAGGGTTGCCTAAATTTTTTTATTTAGAAAAAACAATTTAGCAACGGGAACAAAAAACCGTTGCCATTGTTATCTAAGGCAACGGTTTTTTAAGAGTTGGAAATTTAGGCGTTGCCGTAGGGTCAAAATGTTGTAGCGGCTGCTTGGAATTGTCTTTGTTTGAGCGTCAATTTTTTTTAAAAGAAAGTATCTTTCAAATCAAAATATATTTTATTATTAAAAATCAATCAATAAAAACTTAAAGGACTAATTTGAGTTTTAAAAAAATTAAAGAACTAAATTGAAATTAAAAAACTTAAATCCACGTAGCTAGGCTACTAGTCATCAACTTAACGGACACGTCAGCTCCCCGTTAACTAGAATGAACAATAAGGACGAAATTGACATTTAAAATAAACTTAAAAGACCAAAGTGAGAAAAAAACCTTAAAGAACTAAATTGAAATTTAAAGTAAACTTAAAGAACCAAAAGTGCATTTTTGCCAAAAATAAAAGTTAAGTTGTGGTGGCGGAACGTGCCCAAAATATTGTGGGGAGTGGCCTATACTAATTAAATTATTATCATTGAAATTAGTCGTATAACCGAAAATTCAAAATAAATTTAACACAACAAAAATAGAATATATAAAAAGAATAATGTACCTAGAAAATGCACAAATCATTTACCAAAAACATTAATCACTAGAAACAACAACTAACAATTGGTCGAGTGAAACTGAACCTCTTTTACTTTAGAATTTAAGTAACATAATTTTTATTTCTAAGCAG